>CM076598.1:27155000-28405000 GCA_038502835.1 Octonoba sinensis | reverse complement strand
CTTGTATTAATTTTAACTGTAAAGTCTGTGATTAAATCTCCCTAATCAATTCTGGCTGGAGATATTCAAGAATTTATGTACGCTTGTAATGTCATTTAAGAAATATTTATTTCATTTTCGCTGTTTCAAACATGCAAATAAAAACGAAAAACACATGTACTTTTTTTTGGCAGGATTGAGATAAGGGGCCGTTCATAAATGATGTCACGCTTTTTTCCCATGTATTTGACCCCCTCCCCCCCTTTGTCACAATATGTCACTCTTCAGCGGACCCCTCTCCCCCCTTTGTCACATGTCACGCAATGATGCACAATGCATGATGTCACACTTCTTGTTACCCCCACCCCTCCTCTTGTCACACTTTGTCACAATTTCACGAACCCCCCTCCCCCCTCGAAGCGTGACATCATTTATGAATGATCCCTAAGACAGAAAGACTCAATGTTTTATATGAGTCGTCAAGATTCAAAACCAGATACATCCCCTTTTTTTTATTTCAACTTTTTTACACTTTCTAATAGTTTAAAGTAATCTTTATATGGTGTTAATTTTTTAAGTTTCTAAAGCAGCTACATCATGCTAAAAAGTGGGTTGAAATGTGCCGGTTAGTTACAACCCCCCCCCCCCCTCCACCCCATTGACCATGCTTGTCAGCTCTTCTTTTTTCCCTCCAAATATCTTCCGAGGATAAATTGTTTTTGTGTCAAAATTTCAGCACGTTGAAAGTTAATCCCAATGCTCTCAGCTAGAAATTCGAATTTCTTAGATATTAGATTTTTGCCCGCCGTGAAAAATTTCATTTTTTGGATGTAGCTGGTTTTGAAACTAGACGACTCATATAAAGAACTCATTCATTTTACCCTAAAATTTGAAAATTTTTACGAATTAAATTAATTTATCAATTAAAATAGACAATAAAATTTTTCTGAGGTGGCCCGCATTTTCTTGGTGCCCTAAGAAAGTACTAATTTTGCTTACGGGTTACTACAGCACTCGACATTGCTCAGAGAGGGATGGGCATCTGGCATCCGTCCCTTTGGTAATATACAGACCAAAATCTTTAAATTATTCTCTCGGTCTCGGTTTAGGATGCATAGAGTATGGATTAAAAGGGGCACTTGCATGTAATGTCATACATCTCTACTAATAATAAACCAGCAAGTATGTCTGTCGATTCCAATGCCTTACAATCGTGCTCTTTGTGTAGGTACCTGAATTAAACAAACATAATGCGTTTTTTCATAGTTTCTTTTTGCATTTTTTATGTCAGCATCTTTTTCACAAGAAAATAAAGTTCCTTAAGTATGTAGGATCGCCGACTGATTGCCGTGGGAGACTAATTTTTAATTCTGTGGAATGCTATACATTTTAATAGAATAACATAATACATACACATTTAAAAAAATACCAGTGTATATATATAATGGCGAACCAACGGGCCCTTTCACTTCTGAACAAGGGCATAGCAATGCGGGTACCACTAGTACTATATATTGTTGTATAGATGTTTCGCTGGTTCTTTTCTGGAAATATGTTCATTCATAGCAGAAAATATTTGGTCTATTATTTAATATTTAATATCATTATGCTATTAAATTACAATTTTTTAAGCACTAATAATGAATTTCTTAACTTTTTTGTATTTTTGTGAGATAATTATATTACTTTTAACACCCCAAATTACTTTTGGAACACAAATAAATACATAAATGAAAATATTTTTTCATCTGCACTTACAATAATATGTTAAAGAAATATATCGACATTTCTTTAACATACTCTTCAGCATTTAATTTTCAAGTTGAAAATAACAATATTAATGAACATAAAATTTTGATTCATAGTAGTGTAATGTAAAAATGGTGAAATGTTTATTGATCGAACTGCATTTTATAGTTTACTTTTTACGACGGTTTCTGCTATGTTAAAGACGCAGTATTCGATTTTATCATAGAACGATTTTCTTCATCAAGCATCAAGGAAAATAGAATGTAATGCAAAAACTTCTTTTCCGCTTGAACTCAGAACCGAACACCGAACGGGTAACACAAAACATAGAAAGCGATCGGTAAAGGATGGATGGACCTCTTGGGCAGCTTGTGAACAAAGGAGACTGATTGCCTGTCACTTTAGAGAGATAGGAATAGGTCCCTCTAGGCACGCTAGGTCCCTCGAATGGGCGGGCCAAGGTGTGGTTTGTTACGGGGCGTGAATTTTCGTAGTTTTTCAAACTTTTTCAAAAACAACACTTTTACTCCTACTAATAACAGGTACACAAATTGTCTCAGATATAAACTTAAAATATGGTTTTAAAGAGAAATATTCAAGCTTGGTTTGCTACTTTTCCGTTTTCCTGTATCTTTTTTCAAAGTTTTAAAAATAATGGATTTAAATTTAAAAATGTTATAAAAAATTTTTCAAGTTCACCACACAAAAAATGAAAAATAGCAAACCGTTAACTAGGTCCACTTTATTGTTTAAAAGAAACCGCATGAAAATATTCAAATAACTTCTAATATAGTTATGAGTAGGACTTTTTACAGATTTTCCCGTAGAGATAGCATTAGCGCCGAAAAACAAGATGGACGGTAGAGAAGACGGTAGAGAGACTAAGAATTATCTGTAAACCGATGAGAATAAAGGCATATTGGGGCCTTCCCTGCTACTTCTACTTCCACTTCACGCTGCCTTTATTCTTATTGATTTACAGATAATTCTTAGGCTATATAAGCTTTGTTTTTGTTGTTTTGTCTGCTTCATTTGGATGTTTTGCATCTAGAAGCTCCCTGTCGCATTGAAAAAGGGATTCCAAGCAATCCCGAAATATATGTCTGCATTTTAATGCTTATTTGTGTTTTCTTGACGTGGAATTTTTTTTTATTACAGTTTACTTGCACAAAGTTAAATTACTATAAAATTTCTTTGCAATTTATGTCTTCAAGTATAGGACAAAATAGTTCGAAATAATATACATAACTTAAAAATAAGGAAAGTTATAATTTTATTTTTCTAACGTCTGACAAGTTTTATCATATTTAATGCTTTGGTTAGGTACTCGATATTTTCTTTAACATCAATTCGTTTGGTATTGGTTTTGGAAGACATGTTCATATATATTTTTAAAATATACATGTTGCTTTATTATGTAAAATTAGACTACTTTACATACTGAGTTGATACCGTATTGAAGGAATACATTGTTGCACAAATTTGTTTCACATATGCTTACTTAATAATGATTTACTTTTATATGTAGTATATTAGGTGTTCTCAAAATGGATAGGGAGAGTAGTGAAGTGGGATATGCAGATTAAGCGAAGAATTTATCTCTACAGCTTTGAAGTTAAAAATAAAGTAAAATGCTGGTTTTATACTGGCCACGAAAACGACGAAATCTCTGCCACCGCCCTTTTGGGCACGTATACTTGTTATTGATTTATTTCAGAGTTGACTTTAGAATGAATTGGCAGCAAGACGGGAAAATTTCCTGTAGAAAATTTTATTTTGTATGTACTACGGCTCTGAAAAATCTCGTTATTTTCGAATGTAAACAAGTCTGGGAGTAGTTTAGGAGTTAGCAAATGTATTTCAATTCAAACCGGTCCGTTAGAGGAAATGAAACTGTCCATTTTGAAATTCTTTGCGGAATGCCATTTGTGCTAAGCTCAATTGCACCCATATAGAAAAGTGAAAAACTGGTCCTAATCCCTCAAGATTGCATTCTTGCGTACTAGTTTCAAAGCTTATGAAAAAAAACCATCTTGCATGATGTTTTTTTAAATCGTGCTTCAAACATACATGAGTAATAATTTATTAACACATTGAGAATAAGTAGTAAAGTCTCCTTTGAGCTGATAGTAAAGTGAAAAAACAACGTTAGGGTTAGGACACACAAAAATTGCAAAGTATAGGGGAGAGGGGAGCAAATGTAAACAAACCATATTTCACCCAATTAATATGAAGGAAAAAATCAGAAAAAATATATATATTCAATATCAGAAAAAAATGTAGATAGCAGCAGCAGTACTATCTCTTGCCTGAAATTTCAAAGCTCTCGGCCATTTTGTTTTTTAGTTATCATACCATCCTCTGATTTATAAAGCGAAAGTAAAAACCCATGCTCCAGTTCTTGTTGTAAAAACACGTTCTAAAGTTTTTTAATGTGAGCTCAACATTTCATCTTAAAGTGGCATTCATGCAGTAAGTTTTTATGAAGTGTTATTTTAATATTTTATGAAAAAAAAAAATCAAATTGGTCTTAAGTTGATATAAGGGGCACATGTGAACACATTATCTAGGAGCAGATGTGAACAGTTCACATGTGCCCCATAAAGAGCTTTTGGTTATCTTAATATTGAATACTCGAAAAGATTTTTAAATTAAATAGTCAAATGCTTTAATATTTAAGTAAGGCTCCAGGACCTGATAATGTTTATCCAAACATTTTAGTAGAATGCGCAGAGGAATTAGTGGATGTTGTCTTGACTATTTTCATATCTTCATATAATTCGGGGACTGTGCCAGTGGATTGGAAGCTGGCAAACATAACGCCGCTCTTCAAGAAAGGGTCTAAAACTAAGGCAGGAAATTATAGGCCTGTGAGTCTTACTTCAGTTCTTTGTAAAATTTTTGAAACTCTGATAAAAAATAAAATAGTGAATTTCCTGGAGGCAAATGGAGTGTTGACTGATTTTCAGTATGGTTTTAGGAAGGGTAGGTCCGGTACAACTAATTTGTTGCATTTCTATGACAAGGTTACCATGGCATTAGATAATAAAAAGTGCGTAGATGTTGTTTACATTGACTTTCAGAAAGCGTTTGATAAAGTACCGCATGAAGCTCTTCTTAGCAAACTTGCTTATATTGGTATTGGTGGAAAAACTTTAATTTGGGTTAAAAATTGGCTGACTGGGAGGAAACAGAGAGAAGTAGTGAAGGGCAATTATTCTCAGTGGATTGATGTCTTGAGTGGCGTTCCACAAGGTTCAGTTTTAGGGCCTATATTATTTATTATTTTTATTAATGATATTACTCAGAGTATTTCTGGGAACATCAATATTTTTGCTGACGATGTTAAAATCATGGGAATCGTGGACACGGAGGAACAAGTCAATCAGTTTCAAGAGGATTTAAATCAAATTTCTAGGTGGGCAATTAAGTGGGGTATGTCTTTTAATATTGGGAAATGTCAAGTGCTTCATTTCGGTTATGGGAATAAACATGCAACCTATTATTTACAAGGTTCCGTCATTAGGGAAGCAGAAGCAGTTGTTGATCTAGGAGTATTGATTAGTCTCGACTTCAAGTTCAGCCAGCAGTGTAGCATAGTAAGTAACAAAGCTAACAGGATGCTTGGGTTTATCAATAAGGCTATTTCGGACATGTCTAAGGAAGATGTATTGCCACTATACAGAAGTTTGGTAAGACCTCATTTGGAATATGCTGTTTAGTTTTGGTCTCCGTACCTAAAAAAGGATATTACCTTATTGGAAAGGGTTCAAAGGAGGGCTACTAGATTGGTAAGTGGTCTTTCAGACTTAGATTATGAGGTTAGGCTTAAAAGGCTCAATATGTATAGTCTTGAGCAAAGGAGAGTTAGAGGGGACATGATTCAGTTGTTTAAATTCATTAAAATGGAAAATGTTGATGGACTGCAGCTATGTGCTGATAGTAGAACCAGAGGTCATTGTTTTAAGCTTTTCAAATCTCAGGCTAATCTCGAAATTAGGAAAAATTACTACTTCAATAGGGTTATAGGCAATTGGAATAGTTTACCAGAAGTGACTGTTAATTGCAGCGGGGTAAAAACGTTTAAGAAATCTCTTGATGTTCATTGGGGACTGCTAAATTGACTAGGACCAGCCTAGCTGGGCCCTGAGCCTGTTGCTGGTCGTCACTTTTGTATTTGTATTTATAAATAGGTGAAGTTTGTAGCAGCTATAATTAATGTTTTATTCTTTTAGGAATAATATTTTATTATTGAAAGCACTATATTTTATCTATAAAATTTGAATAAGCAATGGTGAGAACATAAAAGAAAACGACCAACAGGGCTTCAATATCAGGAAAAATGTAGAAAATGCTGTTCAACTGTCATTAAGGATAATATGTCTAATAGAAGTGCAGCTGAGAGTTTTAGTTAGAAACCTACAATGCTTTTAAAAAGGGTCAGTAAAACGTGGATAGAACTTAATGATGTTGGCCCAGTTGAATTGCAGAATACATTTTCAGACAAGTATGCGAGTAGAAAGGTATTTACTGAAATAACAGAAATTTATTTCAAGAAAAATAAAGTTAGAACTTGCAAATTGTTAAAAAAGAAAAGTCAAAGGTTGTTATAAGTGACTCTGATTCCGACATTAGTTTAAAACAAAGAAATTCTCAAGGTACTGGTGCAGAACTTGACATCACACCAGAAAATTTAGCTGCGAATTATTTTGTCCTCGTAGAATTTTCTTTTATAAAAAAAAATCGTCATGTTCGCAATATTGAGAAAATGGAAAGTGATGAAGCATATGTGAAATTCATGAGGAAAGAATGTATACCACTTTTTTCTCCGATATCTCAAACCAATACTGAAAAATATACAAAAATGTCATTTTTGTTTACTTGTGCCCCCCCCTCCCTCCCCTATTGCAAATACGCGTTCTGTTCAATTTCACTGTAGTTACTGCTTGCTTCCCGAAACTCCCTCCCCCCACATTATTGATCCTTGTAAATCTGAAATAGTGGTCTGCTTTTTTCTCGCCTTTCTAGTGTCATAACATTATTCTTCCACATTTACATTATCATAGTTTGTGAAACCATGATTCATTGACTGTTTGTATCTGTGCTCTTGCTTTATTTTCCCAAAAAGTTCTTGCCTGTATGCTCTTTGATTACTACCGGGACAAATACGGACATAAATGTGGTAATGATTAAAATGGGCTAATGGCTTCATACTGTATTCAAGTGATATGCTACTTCGTCAGAAATGACGCATTCTTTTATTCAAAGCACGAAGGAACAAGCCTGCTGTAAAACGACACTCTTTATTTATAAATAAATAAAAGCTGCTGTGCCCTGGCTGGTTCAGTGGATAGCACATTTGGCTAATGCTTAGCTAATGCTTTGTCTGTTCGAATCACAAACCACGGTTACACGCTGGTACCGTATGATTAAAATCAGTGAAAGCGAGATAAAGTCGGCGTTATATTATTACTTTTTTTCTGAAAACTACATTTATTTTTTTATATGTATATATTTACTTTCTATAAATATAACTTAAATAGAGTTACTTAAGAAATAATTAATGCATTTGAGCCATTTTGATACTCTAGTTTGAAGTATAATTCTATGACTCTACTTAAACAAGCGGCAAGAATAAGAAATGAATTTTGTTTAATCATAAACTGGGAAATTTTGGAATCGTCATGACCGAGTTGTTAATAAATATTGATAGAAAGATCATGAAATAAATAATGATAATTTTAAACATTTTACTTTTTATTGATTTTGGGAATGGTTAGAAATATTTCATTTTGAATTTAATGCATGTATATATGCAAGAAGTACAAATTTTTGCGGGGATTTCAAAAATATTTTTCTGCATTTTTAGAGATGTGTTTTATCATTAATTAATAAAATACTCTGTTGAATATTTATTAATTAACAAGCTGAAAAAATTTTTTGCTAACGAACAACATATTTCACTTTTAATCGGAAGGACTTCAAGAGCATTAAGCATTTACTAACGATTGTTTTTGTTTTTCCTTCATGTACGTTTTTTCTTACTCTTATTTTAGAAGAATCGTTTGGTAATTCTTCATTAAAGAAAAAACAACTTTTCACTTATTAATAAAATTACTAATACTTAATTAATATTTTTTTCAAATGCTCTTTAAGAAAAATAGTGTTTGGTCTTTAAAAAGTACCTCTCGTAGGCTTTAAATAGGTCATAAGAAAAAAGTAAAATCGACATTACAACGGTAAATTACTTTTTTTACTGAGCTGTAAATTAATTATCCCCCAAGTTTTCCCCCCAAGTCAGAAGCCTAGATATGTTATTTATGGACTATGTTTTGACTGTGTCTCAATACACATATTTTTTCTGGAAAAAAAAAGTTAACCATCCTATTCTTTTGTTAGGTGGCTTTTACACCAAAGGTGACAAAGACTTTTTTTAGACAAAGACAAAAACAACTTTTCTTTTTTCATCTAAGCAAGCGCAAGGCATATTTTTGCCTTCAAAAAGTATTTTCTGTTTGTCACCTTTGGTGTGAAAGCATCCTAATGTCACCATGGTAGTCCACAACTGCAGCGTTTTACAATTTGTGTTTCAGCTTCAGTTTTCGTTTTAACAATAAATTATTCTCTAAAATTTCGCAAACGCTGGGTAATCATGTAGTAAAACTTTCTATCGTGAATCTTACCGAACTCAATCCGTATTTATTGTTCAAATTTAATTGTAAATTGAATTTTATTTAGTAATGTGTTTTACATAAACTATAACGAAAACAAAAGAACGTCCTACGTCGTATGCTGCTAATTGGTACCGAGTTGTAGACAAGAGAAAACTGCATTTTACATTGAGACAATAACTATGCTTTTCCTACTGTCAGAATGGGGATAAAAAGGAAGTAATTAATCTATTTAAGTTAACGTCAGAAAAGATTTAGAGCAAAATGCTGCGTACACAGAGTGTCAGTGATGGTGTTTTAAAAAGTAGATGACAACTGGTATGGATTTAGGATGATTTCCAAAGCTAAATTTTTTGTATTTTGTGGATTCAATGAACAAGAGGCTAATACATTTATATATTGGGAGGAGGTGGGGCGGGGAGAGCTAAAAACGGTAATTATAAAAAGCCTCCTCGACTGAGTTTCTCACCATTCTTGCAGACATATTTGCGTGCGTTTGCAATGTCCCTCATCTACAGGCATCGTTGATGAAGACTGGTAATTATCGCTTCCGTTTACATGAATTTGCAGTATTAAATTTTTTTTTAATGTAATTAAACCTCTAATAATAAAGCTATATCATTTGAAGTTAGCGTGCCAGTTGAAATTCCAGATAATTCCAGCCTTTTTATTTCTGTTAAAAATTTTTTATTCTTGTGCATACTGTGACGCTTTGACATAATGTAGCAAAATTGTAAATACACTTGAATTGGATCCCAGTTTGCGTATAGTGTAGATATACTAACAGTAATTCTTATTTAAGGGATCTATAAGGAGTAAAATTTTAAATAAAACGACATTCTACTTCTTGATTTTGTGTGGTCTATCTTTTTCTTTAGCGAAGTAGAAATACCACTAATAAAAGCTAGTTAATATTGAGAATTTTACTTTGATAAAATGAAGAAACGTTAAGCGTTCAATGAACTTATGACCTGATGTCAGTATTTCTCAAACTTTTATAGGCTCTATGAAGAATTCGACTTCGTCATTTCCCTTTTCATTTAGTTCTATCGTATGAGGAATTTCTTCATTGCCCTTGGTTTATAATTTTAAACCAAGTCTTTAGCAACTGAATTTATTTGGCTCTTCCTAAGCACTATGTCCCTTTTTTCTTCCTTTTTATCAACTCAATATGGAAAAGTAGTAAAAGGAAATTTATTAACTAAATAGTAAAAACCAACCTGCTGGTTTTAAAAACTAAACATTATTATTCCTTCGTTTAAATTTTAAGTATTTAACATTGATTTATAGATTTTAAGAAATAAAAATTTATGTCTCAACTTCTTTGAGAATTAAGCTCTAAGTGCATAAAAACATCAGTATAATTAATAAACTTAATTAAAAACTTAATTGCTCACGTAATGACGAAGATACAATGTTCACAGAGTATCTTCTTTGGTAATATTATAGCATTTAATTTATTTCCTTCATTTCATGCAATATTTTATGCACTGAAAAGTATCGTATAACATTTGCATACATGCCATGTGCCATTTTGGAACAGCAAAAAAAATCACAGGAAAAATCAGCCGGAAATGTTAGTATTGTTTATTACTGTTTTAAAACCAACAAATTAGTTATTGAACCGTTCTTCACCTTGAAATACAGAAAAAACCTTTAATGTTGATCATCCTTATAAGTTAAAGTTAACCCCCTGTTTAGTTTGATTACATTTGTTCTCATATATTCAAAGGAAGTCTTTGTAACTTGTCCACCTGTCTATTTTGATCCTATGTTTTACTACCAATATGCATCACATTTCGCTGGAAGTATTATAAAAAAACTTCTGTAAGTTGGCTTTTTAATTTGGCATTTTTTTGTTTGAAAATTAAAATTAAAAAAATACTTTCAGGATATTTTATGTGCTATCAGAGTATTAGACCAGACCATCAATGAATGGATGAAAGAGAAATATAAAGCTCATTTCAAGTATGCTATTGAATGTAATTCATGGATACTCTTTAGACAATAGGAAGAGTGATAAAAAGGCAATCCTGCAACTATGTACGAAAAAAAAAAAGATCAAAATCGAATTTGCTGTACTATCTATAAACTGTTTTCGAAATTTCTAAAGCTATTTGAGGTCACCCAAGTTTTTAGGTCCATGAATTATCCTCTCTTATCTCAGAAACAAGATCTACTTCTTAATGGTTACACCCTTACCGTATATATAACGTTTTTCTCGTAAATGATCCATATATTAGACACGGGCATATCTTTACTTAAAAAAAAACTTATTTTTAGAAACGGTTTAACAAAATGTACTCGATGCGCCCAACTTACCCCATGTAGACCACCAACACTAATGGGCAATTTGTGGCACCTGTTAGACGGGGGAATAATCCGCGGAATGTCAATCATTTCCTGAGGCTGTTGTGCGGGACCGCATTTTTGAGGTCAAAAAGCCATCTCACTTTCCCACCCTAGGCTAAACGTTTATCTACTAGCCGAGTAACGGCCCCTTATGCTTTGAAAAAGGCTACTGCAGTCCCAAAGTGTGTTGACCTCTGGAATTTTCAGTGCTGGCTCCTAAAACCTCACTGTCCTCTGCTGTGGGTAGATATTTGTTTCAACCGTGTCTGCTTGGAATTCGAGTAACGGAAAACAACTTGTTTCTCTTCTTTTTTTTTACTGGGGACAACTAGATTAGTTTTAGTAGCATGAAAGGGTTCTAGCATATCCAGGTGAACTTTCTTTTCAGGGGGAAGGGTGTTAGCATATCGTTTCACAGTGTAAACTTACTTCGGCCAGTCGTGGGGGGCCGTCTTCCACTTTTTCATTTTAACTCAAGCGTTTTTCTTTCACTCAACAGTCCCCGCACATCTCCCCCTATTTTCCATGTTTTCATCAGTAAACGTCCTTCCACTTTTTTTTAAATCCAAAACTACACAACTGCTTTCGACCCAAAATCGAACACTTTTGCTGTGATAACAGATTTTCAGTTTAAACATGAAATGCTGTCATGAATAACTAGAGGGTTAAAACAAGTTTCTGTTTGAATTTTTGCTTTGGGTTAAGATTTTTAAATTTACATTCAGATGGATATTAGTCAAATCCATTAAGATTCCTTTTTACATTATAAATAAATCCCTTAGTATGTGTCTTTTAGCATTCTTTAAGTTACTGCTTTATTGCCTAAACAGATTTCATTTAAGGTGTTTTATAACAGTCCATTTTCGTAAAAGCATTGAATGTGTTTTAAAAATTATTTAAAACCACACACACACACACACACAAAAAAAAAAAAAAAAAAAAAAAGAAGAAGAAAGAAAATCTAACCCCGAATAAAGGACTTTAACGCTAGAATAGTTACTACTGCTAGAATAGAAACATACTACTGAAAGATCACTTATGTTCTTTCAGTAGTCTTTTTGTGCATAGATCGGTTAAGCACTGAAGCAAAATCCTTTAAAAGAATCCAATCCTTTTAAAAGCGAAAATCCGTTTCATAAATTGACGTTTTTGAAATGAAACTCTCCGACTTAGTGAGCAAAACATTTATGAAGCTGAAAGTCTTTGGCTCAGATTTACTTTAAGCTTTTGATTTTCTCACTCAAATCTTTACTGTGTCCAAAACTCTATAACTTAGTATGAGTTGTTTTTCTATCGAACCGACAATTATTTTCGTTTAGAATCCTTTGAATAATATTGATTTTTCTCTTTTGTAGCTTCCTTTGGTTAGAAGAATGTTTTCTTTATCTTTAACTTTTATGATATTGTTTTGTGTTTTCGTGTCTAAACTGAATTTTGAAACCTTCTTCTAACAAAGGAAAATGATTTTTGGCGTAAACATTAAATTGTTTTTTCAATATATTGGTATGATGAACAATGAAAATGTTTTTAATCTAAAAAATTTCAAACTTCCGCTCTGAATTGTTGGATGTATCAAAATTCTATGATATATGAAACATATTTTTTCTTTCCATCTTTCAAGGTGTTTTCGATCCTTAAATAGGATTGTTCTTTTCAGCCCTACAAACTAAAACACTGTTTTCTCCTTTTAATTTTAAAACATTGCGTACTGCTTTTTCTTCTAAATTATTCTTTTTTTCTTTTTAAAATCGTTAAATAAACACATATGTTTTTAGTATAAACATTAAATATTTGTATTTTGAATTGTATGATGTGATTAAGAATGCTGAACGGTTTTAATCAAAATTCTGCAGAATAATGCCCATCTTTCAATTCCTACTATTAGTTCACTCTCCCTATATCTTGTTCATAATTTTCAATCGTTAATAAAATACTTTTTATTCATCCACTCAAGTTCAAATACATTTTTTAAAACGTGTAGTGGATGACACTTGATGTTCATAGTTTTCTCAAATATTAATTCATTAATTAAATTTAACCATTATTAATTTTAGTTTTATATGGATTCCATTAGAAATATTGAAGCAATAGGTCACTATTTCTAAAGCATTGGCACACGAAATTTGATTCTTTAGAGGAAGTCGTTGATTCCCATTCTGCTTATGCTAACACGGAAAACTGATTCTTTGGCAATAATTTTTGAATGTTGCATACAGATATCTAAACTAGCTGTAAGTAAGGTAAAAGCGACTTTTGTAATCCTTGCATCCAGCTGACACGTTTTTGACCTAAGTAGGAATTGACTTATTATTTTTTTTAATATAACTTGTTTTTCTTTTCTAGCCGGATATTTAAATCCTTTAATAATGTTATTTTACGAAGTAAACAAATTCCCACCTAACAGCCCTTTTTAAAAAATTTTTTCGGCCCGCTTTTTCTTAACTACTTAATATTTAATTTTCCTTAATATTGAATAGAAACAACTGTTTTTATTAACATCAGTAAATATTTTTATTTTTAGGATGCGATGAACAACCTTAAAAGTTAACTAATTAGTATTATAAAATATTATGAAAAGTGATTTAAAACATTAAAAGTTTCTGTACTTGATTTGTTTTCTGTATCAAAATTTTATGCCGTTATATAAATTGTTTTTACAATGCAATTGTTTTTCCCTTATCCTTTTGTAATGTTGTTCCTTACATTTTTACTAACTAAGCGAACTATTTGCTTTTCTCTTAAAATACTTTAACTTCACTTTAGACTTCCTTTTTTTCAAACTATTTTATTTATTTATTTTGAATACTTTGTGAACAATAGATGCTTTTGGCGCTAACAGTAAACAGTTTTGCTTGGAATGCTATCATACATACACTGCACGGAAAACAGTATTTTTTTTAAAATCTAAGCAAAACAGATTTCCCTTTTGAATTGCATGTTGTAAAAAAACAACAGCAAATAATTTTAGACATTAAGTATTTCCGTTGTATGTATGCTAATTTTATGTCACAGTTTAAATTGTATTTCTTTTTTGCCGTATTTTTTAAAAGTTATTATTATTATTATTATTATTATTATTATTATTATTATTATTGGATTCTTAAATAATGTTGTTCTCTTCAGTTTTACAAACTAAACAAATTGCTCCTTCTCTCTTTTAATTTTTTGACTTCGTGTTACTGCTTTTCTTTTCTAAGCCCTTTTTTTTTTCTTTCTTTCATTATTCTAAAATCGTTAAGTAACAACATGTATTTATAGTAAAAACAATAAAGATTTGTATTTTGAATTCTATAATGTGATGAGCAACATTGAATGGTTTTAATCAACACATTCCAGGTTTCTGCTCTGAATTCTGTGATATAATGTTTATAATTTTTTTTCTATCCGACAAGGTCTTTTTAATCTCTTATAATGTTATTTTTCCTTTTACAAATAAAATTAATGGCTTTTTTTATATTTTAACTTTTTTTTTTTCATTGCTTTCTCTTTTTAAGTTTTTTTCTTTAATCTTGAATAAGAACATGCATTTTTGTCATATTTATTGAATGTTTGCTTTATAATTTCTATGATGTGATGAACAAAATTAAAAGCTAGTAACCTAAAATTATTAGTAACACAAAACAGTATTATGCTTCCGTTCCGATTTGTTTTATACATACAAGTTTTATGACATTACGTAAATTTTTTACGATTTAAGGCGACGTTATTTTTCTCTTATTCTGTTTTGATGCTGTTTTTACTAAGAAAATTGTTTCCTTTTCTATCATATTTTAACTTTACTTTTGGCTTTTCCTTAATTTTTTTTTTGAGTCATCTGGTAACTATAGATGTTTTTGAAAGGATACTGGAGCAGTTAATTTTTCGAGTTGCTCCGATCCGGCTTGGAATTGCCTTGATATTTTTTTCTATTTTAGTAAAATTCTATTTTTAGAACTATAAAAAAAGACAACGCATTAGTTTGTCCTTTACTAATAAGGAATAATAAAAATATATTTTGAGTAAAATTAAAACTAATTTTTTGTAATTTATTAAATGTAGGGTCAGTCGGGGTAACCGTAAACGCTTTTTCAATGTTTTAACTTTTGATCCTTCCCTACCTCTTGAATGAATTCAGAGATAAAATTGTGAGCATTATAGCCAATACTCTACTTCTTGCCAGTAAATGTGCACAAAAATTTTGACTTTATGACTAATTGTTAGCGATTGAACTCGTGTTTACAATTACCTAAGTGTGCTTACAATTACCCCAGAGATCTGGGGTAATTGTAAACAGTGATTTATTTTCGAATAAGGTTGATGCAAATGGAAAACTGTTTCATACACAGTGTGCTTGAAGGCTTAAGAAGTTCCGGAACAATGGTTCTCAGTCTGCGGCCAACAGGCCGCATGTGGTCCAATGAGTTATGTTATGAGTCGGCTGAGATTATTTAACGACAAATATCTTGCAAAAAACCAAGTAATGCGATAACTTTATGTAAAATTTATCCCGCAATGGATCAGTCGGTTAAGCTTGGATCCCACAGAGCACTGAAAATGAAGCACAACTGGCCGTGGTCGACGCTTGGGAGGCGACTGATTACTCTGAGACCGAGTGCGCTAAAGGGAATTGTGCATGTAAAATACATCGTCGCTTCAAATATCCACCAAGTTAGAAATAATTTCCTATTAGGGACCAACCCAGGTGACGATCTCTCATCTGGGAGCTAGTTCAAAATCATTAAGCCCCTCTGAGTCAAGTGTACTTCATTTTAGCGGAGCTCAATAATAATCAGTAGGAGCTTCCTTAATTCATGGTCGCCCTACAAGGGGGGCTTGGATTTCCCAGTGGCATTAGCAACAACAACAACAGTTATGTGAAATAGACACAAAAGTGTAATTTACATCAGAATATAGAACTTATTGTACCCCCAAAATATTGGAAATAGGATAAATTTAGGTGTTTACAATTATCCCAGAGTAGGAAACTTCTGGGGTAATTGTAAACACCTAACTTGTACATGAAAAATAACAGGGAGGATTAAATTTATAACTAAATATTTTTAGCAGCATTCCAAAAGACAAATAAAAATGGTTGAAACCGCTTACATTGTTAAATAACTTTTTTCACCATGTCATTTTCCAACAATGGTAACGCTTCTACAGCTGTTTCAAAACATACCAAACTTTTTCAACGTCTTCCCCACGTTGGCAGTTCATCACTCACCCACAGTTAAGTTTTCAGAATCCCCACAAGTTTAGTTATGAAGCTTGTTTACAACTACCCCATGTTTACAATTACCCCAACTGACCCTACTATCTTGTTAGGTATGAATACAAAATAGTTTCCGTAATGAAAAAATACTTTCTAATTTTTCTTTGAACTTAATTTTACAACGTATTACAATTCTTATTTAACTGCTGACTTAAATACACATGTTTAAAAGTTTGATAGATGACTACTTACTTTGCTTCAAATCTGAACTATTTCACAGGTTTGTTTCCTAATTATATGCAAGAGGAAAATTTTAAGTACGTGCGCAAGTGAAAGTTTGAAATTGCCTTACGATTGGAAATAGAAATATCTAAAAAAATTTACTTTAATAAAACCAGCAATTAACGTTGCCACCGTTTAGCTATGTGCGTAATTCGTTATTTTTTTTACGAAAATCGATCGTTTTTTAAAACCTTTCTTTATAAAAATAAAAAATTTTATTGCTCATTTGTGCTTTAAATTAACGTGTAATTTTATTATTATCCTTTCTTTATACTTTTCTCCACCAGACCCCCTAACTGTTAGCCGAGGCCTTAGGTCCTCTTGCGCGCGGAGCTGGTGGCCTACCTTTCCTTGTACTTGCCCTGTCGTGGCTTAATAGGGACTGGGTTTTCGGGAAATCAAGCTAAATTTTTTCAAAGAATCCGTGTAACAAACAATAATCAATGAGAAAAAGGAATCAACGAAGTATTTATATAGTTAATAAGTTTTTTTCTTTTTAGTACATTTCCTTAAATTATGAATAAAAGCATAAACAATTTTTTTACATATATACTTGTTAATCCGCAAAATGCCACGTATTATCATTTGGAAAAACATCCACTTTAGCTTTCTAAAATACTATGAAAATAAAATCGAAGCTCTAATTCCAGTTATTACCAATAAGTCACTAAGCACTCTTAGGGTGCTTTCACACTAAACGCGACAAAAAAAAAAAAAAAAAAACGAAAAAAACCTACGTCTTATCTCATTTACAGAAGTGCAGGGCATATTTTTGCCTTCAAAAATATTCTCTGCGGTTGCACAGGTGAGGAAAGAAGTTTTTTTTGTCGTTGTGTGAAAGCACCCTTTGATAACAGAACTAATGATGATGGAAATCAAAAATATTTATTTTTCAGCGTTTGTGTGTTGCATTCATATTTTGTTTCGTTTTTGCTCACTTGGGAATGCAGTACTTTGTATTGTTCAGTGAAGAATAAAAACTACTACTTGAGCAGTTAGGCTTTTTTACAATATTTAGTCATATTTTAAGATATTTGCTTTTAAAATATTTCTTGCTTTTTCAATTAAAATTCAATGTTGCCAAATAGTTTTCAACCATAAACCATACTTAAATTATAATACATTTTTTTACTCATTTCCCCCGTGATTTAAGTATGAAATAAAAGCAAAAATCATTATTTAAATTGCTTTTGAAAACCAGACATTTAAGGGTACATTAGAACATCGTTAAACTTAATTAACAAATTTCGAATAAAACATTTCCTAGAAAAGAAATATAATTTCGGTGAAAATAAAAGGTAGTTATTTCATGGGAAACAATTGTGTTTAAAAGATTTATTTTCATAATGTTTATAACCACTTCTAAACAACCAAATCATTTTCGTAGGTAACACGTTTCCTAATTTTTGAATTGTCGTCCTTGGAAAGCATTTCACGTTAGTAGTGCCTCACCTTTAGGGCTTTTCTTTTCTCTCGTTTTCTTCTTAGAGTTGCTTGTTCTTTTTTCTATTGTTTCATACCTACTAGGTCAGTCAAAATGTTGTCAAGCTAGTTTTTATGTGTAGGGGCAGGGGCGTATAAATAATGAATTACAGCCATTTTTATTTTGCTCGTCAAATACAGCATACTTCAATATTGATATAAAACTATCATTCAAATGTGATATACTACTAAATAACAAACAGTTAATAAATAATTATTTTGAATTCGCATGACTGGAGCCGTTCAGCGCTTGAAGTTAATGGCTTATGACATGTAGTTGTTGTATATTTGACTCATAATTCATCATAGGGGAGTAAGCAGTTATTATGTTGGAAAAGGGTTGCTTTATTAAAGTGTTGTGTTCAGAAGCGTTTACGTGTTTTAAACATTATTATAATAGGTGAAACGGTAACAAAACATATTACGCATTGCAAACCTGCATTCGTACCGTTAATAAATTACTAGATACTGTTATTTCAATAAATATTAGTGGATACGTGTTCATTCCCTAATGACATTTTTGCATATATATATATATATATATAAACAGTAATATGGGAGTACATTGTTGGGTAGTTGTGAGTACATTATTTTGGAATAAGGTAAAGCTAGGAGAGTCTGCGCACAATTAGAAAAATAAATTTAAAAATCAAAGTATGACTTTTTTGTTAAACTATTGATGAATAACTGTGACTTCATTTGTTTTTTATGCATTTCCATTGATATTTAGTTGTTTTGCTTTAACTTAATGCAACAGTTGTAAAAAAACCAAGAAGACTAATTTGCGCAATCTGTCCTTACAGGGTAGGCGTGATTGCGCACATGGGTAGGAGAGATTGTTATTCATAAAAACTGCAATTAAATTGTTAGCAATAGTATTTACACTAAAACTATGTTGTTGTAGGGTTTGTATAAACACATACAATTTTAATAGGAATACATATTTTAACTCAATGATTACAGAATCGGAAAAAACCTGTTTTAATTAAAGAAACAAAATAAAGAAGAAAAGAAGGTTTAACTTATAATTAATCTTATTCATTTTCAGTTTCAATGTCTTTTGTTTGTTAACCGAAGTTGTCGTCGTCCACAATCGGTATACTTATTGTTGTAAGTAGTGCAACCATCTGCCACAAATAGCACACTTAACCCATTAATGCCTACCGTCCCTTTTTAGGGACAGTCTGAAAAGTACGTCTGAAGCACCCAAAAATAAGCATTTCAACAAAAAAATGTTTAAATGTATTCCTAACGGGTTATTATAAGTTTAGGAATACATTAAAAGTTTTTGTTGAAATGCTTATTTTTGGGTGTTTCAGACGTACTTTTCAGAATGTCCCTACAAAGGAACGATAGGCATTAAAGTCACTGGTCGAAGTTGTCTCCTGGTACGGTTTCAGAAATTCAGTACACTCATCCTCGTTGTCCTGTCTGACATGGTCCCAAAGATTCAGTATTTTGACATTATTTTCTTCTGAGGTAGCTGATGACGAAGATGTTTCAAATTTCAAACATTTTGCTTTGTTTTCTTTCCTGCAAGTTTTTCGTTCTCACTTTTTCTGGAAGCATCTTATCTTTAGACGTTCGCTTCTTTTTAGTAGCTGCTTCCTTCTTAATTTTTCTCTCGAATATATGTGCGGATCAGTAACATTCGTTGCACTTTGTTTTCTTTTTAATTTTGACGGCATTAAACGGTTTGAAAATATAGTTTATCAATGAGAATATTTGTATAAAACTAGCACATTATTAATTTATTAGCAACATTTTCGTCTAAGAAAAGAAATTTGTTCACAAATTACTTTATTTGCACATTTAGTTCCGAAATGTATGTTTCATAACTTAAATCTTCAAAAGAAATAAAATCACACGAACTTGTTTTCAACGATTTATACGGTATAAAAAACGACAGTCCCTTGAAAACCCAAATTATAAAGTCACAACTGTACCTCTCGATATAGAACTATAGTCAAAATATTTAATTAATGCCTGTTAACGAGACACCCGTGATTTTTTTATATAAAGAAATACCTTCAAAAAGCAATTTAAAGTTTTAAAATATTCAAGTCTTAAAAATGTGTTGAGAGGGCATAAGTATTTTACATTTTATGTTTTAGTAAAAATTCAGAACGCCCCTTTTAATCCTTTAATGCAGCGAATTTAATCGATTCATACGTTTCACATGTAATTTGCAATTTATGCTGCATTACCAATAAGCTATGGGTAATAATATAATGCGCAATCTCTCCTAGCATGAAAAATAACGGGAGAAACGTGCAATATAATTGCGCTAAGTACAAAACGCGCAAACTATCCTATTTCGGTAGGACAGATTGCGCGGACTTTTACTTAAATATGGCTGCTTCTAGAAAGAAATGCTGGCCTTCCCACTGTTAGTCTAGCTTAGTAGCTTACAAAAAGTCGCTTAAGTTTAGAATATTTTGTACTACTGCTACTGTATAGAATTTCAAATAACGCATTATGAAAATTCAAGCACTTACCTTGTGAAAACAATATAGAATATCGATGCTTAATCACAGACACTCATATCAATCAACTTGCACTTTCACGTGGACATTCCACTATTGTCGTTGTACAAATGCATGGCGTTTAGTCGCGTGCACCCTACTTCTTCCCCCCGAACTCTTAGGTGTGCAATCTCTCCGACCGCGCAATCTATCCTAGCTTTACCTTATACCATCAAAAAAGTTTTAATTTTAATATTTAGTAGTCTCAAGAGCTGTAAAATATTTCTTATTGTTTGGTAAATATTTTGTTGTACTTCGAGTGATTAAATTTTAATTGATATTAATAAATGAATAAATAACTTTATCATGTTTCTAAAATAATAAATAAGAAGAGATTGCGAATTGTTAATATTTTCTGTTTTAACGTAGTCATGTAAAGCCTAGTTTTCTTCTTTAAATCCAATTAATCCTAAAGTTTTAAAAGAGTAAAATAATGCAAATTTGTACAGTGAAACTGTTTTAAGGAAAATGTTCTATTTAATTTAATATTTTTCTTTGTAATTTTTCTGCACAATATTCTTTCACTGCGCAATGGCAAACTATCGAAGTTGTACACTGTGTATGTTTTATGCTGCAATAAACGTTGATAGATTCCGACAGTAAGTTTTGTAATTTTGTGAATGTTCTCATCTCTACTGAAAATTGGAGCAAGTACTGTAGGGATATTGTATGTCGAACAGCATAAATTGAAGAAAGCAATGCTAAGACAACGGCTACATTGCAGGCAGCGAGAGGCAAAGAGGTGTAAGTGACTAAAGTAACATTTTGTGTGAAACTCGTCCAAAGTTCGGATCATACTAAATTCAAGAATCTTTTCAAATAAATATATATTTTAACTTTTGGGTCCTATACATTACATTTAGGTCCTACTAGTATTAGTTAAAGATGAAGTTTTAAGTATTTCCAATGATTGAATTTGACGTAGGATTTTTTTTGAAAAATTCCCTATATCCTATCGTTTTTAACCTTGCTTATATCCCTTCGTTACCAAATGAATGTAGCTTTTTCGATATATTTTAATCATTTATTGAGTACCAAAAATTACTCGTGCATTGTAAAGGAATAAATGAATAAACGAATGAGTGAATTAATAAATGAATGAGTGAATGAATATACATTAACTATTGAAAAAGGCATATCTGAAGCAATTAAGAACTAAGCTGAATGAGAGAGAGATATAGCTTGATTGTAAATTTCATGTTTATGTATATGGGAAAGTAGGCTCGTATAGTTCTAGACGGAACTTCTCACTAATAAAAAATTCGCATACTTTCTTTTTTCCCCTGTAAATAGCTCGTCTGCATTATACATTTAAATTAATGGATATAAGAAATAGTTTTTGTTGAAAGTGTGCACTTGCACCCCTTTGCTACAAAACATAAGAAGACTTTCATTTAGTAGTTTTTCTAAAACACGCTGTATAGTGTTTTAGAAAAAATAGGACACTATCTATGACTAAACTATGAACTCATGAAGATATATTAGTGATATACCTGTCAGATATATGACTAATATCAATTTGCTACAAAACATATCAGTGTTTCCTCTATCATTTTCACTAGTTATCTCAAAATTTTCATTTTTGTCAGTTGAATCCCTTTGCTTCTAAGTGCCTCATTTGACGTTTAGGTGAAGTGCATCATCCCTTATGGTAATGTAAAATCGAAAAAGTCTTAGATCTCCGAAACAAAAACATAATTTTTATTGAAACATTCTATTTCATTCCTGACAATCTAAAAGCTTCCTGACATTTAAACAGCTTCCTTCTGTGACGATTTGTTTTGTCAAGATATTTCCATTAAAATACAAGTTGATGATTTCATGAATGATTCAAAGATATTTAATGGGAGATTTCACTAGGAAACCGTCAAAATAGGTTATGGAAAATGACATGCATCAAAAATGTGGAATAAAATGGATCTTATGTAATAGAATAAAATATCAAAAATATTTAAAAAATATATTATGTATTGCTTATTAATTAAACAAAAGAGAAAAAGAAAAATATATGGCACTTAAATAATTCTATAAAATAATGGAGATATATAAAACAATTGCGATTTATTGTATCTTATTGAAGCAAAAAATATTTTTAGCAACCACAAGGTACGATAATCTATTAATAATTGGTATTTTATTAAGGTTATTTGGAAGAATGCTAACCGAAATTCATCGATATTCTAAATCCACAGATAATATTATGTTTACTTTTTCTTCTTAGCCTTAAAAAAATTTACTCTCGTCTTCTAACAGCAAACAAAATTCTTGAAAGATAAAATGAAAATCATGGCCTTCAGTAACAGGAAGCTTTAGTTATGTGTTATTGTACAAAGTTTCTTTCTTGTATACTACAAACACTTCCGTATAAAAAATAATACCAATATGAGAGCAAAATGGCTGGAACATAAAAATTTTATGAGCCTAAACGAAATCATAATATTTCTCTTCGAAATATTGCAGGAAAGATTTTCTGCTAAGAGAAGAAAACCATTGTGGAATCAAGACTAATTACTTTTAACGGGGGTGCGTTTGAGAGAATTATTTTTCACTAGAAGAATATCTTAAAAAAAAAAAAAAAAAAAAAAAAAAAAAAACACTTTATTAAAAATGCATCTTTTAACCGTGTGTGTATAAGTCATTTTCAAAAGTACATTTTTCTATTTAAGAATTAAATAAGTATATAAATTAAAATAAATAAATATGTATTTTCATTATAAAATACACAATCTGGATAATGTAGCTGTCATCTTATATTCACTTTTGCATTTTATTAAACATTTTTGATTATTTTCTAATTTCAATTACATTCTCTACTTTGCACATTTTTGCAGAATGAACAAATTTATGAAAAACTATTTTACAATTGTGTACAAATAAATGGAACATCATATTAAAATGGTGAAAAAAACTAAAAAAATATTATTAAGCATTTTTTAACTTTATTTACTCGCTTAAGTGTTTTTTTTTTAAAGAATAACTTTGTTAAAAAATATTTAGGTGTTGCAAATAGTTACTCATGTCAACGCTTTGAATTTTATCAAATATTTTTTATGGCTTTCTACTTTTACTTGCAAATTTTGCGTACTTAAGTTATTTTTTCAGAATATAAAATAATTACAAGTTATAAATTAGAATAGCCGTTACTCATGTTCACTTCTTGAATTTTCTCAAGTACTTTTTACATTTTTTTAAATGAGCAGTTTTTGCAGAATGCAAAATAATTGTGATGTGATTTTTTTTTCTTTTGAGAACGACTGTTAGATTTGTTCACTTCCTGAAGTTTTTTCTATTTTTTTAAACATTTTTTTTTTCTTTGGTTTTATTTACATGTTCTACTTACCTTATATCTTACAAAAATATATCTGCAAAATATTTTGTTTAATAAATATTCTTTTACTGAAAGACTCGAGAAGCTCTAGTTTATTTTCGTGTTCACCTGAGGATTCACGCATCAATAAATCAGCTGAAATTTCTTTTAAAGTGATTTTTGCAACTTATTTCATTTGAGTAAATCTTGTCCCCCCCCCCCCCAGAGAATATGCTTTTTAGAAAGAACTACTTTTTTTCACTCTTACAAACGCTTAAAGAAACTTTTATAAGATTGAAGGCGTTATGGAACAAAAAATGAGAAATTAACTGCAAGTTATGTGTGATATTTTCGATAAAGTACTCATCTCTAAATGTATTTCTCAGTAAATTATTATTTATTTTAAAATGGCGACATCTAAAGAACATATCTTTTTTCTCAATTTTTGTCTGGTCTTTTGAGCGTTCCACTAATGCAGTTTTTGTAATAACTTAAAAGGTTTCAAGATAAGCTTTACCAAAAGTATAAATAAGTAAATAAGTAGAAATAAATCGGTAAATTTTTACTTCTTTATTGTTTTAAATCCTTTACGTGACTGTATTTGTATAACTGATTTATTATTACTATCTGGATTAAGATTTTCTAGAAGATAGAAATTTGGAAAGCTTATTAAAAATCTAATTTAGTTTTCGCTTCCCTTCTTTTTTGGGGTGGAACATGTTTGATGCTACATGTTTTCTTAATTTAGAGCATGAAAAAATATCAGTATAAATAAACCATGCCAAAATGTTCGTCGATAACTCAATGTTCATAAAAGAAGAACGTGTTGCCAACTTTTACAAAGCATAATAATTTAGCTCTTATTTTAGTTCGTATTTTTGTAGTTAATGTATTTTTTGCAAATAGTAATATTAGTAAGTATGGCAAAAAAACTGTGTTTTTGTACCTTTCTGAAAATCCTAGTACCTGTTTTCCGGTACTATGTCAAAAGAATAGTGAATACCGGTATTGTTTTTTCGGTCCGATATAGAACCGACTAGTTGCATAAGCTCTCATGGCAGCATTGTGTTGAAAATGATTTGCGGACAAGTCTTTCTTGAATAATTTACACATTGAAATTTCAAACTAGAATGAACTTGTGGATTTGCCATGCATAGAAAATCACTTCGTTTTAAATTTACGATATTACTTTTTATCAATTGATGATGAAACAACGCCTGGAACATGGGTATTGGTTTTTAATTCAGCATTTGCAAATTTGCTGCAATAATTAGGTGCAGTATAAAGTTATCACTCATTTTAATATGAAAACGGCCTCGCAGAAAACTTTCGTGTACAATACTTGCTACGTTACATTACGCTTACAAAATTGGCTTCTTTTTTTGTGCAAAATAAGAAGGTGTGGACCCCTTTCACCTTTTTTTCCCCTCTGGACGGCACCATAGCTTATGTTGATATTTCCATGAACTATCCCTCAATTGAGTGTCGCTTAAACTTTACAGGGGACCAGCATTCCATCATTTGGTGGTCTTTTTAAAGTTTTACCAAGGCACTAATACTGTAGTTTTGCTTGGAAGGAGTTACGTTTATTATTTTTCGAGGAAACTTGGTGCTTTTTTTGATTCTTTAATGGGTGGAAAGAAAAATCGGGATTTGGTCACCTTTCAGCTGTAATGCCCTTGAATAGAATAAAGGAGAGGAAACTGCGTTGAGGAATTGTAAAGAGATTTTCCTTTCTGTTCGGCTAATATTTTTCTTGTCTGAGTATTACTTCATAAGTCTGCGAATGAAAAAAAAAAGCCTACAATACAAAAATATCTCGTTATTTCGTTTTGTTTATTCTGAGATTGTTAAGGACTCAATACAATAACAAGTTTAGACAAATAAATCTTTAAGTTTGCATTGCACATTAAACAAAAATAAAAAGTAAAATGTAATATAGCTGAGTAGTTTTCGATGAGCAAGGTTAAATTGAATCCATTTAGAATTTTTAAATGCTAATCGACAAACGTAGGTCTAAGAAGTGTTCAACCGTTCAATACCATACAACTAAATAGTTCCATTCATACTGTGCATCAATATTAATTTATGATTCACGGCGTTTATAGCTTTCGCAACTTATTTGCATTTTGGTTTCAGAATCTGATTAGTTCCCACCGTTTTCAGTGGCTTTACGGTTTGACCCTAAAACAATAGAAAGTTTTACTGTTGTACTGGTAAAAAAGTGCTGAGCGCAAACTTTTAAAGCAACTCTTAAAAAAAGCAACTTAAAGAGCGCAAACTCTTAAAAAAAGAATCTAATTGGACGTACAGGAATACCTCACAAAATAGTTAACTGGCTACGGGGAAATAATGCATTATGTGAATCCTCACTGAGTGAAACATTATTTTTATAGGAAAATAAGTAATTTGTCCTTATCACATTTTGTTGAAAAAAAAAGTTTGTATAATTATCTAAAACTAAAGAAAAATAATAACTACAAAAATAAAAGTAATAGAAAATATTTATTACTCATTAATCACCAAATCGAAAAGAAGACAATTTATTTTTAACTAGAAAATCAGCCACGGATTTTTGCAATTTTTTTCTTTTCTTTTCTTTGCGATAATACAGAATATCATTACTTCACTTCGTTTCAAGGCCATTCTTTCCATGTTCATTACTACGCTGGGATGTTTCATGTAATTGCGTTTAATGTGAATTGACAAGTATAAATTTTTATTAAAAAAGTATTACAATCTATTAAAACTTTTAAATCAAGTTTTTAAATTTAATTATAAATGCACAAGTATTTACTTTTTATTTTTAGCATCTTTACTAAAGATAATAATAATAATAAAATGGAATTTTTGGGCTATTTCTGATAAAGTTTGAGAACTGTAGTAAAATGAAGTATTGACAAATATTTTAAAATTTTGAACATAAAAGTAAAATTCTAAAAGTTGCTGGTAAAATGATAAAAAGATAGATTAGTAGATTTAAAAAAATCTACATAAAGCAGTTTTTACTGTATATATAAAAATTAATTTTTAATTTGTAAAGAGCATGATTTTTGTTTGTGTGATGTGTTTTAGCTCGTAAAATATCTTAGCTTTATGAATGTTGAATTTTACAATCATCTAAAAATAGACATTCAATGTGCTTTGACTGAACGAGTTAAGATGATAATGAAAAATTTCGAGAGCAAAGTCGAAGTGTGTTACAGAAAATATTTCTCAACAAATTTAGGATAAAATTTAAGAGAACAATTTTAATTAACACATTATGAGCGGGGCGCCAGGTACTAGTACCCGTTTCATGCATTACCTTTTAAAGCGGGGCTGGTATTTGTACCCGTTTAAAATCACCACTTTTAAGTCACACAAGGGAAAAAATAATGTTTCATATAATGTATGAATTGGTGTATTTTTTAGAACATTTTTTAACTTAGTCAACTTAGCCCGCTACGTCGCCCGCTCATAATGTGTTAAGACTTCAAAAAATTTTAGATGCTTTAGTAAAGAAAGAAATATTCAGAAAAAAAAAAGCATACACGCGTCTATGTTTACAAATAAATTGTTTGGCAACTGCAGCCGCGGTAATGGACCCTGGAGGAAGTCAAGGTCAATAATAGCGCGTCAGTAAGGATATGATTATGTTAACGTTCCTCCTCCGTTCAGTAACATTCAAACCGTTTGCAATCTAGCTCAGTTTTTAAAGCTTTTTTCTGAAATAAAGCTCTTATGGAATTAAAACCTGTTAACGCTTAACTTCGAAGAAACAACAGACTATTCACCATGTGCAAGCATTTCGTATACAGTGTATCTGAAATGCATCGTTATAGGGAATAATTCTTTTTATTAGTTATAAATATGTGAAATTAATTTTAATAATAATAATACATCTACATTTAAGGAGTAATTATACCCTAAAATTATTTCACTAGTGTTGCAGCTATGAAATTTATTGTATTAATGATACAGTTTTGAAATATATATGTATATATATTATACTAATCATACAGTTGAAATTAATTGTATTAGATATACAGCCATGTATGAAATTCATTTTGGATTTCATACATTTCCGGAATTTATTATACTAATGATACAGCTATGAAAAACCTTCTATTAGCAATACAGCGATGTATGAAATTCATTTCGGATTTGATACAGATCTGAAATTCAAATTTGCAGCGGTAATGATATAGATGTGGAAATCGTTTCATTAGTGATGTAGCTTTAAAATTCTTTGTACTAATGATGCAGCTATACATAGGCGTGTGCACGAGGATCACCGTGGTATCCCCCATTAGCTCATAAAAGCAAATGCTAATACAAAACTCGCAAAATTTTTGCGTTTTATCCATTATGCGTGATATGTATCTCCATTTTGCGTAATTTTTGTATTAATTCCTTACTGCAGATGTCTTAAAAACTCTTCTTTACCTCTTAATTCTTTAAACTTTCACCTGCAACCGCTAGAGTACCCAGGATTTAGATTTGAGAGGATAAGGAATGCATCGGATATTGATTTTGCCGAATAGCGGGAGTCGGCACCGGTTATCAGGCTCTGCCGTTCTTCACGTATTTTTAAACATCCCAAAGTTTCCAAAAGCGGTGTAAGTTTTTGTTTGTATGTGCTATTTTCAAATATACTAATTAATTAAATTTTAGAAATCAAATCTGAAATGCCGGATAAACGGATCGGGTTCTGGACATTTAAAAAAGCAAAGTCGTACCAACAGAAGTTCAGTACATGTCAGTCAAATATAAAATTAAGTATAGACATCTTGATGTGACTGTACTTCAACTAGAGAACCCTTCACTTACAATATGCGCAATGTATTATTGGATCATTTTTATAGAATGTTTTATAGACCAAACCTTACGCATAATAATAACGTAATTAATTACGCGCAATTTACTTGATTAAACTTATTCTTTAAAATACAGTGATCAATAAAATACAGAAATTTCTTAATAATAATCTGGATAAAATTTAATGAATATCTAATTACAAATTAACTTATGACGAAAGAAATTTTGTTCAATAATCTTATCAAGATTTATTTTATTAGTTTATTAAAATAAAGGCTAGACAATATCAAGTCTTGCATTTATAGTATCTGAGACATTTTATTGCGTTTTATAGAGAGCGCTATAATTTATTTTACATATTTATTTTATCGATAAACTAGTTTCCATTTTTTTAAAAACTACATGAAATTGCTCAGAGGCTTTTTTTTTTCCAAGATAATTTGTTCCTTTTATTTTTCAAGCACTATTTTTTAGTTTTCACTTTTAATGAATGTCTGATATTTACTTACTAATTTAAAAATGTTCTATTTCAGGAGAGTATGCTGTAGTTCATAGGCGATTTTCTTGAAGAGAGGGTTGCAATATCTTTGCTGCTTTTCAGCGAAGATAAAGACAAGTAAGCTATTTTATTATTATTATTATTATCATTATTATTATTGAGCTCAGCTCATTCCTTGCATTCTGATTCATAAATCTCTAACTACAAGTTAATTCCGCTTTAATGTGTGTGATCACTGCAGTTGCTTTTTGATGTTCTCTCTGTAACATTTTAATGCTTGGCGTTAGCTTATGTATTTTAGCATAGGTACCAAATAGCCTCGAAATAGACATAGATGAGATTTGAATTATTTGTGCTTCATTCACAGATTCACACACACGTTGCAACTTCAGTGGCCTTTCTTGCATTCAGAGAAGTTAACATTCCTAGTGTTGTAGGTATCATTATTAAATTGCGCTTCTGAAATGGGAGAAATAAATGTATTTATGTTTTGTAAAATATTAGTTATGGCAATTTGCATTCAGTAGCATTTAATACATTCTGAGAAATTCACATTCCTAGTTTCTAGGTCTCATTATTAGACTACGCTTCTGAAATAGGAGAAATAACTGTATTTATGTTTTGTAAAAGAGTAGTTATGGCAATTTGCATTCAGCAGCATTTAAGACATTCAGATAAGTTAACATTTCTAGTTTTCTAGTCATCATTACACTAATGAAATAGGAGAAATAGATGTATTTATGTTTTGTTAAAATATTAGTTATGGTATTTGCATTAAATTTGACATAAGCATTCAAAACCAATTTATTAAGTACATTTTCCAACTAAAACTGTTTGCATCATAGGCGTAATCAGGGGGGGGGGGGGTTTGGGGGTTCAAACCCCCCCGTTGGGTATTTACTTATTGAAGCACATTTAGGCACACAAAAAAATTTCTGGTTACGGTCTTGCAAAGCACTTTTTTTTTTTCCTAAGGAAATTAAAGACATATGCATATGATTTTATTTCCTCTTTCTCTGAAGGGTGTGATCATGACCAAAGTATGCAGCTCATAATAAAGAGGACTTTTCATCTGGTTATAATCAACCCCCTTATCACCTTGGGGGGGGGGGGGGTTTACAGCAAAAGGTGGCTTCAATCACCGTACCACACACAGACAAACATAGATTTTCAATCACTCCAGAGGGTTTTCTTTCCTTCTTGATGTCTTTTTTACCCAAAGGCAGAAATTTGGGAATACAATCGCACAAGTTTCCAGGAAAATGTTCTCCTCTGTGATGGTGGTTTGTTTTCTGATAAACTGGTGTTGCAGGCGCTGGGGTCTGAAAATGAAGGACCCCTAGCCAACAATTGTCCTAATGGGTTAAACCCTCAAGCCAGGAAGGGATGCTCATCAAGAAACTTAAAGAGCAGTTTGTATTTATTTATGACTTCCTGTCCAAACACCCATTTTGGTAACATCTTTTTTGTAAATGAGCCGATTGGAAAATTGATGAACTGTATTTGCATTGCATTCTCATTTACAGATGTTCTCTCATCTTTTTTTTTCTTACTATGGTCCGTCACTGATTGCATTACGACTCTGGAAATCATCCGTTCAACGTTTCCAATCTCACTGCCACGGTTTAATGCTGCATTTTAATTTACAATCAAGTATTATTTATATTTTAGCTAAATTTTTAATTATTTTCAATACACAAAATTCTTGCACTCCAGCGATGGAAACGTTCGTCATCCAAAAAGAAAAGAAAATTTGATTCAGACGCTACCACTTACTTCTGAGGTATGTTTTGCTACAAATTTAACAAAATTTTTAGAAATTTATTGTGGGGATGAGCATTTTTGTAGAGAAATTTGGGTTTTTTTCTCTAAAATTCCACTATTTCCCAGTTTTAATATTATGAATGCTTGGACATAGAAGACTGCTTAGCACTAAATATTGAATTTTCTTTTGCGTTTGATTTAAAAAATAAACTAATAGATCTAGTAATGAATGTTTAATGTTTTTGTGAATCAAGGCCGTATCCACAGGGGAAGAGGGACCCACGGGCAGCCCCCCCCCCCTCAGAAATCTTTTGCAATGTATCATATATTCCTCCCTGAAACATTGCTTAACATAAGTGTGTCGAAGTCTGCCCCCCCCCCCCCAATCCCCCGAAAAAATATTCTGGATACGGCCTTGGCTCCGTAGCAGGGGGAGCATGTTAAGAATTAGGAAGGGCAGTGTATGCTTCAAAATCATACCCTTTATATATACATATATATATAGATATATATGACTAGAAATGATTGTAATATGAATTTTTTTAAATATATGATAGCTTTTTGATGTATATATAGTAGATGTATGTTTAGATCTTTGGTGAAGTTAGAGGAGTGGGTATTTGGGGCTTCTGTAACTTAAATTTGTGTAACTGGTCTTACATCTATAATGCTTAGGCTAACTCTGGAGGCAAGGGTTCGAGGGCTCTCCCCAGGAAAGTTTTTGAAATCTTCCTAGCAATGCAATTTCGGGATACTTTGGTGATGTTAGAGGAAACAGAAAGGAGTTTGGTTACTCTCTTCCCGCAATTTTTTTCAAAATAAAGTCTTATATCTTTTAAGATACTGTTGGTGTCGCTCGTGATAGTGTTCAATGTCCTTTCCCTGAAAGTGTTTTTGAAAGTAAAGTGTCTTAAAAGCGTAATTTCTCTTTTCTTTCTTTTTTTAAAACTTGTGATCGAATTTTTTGGCGCGGGGGGGGGGAGGAGTTGACTTGCTCCGAGGGGGTAGCTCCCCCCCCCCCGGACATGCCTGAAATAAACACGGAGTATATCTCTAGAGACAAGTATTTATGACTTGTAAATTTTCAACTCTTTTACACTTCTTACTGGTGTTTAGTCTGTACATTTTTAGGGGACCCCCCCTTTCACCAACCCTAGTTACGCCTATGGTTTGCATAGATATTTTGCCAAAAAATCTGCAAAATGCTTTCGTTGCATTAATATCAAGAGACCAGGTTTCCAATGCTAAAATATTTTTGATAGAAAACCAACTGCGATAACTGGAACTGGTATGAATGATTGCTTTATCTATTTGAAAAGAGAGCTTTCTTCGACGAAAACCGTCCCATAAATAGCAATAAATTAGTCTGGGGTAACTTAATGAATTCATTTCTATTCATCTTTGAAGTTGTACTTCTTTCTGAAACGTCACTGGTACTGTCAAAAGCCATACGCAACTAGTTAGTTAAATTTATTTTCTGTCCGCAGAAATACTCATTTCACTAAAAACATTAAACGCAGGTTTTTGCTAAATAGGTCTAGTGTATAGTAACCATAGAAATTCATTATACTATATGTAAATTCATGTTCTAGCTGACAAACTTCGATGTCCGAATTCGATGCTCTAATGCTCTTCAAGATTAGGATTTCAGTCAATTACCATAGATTTCAATTTATTTACTAAAATTCAATTTATATTCTTGGCTTGATAATTCAGCTCATTTTGTCAGTATCAACGCAATCCTCAAAATGAGCAGTTCCATTACATGACAGTCTAGACCAGGGGTCTCCAAACTACGGCCCGAGGGCCACATCCGGCCCGCGGACAGATTTTGTCCGGCCCGCGGAGAGCTAGCATACTTGAAAGAAAACTCCTTCTAGAGAACATATTTATTTTTTATAGCAAATTAAATTAAGTTTACTGAAGTAATCTATTTTTATGTTGAATAATTATGTTGTAGGGTAATCAATATGGCCCTAAGGCTGGAAAGTTTGGAGACCCCTGGTCTAGACGTTCTCCTGACTCAGGTAACATGTTTTTGAAATAAAGCGAACAAAAAGTGAGAAACTTTGAATACATCTCTTCAGTCGTCTGTTGTAATGTTTAGAAAGCTTTTACGTATTTTCGGCGTCACGTAACCATTTGAATCTTCAAAAACTTCCCTGCTTCTTACTCAACATTTCAGTTATAATTTCAATAAGGTATAAGCTACTAAGTAGTTTAATGATATTTAAGCTATCAAAACGTCACACACACATATGTATAAATAGCCGTCGCTGAAAAGTATATATATGTGTGTGTGTAAAGGACAGGAAGTAAAAAGGTAAAGACGCACATTTAAAGGCCCAGAACAAAACATGGATCGCAGCAAAGACCCAAAATTGCCTATTATTTTTAAAGAAAATGTACATAAGTAAACAAACGCAGACTCAATAAAAATATAATTCCCATGAAGCATATTTAGAAAATCGAAAATGACCTTTGTAAATGTTTTATGTCTATGCTGCAATGAAGAAATATTAGGAAAAAATAATATGGAATAATCTAAAATGAACTAAAAAAAAAAAAGTAAAAATGACAACTGTTCAAATCCCAACTCATCAGACGCCCGGGAGCTTGATGAGTTAGGAAATTGCGGAAACTTTCGTTAGTAAATGTGAACCCTAAAGACCATGTGTCTGATGAGTTGAAGTTTGATCAGTTGCCATTTTTATTTTGTCTTTTAGTTCCTTTGAAATACGCCACAGGTCCGAGGATCGAGCCTGACAGTGTCGGTGGATTTTCAAGATGCAGAGAATCGTCTGCCCCCATGTCGCATGATTATGCGGTATGTAAAAGATCCCTTGAGTAGACCTTTGGCTTGGATGCTCTCGGATAAATTAAATTCCTAGTGCAATTTTGCATCAACAGAGTACGGGAGCTCGCCCTTTCAGGTGGAGAAACCGAACGTCAAAACTCTCATGCGGCGATGGTACTACACTCATTGTGGTGCCGCTGAAAGTAATGGTACCAATATCTAGGGAACGCACTAGGTCTGCAATTGGCAGAAGCCAATAGCAGCCCATTAGAAATGAAAGGAGTTCCTTTAGAAATTATTCCATATATATATAAGATGTGAAATGACAGCGCAAATGTTTCAAACACTTGTGTTTGGTAGCGCTTGTTGTAGTGAATGTTACACCACTGATGAAACACTTTATGCAAAGATTATATCATCCCTCCTAATAGTTAACTTCATTAACATCGTAGATACATGGAATGGAAATAAAATGCTAAAAGGAAGATGAGTCGTAAATCATTCAAAGACTACTTAGTCACTGTAAAAAACAGGTTATTAAATTATGTAGAAAACTGGAAGTAAAGACGGCGTAATTTGTATGATTAATGGTTGTCTAGGCCGAACCGCAACAAGCAAAGTTGAAAATTACATTATTGAAAAACTGTGGCTATATTTGTTTAGGGACAAACAGCAGTAAATAATGAATTTTAAAGCGGATTTTTTTTTGGGGGGGGGGGGGGAAATATTTATTGATGAAATTATAAATTAAACGTATTCAAGAATAGCTTTAAAATATGTAAAAAATGTTGAGGTTTTTGCATAGTTCACTGCACGGTAATGAAGAGTGAGGAATTTAAGATTGGTTCACATACATTCCTCTTTCTTAAAAAATGAAAATCGGTTGAAATTTTCTCCGAATTGCAGAGTATTTTGTTTTTTGCTGACCATCTTTATTTCAGTAAATTTAAAAACGGTGCATCAAAATTTTGTAATTCAATAGATTATTATTATTTTTGGCGATAATTTTAAGTAAAACATCATATTTATGTTAGATGAATTGATTAACATATGTTAGACTTTAGCATGGCTGTGATATAATGCGATAAGATATGAGGTAGTTAATATCATGACGCATTGTAAGATATACATACCGATTTATGTATTACACAAACAATATGAGGAATTTCGTATGCATTGAATATATTGGAATGCGTAGAATATATATTCGGGGTCTGTTTCGAAATTTATGGGTCTCAGCTTACGTATTCGTGTTTCGTTTTAAGGTATTGTATCGGAACATATACGGTATGTCTGTGGTAGTAGCTTTCAATGTTTTAACTATGATGTCAGCGATATTATAGTTGACACTCAGCTCAGTTTACCACTGCCAATCTAATGATATAAGACAATAGTGATTTGGTATACGTTTGTTAAAATGCAAGTTGTTTCTTACAACCAAGTTTTTGGTTTCTGGCACGGAAAAGTAGAATTATGTTTTTTTGTTTTCATGTTTTGGTTTTTATGAGTTTTTAATCAGAATATGCGCATGTTGATTGCCTATAATGTTGCACGTATACCAGTGTAATTATTTTTATTTAACATAACCTTCAAAGAAGTACACTAAAAAATTCTAGTCCAATCTTTCACCGAAAAAAATTGGTTAAATTTAGATGCAACCAACATTTGGTACTAAAGTTGAACCATTATAATGACTCCTAATTTCACATTTATGGTGAAACTAGGTGAAACTATACCATTATAATGGGTCAACATAGTACCAAATATTGGTTGCAGTTAAATTTCCAAATTTTTTCCTTTTTTTTTTTGGTGAAACGTTAAACTAGATTTTTTTTAGTGTAGCAAAATTTTTCTTGACATCATCTTGTACATATGAACAGTTGTATACAATGTATCAGTAAACACCTAACAAAGTTAAAAATCAGCTTTACTGAGTGAGTCGGATTGTGATTATTTAGGAGTTAAGGTTTTTGAAGACAGTAGCGACAAAGGGAAAATGAGGACTGATATTTCAAAGAATATTGATAAATTTGAAATACAGCAATTTAAAAATTTTTTCTACTTAGAATTAGCTATTAGTCTTTTTTAATTTATTGAATATATTGCTATTTGTCTTTTGATCTTATCCGGTATTTTATTATTTGTTGTGTCCAATTTATTCAATAACTATTTATTATTGGACACTGGCTTCCTGCCCAAAATAACTAACCTGGATTTTAGGCTATACAAATCACCGGGAAAAAGTAAATTTTTTCAACTTTTCAAACTTAAATGGAACTTAGTAAGTTCCAGTTTGATGGGTTACCATTGTTACTTTCCACTTAAAAAGTTCCTTTAATTTATTCCATATTTTACCATGCATTTGCAGCTAAGGCGCAAAATATTTGCACTGGCCTTTTATGGTCTTTCCTGGGTCTTAATTTTGCTCTATAGTTTTTTGTTTTGTGGGATTATATTTTCATGTTTTTTGTCCTTTTTAGATTTTTTTTCTCATAGGTATTTTTATATATATGCATTACTTCAATTAAGAACAAAATCACTTTTTTCCGTGGAATGTTTAATAATGACTCACTGACTGACATTTTGATTAAACACGAAGCTGTTTTGAAGAAGAGCAAAAATATAAAATTCGAACTCTTCCTAAGTAAATATGGACTACTCTTTTATTTTGCTATTCAGTTGACCTTGTATGCGACAGGGATATTTATGTCTCATTTTTCTAAATGATTCCCTATCTCTGCATTAGCATACCCTTTGCATATGAACGGGACGTCCAACATTGATATCTCTTCCATCAATTTCAACAGATTGCTATCTTTCCCACTGTTCTTGACAACAGCAAGAAATAAACATGTGATTGGGGAATTCATATAGTTAGGACTGAGTTTTCCATGGTGAAAACTTACTGAATAAAATGTTGTTTTGCGCTTTAGCGTTATTTAAATGATGGTTACAAAGTTTAGATGCACATTATTGTTGTTAAAAGTAGATATTAATGATATTTAGGCTGGTAAAATTTTTGCGCGTGGTGTCTTAAACGGAGAAACACCGATTTTTTTCCAAAGAAAACAATAGCAGTATTTAAATTTTTTAACGTAGGTACAAACAAATTTTGGAGATTCTTTAAATAACCGTTCAAAGAATTTTAGATAAAAATTATAATTTACATTGAAAAATGCATAAGAAATTTAAAGTTACTTACGATTAGTGTTATGAGAAACCTTACGTAATTGCCAAAAATATTTCACTCAACACAAAATATACAATCTTTAAGCTCTTTAAAAAAAATTAGTTTTGATTGGAAGCAAAATAGTAACAAAAACAAGAACTTGAAGAGCTGTCCTTGCACATCCGCAAACTTTTCAGATAAGGCCACAAATTACCGAGAAATTTTTTTGAAGACAATATTAATTAACAGTTATAAATAATGTATTACGACTTCAGAAACTCTTTAAAGATGAATATGCATTGCTTTTTAATACTGCGGTTCAGTTTAAAGGAAATGTAGGCGAAGTAGATCGCTAGAAGTGCTACTTAAATGTCTAAAATACTAAAGCAAATTATAAGAATTATAAATTTACAAGGAACTAGCAATTATTAATTTGTTTTGCACAAAAAATAATCAGAAAAAAATGAAACGGTTTTTATGCATTGAATTTTGTTTTACTAGCGCAAGAGTAGTAATCATTTCCGAGTAATTTGTAACTTGTTGCTTTGAATAAAATTTAAATATAATCAATTTCCGTTATTTATATCTTAAAGTTAGTTTATTTGCAGTTGATATCAAGAAAACTAATATGTAAATAGGGAAATCTCGTTAAGAAAAATTTGAAGATGAGATGAAACGTTTTTATATACCGAGAAACTATGCGCACTGTTTTCTCTTACAATAATTTAAAAATGAATGCCCAAGTAAGGCCAAAAAATAGAATTTATTACATTTTCAGAACATTTTTTATCGTTTTTAATTTAAACAGGGTCGACGTATCCCGATCGTTTAGGCACCGGGCTCGTATTTCATGACTCGCGGGTTTGATACACTCTCAGAAATAGAACGCTCATTTTTGACGATTCTTGAATCCTCAAGACAAATTTCGTCATTTATAACGATTCTTTCCTCATGCGATCACCTGACTTTTGACGACATGCAAACTCTCGGAAATTTGACGAAATGTTTCCTCGCTCAACGCTCAGCCAATCTAAAGAAAATGGCGTTTTCGTTTTGGAAGACTTCTACGTAGCTGTGCTGGCGAAGATGTCGTTCAAGTGACAAATTACATCAGATGTGGGCGAAAAAGAGCTATAAGGTTAGTATTTTAGAATTGTCAAAGTCTGTGATTGTATACTTGTAGTTTAATTACCACATATTATTGAATTAATATTTTTCAATGTTCTGTTAGGCCTAACTATGTTTGCCTTATGTTTACTATTATGGCCAAGTGGGGAAATGTGGAATCACATTAATAGTATTTTACTCGCAAAAATTAAAACAACAATAATAATTTAAAACTGCCTACTGCAATGCTGTGCTAATGTTTTAAACCTTTTTAAAAATAATGTATATTTTGTTGTTCAAGTTAACAACTTGTCGAACCTTCAATCAACTTACATACAGTCAAGCAGGGTAACTTTGCAGCACTTCATTTTTTTAGAATATTTGACTTGAAATGAAACTGAACACGTTCAGTGCTACTCTTCTGGCAAAGTTTTAAAATCACTTTTCTTCTCTTTATTTCAGTAAAACGTTTAGCAACTGTACACAGCTAATTAATTATATAATTCAGTAAATATAAAGTTGCAGCTTGGAACCGTTTGGAATGCTGATTAAAAGTTGTTAAAACTAATCATTCTTTTAAAGTAAGTGACATTATACTAATTTACCAAGCATTTTATCTCCTAAATATTCTAAATATAGTGATTTTTTAGTATGTATGTGATTCTCTATTCAGTAATATTTAGTAAAATGTCAAACAAGTAAGACATTGCAATTTTATTCCATTCTCAGGGTAACTTTGAGCCGGCGGAAAGTTAGCCTGAGATTTGTTGTTTACTGATTATAGATATATTCTACATAAAACTAAAATTTTATTTCTACTTTCTATGCATGTAACAAAAGTTTGCAAATAACACCATTAGAATATATATAATATGTTTATCTAGTTTGATTATAAAAACATATAATTAAATTGTAAAGAAGCATATACATAACTAGACATTCTATTAAATTTAAGTAATAGGATTTGTGATACTCAGGTGTATACTGAGAATATGTGAAAAGTTGCTGTAAACATGTAGTGTGCATATGAATGAATAGTTGAGTGATATTCAAATTTAAACGTATAGAATAGAATATAGCTCTTCTCAAAGTGCCTAATATTACTTTTGTTTTCTTATAATTTTTGCTTACAAATTACATACTGTCATTAAATTGCTGATGAATATGTATGAATAAAGATTTTCGAGTGATATTTTTTAAAATGTGAGAATTGATTATTATGGTATTATTTTTTTCAAGGTATCATTTTGATGACCACCAATAATGATTTGTCAAACAGAAAGATAACAAAACAAAGTCTCCAAAAGATATTACTCCAGCAGATAATAGAAAGGTTTTTATGAGCTCCAACTCTCTGCTAAATGCAAAAGTACTCGGATAAACGTGTTACATTTTAATGAAAATTTTTAAATAGTTGTTTTAATTAATATACTTGTGTGAATATGTTTACTTAAATAATTGAAAATTGTTTTCTTCAACTTTTTTTCCTAAATAAATTTGTAATGGGGATTTTTGTCCTAAACATGTTGATGTTTCACTTCTTTTCTTTTTATTTTTCATGTAATATTTCTTGCAATATCATAAATTATAGAAAATTTGTAATGTTGTGGACTAAAAACGGCGAGTTTTTAAGTATTAAAAAAATTTATAGTTCAGTGTTGCATAACTATAATTCTTTTATTAAAATAGTGTATTTTATATAATTTTTTCTGATGCGGTTCGAAGTTACCCTGAGTGTCATGGTAACTTCGAACCAGGTTAATAATTCATTGTAGATGGTGTTTGTAATTATTATTTCTTAGTTTTTAAAGCTACAATATACTTTGGGAGTTTTCCTTAAATTTTATGCGAATAATAACAATAACATTATTAAAATATTAGTGGGACGAGTAAAAATCGAGTAATTAAGGTGCAAAGTTGACTGTAGTGCATTTGCCTAATTTTTCTTCATTGTTTTTGTTAAAAGTTTTATAAAGTAGGTGTTTCTTCTTTGAATCTATCTTCTACCTTAATAAAAAAAATCTACTCCAAATTTTGAATATTCAAGGATTTTTCCCCCCCAACCGTCCGTCCCCATTATTTGTCACTTGCTCAATTTTCTATTGCAATATATTAATTTTGAAATGTTTCTTTCCTCATGCAGGTTGGTTCGTGAATTTTTTGCACAGTGCTTAATTATCTAAAAATATTGTATCTTCAAAGCTAAAATAATTAGGATTTGAAAGATTTATGTGTCAGTTTCCCCCAGAAAATAATATATCCAGTAACTGCGAGTGAAATTAGCCTTTTGAAGTTAGATACTTCAGAGTGGATAAATTTCAAATTTTAACTATTGCATTTCATACTTTCACTTTCATAACATTTTATTTATATTTCTTAAGCATATTAATTTATTTCTTAAGCATTGTTAATGCTACCAGAAAGAGTACTACTACTGAATTTAGCACCATAACGACCTGCCCGTCATAAATAATATTTGTAGTTGAAATTCAATGTGTAATGTAATGTTGAAGCTTCATGTTTTCTAACGTTACCATATTTTGTGTTTACTTTTTGCTTTTACTTAACTTTGCCATATTTTGTGATTTACTTTCTATTTCTTAAATTTACTATATTTTATTACTATTATTTGAAATCGACAGATAACAATTATAAACTTGTGTTGGCTTTATATATCTCCCCCCTCCCAATGTGGATTGTGTAAAGTATAAGAACTTTAAGACAAACCTACTTTTGTGTGATAGGAACGGATTGCATAAAAGAAATAGCTCAAAAAACAAAAACTGTTCAGAAACTGGAAAAGTTATTTTTACAACATATTTAAAAAAAATCAAGCATTAAAAGTGGACAGCTTAAAAATTGCATAGTAAATGTCAAGAATTTCTGAAAGGGCGAGAAAGTGATTTCCAAGCAAACTAAATAATAGAGTACAAACAAAAGCATTTCTACATGTGTTGCTGTTGGTGAGTTCCCGCAGGAAGAGAGGGTGCACTGCTCCTGATTTATAGGGTCCCTTATTGGTAGGAGTCGGACCCTTTTTTTGAACCAGATGAGAGACTGTCACTTGGGGTTGGCACGTCCAGAAGTATTGGTTCACTTGAGTGTACACAGTCCCAGAGCAACCAGCTGTGAGAGGTGTCACCCTCCTAAAAACTAACTTGGTCAATGTTTCTTTACTTTTAGTGTTCAGTGTGAACAAAGCTATTATGACAAAGCTAGAGCAAGCTGGTCCACTGCTGGACATTTTTACATTTAATTTTGCGCGTTTTAAAATTATTAAATGTTTAAAATGAAAAATACAACTCTGCTCGTCATAGTTCAAAAGGTGCATCGTGTGGTGAACTGGTTCAAAATCGCTTTCCATTCTTGAAGATATCATTGTTGTTCTATGTCCTTGAGGAGTTTTACTTAACTTTATCTATGAATTTCTCAATGTTTTTAAATTAGTTTTTCTGAAAAGTTTTGAAGCTTTTTTTCATGATTTTAATCTTTATTCTTTTATAGGTAATGAAATAGATGAAGAAGCTACGGACTAGAAGCTCTCCAATATGGGGTGACTAGGGGGTATGATAAAGTGGGACATTTTGTGACAAGGGGGGCAGGGGGTCAAATATATTGAAAAAAAGTGTGTCATCAATGAATGTTTGCTTAAAAAGTCCTTATTTTTTTGTTATCCCAAAAGAGTATGAACCCTGTAATAATACATTGCTTGAAAAAAATGAAAGAATCATTACAATTTGAAAAAATATTAATTTCATTAGGAGTATTAATTTCCTTTAGCAGCTGTAGCAGAGTTGCAAAACACTCGGGTTTTTTTAAACAGAAGTATCTAAACTTTTGTATAACTATCCTCTGCAAATTCTTTTAAATTGTAAGAAAATATAATTTAATTGCTGTCAATAATTTGAAATTTATGAAAAATACTTTTTAAATACAATCTTCTAATTTTTAAATATTAGAATTTATTATTTTTGCTGCGTAGTTTGATTAAATCCAACTTTTTTACAATCACCACTAAGTGACAGAATTAAAATATTATTATTTCTACCATATGTTATGCTTTCGTTTATTTTGTATAATGTGAGGTATAACCTATAAAAAAAAAAACAAGTAATGTTTTATTTCATATTTAAATAGGGTGTGGTTGATATTTTTAGATTACAATTTTAATGCCACAAAATACAAGCAGTTGGGAAACTTCTCTTAAAACTTTAACATTATTCATTAGATTTTTCAGCCTACCATAATTACATTTTATAAAAATTTCTGATAATCTGAGTGTGATGATTAATCACATAATCCAGTTCTGTTGCTATGTTATGTAAATAATCTTGAATTTTTAAATTGTAATTAATATTGTATTTTGTAGCTACAGTACTAGTATAACGAATTTCACGCATCAGGTGGTGTTGTAAGTTATATCGATATTCTGTTTGATATAGGTGTGTGTATCCCTTTTTTTTCTTTTCATTTAAATGTGTCGGAATCTTTAAAAAAATCAATTGTAAGTATCAACAATTGTTAACCAAATTAGTATACTAATTGAATGCTACTATTGTCTGTGTAATTAGAATCGGCGTATCAAGGTCACACAACTCTACCTTTTTCCATTTCTGGTCGCCATGGTTTCCGTGCTAGAAACTTTTTCCCCACTTGGTTTGGCGAACATAAGTAAATTTGTTGCTTTAGTTATACTAATAATAATAGGCGAATAAAATCAGATTTACTTCTCAATGGCAAAAACAAATTGCGTAAGAAAAAGTACTCTAATATTTTGAACCACTCTAAACCTTATTCTAATATTTTGATGTGTTTCAGAAAGCTATTGTAAACCTAATTTATTGTATTTTATATTTTGTACATGGTAAAATCTTATCTAAACATTCCAGATTTAAAATTTATAAGAAATTTAATTGCATTTACTTAGTATCAAAAATAAATAAATGGAAAATAAATTCTTATTACTTCTTCTCAATTGTTCTAATATTTTGAATCGGAGTTGTAGTAATGCAATTGCCTTAACTGCAGTGCAAAAAAAGGTCTGGCTCTGTTATCTTTCTCGCAGTTGCCATGGTGACGAAGCAGGAAACGCGACCTTGATGCGCTTATTCTAATTACACGGACTATAACACATGTGAAAACAAAAGTCTTCATCTTTTCTTTTCTCATTTTTTGTTAGAATTTAAATAATTAAATATTAAAGAAACAAATTTTTTAATTGATATTTTATTTTATACATGATTTTGAGAATGAAAATAATAAACATTTGTAGAGTCAATGTTATCCCACGTGAAAGTGTGTAGCTTTGAATTGTTTAAGAAATACCAAATTTTTAAAGTAAATTGGAAAATAAAAGGGTTAAAGTTATAAAAATATTTTTAAAATATTTCTTTTGCATAATTAATTTAGTAACGATAAAATATTCAAAATAACCTGCTTTGATTATAATGTGTATAAATAATGTGTATTATAATGTGTATTTGTAATCTATAAATCATGTCAAAATATTATACATAAAGTGTCCTGTGACCCTGAAGAATTTACTTACCGTAAAATACCGAACAAGCGCTTCCTCCCCCCACCCCCTCCCGTTTTCCGCGAATTACCTTTAGGAGAAAATACCGATTATCCGCCCCCCAACATTGATTGTGATTGAAATCATACCGTAGGAACAGAAAGTGGACCATTCTCGAATATGAGTACGAAAATTGCTCAATAACGGTCTTAAATTAATTCACTAAATTTTATTTTCATTATTTTCAAAACATTAATTCCAACTTTCATGCTGTGTTTAAAAGAACTCACTTTTAAAATGGCGCGAACCATCATCCTTAGGGTGCATATAGTAGCGCAAGAATTTTCAGTTTCTCAAGTTAGCATAACAATATCCGATCCAAAATGAATATGCCAGAAAAAAGTAAAAAAATAACTCTTTGTACCTCGCATGCTTCAGGTAAGGGAAATGAATGTTTTGCACCTGCTTCGGTCGCTGCAGCTGGTGTTATCTTTTCTTGCTATTGTTTTTATTTATAATCTATTATTGCCGAATAAAACATGTGAATCGAGGTTAAATGCAGAGCTGTGCATTCAGCGCGATCGAAATTTGGTTGCCACTTAACTTTTTTTTTCTTTTTTTTTTTTTGAAGGGGGGGGGGGGGGATCGAACGGAACGAATTTTTCTAAACAAACCAAGTAATAGATGAGTCTGTACTGTGGTACTGCTTTTAATGAATCATGGATGGGTGCGACGTATAATCGGTACGTTTTTTCGCTTGTACCGTTTAAGCGCCCGCTCCCGTTTTTTCGCAAAATTTAGGGGGGGGGGGCGGTTATTCGGTATTTTACGGTAATCATGAACATGCTTTTCCCTTTATATATGGTTTGAATTCCTTTCTTTTAATTTTCAAACGGGATTTTTGTGCTCTATACATGTTCCTATCAATTTTGATGCTCATACCATAATTTTCAGTTTTGCTGTAATGCTCCATATGAGTTAGAAAAATGTTTACCAACATAATAAAAGTCAAATTTTATTATTATTGCTGGTGTTTTTTTCTTTTAAATGTGTTATGGGGTTTGAAAACCCTTAAAAAGCAATTCTTCAGGTGACAAATTCATACATACATATAACCAACTCAATGAAACTAAGTTTTTTAAATTAATGGAATAATTTTCTGAATGAATTAGTAAACAGAACTTAGACAAATTGATAGTTCATTTCTTACAGGATTATGAGGGGAAAAAATATTTAAAAAAAAAAATTAATTTCTTTTATCCGTCAACAAAATGCTTAATTTAGAAGGAATACTAACTATTTAAATTGTTTTGAAAGTAGGAATGTTAAAATAAAATTGTGTAAGAAATTTCTGTTACAATTGACCTAAAATAAGAAATTTAAACGTATATAATATGACATGCTTCTATAATAGAAAATTTTCTCCTTCAGATCATTTATTTAAAATGAATGATACATATTTCAGCAACTAAATGCCGCAACTCAAAAAATCGAAAATTTTCAATGTAATTATTTGAAGCCCCAAATTACTAGAAATATCAAATTGTCCTCTTAAAAATAAATTCAAGATTTTATTTAAGGTTCCATGACGTGCTCAAAACGACGAAATTTAATTAAAAGTATTTTAGTACAACGAAATTTATCATGATAATTAACGAATCAAAATGACGAAATTTTTTCCAATTTTAATGAAATGTAAAGACTCGTTAATACGGAATCGAAATGACGAAAATTTGATTTTGACGAAATGTATTTCATCAAAGACCCGACGAAACAAACGACTAAAATTTCGTTGTTTTTGACGAAATGTGTTTCATCACATAGATGACGAAACAAGTGACTAATTTCGTTGTTTTTGATGAAATGTGTTTCATCAAATAGATGACGAAACAAGTGACTAAAATTTCGTTGTTTTTGACGAAACGCATATGACGAAATATTTTTTTGTTTTTGACGAAATTTATTTCGTCAAATGTATGACGAAACAAATTTCGTCAAATGTATGACGAAACAAATTTCGTCAATTTGACGAAATGTTTAATCGGAGCATTTTTCACGAAGTCATTTCGTCAAATACGACGAAAGTTTCGTGAAATTTGAGCATGCGTTTCTGAGAGTGTATGGGCCTGTCGAAGACAATCCGTCTAAGTTAATGGCGACTGGTGCACGTTAAATCTGTCCTGGTCACAAAGTTCTCCAAGTTGCCACTACAAATCAGTACCGCTGGGTGTGCTAGATCTGGTCGTTCTTCATCAGAAACGTCAAAATGTAACACATAATGATTCCAGCTATCGTATGTTGTCTGAGCTCGGTCGGGCTTTCAGCCTTGTGAGGCTCATATTTGCCCAACTTTATTTTACATTCGAGTAGGATATTCTACTCGGGTTTGGTTATCTGAGTGATTTAGTAACAATAACAATGACGTATCATTATTATTGCTTCTTAATGAGGCTGCAGTTTGGTTTCTTACCATTTGCCGAGCTAGTGCGTTCCCCAGTGACTGACAACCATTCTTTCATGTGGTACCACTATCGGCGGATGCCATTACCACTTGTGAATTTTTAATGCTCAGTTTTCTCGTTGATGGCCTCTAGGGCTCTAACGTACAATTTCCTACCTGGGCTCTAACGATGCGAAACTGCTCTAGGAATTTAATTTAGCCGAGAGTATCCAAACCAAAAAGATATTAAAGGGATCTTAAACATGCAACATAATCATACATGGAGACTGTCGATTTTCTGCATCCTGAAAATGCACGGACTTCGGCAAGGCTTGATCCTGCGAGCTTTGACGTACGAGGCCAGTTCTTAACCACTACTCCACCCTGCCGGCCGTATTATGATATATTGCATTAATTAAGTTTTACGTAATGTTGCTAATTGGTTGTATTGGTTGTATTTCATCAGTTTGCACTTTTGGATCTAAACTGCTGTTTGTAGTCGTCTTGAATCCTTCCCTGTTATCTGCATTTGAGCTCTAAGCTGCTATTAGCCATTAATTACTTTTGTATTCTAAAGATAGTTCTAACAGGATTAATGTTCAAAGTGTTGAGTTTTGAACGCAAGTAAAGATCAAATGGCACAGTAAAAGTATCAATCAGCATTAAATTTTGAGATTTACTTTTAATACTGAACTCAAGAATGAAAGTTAATGAAGATACTTTAAGGGGGGAGATCACGTTGAAGGTAAAAAAAACGATTTTTTTCAAAATTTTAGAATGGATACTCTGAATTGTGACAAATCTAATGCAAAAAGAATTTTTGAAAAAATTGTGGGCACCCTAATATAAAAACTAATTATCATGGAGCCTTAAAATGTTATATACTACTACTTTTCATGTATATCTTCATGCTGTACCTAAATTTACATTCATTTCTGTCATAGAATTTTTTTTTTGAAAATTTAATTCTGAAATTTTTAGCAAATTTAGTAAATTATTTTAAAAAAGCCATTAATTATGTTAATCAGTTTGAATACACATTTACATTTAGGTACATTTTGAAATATATAAGTGTAAGAGAAAATGTATGAAATATAAAAGATATATTTTCAATAGATTTTTTAAAATCTTGCACACGAAATGCATATTTTAGATTTTATATTGTTGAAATGTCTTTATTGTTGCTGTCATTTAATAAATTAATATTACTATATATATATTTTGAAAATTATTTTTACAAACAAAAAGAATGGATGAAAATACAGAAATTTTTATTTTGGTATAATGTTCATTAGTTTTGAAGCTACACAGCTTTTTGCTACAACTTTAAATCTAATGATTTTCAGGCCGCTCAACGTGATCTCCCCCTTAAACACATCACTGCTCTAGTTCAATATTGAGCTATCTTAAAAAAAACACATGTACCTAAGTACCTACTTCTGTTACTAAATTCTAATTATACAGCTTAAAAATAGTCTTAGACTAGTATGATGCACAAACTTCAGTTTCTTTGGTATAGTCCCTGAATTACAGCTCGGAAAAATGTGTAAATGCGTTTATCTCAAAACAGTAGTTTTAACCAGTCCTCAGTATTGAACTAAGGCAGCGGCATGTGTTTGGGTCTGTCCTGTAATGGGTGTAAATCGCAGTCCAAAGAGCGAAGCTCTAAAACACCCATCTGAAGATTGATTTTGATGCTTTTATATGGATAAAAATGATCCTTTACTGGCACAAATAAAGGCCTTCAAATGTAATAATCGTGAGTAAACTGTTGGAAAAAATACTTGATGATCAAGTTTTTGATTAAACATGACGCAATAGTTAAGCTTAGTTTACCACTTCTACTTTTTAATGGACTTGGCACTGGTCCAAGTCAGGCCTACCGTAATTCTAATTACATTTCGGTCACCTACCTTTTTTTCGATCTTCGAAGAGAGCGACACAAGCGCACAAGTCCACTGAGAACTTTAATTACGTCTTTCGGAAGCTCTTTTTTCACTTTCAAGTATGAATGCTTGCTGGTATTTGCAAATATCCAGTTTCTTCTCTTTGGAAGAAATGAGTCTCACAGAGCCAAATGGGACATCCGATTCATGTTTAGTTTATGACAATCGAGTTAAATGAAAAGGGGGGAAAATCCGTTATGCAAAACTAATTGTAATGACTTTGGAGAAGATACTCATGACTGCCGTTTAGTGAAACTGTTCCTGTTTTAGAGCAAAGGTTCGTTTTCAATGGTTTGTCGGATTTGTTTGGCATGATTTCAAATGGCTTGGTGATTTAGATTGAATGAACAAAATATAATTTTGAAATTCAAATCTGAATGCTCTTATGTAGCGATCAAAAATCTCGAATTGATTCGAAAAGCATCATAGTCTTTTCAACGGTTATCATATTTATTGTAACGTAAAAAATCGTTTTAAAAGTAGTGAATTTGAACAGGAAGCAATTGTATGCATTAGATAAGAGTCATTTCATAAGAGTTGTCAGTAGGTAAGTCATTTACATAAGTGAATAATTATATTCCGGCATGCAAAACAAGTTATAATTTTCCAAAAGGCACTGACGCAACATCAACAAATGTATGGCGCAGTATAGCATATGGATGCTCTTGCGCCGGTAAGCATCAACCAACTAACCAAAAGACAATGATTGACTACCCTTTAGTGAAACTTTTCCTGTTTCATAATAAGTACATTTCAATAGAATTAATAAAGATCAAGAATATTTTAGTAGAGTTTCAAATAGTTTGGCTGTTAAATTTTACCGAGAAAAAGATAAATGTAACCATAATATTTTCGTAACTATTTACAACAATAAAAAAAATCTTCATTTGAATAGTTGAAAAGCATTTTCTTTATGCTGATGATTGTATATTCTCTGTATTACGTACTCAGAAAATAATTTTTGATTCGAAAGAAAGGAAATCAAATCCAATATTGCCGTCGGAAGAGGTTTTCGAAGTAAAACCTTAAGTTAAACACGTTAAAGTGTTTTAGTGATTCTCTAAACGTAACGAAATTTCGGAAATTTACAGATTTCGTTTCAGGGAAAATGGGTTTAATTTAATGGGTTTAAGGAAAATGGGTAAAGTTTTCGAAATTTAAAATTTCAAAGCCATGAATTCAATTCCGAAAATTTTTCTCGCAAATTGTTATGAACAATATACACATGCATATACATATATTGTCCCCAAATATTTGTGAGGATCCAAACTAAATTTTTTTTTCAATATTACATAGTTTTTTCTTCTTAGATATTTGTGAGAAAATTTCGAAATTGAGCTCAAGGATGTAAAAAGAGTAAAAATATATTATTTTGGTTTAAACCAGCTACTCTAGAACATTCCTAACCCCCAAACATTTGCGACGTGAATTATTAGAAAATTCTAAAAGATTCTAGATATTTATTAAATGCTGTACTTTAATAAGCATAGTAAATGCTGTTAAAAAGACAATGTAGTTTCATCTCTAACGCATTCAAAATTTAGTTTTTGTTTTTTTAGACAAGTCTTATCAATTTGGGGAGCATTAGAATTGTATTCACGGTAACATGTGTTACTGAAATACAGTTTTTGATTGTGTAGGAAATATCTAGTGAGATTTTTACTTTGAGTCTAAAACCGTATCTGAACTGCTACAGTACGCATTAACAACTGTTTCCTTTGAATAATCTACTTAAAGAAGATGGAAACAAATAAGATAATTAACAATTATAAATGATCAATCGAGAACATAACTGAAATTTATTCTTTATACGCTTAGGTATTTATTTATTTGAAGGTTTACTAGATTTTTTAATACTATTCATTTAAGGATTTGTAAATTTGTATCCTTTGTGATTTCGATTAAAGAAGAAAAAGTGAGTTTCTAAAATTTAATATTATATTTATTGTTAGTGAGAATTAGTTGGGTCGTTTAGGCTATTATTGAAATTTAAATGTAGAAAAAATTTTCTTTTATGTATAGACTTTGGCTTTAAAACAGAAATGTGAAGCGCATTTATTTTCATCTCAATCATATCTCTCGTAAGTTAATTTTCTTTTCAGTTTTCTTTTTATATCTTTCGATCTTGATTGATTGTTATTGCTGATGAACTTTAATCGTTTTTTTCCTTCTTTCGAAAACAACTTGCTGTTGCAGCTTTTAGGTTGAAACTGTTTATCTCGCTAAAGAAAATAGTTTTTTTTCCGATTTTATTTCTTACAACATGTAACTGGAAAACTACGACCAAAAAAATTTTGTTCTATTTAGACTTTTGATAAAATTTAGGTGATTGCAAAACTCCCACTCTCATCTGTACTGTATCAAAAAGTTAATTATTATTATTGTTGTTTTTTATTAAACTTTGAAAGTTACGTTTGTCCAATACAGGGCGCAACCGTTAAATGTCTGACGTTATAACTTATATGTTACTTAAAATATGCTAGCTTAATCGCGATTTCACGCAAGCAGTAAAGGCGTTCGGGATTATTTTAACCTGGATTTAGTAGGGGGCTTTTGCAATAATTAAATTACTATTTTGTGTGAAGCTTTATTGCACTGTGATATTCTTATATGAAATAAAATACCAATGTATTTATAATTAACTTTTTTAAATGTATATATTTGCATTCATAGATATATATATTTCTACAATACATATTTATATATTTGAGTATGTAAAAGTGAAACTGATTTCCGAAGGCTTCGTAACATTTCATGGTATAAAGTAATGGGAAAATTATATAATGATTGTGTCACAATTAATAAATGAGCCGCAAAGGAACGTCGATTTTTTTTCTGATGTCGACCTTTTTTATCGCCCATAACATCAAAAAAATATGAGGAAGCGAAGTGAAGATGATGCAATGACAAGGAAATGTTGTGATGCTTTACTTGGGATCTCCGTATATAGCGTGGAAAACAAAAACCTTACTTTATGGGACTTATCTTTAAAAAAAGAACTAGAACTATCTTGCAATCAGCGGAGAATTTGAGGCAACACGAGGAGGTTTGGCTAAGTAGAGCAGGCATTTAACTTTTTGACCTCAAATCTGTTGCTGCTAGATTTTTTTTTCTTTTCTTTCCCTGCGATTTAAGCCTGACACAGTTTACAAACTCTGGCTTTTGTTTTAAATTGTTAAACAGCTACAATTCAATAGATAATTATGATACGATAATAATATCATCTAACAAAAAGAAAACAAAAAGTACTTGCTGTATGGAAAATTGATTACTTGTAACTATTTATGTGAGTTTAATGATATTTTTAAAGGCCTGTTTTTTTTTTAAGCAATTGATAAAAATGTTTAAGTAATAATAAAGTTAATAATGCATTATTTTCTTAGTAATGTAAATTAACTTATGTGCATGGAAAATTAATTAGAACAAATATGAATTGTTTATCTAAAATTTCGTTATACCCGTCGAAACGTTGTGATAAGAAACTGTAAACAAAATACTTAGATACATTGTTTGCGCAGCGTAGTGTGTAATTATGGATAACCATATCAATTAATCGATAGCTTTCGATAATCGGGTTTTATCGATAATTGCTTTTGCAACAGATATTAGTATCTAGTTTGCAATGGAATTTAAAATTTGCAGTTTCCGAATTTTTTTCTGCTTTGTATGACTCGTCATTCGTCTAGTTTTTTTCAAACGCGATAGAATCAACACCTGAACCAGACATATAAGGGTAAACTAAACAGTGTAAATAAGTCGAGTGGACACACACAATCTATTCGTTTTCTGTTAATACAACAAAAAAGGGATCCTATGGCAGCAAAAGTAAATAACAAGTAGCATGAAACAAGAATTGTTACAAAAATTACCATAAACTTTTTAGCGTAAACATTTCTCAGTCTATTTTTCTGGTGCTGGCTTTTCAAGTTATTCCTACTGTCAAAATATGTACTCATTATTGCTATAGTTTTATTTTCAAACGCGACAAAAGCAACACCTGAACTAGAAATATATTAAAAACTAAATTGTGCAAATAAGTCGGGTGGACACCCAATCTATTCGTTTTCTGTTTTACTACAAAGACGTTATCCTATGACAGCAAAATTACATAGTATAAAAATTCCCACAAAACTTTTAGCGTAAACATTTCCCAGTCTATATTTTTCTGGAGTTTTCACTTATTTATTTATATTAACATGTAACAAAATTAGTACCGACATTATTACAGAGAATTTTAAAATTAAAACTCAGCATTTAATAAGACGCAACTAATGATTAAAATCATAGAAATCGCTGAAACACAAAACTATGTGTCATAAAACTGTAAAGTTTGATTCCTATTTGAAAAATTTTATGTTAATGGAAGTTCTAAGTTCTATTTTTTTCATTATATAAGAATAAATAGTTTTACCTTTCACCTCTTTCGTGTTATTGAGGACCAATGTCATCTCATATTACGAGCATTGATAGACGAATAATAGAAATATTCTTGAATAATCTAGGTAAAGTGTCACATTTGTGACATAAGATTTTAAAAATAATTTCCAAAAGTTTCTAAAAACCTATTTACACGTTTTGCTTTTTAAAATGAATTTGAGGAAGAAAAATATGAAAATATATTAAAATTTCTGATAAATGTATAATCTTTTTCCAGTTATAAATATGTAGATCTTTTTAAATTAAAAATGATATTTCTGGACAGAAAGCAAGACTGACAAAACCATTTCACGACGTCATTAGTTTCTGAAAATCATTTCCGAAAAGCTTTCTATTTCCAGTAATTTTTAAACGTTTTCGAGGACGAAATATATGACTTTTAGAATTCTGATGCATTTTTGATACTTAGTTATTCATAAATGAAATTTTCCATTTATTGAAAGCGACATTTATATTGCGAAGGCAAGAATTTCAGAATAACAAATTTTTTATTTCCAAAACACCCTTCCAAAAACGTTTTATTTCCAGTTGTGATTGGATATACTAAAAAGTAATTTAGAAGGAAGAAATATGAGTTAGATGTAAAATTCTAAAAAACAGATTTGATTATTTTTTCGTTCCTATACATAAGCTTATTATTTTCAATGCAATTCTTGAGGAAAGAAGAGCTTTTCCTTTTATTCGTTCAGGCAAGATTTAATTTAATTTCAAAATCTAATCAAAGTAAAATGGATTGATGTCAGCATCTTGGATCTCCAACAACAAATGAAAGCAAAATAAATTGATATTGTTTCAGACTTCAATTTAATCTATTTTGTATCAACGTATGAAGCACAGATAAATAATATGTTTTAATTTGTTTTCAAGTTATTAAAGTGAAGATTACAGTTAAAAATGGTAGTCTAACTGGAAATTCCCATTTGTCTTTGTTGCAGTTGCAATTCCCAAATCTATTCCTCTTTCGAAATTAACGTACGAAACTTCTTTGTTTGGTAGAAAGTTTTTAACTTTTTACTCTTTCTCTTTATGAAGGCAAAGGAGAATTAATTTCTCCTATTTTCCTTCTGCGCACATTAGCAGCTACTGTTGGTGGAGAAAACAAACCGGTTCTATGGTAACTTTCATAGCCGGGGGTAACCGCCACTACATTGATTTTTCCTTTGTGTACAAATTACTCAGGTTTTGAGATCCGTCATCGATTAATACTGCATCGATAAGTCAAGATATTTATATTAATTGTTTGCTTAATATGAAAATGTTCAATTTAAATCATGCTATTTAATTAAATTGTCATTTCTTTATGTTTGAGTTCATTAATATTTAATACAAAAACTAGTACGAAATTTTTATTTAGCAGACACGTTTTCTAAAACCGTTATGTAATCAAATCACGTGCAAGCGATATTTCATACACGTATTTATTATTTTATTTTATCACTCGAGATAAATAAGCAAATTGTATTTTTTAGTAAATTTTACCCATACTTTGATATATTTTTTAATAAAATTTTAATTTTACACGTTGTACTAAATAACATTTGGATCTGCGTCGTCTTTCTTATCAAACGTTAATTAAAAAAAAGGTAATGTTTTCTTACACAGTGCATTATATTTACTTACTACTGGAACTATTTCAAAAATACCCAAGCTGCTAAAGAACTAATACTAAAAGAAAATCTATTAAAATTAAATTTTTATTCATCTGTCGATAAATTAATAACTCAAGTCCTGTTCAATTTCAAGAACAGGACTTGACAATGCTTTTTTTTTTTGCTCCCGAAATTATTGACCTCCATCCTCTAATTCTGGAAAAAATCCTAAGTTGCCCGAATTTTTTGATTATTTGTAACATAGTGTAGCTTTGGTATTTGCTTATCACTGGAACTATTTCAAAAAAAAAAAAGTAGATAAGTTAGTCAAGAGCTAAATGGAAAATGAAATCTAGTAACATTGAATTTTTATGCATTTTCCGATAAATGAATAACTTCTCGTTGAATTTCAACATAAGGACTTGATAAGGCATGTCCCTCCTCCCCCCGAAACTTCTGGCCACCATCCCCACCACCTACTTTTAGAAAAAAAAAAAATAAGTTGCCCCTGATACCATTGAAACATTTTTGGATTATTTCTTCTCCGTGTGTAGAGAAGTTGTTGACCTCTTCCTTCATTTTTAGTTCATTGCTTACTTTTCTCCAAGAAAACGAAAGCAGTCTGAGACATCTTGGAGCATGCCAGCCATGCCTACGCTTCTCCTCGGCTAAATGAGATGAACTTGGTTATAACTATTTCTCGGTTTTTACTCTACCTTATTTTCTTTGCATCTTCGTTAAAGTGGGGTGTGAGGGATCTTTCTCCGTCTTTATAAACACTGAGGTAGAGGTTTGGGTGCGAGCCAAGACATCTAAGAATAGACAACGCAACTTCGTAAACTTTTTTTTTCATCTCAGTGTAGATAAAGTGAGGTTGATGTCAGCTGTAGCATTGACATTTAGTTGGATGGCTACTATCCAGAGGAAAAATTCACGATTCACGCTATTTGGGAACTCTCCAGACAAAAAAGAAAAACTTTGCCGTGCTTGAACACCATTTTCTGGGTCAATGATCACACGATTTTCAAGGTAAGCTCCGTCTGCAATATTTTGCCAAAGTATTCACTAATAATTTATACAAGTGTATTATATGTTCCTTGTTTCTTTCTTTTCTCTGAAACATCTTTTGTCTCGTGGAATTATAATTTGTTCAAACATGTGTACTGGCCCTCTGGAACATAAGACAGCAGTTGGTGGGGCGAAAAAAATTTTCCTACATCAAAATTTGCACGCAATTTGAAATATTTTATATTGCTGTATCATTTTGTTAAGGTATATTCGTGAAAATGAATTTAAACATGGAATAAATAAAATTCCTTTCATATGTACTTTAAGAGTCAGTGCATTACTCCATTTATGAATATGTTTAAGGTCAGTTTAGGAATTCCAAAATGTTTGTTCAGAGAAGAAAAAAGAAATTTTGAAATTATTTTAAATTTTGGCCTTGATTTTCTGGCTTTAAATTAAATGTTAGTCAATGTAATGGTGTGCACTATGTAATAACACACCATCGAGAAGTGTGTTTAGGATCAGTACGGGGGTCTCAAAACCGTTGATTCAAAAAAATAAAACAACTTTAACGAAAACCTGAGCTCCATAATAAATACATACGAACATAAAAAAAAGGACATATCACGAAATTATTAGCATGTACTAGCAGTAAGCTATGTCTTCAAATCAATAGATTCCTTTCTTAATTTTTTTAAAATTTTATACACGATAAATATTTTATGTGCATTTGCTATTTTATGTCAATTTATCCATCGGTGTTTGCACAAAAATCAGTAAATTTCACAAAATTAATTTCCTTTCTGCAAAAATTACAAGGATTTTACAAAAAGGACCTGTAGCAATTTATTTTGCTGAAACTGATTTTGCAACTTTGGTATTAATGACTCTTAGCGAGATTGATTAATTGGAATGAAAAATAATAAACTATAAAATGTATCCTAAATAATTTTCAAATCCATTTCTAAATTGATAGAAGTCCCAGAAAAATAAAAAGATTACATACAACTCTGATAAAAGCATGTCCACGTTCTTTTCAAAAGCAGTTCTGAATTTTTTTTCAGCAGACGAATTTCCGTATCTAGTATCAAATGTTGATACTTAAACCTTCTTCGAACGTTTGGATATTTGATGCCCTACAGAAAATTTCAATGCATAAGCAGTTAAGTTTTTATCTTTTTCTTTTAGTTGAGCTTATTCCTTTGAGCGTTTTCTATTATTTATTTTGTAAATTTATTACTTTTTTCCCCTTTTGTTTGCCATTTCGCTTCCCAACACTGTGTCACCTTCTGTACTATGTCTTCTTCGAAGTAAATGACTGCAACTTAAAATTGGTTTTGAAAGTTTTGACTTTTATCACCTTTGATGCAATTCAGGTTGATGGATATTTGTATATTTAAATTAACCATTCCTAGAATTTAAAAATTCACATAAAGATATTATTTGCTCCATTTCAGCTAGTCACACATAAAATGGAAATCCTAATGGTATGTAGACTCACCGCTATACTTAATCTTCTTTGTGCATTCGTAACTTTAAGGGCTTCATATATATATCCGTTATAGCAACAATTACGAATTTACATTCTGTTTTTATAAAGCTTATCATTTTATCATTTAATTTAATTTCTCTTTTTCTTTTGAATCTTTAAATATTTAGATGAGTATTACTTGCTAGTGTGTTCAGATCTTGATGAACGTCATCCTTAGGGCATTTAAAGGCTATGTTTACTTTAAGTGACCACTGTTGTCATTATTTCATTGTAATGCTGATATGGGTTTATATTGTCAAATATTCTATTCCATGGAATTTAGCAATTTTTGGGAAATTATTGAGTCTGTTTTAATAAATAACCCATACCAGTGAAATCAAATGGTATAAAGACTGAAATTCTGTAAATCTTTACATATGTGGATCTTTGACACACTATATAAATTTCCACTATGTCATCATTTATGCCTTTATTGTTTTCTTTTACACATTGTTTTATCTCTTTATTCATTATTAGATTATTATTTTTTAAATGTATTTATCACTACAATAACATTCGCTGCTTGCCGATGTTATGAAGAATTAAATCGTTAGAGAATTGGCAAAAAATATGTAAGGTGTATGCTTGTAAGGAACAATCGTGGCATTGCTACAATAATTGACATTTATTCCCATTTTTGAAATTCCAATTTAATGATGTTCTTGAACTTCCGTTTCAAGCTATGAACCAAATTCAAGTGTTTAAGAGTCAAAAGTAATTTTAAACTCTTAAATAATTTTTTTTTCAATTTGATTCAGTATTCAGTTTTATGCACTTCTTTATTACTTTCTGCTTGTCAGAGTTAAGCAGTTGGAGATGAAACAAATAAAAGGGCACTGGTGCATTTCAATTCTAGCTATCTCTTATGCTCTTCAAATACAAACTTATGCAGTCTGCCAATAACAATAAAACGCCATTTATAGAGCAGAACTTATGCAATTTTTTGGCAAGGATCGGGAGCTCTGAAGGAGATCCAATTGTTTAAAATCCTGAATATTTTTTACGTCATTTTAAAAGTATTTTTTAGCTTTATTCTGGTAAAACCTTACCCAATTAAATGTGATTACGTAGTTGACACAACCTTTTTCAATATACTTCCAAAAAACAAAAGAAAAAAAGGAAATTTGCTCGTTCGTTTTACCGTTTTTCCTTAAGTTTTAAAATTCTTAACTGGCAACACGTTTGCAAGCTGCATGATAAATACATTTCTTTCTTTCTATTTCATTTTTTTAAAAAACAGTAATAAAAAACCTTTCGACCAAGAATCATTAGACCATAATTTTATGAGCTCTGAAACTAGTTGGAAGAAATAACAATCTAAAGAGTGTTGAAGCACTAGTTGTACATTATTAGATTATTGAATGCTTCATATGATTTCTATCGCTGAAATTTCGTAAAAAAATGTTTGTACACTCAAAGTAGTCAATTTACATTCAATGAATAACTTCGTCCAGAACTAAGCGACCCTACTTTCCCCTATACCAACATTGATTTTTTTCTTTTTTTCACGCCATCTATATATCTCTAAATTGGGTTAGGCTTTACTCATTTCAAATAAATTTTGAACAGTATTTTTTTCTGAAAACAAGAAATGTTTCTTTGATGTAGAAAGAAAACTAATAGTGTATATAAAAACGACATATCACTTTCATTTACTTAAACTGTTACTCGTTATGTTTCAGTAATTTCCAATCATTAATGCTTTTTTAAAAGAAAATTTTAAATTCTAGAACATTGTTTAAAGGTAAGCAAACAGGAGAAACAAGTTATAGAACTGAGTTGCAGCAAAAGTTTTAGAAATATAAAATTAACAGTTCTGAACGCATAAATAAATAAATAATTAAAAAGAACTGATGTAAGAACAAGTTTTATACAATACTTTACACAAAGACATACAGTATTTTAAGCAGACAACATTGAAATTACAATCCATTGTTTTACAACAATATTATTTTACTTTTTAATTCTTGAGAAAAATAACTGATAAATACATGAATAAATAAAAAAAATTAAAAAATCAGAGTGAAACTGAAATTTACAGCTTAAATGCTTCTTTAAAATATTTAGGGCTGAACCAAATCGTTTTATTTTGGGTAAACAATAAAAAGTTTAAAATTTCAAGAAACTGAATTAGACCATCCAGTCGATCAGTCCATTACATTTGCCAGTGTTGTCCCTACGGAGGAATGTATTTTTATTTTTAATCAGAACTTTTATTAAATGCAGAACTGAAAATATATTCATCATTTGCAATTTTATAGATTTCATGGTGTGCAAGTTTTTGTATAGTTGTTGTTTTAGAAAAATAGTTTTGAATTTCTCTTGTAAGCTGCAAAAGTTAATAAACTTTAAATAGATTTCAAATGTTTTAAAATTTAAAAAACCTTTAAAAAATGTTTTAAAATTAAAAAACCTTTAAAAAATGTTTAAAAATTAAAAAAACCTTTAAACAATATTTTGAAATTAAAAAAGCTTTATTATTTTTTTACGCATTCTTCGTCAAAAGTTCTTTAAGATTACGTTTGTTCAGTTCAAATTTGCTTTGTAGTTCAAAATTTGTATATGATTCAGATTTCTTCGTAAAGCCTAACTTTTAGTTTATTTTTTTCCCATTTCTCTCTCTAACTGTGAAAAAGTGTTAAAGTGAGAAAATGAAACCTGGGAATCAGGTGTGCTGGTCAGTATCTTTCAACAAAAGATATTTTTCTTTGAATCAGAGTATTAACAAAAAGGTTATTAAGAGGAAAGACAGAAACTCATTTCCCAAATTGTCGAAACCTACTATTCATTATTTTTTTTTTACCTTTTAAGCATTTGCTCAATTAATTGAATTTAATTTCTGACTTTTGTTTTTAGAGATATTTTACATTAATCCTTCTTTCCTTTTTTAGCTTTAACTCTTAGGGGAGAAAACAATTGATTATATCTATTTTACACCTGTATCCATAATTCATTAACTTGAAAATAAATTCATACTAAGCTTGGAATTTATTTTCAAAACTTATAAAAACTACTAATTTTCCTTGTCATGACATTTACTACTTTAAACACAATTATGCATAATTTTACTTTAACAAAAAACAAGTCGAAGTTTTCGTGATCTTGTGCAGAAAAAAACCATTGAAACGAACTGGAAAACATAGCTTCAGTCTTGCGTGGAATCGCATTAAAACAAAGAAACCCTCTTCTCTTTAGAAAACAATTATATAAAAGAAACGGTAATTTGCATTTTCCCAATTTACTTTCCATTCCTAACGCGTTTTTTTCTTGCCGCAGCCGCCGATGTTTTTCCAAATTATCTGTCTAATATGTTTCCTATAAAATCTGAAAGTAATTATTTTTATCACTTACTTTAAAATCAAAAAGCATGGAGTGCCAATTGGAGACAGGATACTTCATTTAAAGGTTTCATCTTTTGACTTCAACTAAATGAAATAAAATGGAAACTTTTGTGCTGCAAAGTTAAAACTAAAAATCATTGCGAAATTAAGCACAAAATTTGCACAAACTGCAAGCACGAGTTTCGAGGTCACAAGGAACCCCTTTTTAAATGCAAAAGAGCGAACTTCTACTAGTATGGATGAAATCTCTAGTAGAAGTTCCCTCCTTTGCATTAAAAAATTTTTGAGCCTAATTTTACGTGGATTTTTTTAGTTTGAACTAAATGTCTTCAGGTGATTCAAAATACTGGAACGTTTCATGTGGGTAGTTTTTGTATCAAGTGCCATTTTCCTTTGTCCGGACTAGATCAATGATCGAAGGAAATGTGGGGCTCCAAGGTACAGTGAAACCTGTGTAAGTTGAACACTTGCGGTGCAGCACTTTAGTGGTCAACTTAGACAGGTGGTCAACTTATAGAAGGTGACGTAGAGGGTGAAGGGCTAATTCCGGTGATCAACTTACAAAGGGGGTCAACTTTACAGGTTTTACTGTACATGTCTGTAGGTTCCGTGATTCAAAACGAAGTTTGAAGAGGTTATAAAACACTCACTAACTTCAATGCACTAACTGAAAAATATGCTGAGGAAAAAACTGTGCCCCGCTTGGCAAGGCGAAAACATCCTCCTACAGTAAAACCTGTACAGTTGACCCCCTTTGTAAGTTGACCACCTGTGTAAGTTGACCGCTTTTGTTTGGAACGGAATTAGCCTTTCACCCTCTACTTCCCCCTCTATAAGTTGACCACCTAAGTAGACCGCTAAAGTGCTGAATCACAAGTGGTCAACTTACACAGCTTTCACTGTATATCAAAAATCTTTATGACAGAGGTATTTTATTCTTGAAATTTGATATAAAGGTTATTACTAAAAATTTTTACGTGCAAGTGGCCCTGAAAAAAAAATCACTTTCTACTTTAACTGCAGTAATACGCTTTCTTTTACCTTTCAAATAGCAAACTCTCCTGCTACTTAAAAATGAGTTTCTAATAATGAGTTGAAGCTGCTTATAGTGTGCCACATTTAGAGGGCCATTGCTCGGTTAAATTTCACGTAAATTTTCCGTCATCTCTTTTGGCTTTGCATTTTGGATGCAAGAATACTGAGTGTTACCTCTCTGCGGAACAGTTTTTTGCTTATCGCTCTCTTTCTCTCTCTCTCCTTCTCTCTCTCTCTATACATATATATATTATAAAGATTGTTTGTGACCCAAACCTACCAGAAAACGTTTTGGTTGCGCTTTTACTGAGGTGCATCAAAAATTTCATGAATATTTTATCATGAGACTCTGAATTGAATTTTTCTCCCTTAATAAAATGACATGTGTGCAATTTACATTTTCCTCTGTAGCATCTTACGTGTGGGTTATTTACTCTCTAGAACATTTCAACAAACATTTTAGCTCACCTCACGTTCAAGAGTCCCTAACGTCAGTGAGTGACCATATTTATTTTTGAAACGAAAGTCTACTCTGTTTAACGTTTTTTTAAACGTTAAATTTTTACGCAGGTGCTAGAAAATAAGCTGACGATAAATCACATTTTGTGGCATTCGGCGCAGGTGTTTCGCATGCAGTGGCCTCAAATCGAACAAGAGAGAAAAGCTTGATCCAAAACGTCACCGCCGCATGTGCTACTTTTTCTTACGACTACCATATTCTGTGCAAATACTTCCTTTCGCTATTTCAAGAAAAAAAAAAAAAAAACTCCCTGCTTTTTGGAACATGATGAATGATTTTTTTTTAGTTTTACGAATAGTATTCACTTTTATTTATAGATGCCAATTAAAATATATTGCTAATGTTAGACTCTAAAATATTGCGGAATATTTCTGAAATATTTTTCATATGTTTTGATCGTTTCATGAGAACCACCATTTAATGAAAAGGTTTCTGGTGTTTTGATTGTTGTGTCTGTCTGGGCTTTGTTTTCCGACCAAGCCGATAACCGGAAATATTTTAACCGGCAGTAACGCTGCATTTTATTTTACTCGGATTAAATGTTCGATAATGATAAAAAGCTCTAATATTGTAATAAATATTGTTATGCTTCATTACTTTCAACTTGACTTTATTTTTACTGATACTTAAGTAAAAAAAGTGCTTTCCGTGAGTCTTTCGTTGTTTTCCGTGTTAATCTTCGATAAAGTCAATTTAATGTAACAACAACCAAACCTTGTTAAAAATATTTTAGTATAGATTTATGTTTAAGTAAATTAGCAAAGCAAAAAATTCTATATGATATGTTTTATGTTGGTTTTTTATTTTCGTTATTGCGCTTTGATAAAAGTTAGGCTTTCAAGGGTTCAAGAAAAGAACCTGAAGTTTTCGGATGTTTTCCCTCACCTTTGTGAGTTCATTTAGAATTGGTGTGAAAAAACTACTCTTCTGTCTTTAATTATTTTACGAGTTTAAATGTAACTAATGCAAATAGACTAAACATATACTTAATATCCTTTTGGCATACATAATTGAAGCTAGATAAATGAAAAGATATTTTCTGTAAAATGTTTTATATTTTGAATATATTTGTAATAATTTAAAAATAGAGTGTAAGTGCGTCATATAAGTCCTGTTATTAATTACAAATACTAATACAAAAGTGACAACCAGTAACAAGCACAGGGCCCAGCAAGGCTGGTCCTAGTTAATTTAACAATTTCCAGTGTGCATCAAGAGCCTTCTTAAAAGTTTTCACCCCACTGCAAGTAACAGTCGCTTCCGGTAAACTATTCCAACTACCTACAACCCTATTGAAGTAGTAATTTTTCCTAATTTCAAGATTAGCCTGAGATTTGAAAAGCTTAAAACAATGACCTCTGGTTCAACTTTCTGTGCATAAATGTAGCCCATCAACATTTTCCAGTTTAATGAATTTTAATAATTGAATCATGTCACCTCTAACACTCTCCTTTGCACTAGATCATACATATGGAGCCTTTTAAGCCTAATCTCATAATCTAAGTCTGAGAGATCACTTACCAACCCAGTAACCCTCCTTTAAAACCTTTCGAATAAGGCAATATCCTTCTTTAGATAAGGAGACCAGAACTGAGCAGCGTAACATAATTTTTAAGAAGTAATTTCAGCAATATGAGGAATACTAACTGCCGTTTACGGACTGAATTCACACATTTCAGAAAACCCCTTTACCAATGCAAAGAGTAGTGAGCTTTGGAATATAAGCAATCCCAGTAAAACTTGGGACTCCTGGGGACTACTTTATCAATGTAAAAATCGAAATGAAAGCAATCCAAGTGAATCTTCCTCGCTCGGAATACTTATATCCCGAAGCTCACAACTCTTTACCAAAGAAGCTCCTTGTAACCTCAAAATTCGTGTTTGCCGATTCGTTTTTGCGATTTGTTCTTCAGATTGCAGGGTTTCAATAATCTCACATACAATACAAAAGTAATGTTCGATATATGTGTATAGAGCAGAGTAATATAATGGTATTAATTCACATTTAAACAAACACATCATTGCAGCTTGGACAGTGAAGTTGGCAAAAGCGTCTCTAATCAGTGTTGGATTTTAAACACAACATGAAGCAAAAGAACGAAAGGCAAATTCATAAAACATCAACGAATGATTGTGTCATTAGCGTGAAGAAAAAAGGAGAAAACACAATCTAAGTGCGCAAGCTCTCCTATGTAGAAAGTGGTATCGAAAACCTAATTTTCGTGCTGTTTAACCCGAATCGCTTGGGGCATTTCAGTCATTGCGTTCCTAATTCATTAGTAGCGAAGGGGATCTGGATAATAAAAATGACAAAACGAAAGAAAGGGAGAGAAAGAAAGAAACTAGCCCACTTGTCTAGGAGTACAACACATCACGACTACTGATGTTCGCGTGGCTGATGATTACGCGTACATGAAATCACATGTGCCTTGCCTACCTCTCTGACTTGCTTGACACTTGTAACTGTTTGGGGGCAGATGAAAACGACACCGGTCGTCTTTGTAGGTGTCGTGTCATTATGTGTTTACTTATGGAATAAGGAGATTATTTCGATACATGCAATTTATAGATAAATGAGATGCTGCTGTTGTGACAGTTGGGGATTTTTTTAATCATATAACGCAATTATAAAACGTTTCAATTATTTGTTCCATCGAAGCCTTGTACAATTCAAACCTTCAAAAAGAAAAGTACATCGAAATGATTTCGATATTTCAGACTTATTTGCACACTATGTCAAAATTGGTACTATGCTGAAGACATTTGTTCATATTAGTTGCGTTAATTAATGTAATTACTGCGTAAAAATTCGCTAGCAGTCTCTAAATTATCCAGTGTCAACAGGCCCGCTTCTAGCCATCTGAGCGCCCGCGTGCAAAGCCTATCGTGCCGCCCCTTCGACACGAAAGCGGGGTGGGGAGTGCCTCCATCATTATCATTGTTATTCTTTTATATATATAACAGTATATTTTGTTGGAGACAAAAAAAAAAAAAAAAAAGAATTTAAATGTTATTTAAATACTCTGCATTCATAACTTTCCAGCATCTGTTTTTTTTTTTCCCCCGATTGGTGGCACTCACTTACCTACTCTGCCGTGAATCAAGCATTGAACGTATCGCACCTCCAATGCACAGAGGAAAGACACAGATCAAAATTTTGACGCTCTCAGAAGAGAATTTAGAAAATTTTGACTTTAAGTTTAAATATGGGCGAAATCGGCTTTGCCTCCAGTTATGTTATGAAAAAAGGTGGGAGGATGATCCAAAATATGATGGAAAAAAGTGTTTCATTTATGAGCATCCTCCAAAGCGAAAGATTTGAAAAAGGGACGGTAAAAAATTGACTGTAATTGCGATCAGAAAACGTTATTTTGATTCAGGTAACGGTAATTCTGATATATTCTTATGCCTCAGTAAACTTATTAAAGATTAAACGTCATATTTCAGAAAATTCTACCTGAAAATCTGCTTCAATATTGAGTGCACGAGCTAATTTGGAAGTTTCTTTCAAAGTGTGATATTCTGAAAACTTTTTAAGCAAATTATTTTGCCTACTTGAACAGTATGTATTAAAGGTTTTTGCATCTTAACGAATTAAATATTCGTTACGCTGCAGACCTTGCATCTGTTCGTTAACCCTATCGAACCAAATAATAACGGAGCAACTAGATTTATGATTTTGAAGTTACAACTATTTTTATAGACGATGAAAAAATACGGATATTTCTTCTCTTACGTTAAACGAGGAAAATGAGTTTCGTGTGAGATATTTGCTGGTATCATTGATTACCTGGAGGACCCCCACCCCCTCCGAGCGATGGCGCACCCCTTAAAAAGCTACGGACTCCCAAAATCGGCCAAATCCATATGAAAACAACCCCCTTAAAAATTTCAATGGAGTATTCTGCACCATGAACCTCCCTCCTCCCCTGGACTAAAATATTTAGATTATGAGCTGATGTTGAAAAGGAAATGCACATCTCTTCATTGCCATTTTCTTTTTTAAATTTATTGTTAGTATTTTTTAAATCAGTTATGTTCTCCAGGCATATTAAAACCATTTTCATACTTTTTACATTACATACTTTATCCTCTCCTCTCCCCGCCTCTTACATTAAACTGCTTCATTAATATATTTTGTATCATGTTGTTTCCTTTCTTTTTCTTATGTGTGAAACAAAATAAAACAGTTTTGATGTTAACAATGTCTCGAAATCATATGGATTCTCCTTACAGGAGCCTTTGCCAAGAAAGCAGATTTAAAAAGTTTCTTATTTTAAATTAAGTAATAAAACGTTTTATTTACTCTCTAAACAATATAACAAACAAGTACAAAGAACATTCTTTTAGAACATAATTTTTCAGCAAGTTCGCTGAAAGTTTAAAATAATTAATTTATAGAACTACATTTTTATTACACTAGTAAAGGTTATATCTAAATAAATACGTACGATAAATCATGTTTTATTTCACATATATGACGGAAGACGAAGTAAAAACCCGAATGAATAAAATAAAAATGAAAAAATTGGATCACGGTTATTATTTGAAATTAAAAAAGTGTTTTAAGCACATCCAAGTAAAAGGTAGATTTATAGAATTTTCGCGCTGGTTTCTGATAAAGAGAATAGATGACTAAGGCTGCCAAATTTTTTAATTCCAAATGGGGACGAGTCCAAATTTTCAAAATGAAAAGTACATTATACGCACTGCACACTAGTGAAACATATGAAAAAAAAAACGTTTATTAATTGAGAAACTCAACGTTATTAAAGCACAAAATTACAAAAACATACGTACACGTGTTTCGAAATTACAAGGCACCTCTTCCTCTTTGCTAAAAACGGAATTCCTTGTAATCTCGAAGCATATAATATGCACCAATTGTGCTGATTTTTGTTTTGAATTCATCGTTTACTTACTTTTATGCAAAAATATTTAGTTTATTTCTCATTTCAAGGGTATCTAAAATATTTTGGATGATTTTTTTAAATTAGGGAGAAATGAGCACCAATTTCGCAAAAGATGGTACCCACAAGCTATATTTGAATGTGGTTAAAGTTTTAATTGCGGACTGTTCCCACAAAGGGTTTGATCACCATGGGGGTAAATTAAATTTATTTGTTTGTATAACTTTGACAGTTCTATGCTTTTAACCTTGATCCCTATTCCTTTCAAAGAGGGACTCCATATAGCATTAAAGAAATAGTATTTCCTGTTTTTCTTCTATAAGCTTTGGAACATAACCATACATCGAAACGCAAATGAGTCGTATGCTCATTTGAATTGCAAGTTTCCACCTTTACATTTAAAAAATTCTTAATCTAATTTTTTTTTGTTTATTTTCTTTTTCTGATCTTTCCTTTAATGAACACTACGCATCCCTGTCAAAACAAAAAAGAGGAACAAAAAACGATTATGCTCTTTGAATGAATGCAAATCGGGATCAAAAGGACGTTAATATTTTAAATTGAATCTTTAGTTACATTAGTGGCGAATTTGCGCTCCGCGCTGGGCAGTACATTTTTAGAGAGGACGCTTTATTAATTTATTTATATTTTTAGAGAAAGAAATGCGTAAAAATGCATTTTCCCGATTTTTTCCCCTTCCCCTGCTTTGAACCCGAAGCAGGGATCGGATTGTTCAGATTTCGGTAACAGTCTGATAAGTTAAATGAGTACTCTTTCTTACTGTAGAGCAGGGGAGGGGCGGGGGCGGGGGAGCGTCATTTTGAGAGAACAACAGAAGCTTATCAAGCGTCACAGCTGGGGAAAATAGCCGAGAGGAAGATCCCATGTGAGGCAAAAAAGTTTTTTAATATTTGGAAAAAATCTGTGACGAAATTTAGGATTGTGAGGCTGAATTTGCCGCCCCCTTTCGCATGGCGCCCGCGTGCGGTGAACGTCTTGCACGCCCGCTTACAGAGCGGCCCTGAGTGTCAAGCTCGGGGCAGGGCTGGTTGACTGAGGAGGATTGCATACCCTTGAAGCAACAGTGAATCTAAAATAGTCTTTTCCATAAGCTTTTAGGCAGGGAAAACGGACAGTTCGCTAAATATTTATTGGAAATCGATGTACGTTGACCCGACAAGATTCCACCTGGTTCTTTATGGTTGCTTTATATTTCGCGTAATGTGTGATATTCGCACAGATGCGAGTTACGCATGCATATGAAATAATGAAGTACTTAAGATTAGTGGTTCTCAAAGTGTGTGTTCCGCGGAACCCTAGGGCAAAATAAAAAAAGACTGTTCAGAATGCTTTCTAAATTAGTTAATTAATGTAAAAATTTTAAAATGACTTGTTGCTCGGATTTAGAAAGCTCTGAAACTCTATTAAGGTGGTTCAAACAAATTATACATCGTTTGATGATAAAAGGTTGATAATTATATGTTAATGACCAATGAACAAAGAAAATAATTTAGTTGGTTTTGTTGTACTTTTGACATGAGCCCCGAAAGGAGTCGAAGAGTACGGTTTAGTAAACATTTTTTTTTTCTTTCTACATGGACTACGTCATTAACTTTTGCAGACTTAGTGCATTTCCCGGAAACTGGCATAGATTCTTTCAAGCTGGTCCATAATCGGCGGATGCCATTGCAACATGAGAATTTCGACGTCTAGTTTCTTCACTAGAAGGTGAAGCACTTATGATGCGAAACTGCACTAGGATTCTGATGATGCAAAACTGCACAAGGAATTTAATTTAACCAAGAGTACCAAAGCAAAATAGACACTCAGGGGTTCTTTATGTGCAGGCACTCTTATGAATCTTGAGAATCCACCAACATGGTCGCGATTGAACCCACGATCTGGGGTGTACGAGGGCCGCGCCTTACACGTCGCCACCATGCCGGCTACGTTTAGTAAACAACAAACTAGTGCTTTGATGATGGCATTGGAAAAAAATTGTTTTCATAGTCAAATGCCTCTTGTGCATATTAATGGTTCACAAAAGTTTGAAGTTTGTGTGCACATCATGTCTCATTTGTTTCCTGTTTATGATTTTTACACTAAAAATTAAATTTTTCTGCTATACAATGCTGCATCAACATAACTCAACTTTCACATCAACGCTTCAATGACATTCCTCGAACAGTGCATTAGTTTTGAATTTTTCCGTTTTCAATCCGATATAATCCGAATATAAAGAACAATATTCTTTAACTATAATTCTATCAAACTGGTAAAAAGCCAATTGGGGAAATAAAACTGGCCATGCGGAAAGCTCAATTCAGATCAGAAATGGTATAAAATGTATGATTTTATCGATGTATCACATCTTTTCATTTTACTAAGTTTAATTTATTAATTAGAAAATTCAATGATTGCTATTAAGTGTAATGGAAACATTAATTTTAAATATTTAATTGTTAGTAAAGATAAAACATGACTCATGTACTTTTCACTCTTTTTAAAACTATTAATTTAAAATAAAGACTTCAACGTCATTTTGTTAAAACTGCAGTTTTTAATAGGTATGGAAATTATTAAAATAATAGAGCCACTAGGATAACTTTCATTTCATAGTTTACCTTTGACATTCAGAGTAATTACCTGAAGTGGTTGCAATCATAAATACTAAAACGCTTACCATGCTGAATAGTATGAATCACTGATAAGATTTTAGAGAGACTAACAGAATTTTCGAGTTCATCTTATTTGAACCAATCTTTTCATTATATTTTAATATTTCATGCAACGAATTTTTGTTTTAAATTAAGAAAAACAAAATGAAAACCCGTATTTAAGTAAGCAAGCTATATTAATCCTTCTCCCCTTCGCAGTAACACGTCGATGCGAAAAATTAAGAAATTTCACCTGTGCGTATTTAAACACAAATTCAGATCTAGATTGAACGCTACTCCAGGTCTATGTTTGCAACTATCTGAGATAAAATCTCCTACCTTTACAGTCATTACTAACAACACAGTGACAGGTGTAATAATTTACAAAAACTTTGCAATTAATTCTTATTTACAAAAGTATCTTTAATTGACAGACTAATAACTTAAAAATAGGTTACAAAAGTAATTCAGCATAACCAATGGCCAGCATTTTTGAACTTCTTAGTTAACTTCGAAATCCAGGGGAACATATTGGCTTTTTTTTTCAGGGGGTGGAGAGGCAAGGGGGAGCGAGATAAACATGAAGGGAGCTTGCCAAATTAGAATTTTAGAATACTGAAAATCTTCAATTTAAATTAAGTTGTTTTAAATTTTTCTCCTCCGGGTGGGGATTTAAATAAACCTTGTTCAGATTGTTAAATTTTATTTTCAATAAGATTCATAATGAACACTAATGGGGGTTCCTCAAAGTAAAAGGAAACCGCTAAGGGTTCCGGGGTAAAAAAAGTTTGGGAACCGCTGCTTTAGATTATCTTCTGGGACTAGGCTTTTGTAGATGCTAGCTAAGCATGCACATAAAATAAATCAACGCACTTGAATCTCTTAGTTGTACTTGTTGAGTTAATGTCTACAGCGAATATAATGCATTAGAAACCTGCAATGAATTCACCAATGAATAATATATATAGGTATATCTACAATATACCCATAAAATACAACGTTACATCAAATTGCCCTAGTTAATTTTAACTGATTCTTCAATGAAAGTTTTTCTTGGGATGAAATATCTAAAAAGAATGCAATAACCTGCAAAAACATTCAGGTTATTGCATGTTTTTGCAGCCTCTAATACAAAGTATTTTTAAGCAAAAAAAACGGAAAAACTGGAGGCAGCAATTTTTTCCAAAGCTCTATTGGATTAATGACCGATGAAGAGCTTCAGGGAGACAGGCACATTGTTAATCTTCTGTGTCTTTTATTGAGGAGTTCATATGACACAGGAGTGCGTAAGATAGTGAAAAGTGTCGTTACGCATTCGTGGAATGAGGTTTTTCGGAATTTTGTTTACTCACCTTAAATGTCTCTGAGGTCAGCATCCCCTAACATCCCTGGGGTGTGCCGCAAAAAAAGAAAATAAATAAAGGTAGCTGTGATGCATAGCATACCCACAGGGCTACCTGGGAATCTGTGGTTAGTATAATATTGGCTATTTGAGTTTAGGTGAAGATCCATTGCGGAATATAAAAATGCGTTTTAGTAATAAGTTTCCATGCAGGTATGTTTAGCTTGTTAGATTAAATAATGACAATATTCTTTCTCAGTCAAATGTACTGTACACTGACTGTAAAAGCCTATTGACTTAGCCGTTTTTTAGTATACAGTACATTCTTTACTTAGTATGCATGTTATTTTCAAACAAAAAAAGCGAAATTTGATATCATCAAAAGTTTTTACGAAAACCAAATATGAGGAAAATCTACTTTTCTTTATATACATTAATTATTTTAAAAATTAAAGGCAATTTATTGTGCTTCAATATGTTTCAAAGCTTGCTTTTTAACTTCAAAAATATATTGTCATTCCAAATAATAATATTTCTCATTTCCTGTGTGAATATATTATCATAAACTATTAAAACATTTACGCAAAATTGTCTTAAAATTAAGTACCAAATAATTTATACAAATATAACGACTTTACTGTCAATAATTACAAAAAATAATTATCACTAATGATATAAATCGTTTGTAATAAATATTTTTTTTTCAGCTGTAATTCGAATACATACAAGAGAGCATTATGTGTAACACACTATTACTACAACCGCGTTTTAAACATTTTACTGAGCTGACATTAAAACTCTAAGAATATTTAGCACCGTCTTACTAAAATTATGCAAGTAATTTTTATTTTACTAAAAATAAATTTTTTTACATGATTTTAGTAAGAATTATTAATTACTATATTTCATCGTTATTATTAATTATTACATTATATTTTGTCATTTATTTTTCATCATGACGTATTACTTTTCTGCATAGATTTTTTCATCTATATTTAAACGACCCTTTTGGGTTTAAATGATCAGTGTTTTAATCAATATTTCTAAAATCTCCTTAATGTTAAAAATAAATAAATCACCAAAATCCTATAGTATGGAAAAAATATAACTTACGAATTTTCGTCACACATTAATCTAAGCCATTAAAAAAAAAAAAATAAATCCTAATATTATACCTAAAAATAACATTACATGTATCTGCAATGTAAATTAAATGAGTAAAATGAAAATTTCAAGTAAGTGAATAACTATCAAAATATTTTCTTTTTCGTAATAGTTGATAACCGCTTTATTACATCAAAATCTCAGTGAATAAAAATTCAATTGTGTTGCCTAAAAACTACTTACATGACTTCAACAGATATCTATAAATACAGTATTTTATGAAGAGCTTTCAACAGCTAAGACAGTTCAATCATTGCAATGGTTGCTTGCTAAGTGCCCCGAATTTTCCAATTAATGTCATCTGAAGCAATGGTTGAATGTCATGTTGACTTTAGTCAAAAGAAAGATCTTACTTTTGAAACAATAAGATTGCCTGAAGTCTCTAATCATGTTTTTATTTTGCTTTTATTACTTCTTCTTCGCTAGCAATCTGTCTTGGAATACTTCCAATTTCATTGCATTGTTCCAGACTGGAAACTGAAAGCTTTTCGACAAGACTTGTTTTTTCTATATGTAGGTAAAACGCTGTGTACATAGGAACAATACAATTCTAATTTTTCAATTTATATTTTAGCCCTGTCTTTTTAGTTATGGCGGTTTCTGTATGAGTAATAAATCCTTCGCTGATATAAATAATTATATTTAATAGCATCAAAACGTATTATTATGTATATTGTTATGAGCATAAAAATGAATAAAACATATTGATATTTCCCAATTAGCTAAATTATGCTTTTGTGCTTGATAATATTGACAGTTTAACAATAGGTGTTTTATACAATTTCGCGGTTAACAATGTTAAAAATAGGCTTAAAGACGCTCGTTTTCCTTCTGAACTATGTCAAAATCATTTTTCTCTTAAATAAGGCTAGAGAAATTGTTTGAGATTTGAAAAAATGTTTAATATCTTCGAAAAGTTTAAATTTCACACCTTCGAATCACCTTTTTTCCATTATAAATTAAGGGTCGAAGACGCTATGAATGTGACATAAGTATGTAGAATACAATGCAAAGTAATATGTAATACAATACAAAGTAAGAGCAATGCAAAGCATTGCCAAGAGAAGATTGAAGAGTATTGATGTTCACCAAATAACATGAATATGATGTATTATAGATTGGTACCCGTGCATGATACACGTGTCTATGAGCGATGCGCAATACGATGTTTATTGTTTTTTTTTAAATTTACAATTTGACCAGATAATGCCGCTTATGAATAATGAATGTATGAATAAACGATTTTGAGTTCACCACGGACTCAAAAGTTGTTAACCATAATAATATGATCTGATCAGTTGGTAAATACTATCAAGCGTAACTTCATTTAAGCGTGTTTTTATTTTCAACGTGTCCTAAGCTTGAAAAAGTTGTGTATTGGTAAGAAAACTATACGTGGAATAATTTGGACATCAAACTATATCTTCCAGTTCCTTATGGGCCCCAACCCCAACATAAATCAGCATTCTATCAGTGCCTTGGTGGTTTAAGCGTTGTCTAGTACTTTGAAGTTTTGAAATACGAAGAAGTAGCAGTATATAAACTCAAAGAAAAAAAGTTTTTTTTGTCAAATCTATTTCGAAAGGTTTCTAAAACTTATAACTGGACTTGCCCATATCAACCTACAGCACATGTTTAAATAGGATATTATTATTCAATGTATCACAAACATTATTTATATATGCTAATTAAATGAAGATATAGTGGCGATTTCAGAAATTATGAAATTAATTTTTGAAAATAATTGTGTAGGAAGAAAAATGCGGCAAAATCAACACAAGAAATCCAATAATAACGTAATGCTTGATTTGTTGTCGACATTCTTTGCTTACTACTGACACATTTCCATTTTTTAAAGCTACAATGAATGTTACTTTCTTTTTATGAATTCTTTCGACCACAAAAGCTTCTCGCAATTCATTGAAATGAAGACGATTAACGTTTTCTTCGGTTCATTGCATTTCTTTTCCTTTTAACTTAAAGAAACGTGAGAAAAAGACTTCTATCGCTTGAGTAATGACAGGTGCGTTTTAAGAAAACGCACACATCGAGTACCAGCTTTAATTGCTCTATAATCCAAGCTTGAATCTCGTTTAGTCTGCTATCTGAATTAAAGGTAGTTTTTTTGACAGTAATTTTTGAATTTCAGCAAATTTGTCAGAAAGGTTCGGCTTTGAAGTGTCAACTTTCAATTCTTCGATAATATATCTTGGTGCGTGCGTAATATTTAGTGCGTGCTTTTACACCAAAGGCTACGATGACAATATTCCTGTCTTTTCTCATCTGTGCCAGCGCAGAGTATATTTTTGCCTTCAAAAACATGCTCTGCGGTTGCGCAGATGAGAAAAAGAAAGTAATTGTCTTTGGGGTTCGCCTTCGGTGTGAAAGCACCCTTAGACTATTTATTTAGCTGAGATTATACTGCAAACGTAACAAACAGAACGTGCAATTTTATGGAATGTTTGGAGTTATTTTAAAAAGGTGGGAGCCAAATTTGTCAGGCGTTGTATTTTCCAGATTTTGTGCATTGTATTTATACGGAGCATTTTTTCGTACTAGTCCTTTTTACTGTTCATTTAGCCTGTGTTACTTATTTAGTTATGTATATTTCTAAATATTTCGTAATCACCTATTATTGCATGTTTTTGGTTATCTCCAGTTAACTAACATCAGTGTCACCGCTAACCCAATCTTGAACCGACAATATAACTAGGTCGGCATCTTCAACTAGACGAAAGCACTGTATCATACTGATGAAACATGCAGATCAATGTCGATTGCAATAGGTCACATGCAAGCCGATAATCAAATGCAGACGCCCTACGTTAGTGTGTAAACAAACCAACAGTCCACTGCTTGTGGCAATATTTTAAAATTTGTCATGCACGAGCTGATAGTCAATTGGCAATGGAAAATGATTACGGTTTATGCAAATTTTACAGTTAAATGCCAGCAGCACCATATCTATTCCGACAATCACGTGCGAATACACATTAATCTGCTTTAAGACATTGACTAAACACACCAGAAATTACAGAAAAAAACTTGTATTAAACATACGGATGTTAAAAGGTTAAAGTAATAAAAAGTTAAATACTTATACTTTTTGAGTTAATATGAGTGAGGTTTTATATACAGAACTACGCAACGTTACTCAATATTTTAAATCAATGACTTCACAGCATTTTTAAAACAGTTTAATGAACCTTTATGTTACTTTTGCACTTTTATCCTCTAAATTTTTACATAAAATGTGGCAATATTAGAAAGCTGTTATTTACATAATAAATTTGTGTTGCTTTTAGTTAATCTTTACTTTGACTACATTTGTGAAACTATCTAGATCGGATTTTTTTTTTTTTTTTTTTGTTTTATGCTAATTAAAAATTTACGTTAGTACGTATAAGTTCAAATCCATTATTATAGGCACAGAAATAACCTGAATGTATAGACAAGTATGTGTTTCTATAAGAGAAATATTAACATGAATGCCTAACTACGCATGCACTTAAGTCTTCTGTAAGCATAAATCCGTAGGAAGCATAAGCGTGTGCAGAGCTTTAGAATTGAAGTTCCATGTGAACTTTTGATGCATTTAAGTGAAAAATAGCATTTCTAACTCATCTGAGGCATATAATTAGTTAATCTGAAGCGCAAAACGTTTGCAGTTTCGTATTAGCGTTCGTTTTTATGTGCTAATGGGGATATCCCTGGTGTCTATCGTGTGCACGCCTGTTTTAGGTAGCATGGGCTTACACAGTTATACTTGCTTAACAATTATATTATTAACCCAAACGAATAATTTACATGCTTTCATAGCCAGAATTTACTTGAGTGTGTAATCACTAATATGTTTTTGTTTATAATGAGCCTAAGTCGATAATATGATGCGGGCGTATGCAAACTCATGCCCTGCGTAATAGTTATAGTGAAATATTAATTTAAATTTTTATTCAGTAAAATTCTTAAGCTTAGCTACAACAGTACTCTACTATTTGATAAATCATAAAAATAATAAGCCTTGTATTATAAAATAAATTTCAACTTAAAAAAATACAAAAAAAAAAAAAATATCAATACAAAGTCGTTTAAATATCAAATGCAAGGGAAGAAATATGTAACTTAAAATAAGACGGCAAAAAATATGGGTAGGTATGAGTAGCTCTAGATGTTCTTCTTAAACATGCAAGTGTTTATTTACCCGAAATAATATGAATTTCATTTTTTCTCAAATGTTTTCTAAGTTATTATTATTATTATTATTATGTATTATTGATATTATTTGATGAATTCATAAATTATTGTATAATGTATTAAAGAAAACGAAATTATTTTGAATATTTTCTTGGCTTATTTTATAGAAATTTTCTCGTCATAAGAAAACTTCTATTATTATCATTACTGTCTTTCTTTCTCTGTTCTTTTTAATTATACTTCTACTGCGAAACATTTCCTGAATTGCGTTTTCTATTGAAAAGTTTTGAAAATAAAAAAAAAACAGTACACCCTTCAATAGTTTTCCAATATCAAATTTAATTCAAATAGGCAGCCTGAATTTTAGTATAATTTCCACATTTTTTTTCCCGTCTAATGGTAAAGCTTTTTTTTATGTTTACTTCAAGCACGTTTTTCTATCCCTTATTTTTTTCAAAGATCCGTTTCGAGATTTCAAGTAGAAAGATTTCTTTTGAATTCATACAGATATTTTTTTCTGGATTAAATTACTAAAATCTTTTTAGTTAATCTTTAAAGTATTCATTATCAATACAATTAAATTTAATTTAACTTTTCACCGCTCATTATAAATCCTGTTTTTAAGCTGAACAACTTACTTACGCCTTATAACTCTTAAAAACAATTTGATGAGATTAGTTAAGTATATTTAACTGATAAAAGCTAAGGCAAAAAAAAAAAAAAAACATTTTGATTTTCAATTTAACTTTGCAATTTTAATTTAAGACACTTTTTTTAATCGCATGTTAAAAAGCAATCATAATTTCTTCAGCATTGAATATTTTTAAACATAATCACCCTTAATTAGGCAACTGCAAATGATTATCATTCTCAAAGCTTTGTTTTATATTAATTTGATTAGCTTAAATCACTAAATAAATAATATATATATATATATAAACTAAATAAATAAATAAAATTCAATTAAGAGACGCTGTAATATATTTTTCACGTTTCTTATATATATATATATATATATATATAACATTGAAAATTAAATTTTTTCTAGACCCCTTTTTTTATTTCTGTTTCGTTTTTGAAAGATAGATATTTTTTATATGTCCCCCAGCCTGGGAAACTTACGCGGGAAAGATTATGTAATGTGAACTAAAAATAGTTTTGCAGAAGAACAAATAGAAAAATCTGAGCATCATCACGTGACATGTAACTCGAGACAGTATAAAAGGCTCTCGCAAGCTTTTCGCGCCGGAATTCACGATGTAAATTTTGTATATAGAAGAGTGGGACTTTCACGCTGTAAATATTCTTGTAAAGACGCTGATGTTGGTGTTCGTCTTTGTATTGTTTTGAATGTGTATTTCCAATGATGAAATTCAAATAAACCAAGGATTTAACTGGACCCTGGTCACGACTGTTTCTCACGATGACTTCATAGACGGACATTCGAGAAAATGAATTGCTCTTGTAACGGTCATGTTACATAATCTTTCCCGCGTAAGTTTCCTGGCCTGGGGGACATATAAAAAATATCTATCTTTCAAAAACGAAACAGAATTAAAAAAGGGGTCTATAAAAAGTTATTTAGTTTTCAATGTTATAGAACACCCCCCCCCCCCCCCGTCCAAGAAGAGGCTGACCACCAATGCAAGCATTGGCGGGCAGACTCACCCAGGAGGAAGGTAAAGGAAAAAAATTTGGAAGAGAAAAAAAAAACTTTCGACAGAAAGAAAAAAAAAAAAATGAAGGGCACACAGCATCACGTGACCTAGGGCATCACAATACGAAGTAAAAAAGTACAATGAAAACATAATGCAAATATATAACAAAATAACTCAAATGTTTGGTAAAAAATCAGAACTCAAATAATTATACATTTCACAACTTTTTTTTTTTTTTTTAATAGTTTTCTAGAATCTAAATTTATTGTTGGAGATTTAGTGTTGTATGAGGAATTTCAATACCCAAGTACTAGAAAATTGACTTCACCATATTCAGGCCCCTACACAATTTTAAAGCCAATTTCTAAAGTTAATTATGAGATCAATAGACCAAATTTTCATACTAAAAAGGATTCTGAAATTGTACATGCTTGTAAATTGAGATATTATAATGAACCAGAAAAATTGAAATTATATCATAAATAGTGACAATTTTCGTAAGTTCAGAGATCTATTGTTTTTGTTTATTTGTTTTATGTTTAACATCAATTGACTTCACATTAGGTGATTAAACAATGCGTGTTGTCTTTATATATAAAAAAATGTTGCTATTTTATTTAAACTTTCTTTTTAAAATCTTGTTATGTTATTATTTATTTATTTATTCTTTTTTGATCTCGAACTTACCAAACCCGAGTGACTCTTTTAATGCTTTTATCTTTTTGTAATTTCTCTCCTTCTTGAAAACTCTGTTTCACCCCTTCTAACTTAGTTTCTGAAGTCATCCCACGTAGCTGTAATTTAGTTTAATTTTTCAATGCATTTGTTTTTTAACCTTTAGTCACTTAAAGTGCTAAAGAAATACTACATATGTATCAAACTAATGTCAATTTACATATGGGATGACCACTTCTTTTTCCTTCTTGTTCGTCCAAGTAATGGTAATTTGGGAAATTTGTAAATGCATTTGTGTTTTAACCTTTAGTCACCTGAAGTGCTAAAGAAATACTACATATGTATCAAACCGATTGCAATTTACTTTTGGGTCGAGCACTGCTTTTTCTTCTTTACTAGTCCACTTTACGGCTAAACCTTTTTCTTCTTTATTCGTTCAAAAACAATATTGGGGAAAAAATCCATTTTTCTTTTTACACAAACACGATAAATAAGTTGAATTGAAAAATAATTGAAACATGATTTTTGAAAATAAGAAATGATTCGAAGAAAAATGAATAATTATTTGTTAAATAAATGAAAAGATTTCAACTGCGTGAATAAAGTATTGAATGGGATTTTCGAAGAAAATAAATGATAAGAATTTAAATTGTGAATAAGATATTGAATTTGAATTTTGATAAAAAAAAATTTATGAAGCAATTAAGAGATGCAAATTTTGAAAAGAAAAAATATATTATCGAATATTTTGAAATGTGAGTTTTTGAAAAAAAAAAAGAAAATATTAAATATGGTGTATTGAGAACTGTCAAATATATTGTAATGAAGGTATTACGTGGAATGTTAATAACATTTGTGCAAGTTGGTGAAAAAAAAAGTTGTGAAATGTATAATTATTTGAGTTCTGCTTTTTTACCAAACATTTGAGTTATTTTGTTATATATTTGCATTATGTTTTCATTGTACTTTTTAAATTTGTATTGTGATGCCCTAGGTCATGTGATGCTGTGTGCCCTTAATTTTTTTTTTCTTTCTCTCGAAAGTTTTTTTTTCTCTTCCAATTTTTTTCCCTTTACCTTCCTCCTGGGTGAGTCTGCCCGCCAATGCTTGCATTGGTGGTCAGCCTCTTCTTGGACGGGGGGGGGGGGGGGGGATATTCTATAACATTGAGAACTAAATAACTTTTTTTAGACCCCTATTTTAATTCTGTTTCGTTTTTGAAAGATAGATATTTTTTATATGTCCCACAGCCCGTTAAACTTACGCGAGAAAGATTATGTAATGTGAACTAAAAATAGTTTTGCAGAAGAACAAATAGAAAAATCTGAGCATCATCACGTGACATGTAACTCGAGACAGTATAAAAGGCTCTCGCAAGCTTTTAGCGCGGGAATTCACGATGTAAATTTTGTATATAGAAGAGTGGGACTTTCACGCTGTAAATATTCTTGTAAAGACGCTGATGTTGGTGTTCGTCTTTGTATTGTTTTGAATGTGTATTTCCTATGATGAAATTCAAATAAACCAAGGATTTAACTGGACTCTGGTCACGACTGCTTCTCACGATGACTTCATAGACGGACATTCGAGAAAATGAAATACTCTTGTAACGGTCATGTTACATATATATATGTAATATGACCGTTACAAGAGCATTTCATTTTATCAAATGTCCGTTTATGAAGCCATCGTATAAAACATTCGTGACCAGTCTAGTTAAATCCTTGATTTATTTGAGTTTCATCATAGGAAATACATATTCACAACAATACAAAGACGAACACTAACATCAACGTTTTTACAAGAATATTTACATCAGAATCCCCGCGCAAAGCTTGCGAGAGTCTTTTATACATTCTGGAGCTACATGTCACGTGATGATGCACCGGTATTGCTATTCGTTACTATTTTTAGTTCACATTACATAATCTTTCCCGCGTTAGTTTCCCGGGCTGGGGGACATCTAAAAAATATCTATCCTTCAAAAACGAAACAGAATTAATAAAGGGGTCTAAAAAAGTTATTTAGTTTTCAATGTTATATATATATATATATATATATATATATAATTTATGTTATTAATATTATTGTTATTATTTTTGTTTTCATTGCACTGTTGAAAATTTCAGTGAATTTTGAGCTGCTTTCTCATAAAATCCTTTGCGCTTCCACCACATTTTCCAAAACTACGAACTTAAAAATGTACCTAATATCAGCATCTCAGTTGAAAGTAGCAGTACCTCATTTTAGCTTAAGGCACATAATATTCATTCGCATGTTTAAGAGCAATCGACATTTCTTTAAAGCTACGAAAGCTCTTGAATATGTGACTGAATATTACGTAGGGGAGAAAGTGCACATTGAAAACATGGGGCACTTTGAGACAAAAGCTATAATTTCTCTTACAAAATAAAAGTCATAAAAATTTACTCTCGATGGTATACATATTATTTCTTTGTTGAAATTATGTTTTTTTTTTCAAAAAAAAAAAAAAAAAGATACCGAGAAAAAATTGAAAAAAATATTTGTTCTAAAAAAAATTCTGCATTGAAAAATAAACTATTTATTTCCAAAGAATATATTCTGCAGCTGATGACATAATCTGTGTTGAACAATTTGAACTAAAATAATTTTCAACGACAAAATTATTTTCGTAATGAACGAAATTTTATTTGGATGTGTATAAAGTTTGGTGAAGTATTTTCTCTTTTCTAAAAGGGGGGATACAGAAAATAAATTTTTTTGATTATCAAAACCTTGAAATACTTTGTAAGAAGAATAGATTTTGGTTTAGAGTGTATACCAGCTGGTGCACTGATGCGATCTCAAAACCAAATGTGAGACACATCTTTATCAAAACATACCGATAGAGAATTTATTTACTTAATGTATCTTCAACCTGATATTCACTGAGCCATGAAACTAGTTGAGTTGACCCACATTCAAACAATGTTCCTTAAAAAATTAGGGGAAAACTTATTGATTTACGTGCATCAATTGCATCTAAACAGAAATATGTCCAATTAAAATGGAACAAAGGTCCTGATCTTCATAGTTCTCGTTTGAAACCTATAATCATATCTATTCTCCTCCTATTTAAAAATGCAAATATGATTAGTTTCAGAAAGCAATCTGTTTTAAAGGTAGGGGGATATCAGATTTCCGATATTTAATTTCAAAACAATTCTTTTGGTTATTGCAAATATTATTAACAATCATTCACTAAGCATAAAAGGTGGTATTGTTAAAGCGGAAAATAGATTTACAGTTCTTTTATTCCTTCTTTTTTCTCCACTTTTAAACTGAAATTTTATTCGAACATATGTCTATTTTTGTATGGAAATAAGATATTATTTATCAAATCGTTGTTGATCACATTTGATAAAATGTATTATATTTCCCATTCCTATCAAAAATAATAATGGAAATCCTTCAGAAAGCATGACTTGTGCTAAAGTTGGATTAGGAAAATACTTACAGAATATCAGTGTTCGATTGATTCTTTAAAACTACAAAAACTTTTTTTTATAGCTGCAACTTTATTGGCACTTTAAGACTATTAATCAGATCCTTATCGATCATACTAAGTAAAATGTATTTTCGTGAGTCATTCAGTAAGCATTAATTGTTGTTTGAGAATTCGTGGCCGCTTAGTAAAAACTGCAAATTACATTATTTACAGAATCCCCTTTTTTGTCTGTAGAAGACTACTTATCATACATATTTTTTAAATTTATATTCGATAAAATAATTTAGTAGAAATATTGTAAGTTTTACAAAAAAAGAAAACGCTCAGTAAGCCGAAACTGTCCGCACTGAAGGAACTCGAAATAGATTCAGTGTGAATCAATGATTTATTTTCTCCCTTAAAAAAAGAAAATAATATGTCATAATTTGTAAAATGTACTTTTGAAGCATTTTACCGGTACAAATAATATTGGAATAATTCCTTATGTATACTTAAATTGAGAGTAAATACTAACAACTACCCTAACGGTATTTGTCTACTTATAAAAAATGTCATATTCCTGCATAATCTCCATAATTTTATCCATTTCTTTGACGGCGATTACTTTTTCAGTACGATTTATATAATCGGCAAAAAATGTTGGTCAAATAACAGATTGTATGTACATACATACATATGTATATACGATCTGTTATTATAGTATAGATCATATAAAGTTCCTACTGAGAAAGTAATTTGCCGTCAAAGAAATGAATAACTTAAGTTAAATAACTTATAATTCCAAACTAAGTAACTGCCAAAGCGTCAGATTTAAATTAAATTCCAGCAAATATTGTTCCAAAACTCACCCACACTTCAATTTTCTTCATATTCAATTCTAAATATCCTGGAGCAAGAGATATGAAATGTTTGTCCATTAGATATCATATTTGACAGGCGAAGTGTGCAAATTCATTGAGAGGGAAGTGAACATTAAAAGAAAAAAGCGAACTCTTATTCTAGCGTCACATTATTGGCGTCTAAACTAAGATATCTACTCTTTACTGTCAATTAAATATTTAACACATTGATGATTTATTGCACCAGTCGCATATTCTGAAAAGCGCCTATGATTGAACACTATTATCAAGCATTTCAAACTTTCAATAGCATTGAAATTAGATCAAAGATGTTAGTAATTTTTATGAATAAAACCGTCAATTTATCAATTAGTATAATAAAACTGATGAAGGAAAAAATAATAAAAGCCCTTATTTCCAATGCCCAAATAACAGTTTATGTAGAATAAAGTGATGCATGTCAGTATTTTTTTCCTTCTTGTAAAAGGGGCCACTTTATTAGTGAATGATAATGTATTCATTTCCATTTTGATCACGCCGTTTTGCAGCAAATTAACTAAAGGTAGAATTAAACACTTATCAATCTTCAGTGTTTTTTTTTCTCTGAGAATATGCTAATTTTTATCTTGATGAAGTAGATCAACCAAATTCAGCGTATAGCATTGTCTATTTTAAGTCTAAATGACGTGTATTAATAGCACCTTGCTCTTCTGGCTTGGAGCTTGCACCTTGGACATCAAGCTCATTAAATCTAACCTTGAGACTGGTGCATTTTTTGTCTTTAGGAAGATCTTAAGTCTAACCAAAATAAATGATTCAGATTTAATTGAAAATTACTTTTTTCATTGAAGTTTTATTGCTTTGAAATTCAATAAAGTAAGTGCTCCATGTTTAAAAGCCAATTTATACTGACTAATTAGCATGCACGATTCATTTTAAGCCATTTAAAGCTTTAAGCTGTCACAAAATGAATTTCCATAGACTGAGAAAGTCAGTTTTAGATTTTATTTTGCTTGGGTAACCACTTCTGAAAATTATACACTTTAGCTAATGCAGTGTATTTATTGGACATTTAATGACTATTCGTATATAACAAATACAATTTCCCGCATTTTGTATCATGCATTTTAGTCTTCTAAATAAAATTGAAACACCGCATTTAGTTTAATAGTATTCAAACTTTTGAACTTACTTTTATAGATAATTGGATTTAATGTCTATTTATGTATATTTATATAGTATATTGCGTTATTTGAGAAAACAATATTTTGAAAATATTTTTAAAAAATTATAAAAAAATACTGTGAAAATTTTTTACACTTAATCACAACCCGTAGATAAGTTGTTAAGTAAAAAAAGATGAAAAAGAAAAACGTTTCTTTCATCAAATATCGTGTCTCCGCTGTCTTCCTTTTAGCATTTTGTAATCAACAAACTAATATGTTTTCCCCCAATAGCTACCATTTCTAACACTCTTCATCAACGAACTAACATTTAAAAAAAAAACCCTCAAGTAAAACACGCAATAAAACTTATTTATATCGTTTAAAAAAATTAAATACTTTATCCCGAAATAATCCAATCATAAAACACCGTTTATCTTTAAAGATGTCAAACAAAACTAACTGAGCATTGAATCTTTTCATAGCGCAAAATAATAATTAACACTAAATGGTAGTTTAGCCGCAGTAACACGCAATAAAGACGAGTTACTTGTACTTTAAAAGCTATTGAATCTGACTATTCGATAATTCATATAACGTAGTTAGTAAAGCGATTCCTCAAGACGGATGTAAAAAATATAGTATACTGTAAGGGAGGGTTATTGGTAACGAAATTTCAGATAGGCGCTCTTGCAAGATAGGGAATGGAGGATGAATTTTGTATGATCTATAGTAACTGAATTGCTGGAGATAATATCTACTTGCTTTGAAGTGACGTAGCATGGCGTTTTTGATAACATACATTAACTTAAAGGCACCTGTTTTGCGAAATTATCTCTTTTAATCTAATTTTACTTAGATATCAATTAGTTCAGTTGTTTTTTTTCTAGCTTGTCTGAATGACTGAAGTTTTGATGCAAATTGTATCTATGTTATTCGTTTTTGCAATCAGGCTCCACCAAATCCATGTCTGAAGAACCTGAGGAAATTGAAATATCACCCTCATCATCAGTCTCGTCATTATTTGAAACATGACGCAATCTATGGGGCTCTCCCACTAGTACCCTTTCCTCTTCCTTAGTGTTTTGGTTTCCCTCGTCCCTTAAATTTTCATTGAAACATTGAATAAAACTTATTAAAATGTAGAATGAAATTTTCAGATACGTTATACAGTTTAAGAACACAGGTGTGTCCACTTTAGGCACAAAACAATATTCTTATAATTTCATTTTTCCTTTCTCTAACTTCTTAGAAGCGGGTAACAAATTGCAAATTCATTAAGCCTACTTCTTATGAATAGAATCATAACAAAATAAACACCTTTCCTGCACTACAGGAATTATTGCAGCACATAATAAACACACAACAAATAACTTTGAAAACACCGCTTAAAAGTATTAGGCTATAAACATCCACTGCCTATTTTTAGTGCAACAGTTTATGACCCTCTCACTAGGTTTCAGCATTTACACAATTTTATTCAATAGGGGCCCGCTTTAGGCAAGGGATCCAATTCTGGCGCAATTCCTCTATATATTAATAAATAAATAACTAAAAAGAAAAACAGAGAAAGAAGAGTGGGATTTTTCCTGAAACTAACGGATGTATTTCTCTTCTGAAACGTTTGATGTACGTCCTCTAGAAGTTAGGATATCGACATTGAAAATTTATTCCGCAGTTATGCGTGTAAAAAGATGGACTAAAAAATCCCCTCGAACGATGAAAGTTCTGTTGTAGATTCAGATTCAGTTCAGTTTGTTTCAGATACAGTTGGCCTCTAGCCTTAATTTTTGAACATTTACTTAAGGCAGTATTCCCAATATAAAGAGCGCAAAATCTGAAAATTTTGATATAAAAACCAAAAAAGAAAAGAGATTTTTTTGCAGATATGACACTGCATTTCTATAAGCGATATGTAGATGTAGTTGTTTAGAGAGTACAATAACTTAATTATTTTTTTTTATTATTAATCGTTTTATCAGTCACTAGTTCAGTTTCATGAAAACTATCTACTTGTAAAAAAGCGTTCCACTAGTTCCATACCTGTCAGAAAAGAAGATGTGTATTAGAGCCACTTTCTAATAATCAAGTGGTCTGAAGAAGTCGAGTATTCTGGCATAGCGGAACACTAGATAAGTAGTTGTTTGTGGTCCAAAAAACAATAACCTTTTTAGATTCATAGTTTTATTAAGTATTAAACTAGTATATTCATAAACATTGTTGAAAAATAGGATGTGCATTAGAAATCACGTGCACTGAAACTACTGAACAAAATACTGATAATGACTAAGTTATTTATAGTCCCTGTAGCCTAATCAGGTTTTTTAGATTAGTCATTGGCTAATGTACTTGACTAGAGCATTTCCATAAAAGCTGTTGGAAAATCAGTTTCGGATACTAGGAGTCACGTGCTACGAAAACATTTGGTTTCCTATTTCCTACGTTTTATCACCTTCTTTCGATTACTGGGTAATGACTTAATTTTCGCATTATCAACATACATTACCTTCAAGTTTTCTTTTCAGTTGATCCTATAAAAGTCCTATTGACCTGATACTGTTAGTTTAGAGGAGTCTTTTGATGCACCATCAGGAAAAAACATTAGTAAAGGGAAAAGACTCCTGTGCGTTGAGTTGACAATAAAATACGAAAATAAGTAAAAAGCTATGGATAAGGATGATGGATGTCAACAAAAAATATTCTCACAGTTATTCGAGACACGTTTCACGAGACCTTGAAAGTATGTGGAATTCCTTTAAAAGCGTTAGAGCACTTAGGTGGCAACGTGTCCAGAATAGAAACTCGTGTCTTAAAGCACTCCAGATAGTCTTCTCTTTCAAAGCCGTTAATTATCTGGACCCGAATGGCGTAGCGTGAGAACTGCAGATTTTTGTACTAGAACATTTCTTTTCCCTGCAATTTACAACTTGAAATATTTTTCAGTGTAGAAAGCTCATAATTTACCACGAATAACAGGTTGCTTTATCAGTTTTCTCGTTTCATTAGTAGTGGCATCCACGTTTCCTTTTCAAGTGATTCTCCCACATTTAACGATTATCTTCATTTTTCATTTAATCTTGGATGCTTAGCGTAACGGTGTAAAAGGAATATTTTTGTTTTGATGCACCTTCCATGAACTCATCATTTGCATTTGAAATTTTAAACACATTAATAACTTTTGTAGTTTTTGCTTTACTACTTGTATGTCGCTTTAAAACGAATGATGACATAATTTTGCTTGTACGTATTTATCATAAAAACTTGTGTAATAAAAATGGAATTTCAAGTGAAAAGAATAAATATATTATAATATGCCTATGTTTCACCATTTAGAAAGCTGTATTTTAAATTTAGGAATTTAAATTGTGTTCAATACTCTATTAAAAGTATCAGTACTCAAATTGTTAACGATTCAAAAAACCGATAGTTTTTTTTTTTTTAATATATATTTTTAAATTTAATCTTTAAATGTCCCTAAATATCTTAATGTTCATGTCTATTTGATCTTCTGACTTTAAAAATATTACGAGAATCAAAAACCGATGTTTTCACACCAAAGATGACTAAGACGATATTCCTGTCTTTTATCTTCTTACGCAAGCGCAGATGAGGAAAGACAATAACATTGTCTTTGTCGTCTATGAAGTGAAAGCACTCTAAGAGTAAAAATAATCAGTAATCAGAGTAAAACTATCATTTGAGTGTACTCGAGGACGCGCGTCATTAGTTAATCTTCTTAAATTCATAATTTTTTTTATGAATTTGTAATTTGGGTAGAGGTTTGGTTAAGATGATAGTGTAATTTCAATATGGGGCAAAAGTTGCTCACGCAATGCATCACATTGCGTGAGCAACTTTTCACACAATGAAGTTGCTTTAGTTTGTAAATAATGGGGTAGGGAGGGACGTGTAACTTTTCATTGAATCATCTGTTTTTGAAAGTGGTAAGTTTCAGCAGTAGTAGAAAGGCAGTTTGATAAAATTGACATAATTTAAACAATACCCAACTAACTTGCTGTTTCAGCGAAAAATTACAGCTGCATCATTAACCTCATTTGAGACACGCCATAAAATACTTCGTATTATTATTATTATTTTAAAAATTTATTTGATGCCTTTCAATAATGGACAGACATTTTTGTGAGATTGATTTCCTCAATTCGTGAAAAATGGAAATATTAATCACATTGTAAAATCGGTACATTAAGTGAAAATGATTAGAGATTCGTACAGTGCAAATGCATATTGTAACGAAAAAAAATGTTTTAAACATAAAATATAATATGATATTAAATAATTTAAATTAATTGTGATAACGGTCAATCAACACAATTTAGTGGTTAAGTCCTTCTATTCCTTCATACATTTATTATATCAATATATTAGTATTACATTGTAATTTATTTAGACTTAAATAAACACGCGCGTTGGAGTTGGAAATTATAAAATATCAATTCAATCTTGTATTTGAACCAACTGCTTAAACTTCTAGAAATTCTAATTTTTTTTAACTATTGATTTCTTTCAGTCTACACTCTCAGAATTTTTTTCTTCAATTCACGGAAATATTACTGGCAGCAGTGCTGCCGGTAAATTTCCGTTATTTGAAGAACATCCGTTTTTTCTTTCTCATGTCAATTGAAGGAACTTCCTTCTGCAATTTTTTCTGTTCTAGAAGGGGACGTCTATTGAAGAAAGTTTCCTATATTTTTTATCCGTCATCCGAGGGTAATTTTCCGTTATTTGAAGAAACGTGCGTTATGTTTATTTCCGTTACATGGCAGACATTTTCCGTTATTTGAAGAAACGTGCGTTATGTTTATTTCTGTTACATGATGGAAATTTTTTGCTATTTGAAGAAACTTGCGTTAGGTTACTTTCTGTTTCATGATGGACATTTTCCGTTATTTGAAGAAATGTCCGTTAAGTTTGTTTCTCTTAAATGAGGGACATATCCAATAAAATTTGCCCATGTCCGTGCGTTATTTTATTTCTAATCCCCGTCAGAGATCCGTTCACACTTTGTATAATATTTTAATCTATTTAACTTTTACCTCATCCACCAGCGCTCCCTAGTCACCCCGGGGCCAACCAGAAATTGCAAAGAATAACTTACATTATACTAGTTTCTCAGAAAAAAACTCGTGCTTTAAGGGGTTAAAGATGAAGTTTTTGTGCAGATTGAAAAAAAGGCGTTTCATTTATACTTCTTCAGTGACTTTCTCAAATTGAAAAATTCCATATTAATCCATGGAGAAACTTAGAATTCAAAATCTTCATTGCTTAATGCACATCAAAATTCTATTATCACCATCTGAAAGTGGGTATTTTATACTTGGAGGTGTTTTCTAAATTTAGTTTTCTAAACTTCTCTAGTATCATAAAATATAATAAATCCTGACAACTTATTTCTGCAAACTTTAAAAAATGTTTTCAGAGAAATGCCATTTAAAGTAATAGATGCCCACTTTCAAATGGTGAAAATAGAATTTTTAAAGGTGGCTTTTGTGATGGAAAATTCGACTTTTTTTTTCATTCATTACTTTCTAGAAAATTAACAAATTGCAATGAAAAAACCTCTTATAACGCTACATCTGCAAATAATGTATTTTAAAGGTTATTTAAAATTTGATTTAAAAAATTCCTTTTTTCCAGAAGTTCCATTTTTATTTATTTTTAAACACTATTCTGCACTCCCTTAAAAATAATTTTTGGGTATACCACACCCGACCTGATGCAAGACTAAGTAGCAGCTAAGAGCACACTGAAAATAAAATTTTATAACACGTATAAAGGACTTATTAATAAAATGCCAAGCCAAAAGCTGCACATTACTTCTGACTTTTCACAATTGAAAAATCATTTCTTCTTTGCAGCAACTAGTACAAGTTTTTTTTTTTTTTCTCAGGATCAAATTTACAACTGAATTAATTTTTTATTGACATTTATGTGGAGTCTAATATAGAGGAGGAGAAAACAAGTATGCTGCCAAATTTCCAAACAATACAAAGCTTTACTCTTAATTGAAAGCACACTCAATGAACGAAGTTTACATGCCAACCCCTCTCATTTTCCTGTCAACTTTCAGCCTTGAAATTTTATTCATGAAACGAAGAACCTGAAAGTCTAGTAAAAAGGGCAATATATATTTAAATATATGGAAGATGCTAATTCTATGAAGCTTTTAACTTCATAAAGTAAGCATATTTTTTTAGTAAAATGCAAAATATACTATAAGTCAGCATTTCCTGAAGTTCCCTTTTCAGAAAAGTATATCAAACTTTTCGTGAGATTATCTGTTTGCTAGGACCTTCTCAGTGTTTTCAGCCTATAATTGTTAACAAGCTACCACAGGTTTTTTCAGTCTCCCTACCTTCAAAAATTTCACTAAAAGTGAAAGTTGATAATTTGTTGCAATTAACCACCAGTCCAACTTTTGAAATATACCCACTCTCATCCCCCCTCCCCCCCAGAGAGCAAAGAGATATAAGTTATTGATTGACAATAATTCTCATCAAGTAGATTTATAAAAATTTGTCACCATGATACCATATTTAGAAAAGTAAATTAGAACAATTAAAATCATAATTTTGAAAATCAATAAGGTACCATTTATTTCTATATTACTATTTTAATAGTAAATTTTAAATTATTTAAAATATTTTTCATGTAAGACAATTTTATTTTAAAAAAAAACACTTATCTGCATAATTTTCAGTATGGTCAGGTCATTCACATATTTATGTCTTGTGACCGGTTTAACTTATTTATATCTCTTAATATAGTAAACATTACTTTGAACTTTTAGTGCATCCTATTTTTAAGAGACGAATGTTTCGCCAAGTCAATTTTCAAGTTTTGCCAATTATCAATCTTTGCAACACCAAAAAATATTTAATTCAAATCAATTTACTATAGTAATTTAAAAAATCCTACACAAAGAAATCAGCCATCTTTATGCAATAAGCATATAATAAAATTGAAAAAAAAAAAAAATAATGACAGCTATACTTAGACGCCACTAAAACGTTATGTATGTATGTGTATATATTTATAGCATAGCAATAAAATAACAGGACAAAATGAATAGCAATAAAGTAACCACCATAGAATAGTTAAACAATAAACAAAGTTTTATTTTACAAATTTAAGAAGTTTTATTTGACATTTTAAAGAAACTGATGGATGAAATGGATTTTCGAAGCACAATAACTTATTACGTAATTTTAAGATCTTTACCAACACATTGTTTTTGTTCTTTGGGTTCTAAGTTCCTCTCTCAGGGTTTATTTCTGCAAAGACACCAGAAAATAAGAGAAAAAAGTAAAATTATGACAAGACGACAAAGAAAATAAACTGGGCAGGGTGCCGCAGTCTAGTTGCCTTTTGGTTTATGAGTTCTCACATATTTTATAAGCCATATTTTATAATCAAAATAATTTTGATGGGCCATTTGATTAACAATAACAAACATTCTTTTTATCACTATCCCTATACCTCCCCCCTACACCAAAAGATGTGAGACTCGCTATAATCAAAAATTTAATTCTGAAAAAAGTCAAATTTTCGTTCTATGCTGGTGATTTTGACAATAGTTTAATTATTGAGAATCACCATGTCAGAGGACTGATAGATGATATATTCACTCATTTATCGCAAAAAAATTCAAGGACTTTCAAGGACCCAAATGAAAATGTTCATGGGACCTATTTTGATGTTTATTGTTTAGCACATGTGTGTTTTAAAAGAAAAAAAGCTACAGAACTTAAAAATGAAAGTTTAACTTGCAGGTTCAATTTCTTTCTCGTGATTGTTGCGATAAACAAATAATAAACAAACGATTTGTAAACTTAAACAGTCATTCAGAAACAAGTCAAACCGTATAACGATCTTTTTCAACCCACGCTGGGCTAAACACGCATTTTCCCGGCATTTTAGGCCGTAAATGAAAATACAAGTATTGAGGATAGGAACCAGTTCAAAACATAATCATCGGTTCGGTCACACTAGCAGAACCGTTTAAACTCAGACTCCTGCCGAACTTTACGAAAATTTAGCAAGCTTTTATGCTCTGAAGAAATGCACTTGGAAGTCAGGAATCACCACACTAAAAGAGTTCAAGAATCACTTTTGTTTTTTAAAGGGGGATTGGAATTTTGCTAGCCGATCTTTCGCGGAAATTTTTATTTACTTTTACGAGGTTGACCTTTCCTAAAAATCTAGGACTTTTTAAGTACCCTACGGTCGTTTTCAAGGATTTTTGGGGTTCCCGAGTGGTTTAAAGGAAATTCAAATATTTTCAAAGTTTTTCAAGGACCGTGGGAACTTTGTATAAAAGATGTAGGGTTCTTATAGAAATTTGCAGGGAGACCAGATATTACTTATTGAAATCTTAAGAAAACGAACTTTTTATAGCATTGTAAAACATTCGACTTCGATTTAATCTTTTAGAAAATAAACAACCATGACAATCGTGTTTCATCTGGAAAATAAACACAAGGTGAATATGTGAATATCTTAAGACATTTTTTCTCTCAATCATTTGTTAAAAACTTTAAGAGTTGACACATATTTTCGAGAAATTACTGAAATCAAAATCTGAAATAAGAACTTACCCATACCTGCATTTATGTTTGGCGGAATGAAACTGGTTAGGCTAAACTCGTTGTCTTGTCGACTTCTGATTGTATAGCTGAGATTGTTGAATACGCATGCGCGCAGAGAATAAACGGAAAAAGTTCATTCTCAAGGGGTACGGAAATTATTTGTTGAAAAATGAGGAAGAATGTAGTGTATAAAGACGAATTTTTCTGAGAGTGTCACAGCTTTTGATTTTGAATTTGTTTTTAGCATAACCACGAGCTAATCATTTATGGTTTTAACTTCATACGCAGAATAATTTAATCATATCATTATCACAATCTGTAGTATTTTTATAATAAAATGATATAACTAGTGTTAAAAATATTAATACTTGTCACATTTTCTTTCCCTAAATATAGACCTCAAAAATTGTCCAAATCCTTTGTTTTGATTAAAAGTTTAAATGAAGTTCTTGAAAAGTATTTTTTTTCTCTTTATTTGTTCCCTTTTCATTTTTAGATGAATTCTTGAAACCGTCCATTACCATAAAAATCAATATATTTTTTTTTATTTCACCAATATTAATATTTATAAGAACATCAGCGTTTGACACTTTCAGAAATAAATTCGTATTAATGAGCTCCCAAAAACCTGCTAGCTTTCTAAGATATAAGAGCACTAACAGAGGGTTGTGGAAGATCACTCGTAACTTCAGGTACTCTAGAACAATTTTGGGGGCGTTTACAGAAGTTCAGAGCGTCAACTTTGCTGGCATTAAAATGATATTCTTATTGCTTTAGAAGAAAAGACTTAAAAGTTATTTTAGCAATTTTATCCTAAGTCAATAAATGCTTCGAAAATCCTCTCACAGTAGCCCTCTTAAACAACTCTGGTATTGCCACGTTGGTTAGAAAATGCTATTTAAGTGTATTATTACACGCGCATAAAAAATAAATAAGCTTTAAAAAAAACTTTATGTATCTTAAAAATAAAAATCTCTAATAATAACTTAAAATAATATTGAATAAGGTTGATAAAAACATAATAATAATGAATAAAAGTCGATAAGAAAATAATTAGGTAGTTTTTTTGTCATTTTATTTAAAAATATTTATATTTTTTATACTTTTTATTTCGAAATCATTTTCTAAATAAGTGTTTTATTTTCCTTATTTTTAAAAGACGTTCACAATAAAATGAAAATCTTACTACTGGATGCTTCTTTATACAAAAAGCTTAATTCGTAACAAAGGTTACAAATTTAGTCTCGAAGCGTATCTATTGCAAATCGAAATGGGCAGCAAACGCCATTCTTTCCATTACCTTTGGCATTCTAAATCTAAAATCAATACCTCGTGTGTATAACTCCAAAAAAGAAATCTGTTTCAATCTTCTCCACGGCACCATCGCGCTAAAACTACTCCAACTCGCAAGTTGTACTGAAAAGTTACTGAACTGTGCTTCAATGTACCTTTAAATAAAGTTCCGTATACATTGTTTTGTGGATTTTCTTCTGCATTAATTCGTATTTAGCTATTCCGTACTTTCCACGTTTTTAAATTTTCCTGGAAATAATTTATCGTATAATGACATTTTCATTTAACTTTTATACGCACGTGTTTCATTTTGTTGTTTGTTTTCTCTTAAAAGCATTTTCTTTAAAACATTCATTAGACGACTTTTCAATTTATTTATCTTTTTTTTTTTTTTTTTTGTTATGTTGATGCTCTTCAGCTTTAGCTGATAAACATTTGTATTCCTCGGAACACAGATGTCTGCTTTTCTTTTCAATTCGTTGTTTCTGTCGGTTTTGTATTGTGTGTGTGTTGTATATATATATATACATATATAAAGTGAAACCTGTGTAAGTTGACCACTTGCGGTGCAGCACTTTAGTGGTCAACTTAGACAGGTGGTCAACTTATAGAGGGTGGAGCTTTTTCTTGTTATTTCTTACACTATGCATTTTTTCATTTATAACTAACTAAAATATAGCTTCATGTAATGAGGTTACTTTAAAATAGTGATTAGTTTTTTTTTTTTCACAATTATCTAAAGTTGTATCAAAGAAATTTAATCCGAATGACTTACAATGTATCCTGTACAACTTCAAAAGTAAAGTACATAGTAAAAATTAAGAAAAATATCATATTAATTATGTCAGTTACTTATATGATGCTAAAGATTTCCTAAAAATATATATTTCACAAAATGGCTATATCAGATCAAAGAAAAAAGCAGAAACTTATTTACAGAGCAAAAGAGTGCTCAAAGTCGTTTTCCCATTTGGGTAACGTACAAAGAGCTTTAGGCAAACTTTCTATTGATGTTTCATCTCTCCAGACAAATACTCGTCTAACATTATAGCATAAAAAATATCCTGGAGAAGTTATTTTAGTTTTTTTTACCTTCCCAAAAACATATAAACAAATACATATATAGCAATAATTAGGCGGTCAACTTACAAAGGGTTTTTTGTAACACTCCCACCCAAATTTGGCGTACATAAGTGGTCAACATACACAGGTAGTTAACTTAAGTGGTGAAGTTACAAATGTTTCTCTACATTAGATAATATAGGGTTAGTACCGTTTTTGACGAAAGGGGTCAACTTAGACAGGTGGTCATCTTATAGAGGGGGTCCACTTTACAGGTTTTACTGTATATATATATAATTAATATAACCAAAACTAATTAGGAACATGAATTTGTTGCAATTTCGTAAATGCGAGATATTTAATAATTTCTTTTCTTAAAAAATAACTTAAGGAATTTTAGATACAAAATATATACTATTTATAAAATCGAAAAGCTTGAATTTTGTCAATTATAGCAAAAGTATAAATTCTTTTTTAACAAAAATAGTATTTTTGTTTTGATTAAATGAAATTTAGAAATGAGACCACCTTATGACCAAAAAAACATTTTAACATGAAAGAAAGTTGAAGCCATTCTAACCGCAGTTGGGGCTTTTTCTGATGAATGGAAAACGTTTACTTTAAGTATGGTTTGATGATATTAAAAATGCATAAAGAAGTAAACGCTTAAGCACCTGGATTTGTTCAAAAGAATTAAACTATAAACTCCCAAAAAATATGACCAATTTTAAGCAAATGTATGATATAAATTCGGATATGACCTTCAACACGCGATGTGACATTGTGAAGACTACCAACTAGCTATGTCCTTCACTGCGGAATGGCTGATGGCGCTCACATTTGAGCTTTCAATGTCTTCCTGATTATGGCAGAACCTGATCCACTTCAAACAAAATAATCATTACCCCGAGGCGCTGCTTGCTGCATCCCTCTAAATATTATAGTTATTGTCGATTATTGATTAAAATATTTTTAAAAAATGCGGACCCCATTGATCAATATTTTACAAATAATATTAATAAAACCAACAATATGTGCATTATATATACTGATGATCTCCCGGACATGCTATACTATGACTTGAAGAGTTAATGACTAACTCTTTATGCCTTTGATTTGACGTTGCTGAATGGATAAAGACTTTTTACGCTCAACTGTTGATATCTTCTTGATTACATCAGATTCCAATAAATGAAAAATAAATAAAATATTGCCATAAGCTGCGGAATATTTAAAACATCATTATAAGTACTAAAAGCGGTGTCAAATTTCTTCCTTAGCAATATCTCAGTCTAAATCTTGGGGAAAAAAGCGATCAATATCTTGCAAAGCTTTTTAAGTGATTAAAATTGCATATTTATATTATAAAAGAATTTTGTATTCTCTTATGATCAAAATCATATAGTAAAACGGTATACCGTTAAATGTGTTTACCTGCAGAGATAAGTTGGACACATTTGTTTCTAAACTTCTGCACTTTTAAAAAGCTTTTACAAGCTTTTTAATAAACTTTAATAAGCTTAAAATATGTATGTTACGTTCACACCGGCGCTGATGATTGCATTTCTTGCAATGGGACTACTATTTGCATGTATTGATATTTTGCTTTTAGTGCAGATGCTTTTTTAAATTTCTTTCTTTAAATATTTCAATTACAGTTTGTTTTTTCACCGTCTGATGGAACATTCAAGGGTGAACCGCTGGTGGAACTTGTGCGTGAACCACCGATGGTACGATGTGCTATTTAAAATAAGCACATATGGTCTAACTTCATTTTTGAAATGCATTAATTTATATACTTTGAATTAACTAGATGCAGTTATTTTCGTTGAAAATGTTGCCTTTAAATCTGGAAGCTATTTTGAAAATATTTTAGTTTATACATTTTGAATTTACATTGAAGTAGCTATTTTTACTTTAAAATTTCCCCACAGATCTAAAAATAGTAGAATTTACAAATTTACATTAAACAGTTGTTAGACATGCTGCTTTCCTGTAAACAAAACAGCTCCACAAAAATTGAAAAAAAAAAGTAATGGAAAATATTTACTGTTTTTAACGGAAATAAATGCGCCACATTTCTTGAGCCTACAAAGGAAGGCAAGAAAAAAAAAGCACTCTAGTACAGATTCTAATTTTACACGAATTCGAGATTTCGTTTCTATTAAGGTATCATTTGTAATCCTTTTCAATTGATTTTAAGTTATCTTAAATCTACCACAAATGAGATCAGTTTCACACTTAAAAAAACTCGCCTAGGTGTTTTGAAATTTCGGCGAGCTCAAATTTTTATTTCCCTAAGCTTTTCGCTGCGAGATAACAGAAACAATTATTATTTCTAAAATCGTATTACACCAACAAATCAGACTGAGAGATAAGAGGGACGCCTTTACTACGCCATTTCATTCAAAATTCAGCATGTAATTTCTATTAGCAAGATGAAAGCTTCTTTTTGACTCGGAACGTAAATTCCCCCTCATATCGACCAAAATTACTTCATTCCGAGTCAAAATGTTTCTTCTTTAATAGAGATAAACAAGGACAGTTTTGTATTTTTTACCAGAACTTTTTTTATTTGTATTTTTATTTCCTCTTATCCACGTGGAGAAACCGGCCGGCTTTTTCAAGGTAAACTGCTTCCCCTTCACCCGCTCTTCGGTTCTCGAAGAAAAAAAGCGAGAAATAGAGCTTTTTTTCTTTTGTTCTTCTTCTCAAAGACTATCCTATCATTAAGGCTACGGTCCGCTTTTTGTGCCAGCGGAGCGAGTGTAGAAACGAAATTGCTGACATGGTTGACTGTAAGGGAGTCTAGTGCCAAAATGTATCAATGTAACATTTTTTTTTCTTCGTGAAGTTGTGTCGTGAAAAGTCTACAAAGTTACTACACTATGCATCTTCAAGTTTTTTTAGTTCCTTAAGCAGCTCAAGGACATGTTATTAAACTGAAAGACTTTTCATTGGCTATTAAGCTAAACTTCACGCTTACTACGATATTGTTAAAGAAAGAAATCATATAATTCAAGACTTCAAAACAAAACTTCATTTGCTTGACTTTCTAAACATGTGTAGGAATCAATGTAACCGTAAAAACTTATATATGTTACGGTGAATGTCCGAAATCGGAAAATGTCGACAATCACCGGTAAATGTCGACATTTTCCGATTTCGGACATTCACAGTAACATATACATATGGACATTAGAACCACATTATATCTCATGAGTTGAGGGACATAATTTGCACCCACAATATTATATACCCGCGGTTATAAGGAAAGCCATTGTAATTGTTGCGAAAATTTGTTAGAGGTGTTAGAGGGCGCTGCTTCGCAGCTATATAAGCTATTGCAGCGAAGATAGCTAGGTGGAACTTGAATTGTATTCGTGCAAGAAGCACGCGCATTTATGAGTTAAAAAAGTTTTATTCAGTTTTTAAATCTAGTGTGTGTGAGTGTTCGAGTCTTCCAGCATTGCAGAAAGGAACGAGAAAATTATCGACATTATTTTGGTGCATCGGCAGGGAGGAAACCAACTGGCTCGCATTGGTGGGGCTTGTAGTAGTCTTGTGAATTTCTTGGTTTAGGATAGTTTTTAATTGTTCAGTCGGTGTTTTCTCGTTGTTGGAAAGAATTAGACGTTGCTTAATTCGGAGAGTATTTGCTTTAGTAGAAAATGGTTTGAGTAATGTTGGTGGACACTTTTTTGAAATTTATGGTTTGGAATTAAAGTGCTGTATTCGATATTTGGTTTGTTAAATAGTTGGTGTGTTAAGTTTGTTAGTTAGTTAAATTTGATTCATGATGAAGGATAACGTTGATGCAGTGGTTGTTGTTGAAACAGTTGAAGAAATGAAAAGGCGACGAACTAGTCGAAGGGGTCAAGTCACTAAGCTAGAAGAGAATGTAGAGACTCGCCTAATTGATCCAGATATTTGTTTAGATGTTTGTCAAGCTTTATTAGAACAGTTGTTGATAAAAGATGAGATTTTAACTAGTTTAGATTCGGAGTTAGAAAGTAGTATAAAGTTAGACGACATTCCTGAAATTGATTCTGATGATTCTGAAATTAAGCGTATTGATGAATATAAAGACAAAATAATTCAAGCAAAAATAAAGCTTCAAAATTTAAGTCTTTTGAAACTATTACGCAAAATACATCTGATGTGAGGAATAATACTTCTGAGCCTAGAATTTTGCCTAAATTACCGAAATTAACTATTGCAAAGTATTATGGGGATCCTTCTAATTATTTAGAGTTTTGGAACCAGTATGAAAATTCAATTCACAATAATCCGTCTCTATCTGGTGTTGATAAATTTTCGTATTTGAAATCTTTGTTAGGTGGAAAAGCACTTGCGTGTATCAAAGGGTTCGCAATTTCGAGTGATAACTATAAGGAAGCAGTTCAATTAATTAATAGCACCTTCGGTCAAACGGATGTTTTAATTAGCGCGCATACTTCAAGTTTGCTAAATCTTAGTCCAGTAAAAAGCTCGAACAATTTAGTAGGTTTACGTAATTTGTATTTCGATTGTCAAACGCAAATACGATCCCTTGAGTCATTAGGAATAAAATCCGATAGTTACAGTACGCTTTTATCAACTATTGTTATGAAACTTTTTCCTTCAGATTTAGCGCTGGAGTTTAACAAAACCCATCCAGATAGTTGTCATTCGCTTGATCAGTTAATGTTATTTTTGCAGAAAGCGATAAACGCAAGGGAGAAAACCTCTCATATGAACGTTTCGGATAATCCAGTTTACAACAGGGGCTATAAGCAGAATTACGCGCCGAAACAATACCGTGCAGACAGAAGTAGCTTTTCAAGAAATTCCCCTTCAGCAACGGAATTGATGATTTCTACAGAGTCTGTTAATACGTGTATTTTTTGCAAAGATTCCACTCATAAATCAGAGCTGTGTAACTCGTTAACAGTAGAGGAAAAAAGAAATAAATTGATGAGCTCAAATCGATGCTTATTGTGTTTGCAACAGGGTTGTCGGATTAGGTTTTGTAAAAGTGGTAAAGTTTGCACATTATGCAAGAAAAGACATAATTGATCTTTATGTTTCAAGCAAGAAAATAAGAGGTTAGGTCAAACTGAAAATAAGGTTAATAATGCTAATAATTCTAAAGTGATTTTAAACAGTAGCGATACCACTACTATTTCTAATTATGTGGCAGATAAAAGGAATCGGGGTGTATCGTTACAATGTGTTAAAACTGAAATAGTCGGGAAAAATTCTTCTGAAGTAGTTTTTGGTGTGTTTGACAATGGATCCGAGAAAACTTTTATCTGTAGAGACATTTCGAGAAAATTAGGTTTGAAAGTTCTGGGCATTGAAAATTTAAGTATATTTTCGTTTGGTTGTGGTATTTCAAAGCAAGAAACTTGTCGGAGGGTTGAAGTACCGTTAAGGAAATTAGTGAACGGGTCTAGGTGTAGTATTGCAGCAATAGAAATTGATGTAATTTCGAAGGCAATGATAAGTTTACCAGACAGGAATTTCTGGAAAGATATAAATTCGATGGGTTACACGTTGACTTATACTTTAGATGATTTGTCACGTAATCATAAAATCTCGTTGCTCATTGGTGCAGATAATTATTGAAATTTAATACATAAAGTTGAACGGTTAAATTCCTCGTTAGTAGCAATAGAAACATCTCTAGGTTGGTGTGTGCAAGGGAATTCAGAAGGTAGAAGTGCGTTAACATCTATGAATTTAGTTCTTCAGACACAGGATTCTCTTTCTGATGATTTGAAACGGTTTTGGGAATTGTAAAGCTTAGGGATACAGGATGTGAACGCAAATTGTCTAGGTATTAGGGAAAAGGAAATTTTAAATGATTTTAATGATTCGATTCAGTTTGTAGATGGAAGGCATTGTGTAGAGTCGCCGTGGAAACCTGGAATGAAAGGTTAGCCGACAACAGAATTAGCTGATAAGAGGTTTCAAGGGTTGGTTAAAAGGTTTAGAAATAATCGTTCACTGTTTGAAAGTTATAAAGGTGTGATTGATGGTTATGTTGCAGAAGGTATAGTTGCAGTTCCGTCATTAGGTAGGTTGTCGTCTGGTCAGGCATTTTATTTACCTCACCATGCGGTCATTCGCGAAGACAAGACAACCACTCGTCTGCGTGTTGTATTTGACGGCTCTGCCCATGATGATGGGCAATTGTCATTAAATGAGTGTCTTTTTAAAGTACTTAATCTTTATCCAAGTCTTGTAAATCTGCTGTTAAAATTTAGACAACATCAAATAGCATTTACAGCGGACAAGCCTTCCTGCAAATTGGAATTGCAGAATGTGATCGCGATTTCTGTGGAAGAATGATCTGAACTCAACAGAGCAGACTGTGTTACAATTTAATCGCGTTTTATTTGGACTAAAGCCCAGCCCATATCTCCTAGCTGCAACTTTGAAATTTCATTTTGAGAAGTTTCGTGAGCAATTTTCTAGTACAGCTGAGCTGCTCTTGAAATCCATGTACGTTGACGACTTGATTGGTGGCCGAGAAGAATTAGAGGAGGCTTTCGAAACTTGTGTCGAAAGCGTGAATATATTGAAGAAAGCTGGCATGGAACTTTGTAAATTTAAAACAAACTCGCGTGATTTATCTTCTATGCTGAAAGATAACAGCATACAAGTGGACAGTCCGACAAATTGCTCCAGCCGTACGAGTGTTCTTCAAAGGTGCTGGGTCTCATTTGGGATCCAGGAGCTGACGCTTTTAAAATTTCCATGACAGAGATACTGACAATTTTAAATCGACGTATTAGCTCAAAAAGATTCGTGTTGCAAGTAGTAGGACTTATTTATGATCCAATTGGATTTCTTACGCCATTTGTCGTCATAGCAAAATGCATTCTTCAAGAATTGTGGAGTTCCGGCGTTGACTGGGACGATGAGCTTCCAAAGAAATTGGACCATAAGTGGCAGATATGGTGCAATGAAGTGGAATATTTGAACAATATTGAGATATCCAGATATTACCTTAATGAATTAAAATGTTGTAAATTTACCAACTTTGAGATTCATTCTTTTTCAGATGCTTCTATGTCGGCATATGGGACAATGGTCTATTTACGTGCAGTAGCACAGGACGGTAGAATTGTAACTAGTTTTATTTGTTCGAAAAGTAGGGTAGCTCCCTTGAAATCACTTACCTTACCAAGATTAGAGCTTGTGGGGGCCTTATTGTCTGCTAGATTAACTAAGAAAGTAAGTGAATGTCTGAAATTTAATGCGACATGTTTTTACTGGACAGATTCTACAATAACACTTCATTGGATCAAAAGTAATTCTTGTAATTATAAGCAGTTTGTGAAAAATAAGGTTGAAGAGATTCAATCGCTAAGTGATCTAAGTAAATGGCGTCATTGCCCCGGGAAGGAATATCCCGCAGACATAGTGTCTAGGGGAATGTACGCGTCAGAGTTAGCAAAAAGTGATTTGTGGTGGAAGGGGCCACTGTGGCTAAGACAGCCATCTGAGTACTGGCCAAACATAGAAAAGGAACTAAATCTTACTACAGAAAATCTTGAGTTTCATAAAAAAATTGTAACTACTGTACAAAATAGTTGTGTTGTCAATCCCGAATTTCTGTTAAATTTAAATGAGTACAGCAATTTGTTAAAAGTTTTACGAATAACTGTTTTTGTCAAACGATTCATTACTAAATTGAAAACCCTTGCAGTAGAAACAGGTTTCCCATTTCCGCAACTGAATTAAAAGATGTAGAGCAAACATGGATTAATCACGAACAAAGTGTTTTGTATTCCTTGGAACTAAATTGCATAAAAACTTATAAACAGATTCCTAAATGTTCTTCTCTTTTCAAATTAGCTCCTTTTTTAGATAAAAGTAATATTTTACGGATTAGGTCTAGATTAGAAGAAAGTCTGTATTCGTCAGATGAAATTCATCCAATACTTTTGCCAAAACAATCTAGATTTACAGAATTATTAATTGTTAGAGAGCATTATAAATTTTTTCATGGTGGTATCTGTCGCTCTTGCAAGAATCAGAAACCAATTTTGGATTCCAAAGGGGAGACAAATTGTAAAAAGGGTTATAGGGAAGTGTTTAATTTGCAAAAGGTACAATTCAAAACCAGCTAAACAAGTGACGGCGCAGTTGCCCAAAAGTCGAATCTTTGATACTCCCCCTTTCAGTGTAACTGGTGTTGATTTTACTGGTCCAGTGTTTGTTAAATCGGACAAAGCCAACTCTCAAAAATCTTGCATAGTTTTATTTACTTGTAGTGTAACAAGAGCAGTTCACCTTGAATTGGTTACAGATATGACGACGAAAAGGTTTTTTTTTGGCGTTAGGAAGGTTTATTTCAATATAGAATAAACCTTCTTAACGCCAACAGAAGGGGCAATTGTAAGGTTATAATTTCAGATAATGCTAAAACGTTCACAAATACTAATGACATATTAAGGGGGATTTCTAAAATCATATTAGATGATCAAGTTTAAGAGTTTATTGCGTTAGAGGGAAGGTTATCACCTCGCGCCCCTTGGTGTTGTGGATTTTACGAAAGGATAATGAAAAGTGTAAAAGATCCTCTGCGAAAAATTCTTGGCAGAGCTTTGCTTAATTTTGAGGAAATGACTACTATTCTTTCTGTAATTGAACTAATTTTGAATCATAGACCGCTTACGTACGTTACTAACGAAATAAATGAACCAAAACCCCTAACCTCAGCTCATTTTTTATATCCAGGTCAGGAAAATTTTATTTATCCGGTTCATTTTAAAGAAATTTTTAATACTGAAAAAAGAACTAGAGGAAATTTAACTATAAGGACGTTATTACTAGACTAAAATTCTTCGTGATGTCTGGCGGAAATGGAAAGAGCAATATTTGCTTCAATTACGCAATGCTCATGATTTTGTAAATCCTACCCCTGAAAATAATATTAAGAAGGATGATTGTCAGACTAATTGAAGGTCCTACTGACTAATTGAAGGTCTCGAAAAGTCAAAGTTACTTTGGCCACTTGGTATAATTCAAGAGACATTTTTTGGTCGAGACGGGAAAGTACGTTCTTGCTTGGTGCGTACGTCAAAGGATATTTATAGACGACCGATTCAACTATTGTACCCTCTAGAAATTTAAATTTGTTTCTTTGTGTATTTTTGTGAATTTGTTTGTGTATGTTATAAGTGTTATAAATTTGAAGTTCAAATGTGTTTGTTGCAGTGAAAAATTTGTTTTGAAATAATTGATTTGAGTTTTAAGAAATTGTTTCTGTATTATAGGTTATTCTAAAGTTGACAATATCTTTGCAACACATTCAAGAAAAAAAGGGTTAAATTTGATTGTATGTTTTAGTCAAATACTTTATTTACAAATCGAACTTTGTTATGTGTACAGAGTACAGGTGGGGTGTGTTGCGAAAATTTGTTAGAGGTGTTAGAGGGCGCTGCTTCGCAGCTATATAAGCTATTGCAGCGAAGATAGCTAGGTGGTACTTGAATTGTATTCGTGCAAGAAGCACCCGCATTTATGAGTTAATAAAGTTTTATTCAGTTCTTAAATCTTGTGTGTGAGTGTTCGAGTCTGCCAGCATTGCAGAAAGGAACGAGAAAATTATCGACAGTAATCGAAAATACATTAACAACTACAGTAAACTACAGTGTAATATTAGTAGGCCTTAAATTAAAAAGAGATTCATTTTATTGAAATTATTAGTTTTACTACCCATAAATTAAATTTCTAAACTGCATTTAAATGAAAAATAAACAAAAGTGCAAAATGAAAAGTATAGGTTTAAAGATAGCATGGCCAAAGTACAATGCGAATATCGTTTATAGTGTACGCAACGTCTAGGCTTTGCACAAAATTAGACTGGGAGAATGAAAGAAAATATGATTTTAAAATAAAATTCAGGGACATGATGGTATTTTACCATGTGTTACAAAAGACCCAGTTCTAAGATACCCGATGATAGTTCTTGCTATAAGATTTATTTATTTATTTATTATTTTTTAATGTAAATCTTAAACTGTGATATCTTACTGTATGATTTTCTTTCAAAAATAAATCTTATCCTGCATTTATTTATTTACTTATTTATTTTTGGGATTATTGGAAAAGCCTTAACACCACACTGTTTTGCGGTGTTGAGGCTTATCCAATAATCTCAAAATCATATCATAAAAAGTTAATATTCTACTCTTTCATTGTTTAAAACCATGTAAATTATTATTTGACTTCAAAAATAGCGATACCTTCACGCAAAGTACTGTTTACCAACTGATAAAAAAAATGCAATAAATAACTAAATACCGGTCACTTCTGAGTTATCTGCCTTAACAATAAATTTATGCTTTTAATGTCAATGAATTAAATAAAACTTGTATCAAGAAACTGAGCTTTTGTCGACACGTGCCACTTGAAAGTGGTACAAAGCAATGCTTTTGGTTTCAAAGCGCATTATTGAAATTTTTAATGCACTTTGTATATGCCATGTTATAAGTATGGCTACAAGTATTCAGAACTAAGCTTATTATCGCATATTAACTATACAAATAAGCCAAACTCGAGTTTCTAGTATCAACTTGAGGTAGGATTAATTTCCTCACCTTTGGGAAAAATATATAGCGGTTAATGAACTCATGTTCATCACTTGGATCGTTGTGTTTGGCGCGGCTAAAACGTCACTATGGTAACGATTCCAACTACGACGGAAGTCAGGTGAAATATTATCTGCGGTTTCTGAAATGCATTTCTGATGACTCTCATGATAGTTTGTAATTTTGTTTAAGAAACTCAGAGCATGAATTGAAATATATTAAAACTTTTTACAAACGTTAGATCTTTTAAGTTCGACATACCTCGTAACGCATTTTACGGGTAAGTCATTCGCGTTTACTTGAAGAGTTATTCAGTATTGTACATTTCAATCACGCGAAATAATGTTTTATTAATATATTAAGTTGAAACCCGACGAATCCGGAAAAATGAGATAAAAATCTAATTATGAGCAGTACATTTTGACAATCCAAGCGTTAGAATGATAAATGCTGTATGGCTTCGGATTTTATCTTTTTTTTTCTTTTCTTAGCGCTGGATTTTATTTGGACGACTTTACGCGTAAAGAATATAGTGTTTACATTTGTGCAGAAAACAATAAATAATAAAGGATGAAATCAGCGTCACTAAAACACAAAATTTCAGAAATATTTCATACACATGTTTTGAGGTTACAAAGCGCCCCTTTTTTATTGCAGCAATAAGTTTGACTTCCGACTCTAAACAGTACTCGCAAAGAGCTACTTTGTGACTGCAAATACTTTTTAATTTTTTTGCTTTCGTAACGCTGGATGTATGGTTAAGAATATTTTATAGAAACCTACATAGAACTAAGGACAATTGTTTAAAGTCTATTATAATGCTTACACCGTTAAAAATTTCCGTAGGAAAATAGTAAAGTAACCATTTATTTGATTGTTATTTCACCATATTTAATTACAAGAGTTGAATAACCATTAGAAACATGGTACTCAAACCGCTGATTGCGAAAAAAATCGTTTATTCACTGTTTATCCTAAAGAATGTTTAACTAAACGGAATTTTCAAGCGCTCAATACGAATCGGGCGTCCATCTTGGTTGCGAAACCTTACCGGTCGAACGTTGTTGTTAAAATATGAATAAAGATTTATCAGCTCAAATCTGCATGTGTATATAAAAAAAGAAGAAAAATGTGGATTCAGAAGTGGTTACTAAATAGAAAGAAATACACACGTAAATCAAAAATTGGAGACATCGGATTCCCGAACTGTTTGCGAATGAGCGAACCCATAATTTGAGCTGTTGAAGCTTGTTTGTATTTTAATTTTTGCAGCAAATAAAATGATTTTCGTCAATATACATTAAATTTAGACCAAAGATGGCTTTGGATCCAATCAAAACTGAAATCTCAATTTTAATGCAGTTTTCCTGTTGGAAAGGAAGATTTATTGATAAAGAAACGACCGCTTTGTGTGGTGCAGATGACCGAATGGTTAGAGAGCAAGGTTGGTATACCATACACCCGGGTTCGATTCCCGCAAGCTTCGTTTACGGTTTCTACGCCTCGAATATTGTACGCCTCGAAATGGTTCAAAAACGGTAAAAATTTTGTTTTTAAACCATTTCTAAATGGTTATAAAACCGTAAACTTTTGTACTTACGGCTTTTTAACCAAGCTGATTTTAAATGGTTAGGTCCCGTAAAGATAGAAAAATGTTCCAAACCGTAAATTTAACGGTGAATTAGATAGACCGACTGCTGCCGGTCATTTAACCGTAATTTCATGATGAAATTTCTAACAGTGTACCAAACAAATAAATTATTTTTAGAGCATTGTACGAAAACAATTTTTCTGCTCTGAAGTAAAAATGGCATCTTGGATTACTGAGCCACGCTACTTATTTTTAGAGAGAGAGAGAAAAATATGTTTAGGGCTAAATCTTTTTAGCCAACTTTGTTTTGCAATAAAATACATTTCTATAAATATCCACGTTAAAATTACAAGTAAAACGTCACTTTGCGTTTGAGTGTAAGTTTGAAATAGATTTCGGTGCAAAATCGACGCCATTCTGGGAGAAAATTTTAGAAAAAACCTTTGCATTATTACTAAAAAAACAAAAGAAGGAAAGGTGACTTTGAGGTACTTTTCCTGTTTTTAATATGAAATTATAATAATACTACAAAGAAGGACAAGGAATGCTTCGACTTCAGCTATCATGAAACTAAAAGTCGTATGGCATTCGACATCATTCATTGGCACTTTCAGTTTCTATAATGGACAGATTCGTTGAAGTGTGAAGAAATAACATTTACCAATAAAGTTGGGCTGTTGTTGACTCCTGCCAATTGCAGACCTAGTGCGTTTCCCAAAGATTGGTACCATCTCTTTCAGCAGCACCACAGTGAGTGTGGTACCTTTGCCGCATGAGAATTTTGACGTCCGGTTTCTGCACCTGAAAGGGCAAGCACCCGGACTCTGTTTATGCGAAATTTTGACTAGGAATATAATTTAGCCGAAAGCATCTAAGCCAAATGTCTACTCAAGGGATCTTTTACATGCCGCACGACATAGGCGCAGACTATTTTCTGCATCTTGAAAATCCACCGACGCTGCCAGGCTCGATCCTCAGACCTGGGGCGTACGAGCGCCGCGCCTTACCAATAAATTAGCTAGTTTATTTATTTATTTTTTAAAATTATGATTAATGTTTAGATAAATTCCAGCATAAACACAGGATATTATAGGAACCAAATTAACTTTAGTAAAATAAAACTTGTATTGTTGTGTAAAGTTTAACAGCTCAATGACTCTTGAACTGTTGAGCAGCATCACTTATGTAAAATAACTTGCATTTGTGTTTCTTAGGTATCCCAATTTCAGGCTATCCTAAATCAACCTTTCAAATGAACTGAAACTCCGAAATTGGGCAATAGTTAAACTTGGTTATAATAACCTTGGCTATAATGACAATTCTGTAATACGTTAATAAATTCTGGTCCCTTTGTTTGCCCACGCACTTTTCTGTCTATCTCCTATAGCATCTGTCTGTAGTGTCAACAATAGCGTCACCTGTCCACAGTGCCAAAAATATTCTTGACCCTTGAAGGACGTTATAACAGTTTCACTTGCCTCATAAATGTAATCCTTATTTGTGCTTTCTTAACGTGAAATTATTTTTTATTACAACTCGTCTGATTTTTATATTTTAATTTTGTACTGAAATTCGTTGCTTTCATTTGAATTGTCGCACAAAAGTTTAACTTTTTTGCCTAACATTGTTTAAACTTAAAAGTCGAATTCACGAAGTTCATTTTTGTGAGTTACACTGGTTAAAAATGTCCGTAAGAAAATAGTAAAATAACCATTTATTTGATTGTTATTTTACCATATTTAATTACAACAGTTGAATAACTATTAAAAAGATGGTACTCAAACCGTTGATTGCGAAAAAAATCGTTTATTCTCTGTTGATCCTAAAGAACGTTTAACTAACCGTAATTTTCAAGCGCTCAATAAGAATCGGGCGTCCATCTTGGTTGCGAAACCTTACCGGTCGTAAGTTGTTTTAAAATAGAAATACGGATTTATCAGTTAAAATCTGCATGTGTGTATAAAAAAGAAGAAAAAAAAAAGGTGCGTAAGAAGTGGTTACTAAATAGAAACACATACAGACGTAAATCAAAAATTGGAGACATCGGATTCCCGAACTGTTTGCGAATGAGCGAACCCATAATTTGAGCTGCTGAAGCTTGTTTGTATTTTAATTTTTGCAGCAAATAAAATGATTTTCGTCAATATACATTAAATTTAGACTAAAAATGACTTTAGATCCAATCAAAAACTGAAATCTCAATTTTAAGGCAGTTTGCCTGTTGGAAAAGAAGATTTATTGATAAATAAACGGCCGCTTTGCGTGGTGTAGATGGCCGAATGGCTAGAGAGCAAGGTTGGTATACCGTACACCCGGGTTCGTTTCCTGCAAGCTTCGTTTATGGTTGCTACGCCTCGAAGATTCTAAGCCTCGAAATGGTTCAAAAACGGTAAAAATTTTGTTTTTAAACCATTTCTAAATGGTTATAAAACCTTAAACTTTTGTATTTACGGCTTTTTAACCAAGTTGATTGGAAATGGTTAGGTCCCGTAAAGATAGAAAAATGTTCCAAACCGTAAATTTAACGGTGAATTAGATGGACAGACTGCTGCCGGTCATTTAACCGAAATAACAGTGTACTGTGGTAAGCTCCTGGCAATTATAAAAGAAAAACGGTTATTAATATAAAAGCTTGAATGTACGGATAATATAGAATGAAAAAAAAAGAAACAAAACGAAAACACTCGCTTAAGAAAAGATACGAAGGGAAAACCTTGAAGATGATCGGCGTTTAATGTACTAATTATATAAATTGATTTTTCTTCATATAGCAGCTATACCACCACCGTATCAAAAAGGGTATTGTAGTTATAATCACTAATATATATATATATTCACTTTAAATATCGTAAAACATTTTTTTTCTTTCTAATGGGGCTTCGTATGGTCACTAACCTTTGCAGATCTGGTGTATTCCACGGAAACCGGCATCCATTCTTTCAAGCAGCACCCACTGTCGGCGGATTTTTGATAATTTTGACGCTCTGGTTCCCCCTAGTTGGCGGCACCTAAGCGTGGTGCGAAACTGGACTAGGAAATTAATTTAGCCGAGAGCATCCAAGCCAAACAGATACTCAAGGGATCGTTAACATGCCGCATAATCGTGTGATATGGGCGCTGACGGTTTTCTGCTTCTTGAAAATCCACCGACTTGGGCCAGATTTGATCCCCTACGTACTTGCGCTTACGAGGCCTTACCACTACTCCCCCTTGCCGGCGCTGTATGTATATCGTAAAACATGATGATATGGAGATTATCGAGTAAAATTAGAGAGAGAAAAACTTTATATCTCCTTGTATTTTTATCTGGTTGTCCCCCCATGCGTCTTTTTTATTTTCTTCTTGGTACAATCCGTGTCGATTCAGGCAGGAGGGTACCTTCATAGTCTCAGAAATTTTTGAATTTCACATATGTTAAAATATAGAACTATGTGAGTTATAGGTATGTTTTTGTTTTACTCAAAAAAATTCCCGGTCCGAGATACAGGCCTTCCAAAATGGCGCCTTCGGCGCAATTTTTCACTTGCGATTTTCGACAAAAAACTTTCAAGTGCTCTATTTCCTGAACGGTGCAAGATATTTTGATGCGGTTTTTTTATTTGAAAGAAAACTATATTCTGTTTAAGATAAAAGGCTAAATTTTAAAATATCTGTTTAACTTTTTTTGCTGCAGCCTTTTGAAATTTAAAAAAAAAATCTTTTATATTTTTTTTCTCAAAAAAGCCAATCTCAAAAATTTTTATTTTTTTACTGTAGGTTAATACCATTAAGTACTACATTCTCTGAAAAGGAGAGCTTCCACTTTTGCGTTTAACGGTTTTTACAAGCATTTTAAGATTTTGCCATATATTTCATCAGTTTTGTTAACAACATAGTCATATATTGGTCTCATTAAGTCAAAATTATATTAATTTAATTTTCTTTGACATGGCAGGTAATTCTTAATAAATAATATTAGAGCTAAAAAATCATGACTTTTTTTTTAGTTAAAAAAAAGTTTATTTTTTAAAATTTAAAACCAGATTGCTTAGCATAACCATAAACATAACTTAAGATTGACATTCTGAGTAAAATGCAATGAATATAATATTTATTTAAGTGAAAATAAGAATTTTACATTGAAAAGTGTATATTTATGCTAAAAATTTAGAACAATAAATGAAATACACTGTACTTTCAGCCCAATACGCATGAGTAAGAAAAATTAATTACTGCACATTCGCCAGGTTGTTAGCAAGTAACGTAAATATATGTATAACAGCTATTAAAATTATTTATGTATATCATTTATTCATAATCACAAACTGATTAATAATTAAATTTATTTTTATATAACACATACAGTTAGGTATTTTCTTTATTCCATTTGCCATCAAGTAATTTGAAAAAGAAAACAAGTTTGGCTGTCTTTTCTATCCCAAGGTTATTTTTTGAGCTTATTGTAAACAAATGCAAATGTAGAAAACTTTAGTTCAATTGCTGCTAAAATGAGCATCTGAACTATTTTTGTTTTTTTATTACCCATGAATTCTTTTACAGCAGTTACAATTTCCCACACTCCAATGTTGACATAGACTGCAATTTCTTTTTCAACTTAAATTCCACAAAAAAGAAGTGCACAAATAATGAACTTCAAGCCATTACTTCATAGTTCAGTGTTCTCTTTAGCCAAATTTAATTGGCTCTTAAACCACTTATTTTATATTTTGGGGTTAGAGATGGCTAAAAAAAAAAAAGAAAGAAAGGTGTCAATGCATGTTCGTATTTTTTTTTTAAAAATATTGTATAGTTACTTTATCTTGCTGATTTAGGTTATTTTCTAGCTTTTTCTGAATACTTGTAACAGCTTCGGATAATTTAGTTATGTTCCTCAAATTACTTAAAACAGTTAATATTGGTTTTAATTGATTAAGCAGATCCTCAATAGTAATGATTAAACTTTGTGCAAAGTAATAGAAATAAAATTTCACGTTAAATTAAAGCACAAATGAGCATTAAAACGCAGACATATGTTTCGGGATTGCTTGGAATCCCTTTTTCAATGCGACAGGGAGCTTCTAGATGCAAAACATCCAAATGAAGCAGACAGAACAACAAAAACAAAGCTTATATAGCCTAAGAATTAACTGTAAACCAATGAGTATAAAGGCAGTGTGAAGTGGAAGTAGAAGTTCCAAGCAATCCCGAAACATATGTCTACGTTTTAATGCTCATTTGTGCTTTAATTTAACGTGAAATTTTATTTCTAGATCCTCAATATTCTGTTCCCTTGCCCCATTGAAAAAAATTTGATATTTATTTCGCTATTAAATTTCTATTTCCTTCTTTAAATATCTGCATAAAAATTAGCCAATTGCTTATGTAACTTTGTATGCAACGATATATTAAATTCCATTGTACCTGTGAAGGTAAGATGAATGCCATTTTGTTACTATCAGGACAACATAATTAATGAAAATATTTTTTCTTGTTTCGAACTGTTAAGATGTTTATTGTCCCCATACCTCACAACTCATAATGCTAACTGAAATTAGTAATAAATTCTTTAACATGTTGTTTGATTTGCTTTTTGTTAGAACTATTGAGTTAAATCAATGATTTTTTTTTTTTTTTAAATCATCTGCTTTAACTTATGTACAGCTTGATAAATATTAGAAATATCTTTTCAAAAACGAAAAATAGGGAAGGAAAATAAAAGAAAAAACACTAATATTTTACAACCAAAAACATATTAAAGCTTACAATATATGGACATGTTCCAAAATATACCATTTCCCAAAATTATGTCATAAGTTATAGATACAGCAATTAGTGATGTTTCGTGCATGTGCTTTGTTTTTGTTAACTTCCTTATGAAAGAAAAGAAAGAAAAATGCAAAGTGATTGAATTCTAAATTGATCCCCCCCCCCCCCTAGTAGTATTCCTCATTTTTTTCTTAACATCAATAGCAAGATATGAAGATCAAATATATAAAGCTATGTTTTACTGAATAACACATGTATTAAAATTAACAACTAATAAATTTGAGCTCTAGCTATGAAAAAAATGAGAAAATGATATTTAAAAAAAAAATAAAGGAAATCAATAAATATTTTTAAAGTAGAGGGCAATAAGATTGGACAATGTATGTCTGTCTGTTTGTCTACTGGTAAGTTTGTTTTGTGGGAAGGGGGGGATATGTTTCTAATATTTATTAAGAAAATTAAATCAATATAATTTTGACTTAATGAGACCAATATATGACTATGTTATTAACAAAACTGATAAAATATACGGCAAAATCTTAATTTGTTTGTAAAAACCGTTAAACGCAAAAGTGAAAGCTCTCCTTTTCAGGGAATGTAGTATTTAATAGTATTAACCAACAGTAAAAAAGTTAAAATTTTTGAAATTGGCTTTTTTGAGAATAAAAATATAAAAGATTTTTAAAAAACATTTTCAAAAGGCTGCAGCAAAAAAAGTAAAAAAGATATTTTAAAATGTAGCCTTTTATCTTAAACAGAATATAGTTAGCTTTCAAATAAAAAAAAAACGCATCAATATATCTTGCACCGTTCAGGAAATAGAGCGCTTGAAAGTTTTTGACGAAAATCGCAAGTGAATAATTGCGCCGAAGGCGCCATCTTTGGCGGCCTGTATCTCGGGCCAGGAATTTTTTTGAGCAAAACAAAAACATACCTATAACTCTCTTTGTTCTAAATTTTAACGTATGTGAAATTCAAAAACTTCTAATAAGACTATGAAGATAAGATTTTATTTTTACCTGCCTGAATTGAAACTGACTGTGCCTCTTAAAAGTTATGGACTAATCTTTAGAAACTCTCTTTACTTTAAAATTTTTTTAAAAATTCCTATTTTACTCAGATTTTTTTTTTTTTTTTGCAATTTTGTATTTCATTTGAAATATTTACATATTAAAAGCTAAATTACTGGATTCATTCATTTCCTTTAGTTTTTTATTTTAGTTTCTCAGCTTATTACAAATTTTAATACTCTTTTATTACCGCAATTTCAATCATTCATAATTTTGTTTCAATTATATCATGTTTTTAAAATGTATGCAATGAACGTTACACATTCCAAAAATTTATTTCTCAAAAAGCTTTGGTTCATTCATTGAGTCTGTTAGTAGATTCATTCATTTCGCAGTGAAAACCTTTTTTTTTCTTGTTCTTTCCTTTTTATGCATATAACTTCAAAGATATTTCAATTTAAAATCATCACTTTATTACTTTTATAATGCTTTAAATTTGTTTAAAAAAAAACGAAAAATCCATCTTCCATTTTCAAAACAGCATCTTTAATTAAACAAGTACGTAAAAACTTTAACCGTGAAACGAATTTCTATTTACACTTTAATTATTTTATTTAGCATTGAAAAACATTTCATTGTTGTGGTGTATTTTGTGCCTTACGAATGCGATTGTAGATAGGTTAATGATTATTTTTATTAAATAAATGTTCTGAAAGAGTGTTTTGGTGGTTGAATACTGTATTGATTTCTATTTTAGAATAAACTTATTTCTCTTTTACATTGCGGTTATTAATTATTACCTTACATTATGATGATGAGTTTTATTTAGAAGTAAATAATAAAAAGTTTTTTTAAAAATATATTTATTGCTATACCTCTGTTATTTTTTTCTTACTCTTTCATGTCAAACGTATTACAAAATACAATTAAAGACATTTATTTTTAAATATGTTCATTGAATACTGCTGAAGAATATGACTATCTGTTCTTATACTAAATTATAAAGGCTATACTAATTGTGACGTACATAAAACATACCCTTACATTTATTGCTATATATTCCAATTAATTTTTTAAATATTTGTAGCATAAAATTTCAAGAAAATGAATATGAAAAGATTATATTGAGAATAAAGCTATTTATTTCGGTTTATATTACGGGTATTAATTTTTACTCCACATTATGAGGAAGAGATTAATTTTGAAGTAAAAATCAAAAGGTTGTTCTTTGAAACATATTTATTGATATTTCTCCGATATTTTGTTTTACTCTATAATTTAAGTAGCGTAGTACAAAATACAATTGAAGATATTTATTTTTAAATATGGTTATTGATTATTGCTGAAGAATATGGTTATCTATTGCTGCACTAAATTATAAGGCCTTTACTAATTTCGACATACATAGTATACGCTTATACTTGTTGCTATTATTTTTTTAATATTTATAATATAAGCTATAAGAAAATGAAAGATTATGAAGTATAAAAATATCTTAAATGCAAATAAAGATAAATTTTGACGTTTTCCCATTTATTTTTAAACATGTTATTGTTGTTATAGATTGTAGTTATAATTAATTATCATGAACAGTTTAAAAAAAAAAAAAATATGTTAGAGCAATGATTATCTTAAATGCTTCATACTCCTTAAACTCTCGAACATTTAAAGAATTTATCTACATTTTGTATTTCACTTTATCAATTTTTTAGTTTTGTTCAGACAACGTTTGAAAGAATCAATGTTTAAAGCTTCGGGGGGGAGGGGGGGGGGGGATAAATAGTAACACACTTTCCGGAGTCAATAGTTATGTGTTTTCTCTGAAAATTCCTAAACGGAATTTATAAACTATACTTTGAAAATAATTGCTTTGTACTGTCTAGACATTGCAGTTGCAAGTTTTTTTCTTGCTTATTTTAGACACTATTGAGGAACCGTGCCATTCATTATTATTTTTAAAATTACTGAAGTTTATTTTCATCATCCAGAAACATTGCAGAACATTGATTAAGTGATTCAATTATAACGCTGCAATCGTCCAACAATTTACTGCAATATGAATATTTAGTTATTTGTACTTTAAATCTTATCTTTGCATAGCGTATTATTTTTGTTAACTTACTAAATTCATCTAAAATTGAGAAAAAGAATATTTTTCTAACTTAAAAATTTGCTCGTTGTAATTGAATCAATAGAAGCGTTTTACGTAAAAGGCGGTATACTTTTCAGTTCCAATGTTAAACTATGTATAAATGTTTCTAATATTACTTCATAACAGAATTCTTTTTCGAAAAGCAAAAAGAAAATACATAAATAAATGAAAATAGTAATTAAAGAAAGGAAAAAAAATGTACTACCTTTGCAAAATAAAGCCAATTTTTAATTGATAATTAAAACTAATACTTAAATATGCATTACCTATTCATCACAATAATAAAGAAATGGGTTGAAATAAAGTAAAAAAAGAAACATACACATAATTGATTTGGAAAAAATAACTTACCCTAATATTTTTAAATCTATTTATAAAACATTTTCAAGGTTTTTCTCTCAATTTTCTTGAATTTTCTTTTGTACATGCATTTTACCCCTTGTGTAATATAGAGATGGAGGCTGAGTGGTAGCCTTCCGTGCTACCATGCTACAGGCCCGGGGTTCGATACTCGGGCTGGCAGGGTCGACACGGCTTTTCACTCCTTCTCAGGCCGACCACTTGACCAGAACATCTGTTTCTGCCCTCGGTCTCGAAAGATGCTGGGATGGGCACAGCAGGCCGTGGCCCCCAACAGACCGTCGCGCCGCTAAGTTTAGATTACTAATAGAAAACTTAAAAATTGCATTACACGCGAAAGTTACCGACACTTATAACGATTACTTACGAACATTTTAATCAATATTGATTCCCTTTACTTGTTTTATTGGTAAAATAATTAATTGAGGCTTAACAAACAAGAAGTTTATCTGCATAAACACGCATGTACCAATTGCAACCGAAGTTTTATAAATAATGTTAGTAAGCTTAAAATAATCTATTTTGTGTGTGAAAATTGAAAGAAAGTTATGATTTCTTGCACTCATTTTATATCAGTATTACGTTATAGCTGTAGGAGTGTAAGCTGGATAGTTGAACTTTTATATTTATATAAGCAGTAGCTGGAAAATATTTGTAGAAACTGTGAAAAAAGTGATGGAATTGTTTTAGAAGAACGGTAAACCTATTTTATACTGCATTATTTTATGATAAATAGGTTCCTCGTGTTTATCAAATTTAAAACAATTAATAATTCACATTATAGAGTCTTTTTTTACCAAGAGGGAGATACAAATAATACAGCTTTCTCAAAATGTCAAAATAATAATAATAATAATAAAATTTAAAAAAAAACAGCGTCCTTATTTTAAATATTTTATTGTTGTTAACGTCTAGGACAATATCATAAATAAATTTCACAAGCCCATAACTCTGCAAGATTTCATTAATAAAACATAATTGGAAAAAAAGAACGGTTTTGTTCTATTGAGATTTACCTTTGATATTATCCCGCAGTAGCTTTGTTCTGTTAACACAAAGAGAAAAAATAGGTTGCCACCTACTCACAGAAAACTCGACTTTTTTTTCCCCTTCCCTCATAAGCATAAAGAGTAAAAACAAAAGTCCAACAACCGGTTTGGGACTTTTAGTTTATTTATGAATGTTTTTGAATTTTGACCTTTATTTTTTTCTGAAGGAAATTATTATAACGGTGTTGTTGTCATTCATAACATGCATTTCTTTATGTTGACAGTAGTACGCGCTTGATTAGCATCCATGGTTAATGGGTTTTAACTTGAAAGACAATTGTCGTGATGAGCTTTGTCAGACACGTTGTTGTATTTTCTTTGACTTTATTTCATTTTTTTTTTTTGGTTTCAGCGGCAGGTTTCTTTTTTCCATGTTAATAGAAAAATGAAGCAAAACGGTTGATGCATTGACGGAACTACGTATAAATTATTTACATATAGCGAGACTTAATACCGCAAAATATAAAATCCAGAAAATTTACTGTAAAAAGTACTGACTGTTATGTTACTAGAACTTTTCACCGTAGAAACCATTGCTGTTAAATATTATAGTAGAAAGGCCAACACTTAAATTTTACAGCATTTGCTTGAAATACAGTAAATTTTACTGTACACTCCCTCGAAATTTGCATTGCAATTTTTACTGAAGTTTTCATACAATTATGGGTTTCAACTGAGAAAAGTATGGTACTTATAGTAAATAAACATTTCACAACTGGTGCTTACTAAGTACACTACATTTTCAGGTAATATTTAATAAATAAACATTTTTTACACCAGTAAATTTTGAAAATTCTACATTGATACACAAAATAATCTTTACCGTAGTGGAATCATCCGAGAATGATAGGCACGTCTTTTGTAAAGGAACATTATTTTCTTTCAAGAAAGTTACACGTTAATCGGTGTTTTCCCCATAAGCGCTCGAAAACAGTAAACACCTAATTACACACAGCTACCGCAGTGTTGCCAAACATAATTTAAATTCCCCTGTATTGGGGGGATTATCAGGGATCTGGAGCGGAATGTGGAGCACGAACGCACATCAGTGAAACAACTAAATTCCGCATGAAACTTTCATAGGATTTTTCACCGCAGAAAAAGAAGGTAACAAAATACGAATAGCTATGTAAAACAATAAGCATTCTATAAAGCATGTAATTTTTTTTTAGCAAAATAATTTTTTGGAATTAATTAAGAACGTAAAATACACTGGAGGTCGGACAATAACAAAGTTTTTCTTGAGGTCTGTTGATAGATTTTGATAACCTTTGAATGCAATACATGTTGAGACACAGCATATATGTCTAGTGCTTTTTTATTATTCATATTCAGAGCAACCGAACTCCTTCACCGAGATATTATTCAAATCTATCTAAGGATTTTACCAATATGGCCATGAATTCAATACGTTAATATGTTAACAGCTTCAACTGTTCTAGCTTAAAATTAATTTTAACTTTAGTACCTTAAATGCTTCTAGCGTTTTATTGGAAAAGAAAGAAACAATACCCCCTTTACTTTACTTTGTACGTCGTTATGAAATGATTTTACGTTTACGAAAAAAGTAACGGCATTTTCTGTTCCGGTTTAAACTAGGTTATTAGAGAATTATGCAACTCTGAAGACGCCAAATTCGATTGAAGAATCTCTGATGCTCAAAACAGGTCCGAAATTGTGTCTCAACGACAATTCCAGCGAGTGGCCGCCTACAGCAGGGAGTGTTGTCGACCTCGATCACTTTCCAGACGAGGCAGGCTTTTTGTTTTCGCCAGCTGTCAATTTTTGCATATTTACATGCCGCGCAAACAGTTCCAGCTGCTCAATTGAGCCATTTTCTTGGTCTGGCTGCTTTAAAAGCGAAATTAATGCAGACTTTTAACTTTTTTTCTAACTAAAAGATGTGACTGGTAAATTGCTTGCTTTAGAAGTCTCTGTACAACTGAAATAAGAGTGGCAAAGCACTTGGATTACCAAGTCTGATTCTCACTTGATACTTTAAAGAAAGAAGTCTTGTGGATTTATTTTTGCTTTTTTGAACTAAAATGCGAAAAAAGCATCCGTAAACTTCACGCAATTCTTGAAGATTTGGTTTTGTAACTCATATTACAGGTAGGAAAGGATTCAAGGGATGATACAGAAAGGCTTAACTGAAGTTCTTGGTTGTTTGAAATAACAAATATTAGAGGAGCGATACCTTATCACTTGCCGCCTAGGAAAGCTCTTTTGATGGGCAACTTTTCATACTATATCGGCTAAATTTTTTGCAATTTTTAAAGAAAAATATTGCTGATGTAATAAATTGCATTAATGTTATAACACAACGAGTTAAATTTATTCTTTCTATCCATCCGCAGTTGCATTCTTTATTTTCTGAAAATAGTCGTTGAAATTTTCCTCACTGAAAGTTTAATTACTGACACATGTTTTGTATTTTAAGCATTTAAGAATTTTATTTTACAGCTATAAGTCCCTAACATTTTTGAATTCCATCAATTATGGTCTTTTTAAAGTTTTTGTTAAAAAATGCCGCTTTAGAGTTAATTAGATAGTTATAAAAGCAACAAGAGGGACATTAAAAGAGTTATAAGTTATTAGTAGAGCTTCTACTTTTGTAAATAGTATAAAAAGTGTTTTGAAACATCAGCAATGGTTTTTTTTCTTAATAATTGAAAAATCTGCTTTAAAAAGAAAGTGAAAGGGGTTTTTTTTATTTCAAGGTATAAGCAATCAATTATTTGTGTTGAAATCTACATAATTCTTAAAAATTTCCAACCAAAGTTATATTTTATGTACATGCTAGTAAAAATGTATGTTTCTCAAAGTATCCATGCCGATTTTTATTTCTTTTTTGCAGATTTACTGTCAGTTTTGGCAGAAAATTATAGTGATTCTAATTTGGCAACCGTAGTGAATTTTTGCAGGTAACTTTCGATTTAAAATTAACGTGAATCTGCGGAAATAATTCAATTGTATTTTTTATCGCTTTACTTGTTTCACATCATGCAAAATGATTTTTTTTTCTTTTTAAGTTTTATTAAGAACTTGGTAGCGTTTCTGTTGAATTTCTATTACTTTATTTTCAAACCACTTTCCTCACGTGCAAGGTTAAACTAAGTTAATTCATAAATGTGTAGATATTGTAGTCAGAGCAATTGTAATCTATTTCCAACAGAGCCTTCGTGTTTTTTTTTTTTTTTTTTGCCAAAATTATTCGGATGTCCCGATGACGCTTAAACCATGGCTAAGGTTGTCTCAATTAACTGTGAACAAAAGAATGCATAAAACTCATATAACTATAAGCATTAGTTTGAGATAAAACGTTCAAATGCGGACTATATATTTTCTCGGATTAATTCTGTAAATACTTCAGTCTTACTTTAGAAATAAAAGTATTTACTTGAGATTGAGTTTACTAGAGAAAAAGATTATATTAATAATTTGTCTTCACTTATACCTTAGTTATTGACATTATAACTACTAAACCGTTTTCACTGTCTTTAAACCCCTCACGGTTGTTCTCCCTGAATCAAAAGTATTCTGCTTTTTAGCACATTTGTTTATCAAGACGTAAATAATTGTGCTACGTCTAAACCTACTCCAACCAGCGTTAAACTGAGAGTTATGACTATTGATCGAAAGTTAAAGGGTGTCTACCCACTCTCAACAAATGTATCAGTATTATTTTGTCCTTTTTTACCATCACAATCAGTCACCAAAATAGAGAAACTTCGAAATGTGTCGATTTTCAGGAGATGTTTTGCTTCTCCCAGTAAACTCAAGTTTTGTCCTTAAAAACATGCATCAGATGAACTGCTTTGGTATATAGAAGATCAATTACCGATATGGAGGTTCTTGTACAGGGGATTTAACTTTCAAAACTCGGTTAAGTTCGTTAAACTCGATTTAGTTTAAAACACTTGGCTTTGGCACATTAGATGACTATAAATGGCAAATCCGACCATTCAAAGACATTTCTAAATAAATCTAAAGCAAGCAAAACTGCAACAAAAACTCAAAATATTCATGAAAGGTCGCGGGGAAAAATGATTCAAGTCTATTTGTTTTTGCCAAATTGAGTCTTAGTGTCGACAGGTAGCCAATTATATACAGAATGCATGAGCGATATAATTTAGGTAAGAAATATACAGACGACCCACTTGTTGATGACGCGACGCTTCTGACGCGCAAAAATGATCAAAATTAAGAAGTTGAAACTTTAAACACGTAATTCTGAGGATTTAGAGATTTGTGACATTGAGTTTTCAGTGCATACAGGTAGCTTATTACATACGGAATGCATATGCGATATCATTTAGGAAAGAAATATGTAGATGATCTACTAATTGTGATACTTCGAACGGGCACATTTAATCAAAATCCAGAAGTGGAAACTTTAAAAACATAATCCTGAGAATTTAGAGAACTCTGTGCCTACACTGTTAAAAAAAACCTGAATTTTTCAGAAAGTTTTTTGACTGTTTTTTAAGATTTTAAACTTTCCGTAGTGCTTCCAAACATGGCTTTTCCTTCAAAAAACGGACGAAATATCACGTACCTCACGATAATGAAACGGAAAATTTTCCGTTTTACGGTTGCTGTATTTTTACAACCTGATTTGGAATTGGCGATAATACGTTTCGGTGATAATCAACACTAAAATTCGAATTTCAGATTGTTGTTTTAATAAGAAATTTTAATTTATTTCTTTTGAAACATATCTGATTTCATATGAGGCTTTATGCTGTATATCGGGTTTATTTGGAATTACGTCCTACATAACAAACTTGTATGTACGTAACAAAATGCCTTCAACCCTGGACCGGCTCTAGGGTTTTCGGCGCCCAAGGCAGCAGCAAATTCTACGCCTTTATTAAAGTGTGTTATTTAGTTTATGTTCTAAAATCCCCAAATTAAAAAAAAAAAAAATCCTCAATTTCGTTTGGGTCGGGATGGGATGTAGTGACTGGTTACTCTTCCATAATTGCGTCTTTTTTCTTGATTGGTGTTGGTAATGGAGTTGACCCAAATGTATTCAACTTTTTTATGCATTCGACCTGTCCTTCTAGAATTAATTTTCTCCATCGTTCATTCCGGGCAGACCCGTGCCGCCCTCTCCCGTCCCCCCCCCCCCTTTGACCGACCAAAGTCTCTAGAATGACACCTTCCCCTGGCGAGCACCCCCAGTGGCGTAGTTAACGTGGGTGACACCCGGGCGGGTATTGATGGTGTCCCACCAATTGATGGTGTCATCCCAAGGTAAAGATTAAACCAAAAAAAATATGTAAACGTGAAGTATGCATTTGAATGTAATGTATTTAAAAGAATCGCAGGTTTAAAAAAAAAGAAAGAAAAATCGTATCATCGGCGTAATGATATTTAAAAAATTTTTTGTTGACTACAATGGGTGTTAAAAAGCACTTCAAATATATTTTTAAAAGGAAACACTTTGCTCGTTCAAAATAGAAAAGAAAATGATAGAAAGAAATCCAATTTAACGTGTTTGTCTCGTTTTAGGGGGGTTTCAGAGGTTTATTATTTTTCCGTCGCGGGCGGGTGGCACCCGGGGCGGTCCGCCCCCCCCCCCTTAGCTAAGCCACTGTGAGTACCCTAGATGCAAATACATACATTCGCATTTACTGACAGTTTTTTAAGCCCATAAATTCTTCAAAATACGTATAATACGGACGCTGATTAGTTTGCTATCTCATGGCGCCCCCTATACTTGCGCCGGGAACCGGGAATCAGTACCCATATGTATCCATTTTTTCCAAAACAGCAATACGTTGCAAAATGAGAATTCCGTGCTTGGGAAAACCGAATGAAAATATCCTAGGTTGTCGAGCTTCTTTGGCGAACACGGTTTTCAGGACAACTTGGAGTCTGAACAGAGGACATTGAACAATCGGACAACCTTTGTTTGGCCGCTCTATTGAACTGTAAGAACATCATAGAAGTTGTCTTCAAAAAAAGTAGATTCTAAAGGTAAGAATCTTATTTCATTTCGTAACTGATGTTTTTTTTCCCCCATGCCTGTCATTTAGGGGGTTAAGGGGAGTCAAATGGTCCCCACTCTCCAGGCATGGGAAATATACTGTATTTATGTGTTTATAGAGAATATATTTCTGTACTTGTATGTTACTTTTCCGGAACTAGCTCGTGGCGCCAATTTCGGCAATCATAAGCTAATATTGCCATTCAACGAAACAGAATTGCGCCGCAAGGCAACCTGATCAAAGAATCGAATATTATCTTTGTTTCTGGAAATAAATTGAATTTATTACTTTTTTTATCGTCTGTTTTATTATTATTTTTTTAAAATCCCTTTGCTAAAGCACGGAATAGTATTTTTAATTTTTGTATATCATTTTTATTCGCAGCTTTTTTCTCGGTATTTTAAACATGTGTTAATCCTCGTTTTTTTCTACAGTTTTACAATTTTGAGTGATGTTTTAGCGAAATTATATTTGTTAAGCATCATTTCTTAATGGTAAATATATTTACATACATTTTTAAATTTTAGATGCATCAAGCAGTTTTTAAAAAAAATAAGTATTGATAAATGGAATACATTGCGTTTTATGAAAAAAATGTGCTGATGTACTTCTTTTAAAAATTTAAATCTGTATTTAGAACATATCGAATTATTTTTCAATGCATTTCCTCTAATTTTGAAAGTATTGTTGATTTTACGCTTTTGTTTTTAAAGATCTTGTTTTTGTAGGTTTCAGTTATTTAGTTTGATTCTTGCGCCTTCCAATTAAAATAATATGTTTTTCATATTGCTCAATACACGTTTTAAGTATAATTTAGAGTTAACTAAAATATTTTGTAGTTAAAGGGCATTTTTCAGTATAATAAGTGTAAATTTTATTAAATGTGTTATAATATTTAAAATGTTCTACTCTGTAAACTTACTTCTGAACAACACTTACATGAAGTGACCTATATTCTTCAAAAGAAGTTTCGTTAGTAGATGATGAACATATCAATTACTAACAGCAATGATTTCATAACAGCGACGGCAGCTCTTTTTGTAACATATTATGTATTAAACATTGAATACAATGCTCTATTTTGCGCTGTCGTGCAAATTCCCTTTGAATGATTTATTTAGGGTTGAAAAAAGGGTGTTTGTGTTTTAATGTTTTTACTTCCTAAAGGACACCTTTCAATTCGGCGACATGGTTATAGATGTGTGTCCGGTAAATATCGAGTGGATAGGGTATTTATAAATGCGTATTTACCCCAAAATATCAGGGTATTTATAATTTTCAGTCATTTTAAAAACATTTAACCATAAATTGTTTTGACTATAATTCTGAGATGATATAAATATATTTATGTAAACAAACTTGCAATTGAAAACAAAACGGATACAAAGCAAATATTTCAAAAAATCAAAACTACCCAGATGAAGAGCTGTATTCCTTGGTGCATTGTTGTGTTATATACATAGTCTAATGACAGTGGAAATGCTGTAAATTTTTTTTTATACCACTGTAAAATACTGTGTCTGACAATTGAAGGCCAAATATGCGGCAATCTATATTAACTCAGATTTTGGTCATTATTTTTTTTTCTCCTTTTCAAAGAGAGATTTTTACCTTGAAATGAGTAACTAGTGTTCTTACAAGGTGATAGAAAAATTGAAATGATCAGACACTTTAAAAATAAGGCCAAACAGACAAAATTTGGCAAAGTGATACTGGATTTTTTTCCTTTTAAATGTTAAACTGTAATTTTGACTCACCAGGCCAGTAAACACCCTGATCAAGCAAAAAGAATTTTTTTCGATGTAATGAGGTAAACATAAAATGAATCTTAATTAAATTAAGATCCAAACACTTTCTAAGTTTCAAACTGGCATACATATTAAATGCAGCTTGTAATAATGATATTAAAAACGTGTTGGCCAATTTAAATATTCTATGTACTAAATATTGTTCAAGAATGCAACATTACTTTAGGAAAAAGTTTGTCTTTTTTTAAATTTGTAATTTACTATCTACATTTAACACTTATGTTGTATTTATTTATATTACTTATTGCATAAAACAATTTAATTATTATTTATGAAATTTGAGATTCATGTTCAGATTTCTGTTGTAACAGTATCTTTATATCTCTCAAGTTTATTGTTATTAAACATTTGGGTTTGTGTACCTGCTCTCAAAAAATCCACTTATTGAGCCCTGGTCTAGTGTTAGATACATTCTAGATTTTTATAACACAAGAGCAGGTCTGTTCTTAAGTACTGTGCATTTTATGAAAATTTTTAATTTTAATTAAAAAATGGAACATGTGGAAAATTTAATTTAATATGTTAAATACACATGTTAACCTAATGAAGTAATAAAAGCAACATTCATGGTTTCAAGCTCAGAAATATTGCACAAGGAGCATCTTGCAATTATTATTATTATTATTTCATGAAAATTCATATTTAGGCTTAAATAAAAGATAATGAAAATATATTTTTTAAAATTAATTTCACAGGTTAAGTGCCTTTTGTATGAACTGTAATGTGTTTACTAATTAAATTCTAAAACAGTATTTTATATTTTGCAGGTGTATTGCAGATATTGACCCTAAAAGTGGAACAAAAGCAAGCAAGAAGGAAGAGGAAAACATTAAAACATTATTCAAATAATAAGAAAATCATTAACTTGGCTATTGACATTAATGACTTTGATAAAGTTTTCAGATTCTGAGTCGAATAAAAAGAAATTGTAAATATATGTGTTTTTGATAAAGTTTTATAATTCTGAATTAAATTGAAAAATATAAATATATAGATAAGTATCTTTTCGATAAAACTTTTCAAGTTCTGAATTAAATAAAAAGAAGTTGTAAATATTGTGTTTTTGATAAAGTGCCCAAATCCTGAATTAAATAGAAAGGAGTTGTAAATATATATTTATGTATGTGTTTCCTCCATGAACTAGTACTTACTATGGGATTCGTTCATGTGCAGTTTTGAAAAGATTTTTTTCCCAAATGTGGTTGGTTCTCACATTATTTTAATTGTGTTATTGTTATTGGTTTTGCAAACTTGTTCTCTGATATAATTTGCAGGTGCATATTTTTATCAAATTGTTTTCATATATGTTCTAAAAAGTAATTTCTGTAGCCGAGCTGAATTTATAAATAAAATGTAAGGTTGATAATCTATTTTGTGTTTCTGCTTGCTTCATAGTTTGCTAACACCATTTAAGAAGATAATCAGAATCATATTTTCACTATGTAATACAATTAAGTAATGCTCAAATTGTACATCAGTATAGTTTTTAATTCTCTTCGAGCATTCTTTTTAACTGATGCAACTTGCATATACAATCAATTCCCAAATTGTATATGGGTCGAGTTTTTTATTCACTTCGTTTTTTTTACTAAATTATGTACCTGTATACTTGCTTTCCAGCATAAGAAGTACACTTTCAAATAATTGTTTTACTGAAAAATTATTTAGTGCGATTACACCAGTATCTTAGGAAATCAAATACATGAACGTGATGTATATTTAAGCAATTAAAAAATAATAAGGAAGAATTTCCAAAAAAAATATTGGATGGTTTATTCTTTCCTGCAGGATTGAATGCTGTTTAACGTGCATAAGTCACTGCTGAAATGTTTTAAAATAAATTTGCCTTCAGTGATTTTTCCATTACTATATAAATATAAGACTAAAAAATACTTGTTTTCAATTTGTTTCCTTTAAATGAAATCTAAAATGTTATAAAAATGCATATGGTGTAAAATATTTTTCAATGTTTACTTTTTAAACAAATATTTATTAATGTTTCATTTTTTTAAACATTTGTTAATTTAAATTTTAAATTCTTGGACAGGATGCTTGAAGTATTAGTGAGTTGTGCATGAATGTCTTGAATTTGTAATATATCGTTATTCAGAAAATTGAATAATGACATAATAGTAAAATAAATAAAAATGAATGACAGAATCTGGGGGGGGGAGGGGTCAATAGATACATGGCAAAATGAGAAACGGAGGTTTAGTAAAGACACGGAGAGATACAAAACGGAAAAAGCAGATCAACGAAGAAATAAGAAATGTAATTTCTGTAAAAAAAATTCTGTGAAAATGCAAAACGTAAAAAGCAGATCAACGAAAAAATAAGAGATGAAATTTCTGTAAAAATGCGGGCAAATGCAAAACGGAAAAACAGATCAACGAAGAAATAAGATATGGAAATTTTGTGAAGACGCGGAAAAATACAAAACGGAAAAAAAAAAATATCAACAGAAAAATAAGAAATGAACCATCCGTGAAGACACGGAAAACTACAGAACGGAGAAAGGATCAACGGATAAAAGGAAATGGAACTTCTGTCAAGTCACGGGAAAATATTATCAGAAACGGAATATTTTCGGCAACTCTGCTGTCGGTGCTTTTTCCGTTATTTTCAGGAGATTTTTTTACAGTGTATGATGGTTTTTCCCCTTGACCCTTCACATGGATGGTTTTTTTCCTTTATTTCATTCCTTTCCTTTAAAATGGTCTGCGTCCCCTTCCTCCCAAGAAAGTCCATGGCAGAGGTCATGATACTGATCTATTATACTATTAATGCAGGCTTGAATAAGCGTATTGTTTTTGTGCATCAATAAAATAGATTCCTCTATAAATAAAGTAGATCTCTCTCGCACTTAGCTCTTCTTGAAATATCAACCATAATGATAAGAAGGTAGAAAAGTTTTTTTTTCTGTATTGTGCATCTGAACTCGCATATCAAAGAACTGGACCATGATATATAAGAGGCTGGCCATCTCTAGTTTAAAAGATCTAGCCTTTTTTAGCAATGTTGAGTGTCAAATTTTACTAAAGTCCAGTTTATGTAAGCCGTGTTCTAAGTATATTTTGTTTGAGACTGACAAGTCTTTCTTTTAGCCCACAAACAATCTCACTATGTACAATTAAGCCATTTTAATGCCATTTACAGCCATGTTGATTATAGAGGAAATTGCGTACACTTCACTAATTACAAACTTCTTCTCTTGTTTCTCTTAAGAAATATGAGCTTAAAATTATATGAAATAAATTTTTATATATAGTTGCTGTACTTTTGCATCAAGACCCCGTTTTAATGAGGTATTTTATTTCTAAATTTCTTTGAAAGAAGAACTTTTCAACTTTTTTTTCGCTCATTCTAAAATATAATTCTTTTCTTTCTGAATTCCAAAATGTTTCTAGAGAGTGTTTTTTCTAGCAAGATTACTTGTCTCAACTTATATAAAATGCAATGTCTTTCTGTTCTGTGTGCACGTTTGCTATTTCCAATGGAATCTATCGCACTTACAGACTTGATATTGCGTACATACATAGTTTGAAAAGTTGGATGATGCAACTCGAATATTTTTTTTTCAATCCGGTCTAGAAAATGTTTTATTATTTTTTTAAAAGGCTGTTGTTTTTCAAATTTGTCTTCAGTTTTGAAGTCTGCCATCTTACATATACGGAAACAGTAGTCGCCGTAGGCGGCTTATTTTAAATTCTGTTGTAGTTTGCCGCTGGTGTTTTCTTAACCTTCTAACACAAGCCACGTCCTGCGGTACTACTAGTTAAAAATAAAAAAAATAAGTAAATAAATAATAATTATAAGAAATAAATACTAATCAACATAATTTATGCCTCTCGGAATGTACCAAAATATTTTTGCAAATGTTTTATAATATATTAATATTATTCCTTTAATAAATATCCTAGAAACCCAATTATTCCGTTTCATCCCTATTACTTTCACTACAAAATAGAATACAGAAGCCTGATTCTGGTGCAATTTTTTCTACCAAGTGCATTAGTAGCAAAATGAGTTTATCTCCGAATTAATATTTCTGAGATAAATCAATGTCAGAAGCCGAATCATCGAAGTATTACTGGATATAAATATCTTTTATAAGAAACTTTATTCATTTGTTCATATTTTCTTGCTTATATGAATCATAAAACGTCATTACTGAATAGACGGAAGTATAGATGTACAATAAATATTAATTATTGCAAACGTGGTCCTATTGATTGAAGAACCATAAACACTTATATCTTAGGAAACCACTCTCATGTAAAGCTCATTATATCCTCACAAAAAGTAGAATTGCGTAATAATCCATGAATATCTGGAAAAGGGTTTTCTCGGTTCTTGTTATCAATGCTATGAACAATTGGGTCTGTTTCATTAGTTCAGTGATATATGAGTCAATAGATTCTGTAGCGCCATCCTTTCTTGGTTAGGCCAAGACGCTTTTCCGTACTATTTTTACGCAATGCCACCTTAATAAAGAAAGTCTTTGCATTAATGACGCCATGGTTTCCGTCACCGCGTTGTTATTCCCAATAGATTTTTCTACTTCCGGGTGAGCATTAATATATGGGACATAAATGAGGCGCGCTTCCTCGTCTTCTCAGACTCTAATGCATCCGATAACGAAAAATTAGGTCGGAAGTGAAGCTTAGAAGAAACTAAAGTGGAATTTTTGTTATTAACGACATTAACGGTTAGGATCTGTGCTATCAGTTACGGAAGTGTCTTATACCTTTGCTCTAAAAAGCGTAGTCATTAATAGTTCATGAATTTTCTCTTTTGGTACTTGCTACATAAATGTATCTTATATCTCAAACACGGTTTCGGAGTTTTCTTTAGGCGATTGTTAAGTTTTTCTTTATGTTCCTTGTTGGGGAGTTTAAAGACCTAATATTATCGAAGATAAGTAGTGAAAGGTTTGTCTTTTATGTATAGTTGTGCGATGTAAACATTTCTTTTTTCTCCGTTCTATTAATCTATTTAATACATATAATGTATGATAAATGTTTACAATCCAAAACGTTACATTAGCCCATATGCATCATTCGAGAATAAATGCACGAAAAACCACAGCACATTTATGTGCAGAACTTCGTGTGCAAGAACACAAACCAGAGCACATATGACCAATTAAGGAAGTTTGGTTTCTGAAACTATTATCAATGCACTTATAATTTATGAATTATGTATTCGTAAAATATATAACTACAATGCATAGTTCGTGCACGCCTTTTTTTCAATTTTTGACCCATTTTATGTGCAACAAAACTGACTTTTTTGTCGTTAAGAACGTGTTTATTCTTCTTTCTTCTTAGAATGTAAATTTAAGTTTTCTATTCTTGATCGTTTAAAAGATATTTTCACGTAAGACACGACATACACTTAAAATGCCCCCCAAACAGCGCATAATTAGGTTAGGCTACTTACTGGTTTGTTTTGCCACGTTTGTGCTTACTTTTCGATCCTTCAGATCTTTTACTTCGTGTTTTATGTGGATATATCAGTGATGCATGATTTTTTATAACAAAGTTAGGTAAGAGTTATAACAAAGTTAGATAATATCCTATTAATGCTTCTCCATTTTTGGATAGATAAATATAAAATAAATTATATAAACCGTTATTTGTTTTTACTCAAATGTTTCTGAAGAAAATGTATGTAAAATGTATGAAGAAATGTCCACAGTAAATTTATTACATTTGTTTTTATATATTTAAAGATTTACTAAATATTAATTTGCTAACTTCTTTTGAAAGATTTTAGTTTAAGATACGTTTTAGTTCTTGCATTAACACATGGTAATTAAAAATTCTGTAATGACATTTACTTAAAAGAAATATCTATTAATTTTCCATAATAATTTAAGTTATTCTCAAAGGTTTGGTTAGTAAACTTTTGTTTATAATTGGAAGGTTCTTTAAAATGGTGCATATCGATTTTCTATAAATATTTGATTTTTCCTAAGTGTTTAAGGATTTTAAAAAGCAACCTACTGCCTCCTGCAGAAATTTATCATTATCTTCAAGTTGGAGAATAATGAGCAATAACCACTTCCAGTGGCGTAGCTAGACCCCAATTTCGGAGGAGGGGGGGGGGGGTTCTTCTGAAGGAAGGTCGATTTCTCGCAGTTAATTTTACGAAAACAATTGTTCGAACTGATGATTAAAAAATTTATTATAAATGGAGTTTCTAACTTGACTCATTTTAATGTGAAAATTGAAGGGAAAAAAACGTATTTATCAACTTAAAAACAATCTGATTTACGATTTTATATAATTATCGCTTCAGACAGAATTTAACTAGAACTGAAGCTGTTTCAGGTTGAAATATAAGAGAAAAATACAATATCATGTCAGAAATTAAACACTAATCAAGTTTACGTGTTTTGGGAAGGAAGGTGATTTAACGAACATGACAATTTCTGAGTTTCCAGTCTGAGTGAATACAAATATATTGGGTTGGAATTCTGGAGAAAAAAAAAATGCGCAGGACAGACCGACCCACCGATGCATAAGGGGTGGAGGTGGTGGGTACAGCTTTCACGCTTTCAAGTGGGTGTGCTCGAGCTCATGGTAAAATATTCATACATCAACCTACAGGCAAAATAAACGCCCATTGGGGAAAAAACCCATTTAAATTAGAATAGTTTATGTTTAAAGAACGTGAGAAAATAGCCTTTTTATGGCTACAGTACTATTTTAGGGGAGAGGAGAGATTGAGAAAGAAACTCGATCATTTAATCTCCCACTCCACTATCTCCCATCTTCATGTTCTGCGCATCTGTTTCTGTATATGCAGCTGATGCGTTATTATTGAATGGTCAGTAGTGATTGGGGTTAAGTTGAAAGTGAAGAGCAATTAACGCAATCCCCCGTGGGGCTTGAAAGCACCTTCTTAAAAGGAAGAAGTCATAAAACGGTCTTTCTTCAGCTCTGGGCATGAAACGTAGTAAGGGACTGCTGATAAAATTGTTAAACTAAGGAGCATTGTGAACCAGCGGCGGACTGGCTATGTGGGCATTCCGGCAATTGCCCGGTGGGCCGGTCGCAAAATATAAATTTTGTTTAATGAAATATACTGATTTTACAATGTTAATAATAAAACGGTGACCAAAACTTTGCCGTTATCCGGGCTTCAGAGAGTGCAATAGGACAAAATCTCCAGGGCCTGGTCGTTGGGCCACATGTGTGGGGGGGGGGGGGCAGAATTTTTCAGGACCGGCTGGTCCGTATAGACAACCTGGCCCAACAGCTGTCTCAGGCCCAAGATTTTAGGGACTGCAAATTGATTGTACATATTTTTTTTAATTTTGAAAATTAATAAATAAATAAAATACATCAGTTTTGCGCTTTAGGCTGCCGTCTAAGCTGTCTATATGGACGAGCTCTCGAGGCCTGCTTGAGAAATTCTCATGGCCGATTCGTCCATATAGAAAACCTTAAGGCGGCCGCCTGGGTTGCAAACTTTAAAGATTGATGTTTTTTTTTTCTTTAAATTTTGAGTAGTGCCGGCGAGGTAGGCTAAGTTGGCGATGCAAATTCTCAAGGCCGGCGTGAGATATTCGCAGGGCCAGCGCTGAGAAATCCTCAAGCCGGCCCAGAAAATTTCTCGCGGCCAGTTGTCTCGGCCAATTGCCTCACTGCGCAACGCCCTAACGTGCGGCAGCTATTAACAGCGAATTAATATATTATGTATAATTACACTTCTATGATGAATAAGAAAAATAACTGTACAGCGAACATTTAATATTTTAATACATATCTTCATATTTACTGACAATATTTTTAGTTCCTGCAATCTACAAAATACGGCCCTGAAAATTTCTCAAGCCAAGCCTGATAATTTCTCATGGCCAGCTTGTCCATATAGACAACCAACTAGTCGGCAGCCTAGGGTGGAAAATTTTGGAGGTTGCAAAATTTATTTATTTATTATTATTTTAATTTTGAACTGGGCTGGCGGGAGACTGAGGCATTAAAGGCAGTATTTACAGCATTAAAAAACAGTTTCTTCACTTAGCTCATGATTGGGAAAAAATAAAAGCTTCCACATTTGAAGAATGCGTTCTGGAAATGGAAGAACATAGCAACGGTGAAGAAGAGGAAGCAGAGCAAGAGGAATTTGGGGATGAAGTCAATGTAAAATCTAAATTTTGAAAATCCTGCAATAATTGTTGCATTTGTTGTTATAAACATCTGAGTCATTATAATTTACCGACAGGTTCTTATGGGATTATTGGACTTGGTTGCATTTGTTGTTATACACATCTGAGTCATTATAATTTACTGACAGGTTCTTATGGGATTATTGGACTGTCTTTAGGTAATTCCATGTCAAATCAACCAATGGTCAAAACCTTGCGTCTTTAGATTTCATTTATTTTTGTCTTAAATGGAGTATTCATATGACAGATGAAAAATACCAAGTTTTGGTATTTTTTATTCATTCGTTTTTGAGTTATAAATTTTTCAAATTTTGATGAAATAATAAATTTTACATATTCATGAAACTTTAAGACAGCTGTTATTAAAAAACTAGCTGACCTAAAAAAATATAACTTGTACTATTTGGTTCAGTATTTTATGAGGTTTTATAAAATATATAACATGACACAGCTACTTAAAAAAAAAAATTGTTTTGCAAACAAAAAATTTATAAAATTTAATATAATTCAAAATCAAAATTTTTAATTTTTTTGAAAAAAAATTATTGTACTTAGCTTCTTTTTAGCAACATGTATGCAAAATTTCAAGATGGTGTTCCTGTGGTATTATGATGTCAAAAAATTTTTTCTTTATGAATGTAAATGTTCAAAGAGAATTTTTTTTTCATCATGATACCACAGGAACACCATCCTGAAATTTTGCATACGTATTGCTAAAAAGCAGTTAAGTGCAATAAAAATTTCGATTTTGAATTATTTTAAATTTTATAAGTTTTTTGTTTGCAAAACAAAAAAAAACATTTTTAAGTATCTGTGTCATGCTATATATTTTATAAAACCCCATAAAATACTGAACAAAACAGTACAAGTTTCATCTATTTAGGTCAAATAGTTTTTTAATTACAGTCGTCTAAAGATGATCAGACAAAGCAAAATTTATAATTTTGTCAAAACTTCAGTTTTTTCATCTTCAAAGTAAGTATAATAAACAGACAAAAAATCATTACAATATAAAATACTGACCTTAAAAATTATTTTGTTATTGGTTGATTTGACATGGACTTATCCTCTTAAATATTTGTTAAGTTTGTCTTTCTCACAAGTAGGTTGTGAACAAGTTTTTCTATGTCAAGGCATATTTAAAACATATTGAGAAGCAATTTGACTCAGGACAAATTGGAATCACTTATGTAAATGTCGTGAGAAAAAGACATATTTGTAAAGCTTGACATGGAAAATCTAATAGATGATGTAGCAAATAAGAGTCCCTTTTTAAAATCACTTTTAAAATATTAAATGGCCTTCAAAACCTGTTATTATTTGTATGTTGCAGTACTGGAAACCAGAACAATAAACAATGCTTTTAACTTTTTCATAACTAGAACTAATTTTTACTTGATGTTAACCTACTGATTGTAGTAGCACTCTCAATACACAAAGAATACGATGAGTGCATAATTGTTCATGTTTATTCTTCAACTCTACCTCTTTTCATGAAATTACTGCAATTCTGAAAGCCAAAATTCTTTTTTAAATGCTATTAAAACTCGTTGTTGTCATTGAGTAAATTTTAAACATTTTCGGGAGGGGAGGGAGTTCTCTACTCCATCCCTCTCCCCTGTTAGCACGTGGCCTTAAGCTTGCCCTCCCCTGGGCACATGGAAGTGAAGTCCGACGAACGCTCATTACCGCTCCGAGGAAGGTTTCCTGGGCGCCAGCCCAGCCTAACTAACTCTTGCTGTGTGAACCTGGCCCTCCTTGATGCTCCTATGACAGAAGGATATCATTTGGAGGGTTGAACGGAACCACAACCATAACTGAGGCATAAATAAGGTCATAATAAAGGAATGCATAAGATCTGATTAGCGTTCATTTTCCGTTTCTTGGTAGAGTCTCCCCCCACGAGAGCCAGTCTGTTTGGGATACGCCCAGGCCGAATTTTCTTCCCAGTCCACCCCTGTTGTGAACAGTCATGGGTAAGATTCTAGTTTAAATAAATTTATTGTTAAAAGTTCGGATTGCTTGCATTTGAAAGCTATTTTCAGCTTCCTTTTTTTTATTCTAATAATGTTTTCTTGCTACTCTTGTGTCCACTTTCATTTTCAATTTTCTCCAGACTAGAAACCCATATCTAATATTAGTAGGTCTCATAACTGCGAAAGTTGCACTGAATATATTCTAGTTTTAAATTCGACTGCAAATCAAAACCTTCCCGAAAATGCTGCCAAACCGAAGATTTTCCTAACATTTTCCATGCATTTTAGCTTAAAAGAATTTAATCTCAACTGGAACATTTCATGATGGTTTAAAAACATATGTATTCATTACTTAAAATTAAAAGAAAATCATTAGAACCAATTGAAATAGCAACAGAAAGCCTACATTTAATCGATGTACTATATAAAATCATTCTGGGTTCGGGCGGGCTCGGGTTTGCGAGGTATTTAGGGGAGAAACTGCTAGGAAAGTGGTACGATTAGGGGTGTAAGTTTGTCGCTCCGTGAATTCCCTCGATTTTTAAAGCTGTTTCCTAAAATCTGCGATTTTTTTAAAAAATACCACGATTTGTGCGCAAACTGTTTAAAATGTGAGACTTGTTTTTGTTTTCTTACTTACACTTTAACGGTAATTCATACTGCTCGGAAGTTTTAAAATGTATAACAGATGTACCAAACTTTTAGAAGAATTCATCAATAGAAAATTAACTATAAAACTAGTTATAGATAATTCCATTCATGTTTAGAAGAAGGTTTTGATCCTAATTAATACAAATATTTAAATGTTTTTTAACGAAGTTGATAGTTGATCCATTGGTAACAATAACCCTATGATACCCCCTCCCCCAATGAGTTACACGTTGAAGGAGGGCAATTCAATTTTGGAAATTCAAGAGAGAAAGTTTTCCCAACCTGTTCAAAGTGGCAATCCGATGTTTGTTAGTTCCGACGAATAGCGCAGATGCCTGAACGGTCCTTTTCTACATATAAAAACGTGTTAAGTGGTAACGACGAAACAGTACAAAAAATAATTTAATCATGTACAATATTTTGTGCCAAAATTCTGTACATTTAATTAAATACCTATTGCATAAAATTGAAAGAAATGAAATTATTCCTTTTTTATTTAAAAAAAATAATTTCATTGCAGATATCCTAGTTTTTATTAAATTATATTTGTGTTCTCGCGAACATTTCGCGCAATTTGCCGCGAATTTCCGGCTCTTTTTCCTGCGACAAACTTGCAACCCTAGGTACGACCCTATAACATAAAGGCCCCAAAATTGCCTTTTTTTGCCTTTTATCGCGCATTTTTTTTTTTTTTTGGCAGTGTTCACTCTATTAAATTGTTATTAAAAAAACATATTTTTAGAATAGTATAAAGCGTAAAGAGAGTTAAGGTCTCAAAAAAAGTTTTCGGACACCAACATTTCGGGGGAGGGGAGGTTGTCCCCCCTATCAACGCCAGTGACCACTTCTATCTCAAATGTTCAATGTCAAGCTGTATAGCTAAACATTCTCTTGTAACAGATTTTGTTACTACTCCCCGGAGCGTTCTCTGCAAATGCATTGCTCGCACTAATGGAATTCTTGGTATCCTAGCAGATATTTCAGATGGATAGGATTTATGTTTAGTGTGCTGTCATTATATAGCTACTTGATGATTTTCCTTCAATTTTGATGCATCACTTTAAGGTAGAGAGAGAGAGAGAGTAAGAGCGAAGAAAAAAAGATTTAATTAAGATTAATTACGCTTAACTGTAATAATACAATAAAAAATAGAGATTTGACTGTATAATAGTTACATACTGATTTTCTGTAAGCTTTCCCTGTTTCCTTTTAGTTTTGTTTGAAGTCTTTTTCATACCTATCTAGGCATATAAATTCAAAATTGGCCCACAGTGGTTCGTACAGCAGTAAGACAGGGTCAGAGCTAAAGAAAGAGAAATTTAACTAAAATTAATTACGCCTAACTGTAATAATACCAAAAAAAACAGAGATTTGACTTTATAATAGTTACATACTGACTTCTGTAATCTTTCCCTGTTTCCTTTTAGTTTTGTTTGAAGTCTTTATAGCTGTCTAGACATATCAATTCAAAATTAGCCCACAATGGCTCGTACAGAGGAAATATCTAAGTAGGTCGTATGCCCACTGCTCTTTGCACACAGAAAACCTATAAACTGAGCACTTGTAGCTGTTTTCTGACGACCGAAATAATGTTACGACTCTTTTTGACGATGACTTCAAAAATGAGTCACACTCTCAGTCAGAACTGCGTACATGACTTTTCTTTTTAATTATTTTAGTTTCAAAAGCGTTTTAAGAGCATATACTGAAAAAGCCCACTAGAATGATTTCCACATTTATTGTGTAGATTCGTTTTCGTCGTATATGTCTTTTTCTCATAGAGGTAGTTAAATTTTACGATAAGAGGCAAAGCATTTTTCCATTGCTCAAACATTGGCTCTTTTTTTAAAGGCCTGCAGCTAAAATATCAATTAAAGTAGTAATCATTTACATCAAATTGTTTAAGTTAAAGTAGAGAACATTATATCAAGAGAGATACATTTGTAGAGACACGGTACATCGTGACGGTTAAGTGAGAAGAACATGTAATTCATTTACAGTCTATCAATCATAGAATTTCTTTTGTCTAGAGAATGAAAATCGAAGCAGCTCCACTCATTGGTAGCTCTTACTCACAAAAGTTTTAAATTATATTTTAGATTTCATTTCCGTCGTGTGTTTATAGAAGTACACATAAGGAACTTTGATGATGGAATTACTTGACTGCACAGTTATTTTCATGGTTCCTGATGCAGGGTTTGTATTTACACTACACAGCCAAAAGCCATGGGACAATTTCATTTCAGACATTCTTTTCAAATTTTTCACTCAATTTCATACAAAAAGATCTTTCGTGCAGTGGCCAGATCGCGCTCCGGATATTTTTAAAAAATTATCGTAAACCGGGTATCAGATACATTCTGGGGCTGGGATCCGTACCCGTCGCATGCCCCTGCATGGTTAAATTTCTTATTAATTTATAGAAGCTAAAAACATGACGGTATAAAAAGACTTTATTTAAATTTTCTTCAGAATTTTTTTCCTTAGAAACAATTATCTTCGCTTGTAGAAAAAATGTACTAACAAGATTGCATTCCAGTAATAGTTTTAAGGCTTTTCTTGAAATATTAAACACTAATTCCTTCAGCGTATAAGATAGAGGAAAAAAAATAGGTGCCCAGAGAAATTAACTTTTCGGGTGGCATACTAACACAATACTTATTGACATAAAAACAATTTTAGTTCGCGGAAATAAAAAATACGTTTAGTTCTCGGCAGTTAAAGATTTTATGTATTACAGTAGTCGAAAGAGTACTTGTGTGTTTCAATGGTAAAATCTCATATTTTGAAGTATCAATAAAACAGCGTAAGATAATTTAAACTGGCTTTCCTCAAAAGTAGAACAAGGGCATTTGTAGATACAAAAAATGAGCGTAAAAATTCATTTTCATCTGATATATTTTCATGCCACTTTCTTTTACCTTTTATAAATTTGTCTAACACGGAACAGAAAAAAGCGATGCTAAAAGGAAAAAAATTGTCAAATTCTCTGAAACATATAGCGCATTAGCATGATAACCTTGATGCATAAATCACGGAAACTCTGCTAATTCATTTTTTAATTATTTATTCCAATCATCACTTTTCGGAAGTACCTTTTTACATTAGAAGAGAAAAATAAGACTATTCTTAAATGTATAACAAGCACATTTGTAGATAAATAAAAAGAGCGTAACTCTAACTTATTTCGCTTAAATAAGTCAAGTCCATATTTCAGATTTCATAAGATAAGTTTTTAAATTTTTTAAAAACAACTTGCAAAAAACTACTGATTTTTCACCACAGATGCTCTCTATGCGTGCATTGTAGGAGATATAGGTATAGTTAATGCAGTATCATTTAAAAAAAAAAAAAACCCATTCTAAAGTGTAGCTTGATCTACCTAGAACTTTTTTTTCTTTGAAATATGTAAGGGTTTTAACGAATTTTAAGACGACACTTTTACAATGAAATGAATAAAATATGAAAAAAATATTGCATGCATAAAAACCTTTATTTTTATCTGACTTATGGTTTGATATGACACAATCGCTCTCTACTTGAATCTTTGTACTCTAAATTTTTCTCTTAGCTGAAATAGTGTATAAATATTTTGAAGCAGTTACTTTTTACTGAAAGCATTTTTAAAAATACTTAAATATCTAAAGAAGTATTTACAGGTTGCATAACTTTAAAAAGTTAAGTCATATATGTGTTGACCCGTTGTTGAAGAAGTAGCGTTCATTAACGAACCAGCCTCGAAACTTTACTAACGTAAGTAAATTCAATCTCTTACAAATAATCGTTTTCTTTTTAACTTTATTAATAGATTGCGTTTTCTATTTTGACAAATAATATGCAGATAAAAGACGGTTGTTCAGAGCTAGTGCAGGACCTGTTTGTTTATTGAAACGCTTTCCGGATAATTTCTTAATTTCTTGCAGTCATTAAAAGCAAAAATTGTGAAGCGAGGCAAGTTTGCCCATTTCACACACGGTACTTTTGACCAGCGGAGCAACGCGTCTTGTATGATCACCAATGCCATTTTAATCAGATTTCTGAATTATCTTTTAACTTTGAAGCGAAATAATAATATTTATTGTTGAAAGGTAGAAATAACATATACTTAAATATTTTAATTAGGAAAAAAAATATTTTACTACATTTTTTTTTTTTTTTGGAAAAATAGATATGTTATGAAAATATATATATCATAGTCCTTCTCGATTCAGGCAGGTAAAAATAAAATCTTAACTTCATAGTCTTAGAAGTTTTTGAATTTCACATACGTTAAAATTTAGAACAAAGAGAGTTATAGGTGTGTTTTTGTTTTGCTCAAAAAAATTCCTGGCCAGAGATTCCTGGCCAATGATGGCGCCTCCGGCGCAATTTAACACTTGCAATTTTCGACAAAAACTTTCAAGTGCTTTATATCCTGAACGGTGCAAGATATTTTGATGCAATTTGTTTTTATTTGAAAGATGATTAGATTCTGTTTAAGATGAAAGGCTACATTTCAAAATATCTGTTCAAGGTTTCTTGATGCAGCCTTATGAAATTTTTTTCAAAAAATCTTTTTTATTTTTTTCTCAAAAAAGCCAATCTCAAATTTTTTAATTTTTTTACAGTTGGTTAATATCATTGAGTACTGCATTCCATGAAAAGGAGAGCTTCCACTTTTGCGTTCAACGGTTTTTAGAAACAATTTAAGATTTTGCCATATACTTTATCAGTTTTCTTTATAACAGTCATATATTGGTCTCATTAAGTCAAAATTATCCAAATTTACTTTCTTAATAAATATTAGAAGCATATCTCCCTAACTTCCCACAAAAAAAAAATACCTGTAGACAAACAGACAGACATACATTGCCCGATTTTATTGCCCGCTACTTTAAAATATTTATTGATTTCATTTATTTTTTTTAATATCATTTTTTCATTTTTTTCCATAGCTAGAGTTCAAATCTATTAGTTGTTAATTTTAATATATGTGCTATTCAGTAAAACATAACTTTTTATCTTTGGTTTCCATATCTTATTATTGATCTTATGAAAAAAGAAAGAGGAACACTACAAGGGGGGGGGGGGGGACAAAATCAACTTGGGATTCAATCACTTTGCAACTTGAGTCGTCTAGTTTCAAAACCAGATACATCCACTTTTTCCCTCCAAATATCTTCGATTTGTGATTATGAAGAAATGATATACAGAAATTATTTTAATGGCTGGTATACATTTATTTCTATTACTTGCTAACGGCCTTTCGAATGTGCAATAATTAATTTTTCCAACATATGCGCATTGGGTTGAAAGTACAGTGTATTGCATTTATTTTTCTAAATTTTTAGCATAAATATACGCTTTTCAATGTAAAATTCTCATTTTTACTTAAATAAATATTCATTGCATTTTACTCAGAGTGTCAAGTTATGTTTATTGGCATAGTAAGCAATCCGATTTAAAATTGAAAAACACTTTTTTTTAATTAAAAAAAAATTATTTTTCCATGCGCTAATATTTATTAAGAATTAAATGCCATGTCAAAGAACATGAAATTTAGGTAATTTTGACTTAATGAGACCAATATATCACTATCTTATAAAGAAAACTGATAAAATATATGGCAAAATCTTAAATTGTTTCTAGAAACCGTTGAATGCAAAAGTGGAAGCTCTCCTTTTCAGGGAATGTAGTATTAACCAACTGTAAAAAAATAAAAATTTTCGAGATTGGCTTTTTTGAGAAAAAAAATAAAACAGATTTTTTGAAAAAAAATTCAGAAGGCTATAGCAAACAACATTGAAGAGATATTTTAAAATGTAGCTTTTCATCTTAAACATAATCTAATTATCTTTCAAATAAAAAAACTGCACCAAAATATCTTGCACCGTTCAAGAAATAGAGCACTTGAAAGTTTTTGTCGAAAATCGCAAGTGAGAAATTGCGCCGGAATCGTCATCTTTGACGGCCTGTAGCTCGGGCCAGGAATTTTTTTGAGCAAAACAAATCATACCTATAACTCACTTTGCTCTAAATTTTAATGTATGTGAAATTCAAAAACTTCTGAGACTATGAAGGTACCCCATTGCCTGAATCGACACGGATTATACCATATTAAAAAACTGTTTACACTAACGTAAAGACAAATAAACAAATATATAAAATAAAATAATAATAAATAAAAGAAAAACAAATTTTAAAAGATTTTTAAAATGATACTTCTTTAAGTTTTAATTCATGCGCAAACGCTAGGAGTGTGAATCATGATTACTAAAGAACTAATACTATTTTATGGTTGTATTCATTGTAATGAGGAAAATGGTATCAAGAGATAGGCAATTAATTCGTACTATAACTTAAAATATATAGGTTCTTTGTATTTTTTGCTTTTTTGGTTTCTTTATTCACATATATATATATTTAATTTTATATAATGTATGACTTATTTGGAATGGTGTATGAAAGATATTTTTTCTTAAGCTATCTTAAATTTATCTTATTTTATGTTTTCTTTTGTAGAAAATTAAAAATAAGACTTGATAAAGTTTTGAACATTTTTTACACTGCTTTAGTATAAGAACATTAAATAAGTGACATGGCCCAATATTCTCCACAGTTGTGCAAATTGGCTCAAACGGCTAGGCGTCAATTTTTGCCTCTTAAATAATACTTGTAATTAATATTTTCAAATTTGAATGTGTAAACTGCTTTCTGAAGGTATATTTATAGTGTTAGAAGTTGTTCCTTTTTCCTGAATGCTTAATTCTAATTTTAAAAAAATCATAGAAGAAAAAGCGGGCCTACTAATCAACCTACCCTATTTTTCTCAAGTTAAATAACACATATCTAGGTTTTACGGGTAAATCTTCTCTGTTTCACAGTTTGTAACTGACGTATTATTACGCATCTAAATACATGAGAAAATGCTTCGTAACTCAAATTATTTACAGATTTATTTATACTGTAAGCATTTCAGATAAAGAACTTTACTTTTCAATGCCGCGTTGCAACTGTTTTTCTGCTCTCAAGTGTATCTTATCACACGCACCTTTCATTTTCAAGCCTTTGTAGAAAAAAGGTAATATAAATTATAAAAGACTTTTTGACCGATAAAATTTTATAAAAATGTGATGTCATAGATTGCTATAAATCTCAGCAATAAAAGTTAGATAATCCGAAAGTACATAATAGCGCAAAAAGCAGTATTTTGGAAGCAGAAATTCATTTTTACTTGAAAGAAATCCAGTTAATAACGTTTTGGATATTATTCGTGCGAGTTTCATCAAGTTTGGAACATTTCACTTTAGTTGAGAAATAGCTACAACAACGAAAAAAAGTAAAATGGATCCTGGCTGCTTGTAAGTTGTTTTCTGAATGTTAAAGTTTACTATACAGAAATTTAGTTTCATTAAGACGTGGTAATGCAGCTTTTCTAAAATAAAAATAGTATTATTATTTCAAGCCGGAGGCTGGAGAAAATTTTTGTTCCCTTCAGTCTCAGGTCAAAAAGGGAGGTGTCGTGGTTGTGGGGGCGCCATCCGGTGTCATCCGACTATAGCGTGTTAGGGTTAATGCTGGCCACTTATCAGGTGATTCACAAATTACCAGCCATTCCCGGGGCTTTGAAAAGGGCGAATGCCGACAAGGCATGTGCCACCACATTACAAAAAATGATAATAATAATAATACTCTGTGATGTGAATAACATATCAAAAAGCATTATAAAATTCCCAGTTACAGTGAGACGTGAATTAGGTTTTAGCAAAATATTTGATTTTAGAAAATTTGAAGTTCCGTTTAAATACTTACGAAATTTAAAAATACAGTGAAGTCTCTATAACGAAATCGCTTGGTTGCAGTTCAACAATTCGTTACAGAGAAAAAATTTCTACACAGAGATGAGGAACTTTTAGCAGTTATTTAAAAAATTATAGTTTTTGGTTTTTATTATTAGGTGCTATAAGTTCAAAAGAGTTTAAACATATATCTTCATTAAAAATGAAGTAACGTACGTTGTAAAATTGTAATACTAATTCGTCCTGCATAAATAAAATGCCCAAAAATGAAGACCATCCAACAATTCAATCTGTTCGAGTATGTACTTACATATATTTTACTTGAAAAATACTATTACATTATCGTATTATGCTTTGAGAACACATTTATTGCTCAGAAATTAGCGACTTTCTTGAGAAATGTCAAAAATGGAAAAGATAAACGTACGAAAAAAAACATTTATAGGGAGAAGAACCCTTTACAATATGGAAAATATTTTGAGCTTTATTTAATTTTCCGATTGAAAATTTCGTAATAAAGGGAAATTCGCTGTAGGGAAAATTCCGCTGTATTTGTTCTGTAACAAATACTTTCGGATGAAAAATATTGTGAATAACACTTCGAAGTCTCTGTGTATCAGAGATAAAGGGTTGAGTCTTCTATTTTTTCAATTTAAAAAACTTTTCCTTGTTCCTCTTATTACCGTTTCTTCGTACATTAACGGAAACTGATATTAAGCGGAAATGAACTTACACCGAATGCAATGATAAATAGCCGATAATATCCCATCATTTCCTTGCTAGCTTAATATAGCTTCAACTTCGAAAATGACTGCTTTAAATGTGATAAATTTTATGCTTAGTATTACAAAAACAAAGTAAATCTAGAATATTGGAGTTTAGCTATAACATAACTCTAAACGAAAATAAGTCAGAAAAAAAGATGTGAGCGATTTTTAAGTATAAGACGATAACACTATACAATACACACTGTTAGAAATTTCATCATGAAATTACGTTTAAATAACCGGCAGCAGTCTGTCCATCTAATTCACCGAAAAATTTACGGTTTGGAACATTTTTCTATCTTTACGGGACCTAAACCATTTCCAATCAGCTTGGTTAAAAAACCGTAAATACCAAAGTTTACGGTTTTTTAACCATTTAAAAATGGTTTCAAAACAAAATTTTTACAGTTTATAAACCAATTCGAGGGGTAGAATCTTCGAGGCGTAAAAAACGTAAACGAAGCGTGCGGGAATCGAACCCTGGTGTATGGTATTCCAGCCTTGCGCTCTAGTCATTCGGCCATCTACACCACGCAAAGCGGCCGTTTATTTATCAATAAATCTTCTTTTCCAACAGGCAAACTGCCTTGAAATTGAGATTTCAGTTTTTGATTGGATCAAAGCCATTTTTGGTCTAATTTTACAGTATATTGACGAAAATCATTTTATTTGCTGCAAAAATTGAAATACAAACAAGCTTCAGCAGCTCAAATTATGGGTTCGATCATTTGCAGACAGTTCAGAATCCGATGTCTCCAATTTTGATTTACGTCTGTATGTGTTTCTGTTTAGTAACCACTGCTTAACCCCCCCTTTTTTTTTCTTTTTTTATATATACATGCAGCTTTGAGCTGATAAATCTTTATTCATATTTTAACAGCAACGTACGACCGATAAGGTTTCGCAACCAAGATGGTCTCCCGATTCTTATTGAGCGCTTGAAAATTACGGTTAGTTAAACGTTCTTTAGGATAAACAGAGAATAAACGATTTTTTTCACAATCAGTGGTTTGGGTTCCATCTTTTTAATAGTTATTTAACTGTTGTAATTAAATATGGTAAAATAACAATCAGATAAATTATTATTTTATTATTTTCTTACTTAAATTTTTAACTGTGCAGTCTCAAATCCGGACGTCCGAATTTCTAAAAATCTCGACGTTTCGCTTACTAGTAGTTTATTTTTCTTTCTTTCTTCTTATTTTTTTTAATAAATGTGCATGTTACAGAAAGTTATGTATTTTTCTATCTTACAAGGGGAGTGCACGATACGGAAAATTCTTTTGGGGACGAGTTTTCCTGTAAGAGTAGAACTCCTTTAGGTTTTTAAAAATTATTTATTGTTTTTATTCGGAGGATTGAGCGGAACTGAAGCGGATCCAGAGCAAATATTTAGAAGTTGTAGCGGAGCAACTCAAAAACGTGGTTGCCCAGATCCCTAATATAAGCTGCAAAACTACAAGTTTATGTCAAAAAACAACGTATTTTTTTTGGGGGGGGGGGGAGGGATGACTTCTTGAGACAAAAATGTTTCCCATTTCCTTCCAATTATTTTTTGAAGCAAAGATAGCCGTCACGTGTGGTACATGAATGTCTTCTGTTCCATGGAATATCCCACTTTTTCACATTTAACGTTTTATATTAAGCTCATTTACATTGAATCTTCTCGCTGAAGCTTCTTGGAGCACGAGTTCTTTTCGGAAAAACTGGTAAAAATGATCGAAGTTTTTTTTTGACAGAAAATGAATATATAGGGTACAGTATAAATTGTTTTTTGGCAATTTCAGTTGTAGGGGGCGACTAGAGAGCGGGGAAGAGTAAAAGTTATATGAAAAACTATTATACAAACGAAGTGCAACCGGATCTCAGACGGGCATTAGAAATAAAATAACGCAAGATACACGATCTCTTGCGTAAAACACGGGCATGTGCAAATTTGCCGTTAACTTTCGCTCGTGTCAGACACGGACAAATGTGTTAAGGGGTTAATGGTGAAAAAGGAACTTATAAAAATAATATTTAATTAAAAAATATATAATTATTTTTTCCATAATGTGGAGGCCTTGTCGGCATTCGCCCTTTTCAAAGCCACGGGAATTGCTGGCCATTTGTGAAGGGGCACCTGATAGGTGGCCACCATTTACCCTAACACGCTGTGATCGGATAAAAACAGATGGCGTTACCGTAAGTACGCCAACTCCTTTTTTGGACCTGAGACTAAAGTGGAGGGCAATTTCCTCCAGCCTCCGGTAACCTCGGAACTGCCAGGGTCCGCGGATTTTACATGCACACATCCCCATTGCGAACCCCAAAATTTTCGGTTCGAAGAACGACGCCCTAACCACTAGGCTACCACGGCCCCAATTGAAAAATATAACAGCATCATATTTTATTTCCAAGTTAACCTCACCTGCATACTCAAAACCTCATTTTATTCTTTTCTGCAGATACAAAAAAAAAAAAAAAAAAAGAACAACACAACTTTCCTTTATTTTAGATTATTAGAAATTTTAAGTCTCTTGCGAAATAATCCTCTACCGACATTACTAGAAAAGGTAATTTGAGCGAGTGACCCAGCGTGAGTTACGAGTCTTGTTGTGATCACAATCTACAATTTGGGAAACACTGAACTAGTTAGTTAAAGACAATAACCTCCAATTGCATTATTCAACTAAGTGCTTATTTGGATTAATTAATGTTACGATTAATAAATTAACTACCTTAAAATGAGTAGCGAACCTTAAAATTAGTAGTAGTCTCATTTATTCGGCAAACTTTCCTCCGACTAAAAACCTTTCAGGCGAACGTCATAAATTTTAATGAATCATTTTGTTCTTTAATAAACTTTCCACACCGTTTCTCTCATCTGGTGAATCTTACTCTCCCCAACAACACACCATAATCTCCCGTGATTAGATTTGCTTTTTTGAGTGAAGATTTTTCTTCTAAAAAAAGAGTGTACAGTGAATCGATTGTGATTTTTAAGAGCTTTTCTGGAACGTCATGTAGTTGTGCCAATCGATCGCGCTGTTTCCGACAGTAAGACGCCGACCAACGGTCAATGAACTTCGGGTCAAGTTATCAGGATTACACAAATTTTACTAACACATTATTATCGCTAACAGAAATACTAAACATTGGGCCATGTGTTGATCTCATTTTTCCATTATTAGCATTATGTTTCTTGGAATCAAACCAAAATACGCTGTAAAGCAATACGTTGTTCCTCAAGCGTTTTCTTGCCACTCAAAAAGTTTGCGTCAATAACTGTGGCATATGCTTAACACTTCTCTTCACGTAACTGCAGAGAGGATTTTTATCTCAAGATACTTAATGATTATTTAATCAACAATCAAAACCGATGATCAGTTGTTTATTTCAAAAATGCCTTTCCTTCATGATTTTCCTCATATTTAAATAACGTGGGTATGATTACAACACATGCTGAATAGACCTAAATTGTGAAAATTCGGCTTAGTTTTTTAATTGGAAATTCTTAATTTATTTCTGGAAAACGTTGAAGAAAAATATTCCAAGCGCTTCCACATTATAACCGACAGTCTTGTATGTTTCTACATAACTTCTTAGGTGCATGGTACACATTTACTTCGCGGGAAAAATGATGAAAAATAAATAAATAATGCAAATAAACAATTTCACTTTTTATAATATTTTAGTTTTGTATATTGTTATTTTCGTCATATAATAATTATTTTTTGTGTTTTTCAGTTATTGACAAAATTATGTCATTTTTTAGAATGTGAACAAAAGGGCTTTACTGAAAGTGCGATTGAATTTGAAATTTTCAAAAAATACCGTATAAAATTATGGTGGACATATTAATGAGACATTATTTTATAAGTCTTTCAGATAACATGTAATGTAAATTAGGAGACATTTTAATGCTTTAGCGTGTACTTAGTGCAATATAGTTTTTCTGCAAATACTTTATTTTGCTGAGGCAAAAACACTGACAGATTTAAATTCTAACCTAACTTCAAAAATTGACAATAAATATTAAATTTTTATCAGGTACTGAGAGAGTAATCTCCAAAATAATGAAATATCTGTAATTTAAGAAATTATAGCAAGTGTCAACCTTTCAATGTAAGTTTTTAAAAAACTACTCGTTATTAGGGTAATTTTTTCTTTTCTCTGCAAAGAGCAAATCCAAACACAATGTGGAAACAAAACTGACTTTCACATTGCTAGTGAATAGGGATCCATTAGTTGCAACTGTTATTTAGGTTATCAAGAATTCTAATTTTTTCATCAAAGTGAGTGTAAAGAGAGATACTTTGATTATATTAAATGAACTCATTTAATGGTTCTATCAAAAAGATTAGCAGTTTTGACTTCTTCGTCAAATCTACATATTTTCACTTTTTGAGAATGTCATGTCACAACAAAAAAGTCACTTATTCGGTATTCGTAATGTAATTTAATTTATTGAGAATGATCTGCGAATCATTTACTGTAGTATTGCAAAGGTGATCAGCAGAATAAATAAATAAATAAAAATTGAATAAGGTGAAATAAATGGCAATAATATGAATTGGGCAAATTATTGCTGTATATTTAAAAAGCAGTGTTATACAAAAAATATATATATGCACCATTCCTGCGGGTATTTTCCGTAGGGAAAAAATTCTGTTGCCAAGAGCCCTTATGTTGGGCAACGCAAACTCCCAACCAAGTTACAGGCACAGACGAGTATAAAATTTTTTTAGAAAGAAAATAAGTAAATAAATCGGATTCTCAAACCAAATACCGAGTTCAATGACATCGTGCAACATAACTTGACATCTCATTTTGTTTGAAAGTCATTAATGAACAATCTGTGCACACATGTGTAGATTCCTGTATAAGAAATTTACCATATTCGGTTTTTACATTTTTGTATTCAATGAAAATTCTCCTTACTAACTGATGGCATATTTTAAAAACTCTCTATGTTAAACTGTAGTTTATGTCATGTTGTCATGTGACAAAATGTAATTTACTTGTCATTAAGTCCTCAGTCACGTATTAAGAACGTGTTAGATTTACTTGGGAAAATGTAATTTTACGTTACATTAAAGTTTTATGAAAGCAATTCTGTACTTTTCGGCACTTCCGAAAAATATCTTTTTGCTTTTGTCGATACTCACATGAAAACAACATAATATTTCATGCTAACCTTAGATATCTTTCGGGGAGCGGTCAAATTGAAAGCCTGTCGAAATTACCACCATTACCTCATTACTCACTGAAGCACAAATTGCACTATCCATCTGAAACATATTTATGAAACATCAATGATGTTCATTAATAACCGTAAATAGATTAAACGGAAGTTTTCGTTTAACATTCAATGCAATAAATATCGTGTGTTCGTAGTTTCATCTGAAATATAATTTGATCACCAGTGTTAGCTGCATTGTTAACAATTTTAGGGTTCAAATGTGCTGTGGCTAAGTTATAACCAATAAATGTGCTTTTAACTTTGTATGTAAAATCGCTTTTTCTCTTGTATAATCGTCAAAGCGTTCTTTTATGTTTTTTAATCTTCTAAACGTTTTGTCATTAAAATATTTCCCAAATTTGTCATTACGCATAAAAATATTTTTCTGACGGAAAAAACTCAAATTCAGGGATTAAAACTCAGTTGAAAATATTTTATCTTATTAATTAGTTTAAAACGTATGTCTTCAAAATACCCTTCCCCCTTACCATCACCTAACAACTTTATTTGTACTTACATGAATTTCTAGCCAAGGTGCGACATTTTAAAGTTAACTGTCATTAAGCCTTAAAAGTTGTTCACTAGAGCATTTTCAGACGGGAAATGGAGCAGCCAATTTTTTGAGTTTTTGACCATTCAGTGCTCCCGATAATTTTAATAGGTTACATTATGTTTTCTTTTTACCCTACTTTCCCGTAAAAATAAAAACAAAGTATGAAAGAAGGCTTAGTTAAAAATATCGTTAAAAATAAAGAAAAATCAGAAATAAGTGAAGTAATTAAATAAATATTGAAAAATGAATATTTGAAAGTAGGGTATTGAGATGGGGAAAATGTGTGTCTGTCGGTCGGTCTGCCCCGCCCCCCATAACTTTTGAAGACATTGTACGATTCGAAAAATATTTTTTCATTCGAAAGATCTCGACAAGAACATCTCATTTTCATATTTAGATTTTCATTTAAACAATTTTTTGTCCAATTTTGAACAGTTAAATTTTTTTTAACAATAGTGCCTGTGGGCAAAAATGAAGCAAACTATGTAAACTCTGGGCATAAGATCCAAGTTCCTTTAAACAAGCTTATTGGAAGAAAGTCTCAACGGGAAACATTTTTTGTTCCATTTTGAACAGATACAAAAAAAAAAAAAAAATTAGCCCCTACGCGAAAATTTCAATCCTGTATAAATCCTGTTCTAACAGACGGATTTCCTTGGAATAAACTTTATCGAAAATATGTTATTACGTAGGACAGATACGAAGTTCATCCAGAGCTAAACGAGCCTATTGCCCCACGATATTTTTTGATATCGCCTATAGAAATGAACAGTGTCATACCTGCAAAATGCACATTTTTCAGGAGAGGAGTTTAAAGTTTTTACAATTTGTTTTATTGAATTATCTTATTAGTTTTAATGATTATTACAATCGATTTTGTTCGGAAAATATTTATTGCTTGTTTCTCTCACATGATGGATGATAAAGGATGTCAAAAAGTTACAAATAACTGTAAAAAATGCAGTTATAACAGCATTTCACCAAAAAAATACAGTATGTAAGTTCTTAAAAAGTAGTATAGTGACTAAGTATTGTTCGTTCCTGTAGCTAAATGGGGCCCAATTAACCCCCAACTAAATGGGGCCTGTAGCATTGCCCAATTCATTAAAAACTACTTGTCTCCGATTAATATTTTTTTTTTTTTTTATTTAGACTTTTCCCCTTGGAACATGTTTATCTTATTTGATTAATATAAGCTTTAATTAGGCCTTCAAAAAAAGCAAGCTAAAGAGTATTTTAAAGAAAAAGTAAAACAAAATATAAAAATATAAAAGTTTATTTACTTAGGAAATATGAACGTAATTCTTACAATTTAGAACTTAAAACAGGAATGCAATTATAATTATTTTTTATGAAATGCACATTATTGTGATAGTTGTGCTGCATCACTATTAACAAAGCAGCCAAATAAAAAAAAACTTTGAAATGAATACTGCCTTATGCACCAATCAACCATAAGTTTATTCGACAAAACTGCTGAAAGGTAATAATAAATCAGAAATGGAAAATGCCGTATCTACAAACCCGATGGTGTTCATCTTAATGAAGGACGTCAAAAAAAGAAAAATTGAAATGAATACTGTCGTATCGGATGTTACGTCAGTAGTTCCATGTGTTATGAGTATATAAACTACATGGATTTTGAAATTAAAGCCGATGAAACATTGTACTTGCAAAAATTGCGATGCTATCCCCGTTGAAATTCTATAACCAACCGAATTATTCGGGAATAAGGCGGTGTTGACATGTGAGAATTGGCGGTTCCCGCCAAAACGCATAGTGACACTAGTGTTCTCTAGCCTTAATTTTGGAACATTTACTTATAACAGTATTCCCAATATAAAGAGCGCAAAAATCTGATAATTTTGATATAAAAACCAAAAAAACGATTTTTTGCAGATATGACACTGTTCATTTCTATAAGCGATATGTATTTTTAAGGATATTTCGGAATGAATAAATGAATGAATGAAAAAATGAATGAGTGAAAGAATATGTATAAACCGTTCAAAAAGGTATATTAGGTTTTAAGTACCTCCAATGGTTTAATTTGGCGTATTCTTTTTTTTTTTTTTTTGAAAAATTCCCTACATCTTTTTGCTTTCAACTTGGAATGTTTTTGCTTCCGCATTTTTGATGTTTAGTGTCTTTTTTTCTGTTATGTGTCAATGCTCAGTTTAAATGTCGAAAACGATAAATTAATACGCAAAATCGCACGTTCATATAAAAACCAGTGCTGCTGAAAATGAAAAATCCATTTTATAAAGTAAAAGCAATCCTTTTTTAAAGTATTCGTGTGGCTACAGTTTTGAGCAATTTTTATTAATATGTCTTACGTGATTAGTCATTTATGACAGAAGTTGAAGAAAACGTACACATACATTTGATGCCATGAAAGTGATCCACGAGACGACACGAGATTTCTTTTCACTCGAAGAAAAGTTATGTGCTTAGTTTGGGTAAAGGAATTAACACGCCGAAGGTTGTTTTCAAATACAAACTCATGTTTGGCCACAAATAGCCAAATATGGTGAGTCCAAGTGTTACTTCTGTTTCAAACGGAAATTATTTCAATGCATAGCCAATATGTGTTGTCAATTGCAATCTGATTAATCACGAGTGTAACATTATAAACAGTACATAATGTCATCAAAAGTTTGATCTTGCATACATAAAATAGGAGAAACAGTAGAAAATAAAAAAGTATGCAGTATTACAACGCGGGTTTTTATAAACATCAAAAAATCACAATTTTTAATAAATGGATTTGTTAAAACGACCCCTCCTTCTTGTGAAGATTTCATCTTTTTGAACATTAGTTTCTCTCACACTGCTTTTCTAGTAACGAATACCACAAAGACATGCAATCATATTTGAGGAATTAAATATCTTAGATAGCTGATGTTTATTTTTCGGAGATGGAATACAGAGAGCTCTTTCTTATCAGTATTATGATGGATTAGACATTTAAGGCTTTCAAACTTCTTGAATTATCGCCGTATCATGTAGCCAATCAAATAAATAGTTTCAGTGGTTATCAAAGGTTACTGTGTTACACGGTGTTTTAAACAGAAGGGTGTATGATCTTTCACTTAAATGCTTTTAAGCTTTTCCCAAGATGTAGAGCGTTGTGACACTGCAAGCAAGCTTCTCGGTGTATTTTTATGCATAGTAATAAAAATGATTTAAGAAATTTTGTACAAGTCGTCTTGAAGGTATAGGCATCGTTATATAGCATATTATGTATTCAACATGTATTTTAAAATTTTATGCTAAATAACATTGTAAAATTATTGCCGTAATTATGTTTAATATTTTGCACATTTTCACAGCTAAATTGGCAAAATATTTTGAATTACTAATGTGTGAAATTAATAACCCGTAATGCTTAAAAATACAGCAATACCTGAAATGTGGCATTGCTATATACGTAATTCGCATAATTTTCATTGCCAATATGCAAAACGTGCAAAATAAAAAAAAAACATTTATAGCAATGTTTAAAATGTAGGAATGCTTCATTTTAGCCATTGCTATGATTTTAAATAAAAAATACATCAATGATATGATGAACATCGTTTATATCGCACTGTTAAATAAATACCACAATGCCGATAAATGTGGCTAAAATGTTTTGTTTTGATAATTATGATAATTTAATATTATACTGTGATAACTGGGCTAAATAGCATTCCAACATTTGACCTGATTCTTTAGAAGTTTTGTTGATTCAGTAAGTAGGCTACTAGGCTATGAAATTGCAAATTTTCTTATAAGTTAATGAGTTAAAATATGTGCAAAAATGTTAAGATTAATGTCACTTTAATGCTAAATCTCAAAGGAAACTTTCCTAGTGATCACACTCTTTAGAGTTGAAAAATATTCGTGTAATCCGTGTAAGACACCTACTAGCAATCTCATTACAATTCAGAGGAAAAACGAGCTCGTCCCAATTAATTTGCACGGTATGATATGATGTATACATTTCTCTTCGCAATTTTTATGCATGTATGTTAAAAAGCTCATATTTTATGCAGAGTAAACTCTTCTGCTCAATTTTCAAGCATTCATGTATTTTTTTTCTCTTTTACAGAAAACGGAATGGTTGAGTCGTGGGTTCCCGGTGGTTCGGAAATATCGGAACAAGACGAAGTGCGTGTGCCACTTGCTTCCCCGCCTGTAAGTGAAACAAATGGCAACGGCTGCCATGCAAATGGTCATCATTCCAAACCTGTAGCCAATGGTCATGCTGATGGTGAAATCAGAGTAGTGAGATTTGCCGAGCCCGACATGTTAGAAACTTCAGATTGTGGTATGTTTTCCTTTAGACCAAACTGGTTGCAACCACTTGCCAACAAAAAAGCCTTCTTGGTTGTTTTCTGCCTGACCAGTGTGCTTCAAGGAATGTACTATACCTATTTTGTGAGTGTCCTAACTACCATAGAGAAACTGTTCCAGATTCAGAGTAAGACGACGGGGATTATCATGTCAGCTACTGAAATCGGACAGATTGGAGGAGCTTTATTGTTAACTTATTATGGGGGCCAAGGCCATCGTCCTAAATGGATTGCTTTCGGCATGCTCATATTTGCTGCAGCATCTATTCTATGTTCCACGCCCCATTTCATCTTTGGTACAGGAGAAGATTATTCACATAAATACTCTCAAACTGGACCAATTAATGCTTCCGCTTACAAATTACGTGAATTGAATGCGAGATTGTGCCACGACTTGAGACCATTCAAAAACGCCTCAAAAAGCGAACTTTCCAAGTCTCCTAGAGACATACCTTCCAGCATTGATTCATTTTTTTTGGAAAACGCAACTTCTGAAGGAGAAATGTCAGTTTCTAAGACACATTTCTACAAAGGTCGCATTGCTTCACGCTGTGATTCTCCTGATAATACTGCTTACCAGAACAAAGTTACTCATGCTGTTTTAGCTGTCTTTTTTGTAAGTCTCTTCTTCATTGGTATTGGCGCAACAGCTGTTTATACACTTGGCATACCTTATATTGATGACAATGTTGCAACACGAGAATCTCCCCTTTATTTTGGTGAGTCAAATTTTACTAATTAATTCCATTTTCCTGTATTTATCATTTTTGTAACTTTGTACTTTTCAATTAGAATGCGTATAAGTATTGAAGCATCTGTACAGTTATAAAGAGTAGATATCTTTGCAACCTTTTATAGTTTTCAAGTATTAAGGTAAAGCTAGGAGAGTCTGCGCACAGTTGGAAAAATAATTTTAAAAAATCGAAGTATGACATTTTTGCTAAACTATTGATGAATAACTGTGACCTCATTTGTTTTTTATGCATTTCCATTGATATTTAGTTGTTTTGCGTTAATTTAATGCATCAGCTGTAAAAAAAACAAGAAGACTAATTTGTGCAATCTGTCCTTACAGGGTAGGTGTGATTGTGCACATGGGTAGGAGAGATGGTTATTCATAATAACTGCAATTAAATTGTTAGCAATAATATTTACACTAAAACTATGTTGCTGTAAGGATTTTTAGAAACACATACAATTGTAATAGGAATAAATATTTTAACTCAATGATTACAGAATCGGAAGAAATAGTGTTTTAATTAAAGAAAAAAATAAAGAAGAAAAGAAATTTTAAATTATAATTAATCTTATTCATTTACAGTTTCAACGGCCTTTGTTTGTTAACCGAAGTTGTCGTCGTCCACAATCGGTAGGGTCAGGTGGGGTAAAGTGGTCATAAAATCCACGGTTTTCAACTTTCGTCGCCAATAAATATATGATTTTGTTCAAAACCTTCAGCTTTTTTGCTTGATATTTTACGTTACATTATTAAAGAACAGATTGCATTAAATTTTGAGCAGAAAAAATGCAGTAAAATAATTTTATAACGCCTTCTTTCTGAGATGTATTTATGACCACTTTACCCCATGGGGTGGGGTAAAGTGAGTAGTGCATGGGGTAAAGTGGTTAGAGTTGAAAAGACCCTACAAAAGTATTAATAATCGTAATATTACAAAATACTCAATAAAGGTTCATTTTAGAAAGATAACAACTATTTATCACCCAACTGAATTTATTTAGGTTCTCTATGATCAAAAATTGACCTAATCTTTGTAACGTCTCGTAAGGTACTTCAATCTCTTCAGCAGCTGCATAGATGGTCTTAAAACAAAGTTATGTACCAAATTAGTTTAGGATACATAATAAGAGGTATTATTAGGTTTGAATCCTTAAATATTAGACTGTATGTCTGCCCTTTAATTTAATATATATAATAAAGCATAAAGATGAAATTTTTTTTCAAAATTTTCCGTGAAAAAATTTAAAATAGCTTTTAATGAATGACTAAATTATTTAAATTATATATTAAGGAAACAATGCTAGTAAGACGTAAGAGAGTTCTGAGAAAATTACAGCTTATTAAAAATCAAAATGAGAAAAAATACGTATTTTAACCTAGCTATTTTATATTCTCTCTCTGTTTACTGCATTATCCTTGTTCGAAATACAACCAGTTCTAAGCATTTGCAGCTTAATAATATTTATAATAAGTGTTTAGAAATTAATTATTCTATTGGGATAACATGAAAACTGTTTTATTAAATGTTCTTTTAAAAATTTGTCAATACTAGACACATCATTGTAAAAAGACTATCGTATAGTAATTTCAATCTCTATTGCATTTGAGCTCAGTTGTGTTTAATCCTATTCACTAAAAGTAAATTTAAAAGTTATTTTTAAAGAAATAATACAGTATTAGTAACATTAATGTTTAACTAACATCTGCCTCACGGCTTAATTTCAAACAAAATAAATGCGGAGCCCTGTAGTCTTCAAAATTTACCTTCATGTATATTAAGCCTGAATTCCCTCTAATAGTTAAAAGTTCGCATAAAATTGGAAATAAATATGGAAGCTGAGTTCCCGTGAGCTTTATGTAAGTTAAGGCTTAGTCTACTTCATAAATTAACCTAAAGTAATTTTAGAGCATCGGTGCATCTTAAGCCTAATACTATGACCATTTTACCTCATCTTACTTAAACTACTGTAAAATAATATATAAACTAAATCTAGCTTCATGGTTACTGATGAAGTATTTTTGAGATCTGTGCCAACCTTACTGCACCGTCAATTAGATGCAAATTCTTTAAAACAAAATGTCAGAGAGAAGTTAAAAGAGCTGTTTCAATTTCAAAGTGTTGTATAAACAAACAAATTGACTGTTTTCGTTACCTAAAAAGTTGCTATTAAAACAATTTTGAAGGTAAAATTTAATTCCTAATTATTGAAATCCAAACTAAAAAAATTACTAAAATTCCTTTATTTATTTTAAAGCTATAGCCTTTTCTTTACCGTATGACCACTTGACCCCATTGACCACTTTCCCCCACCTGACGCTATACTTATTGTTGTAAGTAGTGCAACCATCTGCCACAAATAGCACACTTAACACATTAATGCCTACCGTCCTTTTTTAGGGTCAGTCTGAAAAGTACGTCAGAAGCACCCAAAAGTAAACATTTCAACAAAAAATTGTTTTAATGTATTCCTAACGGGTTATTATAAGGTTAGAAACACATTAAAACATTTTTTTGTTGAAATGCTTATTTTTGGGTGCTTTAGACGTACTTTTCAGACTGTCCCTAAAAAGGGACGTTAGGCATTAATGTCACTGGTCGAAGTTGTCTCCTGGTACAGTTCCAGACATTTATTGCACTCATCCTCGTTTTCCCGTCTGACATGGTCCTAAAGATTCAGTATTTTGACATTATTTTCTTCTGAGATGGCTGATGACCAAGATGTTTCAAAATTCAGACATTTTTTGTTTTCTTTCCTGCAAGTTTTTTTGTTCCCACTTTTTCTGGAAGCATCGTATCTTCAGACGTTTGCTTCTTTTTTGTAGCTGCATCTTTCTTAATTTTTCTCTCGAATATATGTGTGGGTTAGTAACATTCGTTGCACTTTGGTGCCTTTTTAATTTTGACGACATTAAGCTGTTTGGAAAAATAGTTTATTAATAAGAATATTTGTATACAACTAGCACATTATTAATTTATTAGCAAAATTTTCGACTAAACTTTATTAATTACTTTATTAGCACATATAGTTCCGAAACGTTTATTTCATAACTTAAATCTTCAAAAGAAACAAAATCGCACGAACTTGTTTTCAACGATTTCTATGGTATAAAAAACTACAGTCCCTTGAAAACACAAATTATAAAGTCACGACAACTTTATCCCCTCGATGTAGAACTATAGTCAAAATAGTTGATTAATGCCTGTTAAAGAGACACCAGTGAATTTATTTATATAAAGAAATAGCTTCAAAAATCAATTTAAAGTTTTAAAATATTCAAGTCTTAAAAATGTGTTGAGAGGGCAAAAGTATTTTTATGTTTTAGTAAAAATGCAGAACCCCCCTTTTAGTCTGTGAACGCAGCGAATTTAAGCAGTTTCACATGTAATTTGCAATTTATGCTACATTATCAACAAGCTATGGGTAATTGTTCCGTTTTAAAGCTCCTGAATGAATTGAAGAAATCTTGTCTACAACGCCCTCTTATTAGGAGCGCGTCATTCAATAAAATGTTGATTGTCTTTCGTATGGCACAGAGCAATCGTGCGTCTGTTCGCCTAACCTTCGTTTCGTGAGTATTGTATTTAGCATCGACTTGAATAAAAGAATTAAGCAATCACCAGTCTATTTCAATAAATTGAACCAGCGCACAATTCGACGGAATAGAAAAATACATTGGAACGCTCGCGGAGTATATTGTGAATTCTGACTGGTGATTTTCGAGTTTTGAAGTGTTAGCAAAATGGCCGATCCAGATTTGACAGTGCTGAGTCGGAGAAAAGGTAATGTAAAAGCAAGAATTACGAAATTAAAACCTGTAGTTTTAAAAGAAGACAGCAATGAAGCTGAGCTTAAATCTCGATTAGAAATTTCGGAAACTGTAACAGAATCTTTCGAACAGTTAAAAGTGGATTATTATGAAACTGCGTCAGAAAAACAAATTAAGGATATCGAAGTGGACCTTACTGCCGTTGATTATGACCTTCAAGAATTAAGGGTAAGTTTAACTACCTTATTATATAATAAAAAAGAAGAAAGTAAGTCGGCTAGTAATGTAGATTTGAGTAATTTCGCGACGAATGACAGCGTATCAATTAAACTACCAGAAATACCTTTACCACTTGTTTATGGTAATTTCGAAGACTGGAGTTCTTTTATATGTCAATTTAAAAATTTAATGAAGGATAATCCGTGTTTGACGGAAAATAAAAAATTATACTATTTACGTGCCTCTCTAAAGGGACAAGCAGTGCACGTCGAAACTACAGATGATAGTTATAGTTCGCATTTGAACGCACTTGAGCAAAAATATGAAAACAAAAGAATTATTGTAGATACACATATTAAAAATATAATTAATTACCAGAATTTAACGTCAGAATCAGGAAGAAGCTTACGCAATTTTTTAGATTGTATTAAGAAAAATATTAGAGCCTTAAAATTGTTAACTTTCGAAGGTGACAAATTATCAAACGTTCTGCTTATGAATATTATACTTCAAAAATTAGATCAGGAAACTAGAAAGTTGTATGAATCAACGCTAACAAATAATGAAGTGCCCTACTTTGATGTATTTTTAGAGTTTCTAGAGGGACGTTGTCAAATTCTGGATAGTATTAGTCGTACAGTACCGTTTATGTATAAGCAGAAACAAGTTTCGATGAATAAAGGTAGAACCTTTTTAAACACAAATACGTCGTCAAATCCTTGCACTGTTTGCAAATTGTCTAACCATTCAATTTATAAGTGCAGTGTTTTTCAAAATATGAAGGTTTCATATCGATTTAATTATGTAAAGAGGCAAAAATTGTGTCTTTCCTGTTTGAAAGCTTCCCATTAAGTAAAACAATGTTTGTCAAAGTATAAATGTCAGGTATGCTCGAGCAAACTGCATCATACCTTATTACACATTTTCGAACCGCAAGTTCCCCAAATCGCAATCGATCACAGGGCGCCATGTCAGTTGGGGACCGAAAGAGGGAAAATGGATGAGTCGTTAGCTCAAGTGGAAGGTGCCGTAGCATTCTCGAACTGTTTAATTTCGAAAAGGAAAAATACTTTGCTGCCGACAGCGATTGTTTATATTAAGAAGGGGGATGGTCGCTATTTACGATGTAGAGCTTTATTGGAAAGCGGCTTGCAATTGAACTTCGTAACGACTAAAACCGCAAATAAATTTGATAGAAAAAAAGAAAAAACAAGTGTTTTAATATCTGGACTAGTAGAAATCTCATTGACTGTTAATCAAAAAATAAATGCGTTAGTTTCAAACAACTGCGGAAGTTTTTCGCAAGATATAGAGCTATTAATTGTGCCATCCGTGACAAATTTGACTCCAGTAAATCCTATTGACATAACTGAAATAAATATACCATCTCACATACAAGTTGCTGATCCTGAATTTTATCTCTCAGGAGAAATTGAATTACTCATAGGCTGTGACTTATTTTTTGATTTATTGAAACCTAATAAGTTTAGATCCGCATGTGGGAATTTACTTTTCCAAGAAACTGTTTTTGGATATATTGTTACGGGAAAAACAAATTCGTGGACACCAAGTCGTTATTGCGGCTTGAATACATGATTTGAAAATTTAGATAGGACATTATAAACCTTTTGGGAAACAGAAACCATTAATGACTTAGATGTAAAACTAAGTAAGGAAGAAAAAAATTTGCGAAACCCACTTTGAACAGACGCATTACCGTAATTCCGAAGGACAATATGTTGTATCGATGCCTATGGAGGCTACGGAATTATTAGGAGAATCTCGAACTTTAGCAGAAAAACGGTTTAATCAACTGTGGCAACGTTTGCACAGAGATTCTAATATGCAGCATCTCTATTCGGCATTCATGGAGGAGTATAGAAAATTGAATCATATGGAATTGGTTGAGAGTTCCGATGCTGAAACTGATTGTTATTATTTACCTCATCACGGCGTCTACCGACCTGAGAAAACCACTACGCGTTTAAGAGTAGTTTTCAACGCATCTGCAGCAACAACGTCCGGTTTGTCATTAAATAATATTCTTTTGAAGGGGAAAATTCCTCAACAAGAACTATTTTCAATAATGATACGGTTTCGTAAGCATCGGTATGCCTTCACGGCCGATGTAGAAAAGATGTATCGTATGATACAAATAAACCCGACCCAACGCAACCTTCTCAGAATGTTATGGAAGGACAGTGTTAATTCGCCAGTACAAGTCTATAGACTTAATACTGTAACTTATGGGACGTCCAATGCTCCCTACCTTGCCACTCGTACCTTGAAGCAATTAACTTTAGATGAAGGACACAATTTACCTTTAGCGTTATCTGTTGCATTAAACGATTTTTATATGGACGATATTTTATCTGGTAAATCGTCATTGGAAAAAGCAAAATTATTGCAAAAAGAATTAATAGATTGTTGCAACGGGTAAAATGAAGTTGCACAAATGGTGTGCAAACCATCCAGATCTCAGTCAATCATCAAACAAAGTCGGAGTCGAATATAGTTTCGATGAACAACCAGAACACGAGCCAATCAAAACTTTGGGTGTTCTATGGAATCCTAAACTTGACTGTTTTCAGTTCAAAATCAGTGTTCCAGAAACAACTTCTTACATAAAACGAGATATTCTTTCGGTAATTGCAAGGATTTTCGATCCACTTGGATTAATAGGACCAGTTATAACGAAAGCTAAAATCTGTATGCAGCCTTTGTGGTTATCCAAAATTGATTGGAACGACCCACTACCAGATCCTTTAGCACAGGAATAGACTGAATTCGTATCAACTCTTTGTGAACTGGAAAATCTCAAAACTCCTAGATTTGTTTTCCAAGAAGATCGCATTGTGGTACACGGATTCTCTGACGCATCTTCGTTAGCATTTGGATCATTCCACGTCAAGTGATCCAAAATTTGAGAAAAAATTTACCTCACCTCTTTGATTTTTTTCAAATTTGGCTTATCAACTGCACCCCTAAAGGTAATTAAAAATACAAATTTTTAGATATTTATCTTGTTTAGTTTTTTAGTTATCAAGCTTTGATTTTGTAAAAAACTCACATTTTTACATGCATGCTTCAACACAAAACAGACCATAACTCATCAACAAATAGAGATAAAAAGTTCTAGTAAAATGCATTTTGAAGTATATTGAATGCAGTTTTATATGATATGCATCATGACAAATTTTATTAAAATTTTAATTTTTAAAAATTGACCTTAAAATGTAAATTTTAAATTTCTCAAAAAACGTCTCATTAATTTTTTTTAAAAAAATTCTCAAATATTTCTGTGCATTTTATCTTTGTCTATGCAAAATTCCAGCTTGGGGACTCAGTGGGATCATATTTTCCTGAATTTTCAAAAATATTTGATTTACCCAAAAATGAACATTTTTGTGATTCAAGCTATTTTAAGATCATGGTTTCTTAAAGGAGATGATTTAATTAGCCTTCTAAACACATCTATGCATGAGTGGACAAGCATGGACATGTCTGTGCATGAAATGAACAAGTTCAAAACTTATTTGGGGGAGGGGGGCAACGAATACATTCACATTTTTGTCTTATCATAGCTATTTCAAAGTATTGTTTTCAAATAATTCAATAGTTTTTTTAAATGAACAAATTGACTTATTTTATGCATTAAAAATAATTTTTCCTGATTAATTCTCAGATTTCAGATATATTTTAATGATATATTAATCATATGAGGGAAAGAAAAGTACGCCTATTTAAATTTCTTCAGCCAGTGAACACCTTTCATCGTATTCACATGTAATGTACCCTTTCAGGTTTGTAATACATTTGAACTTTCTTCAAAGAATTTCGGTTTCTGAAAGTTATTACTATGTAAACACACTTTTGTAGTAATTTCATGTTCACTGAAAGGAACAAAGCTCTGAAACTTCTGTGTTCCTTCGACTGATAGTGCTCTAAAAAATCTATCTTTTAATAACTCTCTTTCTTCTGAGTATTCCTGAACAGTTACATAAAAAAACTGAATTTAAGGAATGTTCATAACACTTCAATTGAAAAGTTGAACTGCTGCCAGAATTTGATCTGAATGCAGTTTTTGAAGGCTAGCTTTGGCAGTAAGACGTTTCACTGTCCCGCCCAAGTCAACACATACTCCTTTCCCATGATCTGTAGCATAGAAATGAAATTCCACAGCAGCTACAATGTCTGTGTTGCAGCTCCTTTAAATTTCCTTCCTTCTTATATTATTTTTTATTCATGTTTTGGACATGAGGTATGGAAATGCTAGGATATACAGGTAGATAAAATAAATAGCTTTGTTTTCTCTTATAATGCTCCCTTTTTTTCAACTTTATTTGTAACCCTCAACCTATTCAGGGGGAGGGGTAAGCTACATAGTTTTTTCTTTTCTTGCTTCATCAAATATTAGCTCATAAGAGAAAATAAAGACTAACAACCAAAAGCTGCAAACTCTAGCAGTTGGGCCCCTTCTATCACAATTTCAGATGAGTTTAGTTAAATACTTTTTCCCCTCATATCATTAATATCTCATTAAAGTATGTCTGAAATCAAACAATTAATGAGGAAAAAAATATTATTAATGCATAAAATAAGTCAATTTGTTCATTTAAAAATAACTATTGAATAATTTGAAAACAATACTTTAAAATAACTATGATAAAACAAAAACGTGTATGTATTTGTTGCCCCCTCCCCCAAATAAATTTTGAACTTGTTCATTTCATGCACAGACATGTCCATGCTTGTTCACTCATGCATAGATGTGTTTAGAAGGCTAATTAAATCATCTCCTTTAAGAAACCATCATCTTAAAATAGCTTGAATTACAAAAATGCTCATTTTTTGGTAAATCAAATATTTTTGAAAATTCGGGAAAATATGATCCCATTGAGTCCCCAAGCTGAAGTTTTGCATAGACAAAGATAAAATGCACAGAAATATTTGAGATTTTTTTTAAAAAAAATTAATGATACGTGTTTTGAGAAATTTAAAATTTAAAGTTTAAGGTCATTTTTTAAAATTTAAAATTTTAATAAAATTTGTCATGATGCATATCATATAAAATTGCATTCAATATACTTCAAAACGCTTTTTACTAGAACATTTTATCTCTATTTGTTGATGAGTTATGGCCTGTTTTGTGTTGAAGCATGCATGTAAAAATGTGAGTTTTTTACAAAATCAAAGCCTAATAACTAAAAAACTAAACAAGATAAAATCTAAAAATTTGGATTTTTAATTTCCGCACTTTTTTGTGACAAATCGGTGACACATTGGATATTGATTTTGCCGGAGATCGGATATTTCCGATGTTTGAAACTAGTAAATTCTATACACATGTATTCTATAGACATAAAAACTGTACGGAGTTTGTAATTTACAAAAAAATTTTCATGACAGGTTCATTAATGTTAACAATAAAATTATGCAACCGGATAACCGGATATTTCGTGCAGTGGGCGGATTGGATTCCGAATATTTAAAAATCTGTCGAATACCGGATATCCGCTGCCTTCTGTGGGGATCGGTATCGTTGGACGGAAAATTTTCGTGATCTATTCTTAGATTTCGTGACCGATTTCCGAATTTGTGACTTGTTCGGGACCTTTGCGCGTTCTGTAGACATCCTGCCCTGTCAATGTACATTAAGCAAATTTGCGCCCTGTCAATGTATATCACTCAAATGTACACCCTTTCAATGTATATCACGAAAATGTGCTCTCTGTCAATCTGTCAATGCATATCATGCAGAAGCGAAATATTGTCTTCCCCCTATTTGCGTTAGTCCTTAATTATGGTTTGCACCGGAAGAATATTGCTTAGTTTAAATAATAAAAAAAAATAACTTCCATTATACTTGTGGGAATGACAGATGCAAATGGAAATTTTTTTTAACCTTTCATGAAACAAAATTGAAGTGGTATTTCAGTAAGTATATGAGATTAGTATATAAGAAGGGGGGAGTAATAAATCAATTTTTGACGTGAATTAGGTGTGACTTAGACGTGGGCATATTAACGGAGGAAACCGGATGCCCCCCTTCCCCCCCCCAAATTTGGTGCGAGTTTTCGCAAAAAAACCCCTGGCCTTTCCTCCCTAGTTTCTCTCCCCTCCTCCTGTTACTGGAAAATTGATATATTTTCCCCCAAAAATTTTAGGAATTTTTGTTTTACTTTTCATTGTTATTTCTAATAAACTTTTTATTTTTTACTATTTTTTTTAAATTTACTTATTCTTTATCTTTGTTAAGAATGCAAAAGTTTTTATGTGTCTGTTTTGCATCAATAAACTGAAATTGGCTACCCTTATTTCCTAAAATTATGAGGTGTAAATCCCTAAAGAACGCGTAACAAAAAACTAAAAACAATACCGCTCTGAGAACTCCAAAGAAACGCTTTGATTGGCTGCTACACCAGTTTGATACGAAATCCCTTTTCCCCCTACGCTTCTGTACGAAGGAGGATTTGGAATCTACGCTTTCGAAGAGATGACATCTAGGCCAGTTCTGTAGCGGCAATCTCTTCGAATCGATGCATCGAAGTTTGGAATGAGCGCCCTGGTTCCGAAAGTCACGAATTCGGAAATCGGTCTCGAAAATAACGAAAAATTACGAAAATTAATAATAGGTCACGAAAATTTTCTATCCGACGGGACTAATCCCCTCAGAAGGCATCGGATATCCGGTATTCGACCGATTTTTAAATATTCGGAATCCAATCCGGCCACTGCGCGAAATACCCTGATATCCAGCTTGTATAATTTTGTTTTTAAAATTAAAGAACCTGTTTTGAATTTTTTTGTAAATTACAAACTCAGTTTATGTTTTTATGTCTATAGAATACATGTCTATGGAATTTATTAGTTTTAAACATCTGGGATGTCTGATATCCGGCAAAACCGATATCTGATGTGTCTCCGAACGGTCACGAAAAAGTGTCAAAAAGGTCACGAAATTTCAATTTGAAAATCCCTAGACACCCTGCAGGGGGCCTCCCAGGGGGAGGTCATCGCACAGACTGCCCCATTGAGAGGGGGGGGGGGTTGGTTTCAAGGGCTTTAGTTCCTTGATCGACTTTTCGACCGACTTCGGGGGATGTTCAGGGGATGTGGTATTTCTCGGAGCTGGGGGATAACTGGGCACCCCTTACATTGACATAATTTCGTAAATTTATTTTCAAGGTTAAAACATTAGTATTTGGTCATATAATTATACGGGTATCTTAAAGTTGATTAAAAGCATGATTAGACTTTAATTATAATTATAAAAAAATATTCATAAAAGGAATTAACGATCTTAGTTGCTTTTTTTTATTCAAAACCTAAGGTTTAACAACAGTGCATAATTTATGGATGTACATAAAAAATTATGCGTTAAAAAAAAGATATCTTTTATAAAAATACCATACTTTTTATTTAATTATGGAATTTTCTTCCGCATGAATATGTAAAATATATTTTCACGTTATTCATTAATATACTTTTTCAACTTGTTTTTTAGTTAGAAATTAGACACATTTAAAATTTATTAATCTCGCATTTTAAAGATGTTTCTAAATTAAGAATCACCAAAAATATGCATGAATTTAACCATAATTTGTAATAACGTATTCATAAAAATAATTATTCTCTTAAAAGGCTTTTGATACACAGTGATGTGTAACTTTAATTTATGAAAAAACAAAAAGAAAACTTAATGTTTAAAAGTGTTTTTTTAATTTATACTTATATTTTTTGGAAAATCAAAATTAATTAATTGATCAAAAATAATTCTCAATGTTTTTCAAAAACACCATCAAAGAAAAGCAAATACAACGTACCTATTACTGTAAAATAGGCCTTTTCAGATTCCGGTGACTCCACGAACCAACATTCCAAAGTCCGAACAAAACTTCGATGGCACAATACCTGTCGAAGTGCGCTTCGATGAAGAAAGTCGCAAGACAACGATACGAACCACATGGAATGAAAGCTTTCGTTGGTTTCCCTGCGGTCCTGTGAATTTTGCGTTTGCGTCATCTAGTGAGGGTTTGGGAACTACGATCGAATCGATGTGCGCTCACTTGGAATGAGGGCCCAGCTCTAAAATGGAGGTGTAGTAGAACGTTTTTATCAATCAACCTGACTTATAAAAGTATAAAAGTATAGTTACATGCAAATACTTCTAATGCATTAATGAGTTTAAAATAGAATAATGAGAAATAAACAATAAGTGTGTTAAAGTTTTTTTTTTTTTTAACTTTTACCTAAACTTACACTTAATTTAGGAACAAATGTATAAATTTAAAAATGCAATCAAAATAAAATATGCGCATACATTCACATACGCGTGTATATATATGATATACACGCGTAAAAACTATATGTGTATATATATATTAATATATATATATTAATATATATATATATATATATTAATTAACTGTTAAAATACGTCTAAAGAATAGAAATTAAAGTTTAAATGCCTCTTAAGGTTTTCCGATTGTTAGCACTTTATAACAGAAACAAATATCTTCAATAATCCTCAGTTATTTGCTATTTACTCTTGTTTTATATTTAAAAAAAAAAAAGTTTATGAATTTTAGTGAATTATAAATAAATCCTCTATCGGTAAAAGCAAACCAGGCCCGTCATTTCGAATTATTCTGAGGGGAGGGGAGTGCAAGGGGTATATTCTTTTTATATCTTATACTGGGAAAGCAAAACACATTTGCGTTCATAAAAATTCATTATATCCTCAAAGCCGGGCCTCCAGTAGGCAGTGGCATCCTACTGGCCGCTCTAAATGGCATGCCTGGAATAAAGACATTAAAATATCGGTAGCAACGGATAATTGACTTTAATATACTTGTTTTTAAGACGTTTTTTTAAAAATAATTATTTAGTTTTATTAAGCGAACTGTTAACCTTTTGAATTCAACTTGAAATCCCGCACTTTAATGAACCTTTTCTTTATAAAAGAAATTTATAACATTTACACAATCAGTGATCAACTATTTCAATCCTATTTACGTACTTGCACCTGCTAAAACAATCACGTCAATAAACCAGAAAAACCCTTTTGGTAAAGTAACTCAAAAAGCCCCTATGCGGTTATGCTCGTTACGGCAAATTTGTGAGGACCCCAATTCGAGTGGAATTCGAAACGCTCGCTTATCAACTGCAGAAAATCCTTCGAAACAGAGATTGGCTTTTCTTCTTGAACACGTGAGGTCGACTGATTCCCGCCCTTGTGACACTGAAACCTCCTCCAAGCGGTATTTAGAGTTTATAAGATCTATGTATGGCACAGAGCTATCGTGCGTCTGTTCGCCTAACCTTCGTTTCGTGAGTATTGTATTTAGCATCGACTTGAATAAAAGAATTGATCATCCACCAGTCTATTTACTTTAAATTGAACCAGCGAACAATTCGACGGAATAGAAAAATACAGTAATAATATAATGCGCAATCTCTCCTAGCATGAAAACTAACGGGAGAAACGCTCGATCTCTCCTAAGTACAAGAAGCGCAAACTATCCCATTTCGGTAGGACAGATTGCGCGGACTTTTACTTAAATATGGCGGCTTCTAGAAAGAAATGCTGGCCTTCCTGCTATTAGTCTAGTTTAGTAGCTTACGAAAAATCGCTTAAGTTTAAAATATTTTGTACTACTGCTTCTCCATAGAAATTCAAAGAAAGCATTATGAAAATTCAAGCACTTTTCTTATGAAACAATATAGAATATCGATGCTTAATCACAGACATTCAAATCAATCAACTTGCACTTTCAAGTACACATTCCACTATTGCCGTTGTACAAATGCTTGGCGTTAGGGCTCGCCCACCCTACTTCTTCCCCCCCGAACTCGCAGTTGCGCAATCTGTCCGACCGAGCAATCTATCCTCGCTTTACCTTATAACTGCTTGAAATTTCATAGTGTCATTCGAATAAATAAAAACATTTATTGTTGAGACTGGTTGAATGAGCCTATATTTCGTTAAGGATAGAAAGACAAATTAAACAGTTTCGGCTACGTTGTTCTTCGGGAAGTCTGGTATTGGCAATAATATTTTAATACAAAAAATTAAGTGCTGTTTCAGGCACTAGACTTACTATAGAGAGAGACAAATTTGTATTATCTTGTTGGTTACTTAAGCGATGCATAGGTGGCTTACCATGAATTAATTTTCTTAAACACACTACCCAGTAGACGTTATTGGAAATTTTATTTTTGTGTATATCCTTGGAAAAATTACGTTTACAAATATGTAAAGAAGGTTAAACTAAGGGGTACACTTAAAAATGTCCGTAAGAAAATAGTAATATCGCTCGTGAGCTGCAATAACGGCACAACTCAAAAAATCATGTTTTGAAATAACCGGGTTTAAAGTTTTCATTGCTGGGTAAAATGCATAAGGAATGCTTCAGTTTGCTGCCATCTTACGGCCAAATGTTGAGTTATGAGTTGTGCTAGTTATGCTGCTGAAAAGAATGTGTCTTTTCATATTTACATCTGTTCTTAGTCCAAAACGCGTGTTTTTTTGAGTTGTGCCACTATTGCAGCCCATGAGCGATATAACCATTTATTTTATTGTTATTTTACCATATTTAAGAACAACAGTTGAATAACCATTAAAAAGATGGTACTCGAACCGCAGATTGTGAAAAAAATCGTTTATTCTCTGTTTCTCCTAAAGAACGTATAACTAACGGTAATTTACAAGTGTCAATAAGAATCGGGCGTCCATCTTGGTTGTGGAACCTTAACGGTCGTACGTTGTTGTTAAGGGGGCACAGTACCTCAACATTGTCCAAAATATCAAAATTTTTTTATTTCGATAGATAAAAGTGTTTTAAAGTGTCAGGTAAAAGTTCAAACTTATGTGAGCAATACTTTAAAAGATATTCCAGTGTTTGTAAATGATTTTAGGTACTTTCATTCTGCATTTAAAAACTTTAAACGCATTTTTCTCTGCTTTGTATTTCTGACCAATGACGTGTGGTAAAATCCCTAAGGCTTTTTTCAGGTAAATATACAGCTTTGAAACTTTGTATGTGCCTTCCACGGAGTATGTTTAACAAATATTAGCATGGGTTTGACTCTAAAGTTTGTAGTTTGTTTTTATTTAATTTTTGAATATGGATTTTTCGATTTTTTGTCCTTTTTTCCTAGATTTTAACGAAGCAAATTTATTAAAATTCAACTAAGTTTCCGATAGTTAATTCCATGCTAAGTTTTATTCTAGAATGCTTCGGAAGAATTATAAAGGAAAAATCTTTTGAAAAAAGGTATAATTGAGAAAGTTATAAGAAATTTTTAAAAATGAAAAAAAGTTGATTTTTTTTTTAAATTTTAAATTAATGGTTGATCACAATGAGGTTCTACTTTCAGATTTCATTTCTGATCACAATTAGAATTAAATGCATGCATTATTTTTCATCTGATTGTTAAACGAAAGAAAATTTGAAAAGGGGTACTGTGCCCCCTTAAAATATGAATAAAGATTTCTCAGCTCAAAACAGTGTATATAAAAAGGAGGAGAAAAACTGGCTTAAGCAGTGGTTACTAAATAGAAACACATACACACGTAAATCAAAAATTGGAGACATCGGATTCCCGAAATGTTTGCGAATGAGTGAACCCATAATTTGAGCTGATGAAGCTTGTTTGTATTTCAATTTTTGCAGCAAATAAAATGATTTTCGTCAATATACAGTAAATTTAGACCAAAAATGACTTTGATCCAATCAGAAACTGAAATCTCAATTTCAAGGAAGTTTGCCTGTTGGAAAAGAAGATTTATTGATAAATAAACGGTCGCTTTGTGTGGTGTAGATGGCCGAATGACGAGAGCGCAAGGTTGTATACCCTACACCCGGGGTTCGATTCCCGCACTCTTCGTTTGCGGTTTCTACGCGTCGAAATGGTTCAAAAATCGTAAAAATGTAGTTTTGAAACCATTTTTACATATTTATAAAACCGTAAACTTTTGTATTTACGGCTTTTTAACGAAGCTGATTGGAAATGATTTAAGTCCCGTAAAGATAGAAAAATGTTCCAAACTGTAAATTTAACGGTGAATTAGATGGACAGACTGCTGCCGGCTATTTAACCGTAATTTCATGATGAAATTTCTAACAGTGTAATAAAACAAAATCAACTTCGTGTTCAATTCCATTACTGTTTTGTAATTGTTTTTAAATTTTGTTTCAAATATTAAAAGAAGAGTTAAGGATTATAACAAACTAACATAATCTCCTTAGCTAGTTACTTTTCTGCGTAGATTTAAAAAGAAAATAATGCGCACTTTAATTGATAAAAAAAAGTCTATCTCATTAGCCGTACAGGCGCAATACATTTTTACCGCTAACTACCAAAACAATTAACTCATTCCTAAATGGAGAAAAAATGCAGGCACAAAAGATACTCCTTGAATCGTGCTTGGAATGCAATTAAAATGTTTATTTAAGCAATACAAATTAGCAATGATAATAAAAGTCTCTTGAACCTTTCGTACAATGATGCCAGATCGCGTCTCTTGGGAGATAAGGAACAAAAAATATTTACGCTGGGAAGTGAGAATTATAGGATCATCTGCAACTGAGGTTTTGAAAGCAGAAATATTATAAGTCAAAAGCTTCGAAATTCTGATAATTAGCTCTTTCGGAAAAGTAGCGCAGAGTAAACAATTTTTATTTTCGTTTAAAAAAATCTCTGCACCATATCAATAATACAGGTTGCGGCAGCATAATTTCCTTTTTTAAAATGCGCCCGTGTCAGGCCATAACTGTTAATGCGGGACGGGAGTGATCTCATTCTAGAGGGATGGTTGTAAAGTTTTGTTCCCAACTTTCGTCAGTCACTATCATGCCTAGAAACAGTGAGGAGCGTACGCTTTTCGTCAAAACCTACTTTTCGAACGAATGTTTCGTAATTTGGGTGACTAGCACGCTCCCCCGGTTTAAACCCCTTATGGCTTTTCTTGTAGGGTTTTTGAAATCCCACCTTTATGCCAACCGTTCAAAAACCCCACAGCACCTTAAATCCAACATCCGAGCTGAAATTGCAAACATACCCGCTGCTATGCAGGTAAGAATCGTGACAATCGCCGGAAATCGACTCTCAATGTATGGGGAATGAGTGCGTTACCTACCTTATTTGATTTTCACAACTGCGTAAAACAAAACTTTAGATGTATATCTACATTAATTAAAAAATTAAAAAAATTATGATTCATAAAGCAGTTTTCATTGCGCTTTGAGAAAAGGAAGTTATATTGCCGCACCCTGTAGTTAAAGTAAATATTGCTGAGCATTTTATAAACATACATTAACACGTTGACTACCAAACTACGAGATAACTCGTAGTAGGTGAACTTGTTGGGAGACCAAATTACACATTGTCTCGTTGTTGGCTACTTTTTTTCATTTTTCAATACATTTATAGCAATTTAGTAATTTTTTACCTAATAAAATGTTTTGTACAATATGTTGTAATTAAATTATTGTTGTAATTAACTATCGTCTGGAGATCAATAAACTAAAAACAGCGCTGGCAGTCAACGTGTTAGGATGCCAAACAAATTCAACTCATCAAAGTGATTTACACTTTGCACGGAGTGAAGATATTAGAAGTCATTTTTCTTTAGTGGATAAAACCATTTTGTTCTGTAAAGTTACCCTTATTTTGGGCTTTTACTAGCTGAAAATAGAACGGGTAATGCAAAACTAGTTACTAAACCTTATGAAAATGTAAAAATTGACTACTCAGATTAGGCAAAATGTTACGAGCAGGTTTCTCACGTGCAGATATTTTTATGTATGGGCAGAGATTAAGACCCTTTTTTTGCGGGATTGATAAATGCGGGGTTGTATTATAATAATCACATTCAGTGCTTTTCAAGCCAATTAATAGAATATTCTTGATCATTACTTCCTCATCTTTTTCCATATTGCTTTCTCAAGTCAATTTGACAACAAATAATTGTCTTGGGTCCTCGATCAACTGAGGTTTACTTTCACAGAATCATATCTATTGCAGTACTACTTCATTAAAATATTTCCTCTGGCTTTTCAGAAAAGCCTCCTTCCTACTTGTTGAAGATTCCAGAATTGTTCCATTTTTTTCTGTAAATACGGATCTTTGGCCAACAAATATGTAGTGATTAAAGCCTTTCATAATCTCTACTGTTTTGACAACGCTACGAAAAAGAGATCATATACGAAAAATCTAGAGTTTTTTTCAAACTTTAGCTCAGAATTGGCTCGAAAATGAAAAAAAAATATATTGAATCGCTTTCTTTTATCTCAAATACGAATCTTTAAGGCCAACAAAAATGTGTGTGATTACACCCCTCCCCCTTCCAACTTTTACAGATTTGACAAGGTTAGAAATGAGTGATCATAAACAAAAACGGTTTGGAATGTTTTTCCGACTTTCGATAGTCGTACTTAAGTAATTCAGAATTGGCTCGCAAATGAATCAAAAAATTATAGAATCGCTCGCTTTTACTCAAACACGAATTTTTAAAGCCATCAAAAATATGTGATTATAACCTCTCGCAATGTCTACTGATTTGACAATGCTAGGAGTGAGTGTTCATAAAAAAAAACGGTCAAGAAGGTTTTTCCGACTTTCGCTAGTCATATTATGTAAGTTGATTCAGAATTGGCTTGCAAACAAATCAAAAAATTATACAATCGCGCGCTTTTACCTAAATACGAAATTTTAAAGCCAATAAAAATGCGTGATTAAAACCTCTCGCAATGTCTACTATTTTGACAATGCTAGTAATGTGTGATTATAAACAAAAACGGTCAAGACAGTTTTTCCGACTTTCGGTAGTTACGCTCATGTTGTTCAGAATTGGCTCGCAAATGAATCAAAAAATTATTTCAGAATTGTTGCGCAGTAATAAATTATTAGTAACATCCTTTATCCCCCAAGCAATAAAATTGCTATCCAAATAAAATTTCATCGCGTATATTCTTCAACAGAACAATGTATTGTTTTCTTTTCACTTTCCCCTTGGACAGCTTGAACATTCTGACCTCTTGAACTAAATTTTAAGATTGCGTGACCAGAAATACGCTCGCAGACAAAATGAAAACACAAATCATTTCCTCCGAACTGTTTATCGAACGGCATCAATGTTGTTCCATCTTGATTTGTTCTTCTTTATTTTGATGATGCAACTGATTTAGAAACTGACAAGTAATTTTCCTATAAGCAAAATATTTGTAGATAAAATTCATATTTTCCGGTTAACAAAAGCTGTCTTGCAGTTATGTTTCAAACATCTAAAAGTCCACAACTTTTTCATATAGTTTTTGCATACAACGTGAACCTCAGTATGTGTTGTTCCATCTTTATTTGTTCTTCTTTATGTTGATAATGCAACTGAATTAGATACTGACAAGTAATTTTCCTATAAGCAAAATTTTTGTAGATAAAATTTATATTTTCCTATTAAAAAAGGCTGTCTTGCAGTTAAGGGAAAGGAGGGTAAGAGTACGCACCTAGTGGATTGTTCGTTATAAAGATTAAAATAGAAAAGTGAGAACCTTGAAAATTGACTGAATCGTAGTTTATTAGAAACTTAAGTACACAAAATGAAAGTTTTATCTTAAAAAAATATATGAAAGAAAGCAAGCGGGAAAAAAAATTGCAAATGCGTACTCTTACCCGACCTGGCGGATAAGAGTACGCACCCAGGAAGGGTAAGAGTACGCATTCAGAAAATTTAGCAGTAGTCACATACAAATGCTCCAGTGCCTTCGTAACTGGAACATTCATCATGCCACCACTCCTTACATAATCCACACTGGATTCAATCTTCATTATATGATTGTTCGCAGCCTGGGCATATTGTCGCCTCATTGTTTGCTGAACTTGTTGAGGGAACTGGGTTGTCGGTACAATGCAGAACAAGTTTTTTCTTTGCTTTCACGGTTTTTCCTTTTTCAGTTTTGGCCTCATTTTTACTTTTCATAGCAGCTCGATTAGCCTTTGCTTCTTCTAATTCTCTCTTTCTCTCTACCTTTTTCATTAACAAATTTTTGAACGGAGTTGAAGTCATGATCTCATATTTTTGAGAGGTTCTTTTCCTTTTAGGTGGGATTTCATTCTCTTCAGGTACAACTGCAAAAGCACTATCGTTATCCGAAGGTGCTAAAGTATCTAGTGAAGGAGAATAGCAATCTTCACTTATAGTGTCAGGGTTGTATGGTTCAATACCTGTAACACAGAAAGCTTTTTCAGCTAGTTGAACCCTGGCTGTACCGCTATATGCTTTTTTAAAAATACCTGAAAGTTCGTACAAGGCTATAACTTTTTCTGGATTTACACTGAAGTGTGCGTACTCTTACCCGCCGATGTATTGCTCCTCAAAATCGTCCATAGATGACTGTAGCATTCACAATGGTAAAATTCTGACATGCCCACGTTGTTCATAAGGGAACAAAGCTCATAATGATATCTACTTAAAAAGCAAACATCAATCCTTTATTGACAAAAAAATTTATATTTCTTCGCAGAAAAATTACATGCCAACATGCAGAAATCATATTTTACCTGATAAATAAATGACAGCAAGGATGAAAATAACAATGGCGGTCTCTTGAGCCAGCTGAAAACAAACGTGTTGAGTTGATCACACTCGTTTCTGCTTGCAGTGTTGCCAACATTGAAAAAAGTCCCAGCGTACACTTAACCGACTGCGTACTCTTACCCTCCTTTCCCTTATGTTTCAAATATCTACAAATCCACTACTTTTCCATATATTTTTTATAAACAACGTGAAACTCAGTATGTGTTTTTCCTTATTCAAAAAAAGGCTATATTTATGATGCGTTTTTCATTATTACAACAAAACTGTCTTTATTATCTAAGTCGCTCAGAAACAAATGTGGTTCATAACTGTATCATATAGCTTTCGTTTACAAGGTGAACTTCATTATGCATCTTTCATTATTAAAACAGGCTATATTTATGATGTGTTTCTTATTAATATAACATGACTAAATTATATGAGTCGCTCAGAAGCAATTGTAGCTCATAACTTTATTATTGTATACTTTTTATTTCCAAGCAGAACTTCATCATGATTTGGTTTTATTAAAATAAGAAAGAAAGATAATTAAACCGAGTTGACTTCTTAATGAGATTTTTGTTAATAAAGTAATGAGTACATTCGAATTAAAAAAAATATTTAACTTTTTATATTAATGGTATTATAAAAGTAAAAGTTATAAAATAATTATTTATCTGTATAAAAATATTTGATATCTTAACGGGAAACAAAATATTGTATCAAGTACTTAAAAAGTTGATTTTTTATGTTTCTTTCTTATATGATAAAAAGAATGAATTTAGTCACTTCGATTTTACTGATGACTGATTTGGCTAATATTGTCCGAAAGCACAGAGCAAAGATAAGAATAGTTACAAAAAATTATACAAACAATATTGTAAGTCTTTCAAATTAAAAGTCAAAACAAAATCTTAGTTCGTTCAAAATAAAAGCAAAACAACTGCCCAAAATCTGATAGCATAAATTAGCAGATGATGACAATTTGTGATCATTTATGAGCAATCATGAAAACTCTACATAGTTACATAAACGAAAGAAGCAAAATTTTAAAAATTGTGCTCAATTTTCATAAAATTCACGAAATCAACACTTTTTCATATTTCTCGTTTAAATATGATAGACAATGGTTTATTAAGGGTGAAATCTATTCCGGATATTTTGTAATCGCAATCTTATTTGCATAAATGTCTTACTTTAGCTCCAAAAACGCTATAATGCGAAACAATTGTGAAGTTTTTGACGAGCATATCCATGCCAATCATTATGTTTATAAAAGAGAATTATCAGTTTTTATTATTTATTTACTTATTTACTTTTAGTTTGTATTGATACAAACTTAAAAAAAAAAAAAAAGCCCATAAAAGAAGCTTATACGTTTTACAGTTTACTTTGAAAATCGTCTTAAAATAGTTGGGTGAAAAAGCGCATTACAGCAATATTTTGACTAAAGCTCCGCTTTTTAGCTTAAAAAAAAAAAAAATCCGTATTTTTTCAGTAAGCATGAGTTAACGCAGAAAGATGAGTAATAATACTTTCAAAATGAAACTATTACATTCGCATCACTCTTATTATGAACAGCAATTAATGTAATCGAAAGTTTTGATTTTAAATTGAGAAAAGTTTTTTTCCCTTTGAAAAAACTGAAAGTACATGGGTGGAATGTTGCATAAAATCGGAATCTTTCCGTTATGAGCAACTACCCCAATCGTTAACCTAATTCTTTTCACGCAGAGAAACGCTTTCTTAGTGTAATTACGTTTTGTTACAAATATATTAAACGTAACATGAGGAACTTCTTTTTGCTACAAGCCCATAAACAAACGCTTAGCCTTCACCTTTCCCCCGCAGTTTAAACACAATGATAAAGTAAATTCATCACGTTTAGCAACTAAAGTTTGATTCTCGCTAGAAGGATGGAGCAAGGCGGATTAAGTTTAAAAAGAAAATGCAAAATGTTTTCATATTTTGTGCTACACTGTAAAAATTTCTAGCTCAACCTTTCGCCCAAGAAATGGTAAAATTTAGCTGCAACCAACATTTGGGACTAAAGTTGAACCATCATAATGGTTCCTAATCTCACATTCATGGTAAAACTAGGTAAAACTACACCATTATAATTAATCAACTTAGTACCAAATGGTTGGTTGCAGCTAAATTTTCAAACCATACTTTAATTTTTTTTGGTGAAAGGTTGAGCTACAATTTTTTACAGTGTACATATGAATATTGTGCCAGTATGGGATGGCGTCGTGGTAAGGCACGGAGCTCGTACGCCCCGGACGAGCCTCGCAGTGTCGGTGGGTTTCGAAGATGCAGAAAATCGTCTGCGCCCATGTCGTATGATTTTGAGGCATGCAAAAGATGCCTTGAGTAGACATTTGGCTTGGTTGCTCTCGGCTAAATTAAATTCCAAGTGCAATTTCGCATCAACAGAGTCCGGGTGCTCGCCCTTTCAGGTGGAGAAACCGGACGCTTGTGGTGCCGCTGAAAGAGAGGGTACCTAGATCTCGGAAACGCACTAGGGACTCTACCACGAACGCATCGGAAAAGTTCCGAAGCGGTAATTCTCCGGCCTCGGAACTTTGCTATTCCGGTACCGAACAAACCGTTAACTCAATCTCGGAAAAGTGATTGACAGCTGGCTTCGAATTTCCGGGGGTGACATCTCTTCAGCCAATCACAGAACGATTTCAAATTTGCTTATATATTACGGTAACCCCTGCTTTCATCCGCCATTGTTGTGTACAGCAGATTTCGATATGTTTTGCAATATGTTTAAAGAAAGCTATAAGAAGTGGTATAAAAATGCAACTAACAAAAAATTGGTTCTTTGTTGGTATTTTAATGAGTATTTTTAAATAAATTATCATTACTTTGCGTTCTGTTACTAACAGAACAGCTAACAAAACAGTCGTTCTGCCAACAGCAGAATGACTTTGCTTGAATGTCATCGAAATCCTCTAAACGTTCGCGAAGAGTGTTTTAACTTTTTAATATGTTATCGAATAAATATTCCATTAGTTAAAAATCATTATGTATGTATTTGAACTTTAAGGAATGGTGATCGTTACTTTTTTGATGAATAAACATTTAAAACGTCTTTCTATTCTTTAAAAAATTGCTTCCAGATTTGGCGATAAATCATGGATTACCGTAAAGTAAAGTTTAGCCGAATGCTGCAAATCTTTTTTTTTTTTTTGCAGTTAAATATTGTTGATTTTGATAACCTTTTTATGTAAAATTTATAGAGAATTTTTAAACATTGACTTTCAGATATATTTACAATATGTATACCACAGTGAAAAACATATATAACACTCGACACATGAGATCAAATGATTATGATTTATTATTTTTTTCCCGATTGAAAAATTCATGTAAAGAACAAAACAAATATCCATTATTTGAAATTAAAAAACATTTAACTAGATGCATGATTTCCTTTCGTTTACTGTGTGTTTATGTATTTTGCCTGTAATATGAATCGAATACATGTCCTTTACCCGCCCTCCCCATTAGAAAAATCACTTGCCTGATCGCTTTATATTAATTGTAGTCGTGTTGTTACATTTCTGATACGGCTAAAACTAATATTGATCTCAATATAAAATAATTTAGTTAAACTGTATAATTGTTTACTAAATGCAACCATGTTGGTGAAGTTTTAAATAATGACAGCAAGTATATAATAGAAGCGTACACACACATATATACATTCTATTTTATGGATATAAATATCCGATGACTTTGCTAGTTATTCAAATTATAATCAGGTCTAAAATGAATTAAAATTTGGGTTTTTGAAATACTCCAATAAAAGTGCAATGCAAACTTTGTGGATCAAAAATTATTTTTTGCTAAAATACATTATCTGAAAAATGTAAGAATTGTAATGTATAAATTTATTTTTGTCTTGTAAAATAATTTTACTCCCCTATTGAGGCATTTTGATAAAAATTTCATTTTTATTTGAAATTTCTATCAAGAAAAAACTCCTTAAACTCGATTTTTTTTATTTATTAAAAAATTCATTTTTTTTACCTTGAAGATATAATTAACTCATTATTGTATGCAAATATGTTACTATTTTATTTTGCTGTGTTTGGTGAATGCAAATCTAGAATATGAACAGCACAAATTTCTTAAATTTGAGGTATCTTTCTAATGTGTCAATGGCTGCACATAATTTAATGACTACCTTTGGCCGTTAATCATGATGAAGAACCAAATCATTATAAAACACATTTTATATACACTAATCTAAACTACACTATTACATAAAGCTATCTACACAATACAATCATCGTGCGCGATTCTGCGCAGAGAATCGGATGCGTTGCTTTCAGGCTCACAGTTCCAGCTCGTCTGTCTCTGGGCTCATAGAGTCGTGTGATGGCGCGCAAGTCGCGCTCGCCATATGACTCCCCCTCCAGTCTGTGAGGACGATATGAAAATGTGGTAGTTTATGGAACTGGGATCCGAAAACGAACTTTTCTCCCGTACCGTGTGGTTGTGCCGGTACGCAGACAGGATCGAAGACGGTTGTTGTCTTCGTCAACTGCGATTGTAGTTTGTGGATCTGCAAATGTCTGTAATAGAAAAGCAGGTTTAATCCTATCAATACTAACTGTTTGTTCACGACCGTTTACTTGAATATTAAAGTATTTTTCATGCCGTGAAATGACAGGATAGGGTCCGACGTAAGGTGGTTGCAGTGAGCGTTGAACATTGTCAATTCGCAGAAATACATGAGAAGAATTCTTCAGGTCCTTGTGGATGAAAACGTCTTTAGGTCCATGTCGTGCCACTGGCCAAGGACGTAAATTGCACATGAAATCGCGTAGGCGTTGAATAAACGCTGGGACACTACGTGGAACATCACTAGGGCACGGAGGACGGAAGAACTCACTAGGCAATCTGAGCGTAGTCCCGTAGAGCATTTCTGCTGCTGAAAAGGACAGATCTTCCTTAACAGCAGTTCGCACACCAAGAAGGATGAAAGGAAGAACTTCAACCCATTTCTCTGTGGCGTGGGCTCTAATGGCTGATTTCAGGTACCGATGAAAACGTTCAACCATAGAATTTGCTTGAAGGTGGTAGGCTGTTGTACGGCTGCGGTGTATTCCGAGCAGGCGAGCCAAATTTGAAAATAAATCACATTCAAATTGTGATCCTCTGTCAGTGGTGACTGTTTCCGGGACTCCATATCGGGATATCCAGTTGGTAAGCAGAGCATTTGCGACAGTTTCGGCAGTGGTGACAACTATCGGCGTAACTTCGGGTCAGCGCGTACAGCGATCGACCGCTGTGAGGCAAAAGCGAAAACCCTGAGAAACGGGAAGTGGTCCGACAATGTCAATATGTATGTACGCGAACCTATCCGAAATTACAGGATAATTTCCTAAAGGGGATTTTGTATGCTTTTGAATTTTAGCTCTCTGGCACGCTACGCAAGATCGACACCAAAGTGTGCAGTCCTTTTTTAAAGAAGGCCAAATGAATCGTTGATTAATAAGACGAATTGTTGCGCGGATCCCGGGATGTGACAATTCATGCAATTTAGAAAAATGACTTGTCTGTACTGTTCGGGAATGTAAGGACGTGCAGTGTTTGTGGAAGTATCGCAACAAAGTATTATACCATCTGGGGGGAAAGTAATGTCTTTTAAAATTAAACTAGTGTTAGTTGAAGACCTTAAATTTTGTAATTCGGGATCAGAATTTTGGGCTGTTGCAAGCTCAGCATAGTCAATTTGACTAGTGAGTGCAACTGCTTCTACACGGGAAAGGGCATCTGCAACAACGTTTTCACTGCCAGACACGTGTTGAATTGATGTTGTAAATTGGCTGATGTATTGCAGATGCCGATTCTTACGAGGTGAAGCATCATCTGATTTTTGCCGAAAGGCATAAGTAAGAGGCTTATGATCGGTTAGCACTACGAAATCTCTGGTTTCTAACATGTGCGCGAAGTACCGTATGGAAGAATATACTGCGAGTAACTCTCGGTCGTAGGCACTGTATTTTTTTTCGGCGAGTGTAAGTTTCCTTGAAAAAAATGCCAGAGGTTGAAGAGAGGAATTCTTCACTTGTTGAAGGACGGCACCGATTCCGATTTCTGACGCATCTGTATGCAAAAATAGCTTTGCATCAGGAGCAGGATGTGCAAGTGTAGCTGCAGTTGCAATAGCTGCTTTGCAAGTTTCGAAAGCGGATGTAGTTTCGGTTGTCCAGTTAATTTGGGTAATATCCTTCTTTTTGCTAGTGAGCAAGGAACTAAGAACAGATTGTTTTTCGGAAGCATGATCTATAAATCTGTGGTAGAAGTTGAACATGGCTAAAAATCTACGCAGTTCCGATACCGTTTTCGGCTGGGGAAAACTGGTAATTGCGGATACTTTAGTAGGAGAAGGAGCAATGCCATTAGCAGATACATCGTAACCCAAGAATGATAATTTAGATTTTCCGAACACGCATTTTTCAGTATTTAAAACAATCCCGTACTCATCAAAGCGTTTGAAAATTATCTTTAAGTGAGAGAGATGTTCTTCGAAAGTTTTGGAAGCCACCAAGACATCGTCTAGGTAGGCAAAACAAAAATCGAGACCTCTTAAAACAGCATGTAAAAAGCGTTGAAAGGTTTGTCCGGCATTACAGAGGCCGAACATCATTTTTGTAAATTCAAAGAGACCGGAAGGTGTAATGACTGCTGTTTTAGGGATGTCGGATTCAGCCACCGGAATCTGGTGATAAGCACGAACGAAATCTAATTTAGAATAAATTTTAGTGTCATGCAAGCTATATGCAAAATCGTGGATGTGTGGCAGCGGATATCGGTCAGGAACCGTGATAGCATTTAAACGCCTATAATCTCCACATATTCTCCAAGTGCCGTTTGCCTTCGGTGCCATATGGATTGGACTAGCCCAAGGGCTGTTAGAAGATCTGCATAATCCGATTTTGAGCATGTACTCAAATTCCTTTTATCCGGAGGCAACCGTTTTACCTTTGCAAAAACTGGTTGTCCGGTTGTTTGAATGTGATGTTGGACATGGTGATTTAAACTGGTAAAAAGGACGTTATTGGTACAAATACGTGGATACTGCGATAAAAGTTTCCTATAGACAGCATCCTCTGCAATTGTTGTTAAACCTAAGGAAAACGTAGGTGAAGTTTCACCTTTTATTCCAACATAGGTAGAGGAATCTATTAGTTTCTTATTCTTTAAATCAACCAATAATTTAAAATGTGTAAGAAAATCAGCGCCGAGAATGGGCTGTGTAACATCAGCGACATAAAATTTCCAATGAAAGTGTTTTGAAATGCCAAAATCTAAAGTACGCGTAATCTGACCAAAGACAGTAATTTTTGAACCGTTAGCTGCGAAAATTTCTAAATTGTTATTAGAGATTAAATTTTTCTTTCCGCAATGTGTCTGTGGGATTACGGATACAGCAGCACCTGTGTTCACAAGGTATCGGCGATTCGTGAACTTGTCATACACAAACAAGCGACTGTGACTGGAACCTGTATCTGCCGCCGCTTGAACAGAAGGTCTTACCGCCGTATTCACCGTCAACTCTAACCTCATGGTTTGACGCGAAACCGGTCTCCAACCTGAAGTTACCGCGGATTTCCTATTCCCCATCAACTTTGACTACGCGCAAACAGGTTCCCGAAACCATGCCAGGTCAAGTAACTCAACCAAGCTCCAGAGCAAAGTTAAGGTTTGAGCGCATGCTCAGTACATGTAAACATTAGCAATGGCGGACTGGATGTTGCGATAATTGAAATATGTTGAGATTTTAGAGCTTTCTTCGCTTTACACGATCTTGAATTTCTGAAGAAGCCTTACAAAAAATACAACTTTAGAGTTGTTTTAATTTTATTAACTAGTATTGTTCAATGATTTCGTTGTCACTTTTGTGTGTTTCCGATAATGTTTTTCTCTCGGGAGCTACTACTTCATTAAAGATTTTGAAACTTTATCATGATTCCTAATTGAACAGAAATACCAAACAATGGGGGGTAATATATCTTTAGTATTTTTATTTAATTATTTATTTTTCTCTCTCCTTGTTGCTTTTTGATATAATTTTATTCTACTTTAAAGTGTACATGTATATACTGAACTTTTAACATGCGTCCTGATTTTTTTTTGCCAAGGTTACTTCTGGGCCTGCGAAGTTCATGTGGAATATTTTGATTTATGTATGTCGAATAAAATAAACTTGTTGACCTTTACCATGTGTTTTATGTCATTGGCCAATTTACATTTGCTTGTACATTCTTTTTTTTTTTTTTTTAAATTTAACAAAGGTTTTGAATATGTGAAAAGCTTCTTTAAAAAAAAAAAAAAGACATATGAAATGAATCCATAATGCTAATGGCAGTTTTGTGTTTAAAGGTAAACTGCAAGGTTTTTGAAAAAGTCAAAATATTCGCCATATGTATTTGTATTAATGAATTCATATTTGCATTAGAAAAAGGGTTCTTGTTAACCCCAAATCACATAATTTTGAATTGCCGTTTCATGCAGTTGTAAGACTTAAAGCAAATTTTTACTGTACTTTGCCAATACGAAGTGATTGTAAGAATAAAGTATTTACAATAGTTATAATTGAAATCAAATGCATTTTTTAAATACTCGTATGAATTTAATGCAAATCCATAGCCAGATTTTTTTTTAGGGGGGGGGGGGGAAGGCTTTGAAACACTTATGTCGAGGAAAGTTTCAGGGAGGAATATATGCTACATAGCGAAAATGGGGGGGGGGGGCGGGGTTCGTGGGCATCCCTGGTTACAGCTTTGATTTAATGAAAGAATATTCAAATAAAAATTTAAAAGATACAATAATACACTACTGCTTGGTTCATAATGATACATTTCTATATTATATATATATCGTTTGTGAATGGTACCTTTCTAATGTCAGAAAGAGATATATTACAATGATAAAATTAGTTATAATTTCCTATTCGTTAAATATATATATATTTTCATTTTCCGAGAAAAATTTTATTGGATTCTTTACTTTTCAATATTTTTTTAATTTTTTCCACGAGTGCTAGAAGTAATACCTTCTCAAACGGGCTAAAAACCACTCGTGTTTTATTCATTACTATACCGCAGAGAACGGGAATTTTAAAAAACGGGAAACGAAATGTACACTGCGCGGCGAAAAAGCATGAAGAAAATCATGTGATAGTTTTGACCAATAACGGGCCTGCGTACGTTCCCACATGGCGTCGAGTTGACTAACTTCGTGGTTGGAAAACCCCAGGTTGATTTTCCTCCGTGAATACCGATTTTTAACTTCGCAGCGCTGAGCCCCAACTCCGAGTTAACGGATCTCGTGGTTTCACGCATGGAGTTAGATTGACGGTGAATATGGCGGTTATTGGTTTTCCGAATTTTGGGTATAACTGCAAGGAGAAACTCATTTTTTTGCTTTATCACCAAATTTATGATGATACCAACAGTGCGGTTTCAAATTAGAGCGATTTCTCGAGGCTGAACGAGAAGATTGACGAGATGGTTTAAAACGCTTTTTGTGTGAAAATTGAGGGCGAGATAGACGCTGAACAGCTTCTGTAAGTTTAGCAACTTCATTCTCTAATTTATCAAAACGTGAGAGTTCACGCGTAGTATTTACTAATTCTACTGTGGGAGCAGTTTTAGTAACCTCTAATATTTTATCAGCTTTTTCGGCCAAGGACGATAAATCAGGTTGATCTTGAGTGTCCGTACAAACCGAAAGGATTTGTTGTACGGATACTGGTAAGCGCTGCAGAAATAGTGAACGCAGGATTTCAGTGCTTATTGAGCTACCAGCTAACTCTTGCATAGAGCGTAATAAATGAGACGGTCGCTTCTCCCCTAACTCTAAATCTTTTAAAAGCATCTTTAATCTAGCAGTCTCTGAATCAGCGTAGTTGGATATAATTCTTTTCTTTATAGTTTCGTACTTGTTATCTGCTGGCGGCTGGCGAATTATGTCAGAGATCAATGTTAATACATCACCGTCTATAGCTGAAACCACGCAGTGATACTTAGTGTCATCTGCACTGATGCCAGACACAACAAATTGAGATTCCAGTTGGAAAAACCACATGTCGGGATTAGCCCGCCAAAACGGTGGAGCCTTAAAAGCCACTCGAGCTCAGTTCAAGCGGTTGCGTTCAAGGACGAGGAAGTATTTGAATCCGGCATAATTTACGATCGCAAGCGAGCCAGAGAGCGGAAATAAATCAGCACAAAAATGAGAAATGTTACAGGAAAATGCTTAAAATAGTAAATAATATGCAGTATCACAGTGAATATAATAAAATGAACGATATGAATTTGAATAAGGAATATAAGTGATTGCAAAACTTAAAATTTGAAATATATTTACATATTTACAGTTGCATATGTAAGCTTTAGACTAGTTGTAAAAAATGCATTAATTTTTCCTTTCATGATTGATGATCATAAAAAATGACTACTGAAGAACTTACAGGAAAGTCGCGCCGGTTGACACCACTGTATAAAAATTTCATTTGCGCAATAAAGCATGTAAGTCCGGGTTCACCACGTTTGGCTGTTAATCATGATGAAGAACCAAATCATTATAAAACACATTTTATATACACTAATCTAAACTACACTATTACATAAAGCTATCTACACAATACAATCATCGTGCGCGATTCTGCAGAGAATCGGATGCGTTGCTTTCAGGCTCACAGTTCCAGCTCGTCTGTCTCTGGGCTCATAGAGCCGTGTGATGGCGCGCAAGTCGCGCTCGCCATACTACCTCTTCTTATCGACTTACTGGCATTTTTTTATTGAGTCGAGCCATTAAAAGATATTTTCACCGGAAGACCGCTATTTGTTGATTTCACTATGGCGTCACTTGAACTGATAGCTTTTAGTTTGATAGCCACAACAACAGTCTATTCATCAACAGTTTGCTGCTATCGTCTGTTGCTGTTGCCCTTGCTGTGAATGTACCATTAACAGAAAGAATATACTTTCCATCATTCTCTATATCTTAAAATATCGAAAATGGAAACCGATCCACAACTAGAAAATTTACAAGATGATGTTAAAAGAACTACTAGAAGTTTCGGTAACCTTGATACATAAAATAAAAAATAATAATGTATATATATTAGCAAATTTAAAAGGTAAAATATTTAAAAATAACTGCAAATTAAAATAAAACACAATATAACAAATGGAACAAGAACAAAAAAAAAATTAGATCAAAACAAAAAATATGTAAATTAATAAGAAGGAATGAATGAAATCCGATAATATATATTATTCCTTATTTTTTATATCAACGACTAAAATCTGTTTAGAAACAATTGTGAGATTTTTTTCAAATTGAAGATATAAAGTAAAAGAACAGAGATAAGTTTAAATATACGTTAAACATTTTTTTTTAAACGGCCAATTTATTAAAGTTATGCATAAAAAAATTAGATGAATAGCATAATCAATGGAAAAATATGTGAGAATATAATAATAATTTAACTTTGTGCAAGTAAACTGTAATAGAAATATAATTTCACGTTAATTTAAAGCACAAATGAGCATTAAAACGCAGACATATGTTTCGGGATTGCATGGAATCCCTTTTTCAAAGTGACGGATGCTCATTTGTGCTTTAAATTAACGTGAAATTATATTTCTATTACATGTGAGAATATGTTGAATAAATCTATAATAAAACTGATGTTTGAAAAATATAATTTTTATAGCAAAGATTTTTTAACTATTTTTTTTTTCAAATGTATTTCTTATCTATGCTCGAAACTCCAAATGTAAGGTCTTTTAATTCTTCAATGAGCTCTTCATTTATGTATTATTCACAGGAATTCAGAATCGGTCATTTTAATTTATAAAAACTGGTAATTCTACCCAAAATTCGGCTCTCTTCTTGATCGCAGATATCTAAAAGTATCACATTTCGGCCTCGGAACTGAAATACAGGGACCTCTTTCCGAAGTGCTAATTTTCAGTCGATTCCGGGAGCAATTACCGGAGGCAGCGCGTCATCAGTCACGTGAGCTTTTTATTCCGAGAGTGGTCAGTCGATTCCGGGAGCAAATTACCGGAGGCAGACCGATTCCGATGGCCTCTTGGTAAGGCAGAGTTCGGAAAGATGACGTCATGAGTCACGTGAACGCTTCAATAACGAGAGTGAATGACTTTCCGAACCGCTCGTGGTAGAGCCCTAGGTCTGCAATTGGCAGCAGCCAATAGCAGCCCATTAGAAATTAAAAAAAAAAAAAAACAAAAAGCATGTGAATATTGTTCTATAAAAGAATTATGTTTCCTCTAATAGCGGAAGAGAAAATCTATCCGATAAAAATATTTGAGAGCTTTAAAAATATATTAAACTGAATCATTTATTCTCGAATTGTCCGGTCATTTACTTTTAGAATGATATCACGTTTTTGTCAAAGAAACTTTTGATGATCTGTAACGATAGAGGATCTATTTACTTATTTGCCCAATCTTTCACTAAAATAATATTTTATTTCTCCTTATCGTTAGGGTTACCGAATTGGGAAGCTCATATTATAAGCGAGACCAAAGAAAATTACTTTTATCGATCGGAGTGAAATTCAGAACGATTATTTTGCCCCCCCCCCCCCCCCCATTTTTTTTTTTGAGAAAGTCCTAAGGAAATTTTTCACTTTTCAAAACTTTGGTCTTTTTGTTGTGTTGACAGTGAAAGACACCCACGCTGCGAAATGATGCCACTACATCATTCCAATTGGTTGAAAGAAAAAATTCGACCCCCTTTTTTAATGAATGTTGTTTGACTTTGGATGATTCTGTCAGCAAGTTTTCCCAAAGACTTAGTATTTGCGGAAAATGTTAAACTGAGATTACGAGTTTTAAAAATTACCATGGTGTAAAGAAAACTTTATTTCGATAAAATGATTCTTTGAAATGGTTATTTCATGTTTATTGACTATTTTTCTTAATAGTATTGTTTTAAAAACTAACATGAACATTTATTTCCTGATATTAGGTAAACTTACTGAATTGTGATGCCTAAGGAGTTCATAAATAAAGTTACTTGTTTATTGAATACACAACAATACAAAATCATGTAGTATTTTTAGAATTGCAACATTTAATACAACAAATCTATCACACAATCAAGCTAAGAAACATTATTCCTAGTATTAGTTAAATTTCAAAAAAGAAGGAAGATCCTCTATAGGAGCAAAGCTTTAACATAAACTTTGACTACTTTATGGAACACTTCTGGTTTAGATTATTAGCATAAGGTTTAGGTTATTAGCATAAGGTTTAGATTATTAGCATAAGGTTTACATTATTAGCATAAAGTTTAGATTATTAGCATAAGGTTTACATAATTAGCATGAAGTTTAGATCATTAGCATAAGGTTTACATAATTAGCATGAAGTTTAGATGATTAGCATCAGGTTTACATTATTAGCATGAAGTTTAGATTATTAGCATAACTTTGTAGCACCTGGGAAAACATTTCTGCCTTTCTTTTTTCCCAGATGACTCGCAGCCACAATACCCCATACGAAAGAATAAAAATATCTGCGCCTGAATATAATAACAATGTGTTTCATGAAAAGTTTCAACATACAAGAATAGTTTAAAATTCATTTTGAATAATTAAATATGTGTATTGTATATTTGTTGAGTAATGAGCAACAGTATTACGTCACGTAAAATCCGAAAATATGTCTCGAAGAGCCCCAACAGTTATTTTTTGTCACTAAATGCTAATGAACAATTCAATTAAGTCTAGCAAGACACACCTCCTCTACGGTATTTAGTTGATAAATAAACAATGTGCATTGAACCTTCGCCTTTCTCCGCCGTAAAATGAATATCAAATAAATGCTCCAAACAAATAATGATTACCATTTCCGAGTCCTTTCAGTTGGAAAAAAAGGACGATTGCGTACAACGCCATTAAATACCATTTAAACATGAAGATATATTTCATGACTTTTTTTTTCTTTTATTTTTTCACAGACTCCCGCCATTTTTGGACTGGCGAATTACCGATATCTCCAAACGATGCAGCACACACACAGAGCTGCTTTCCTCTCCTCTCCAGATAGCGCGGGAATATTATTTTAGGTACTTACAAGGTCAAGGGCAGGCTTTTAATTTGTCACTGACATAGCTACAACGTAAACTTTAGCATAAAAGAAACGATAAAACCCTAAACAGAGAAAAGTAAAGATAGGAGCCTTTACAGGGAAAAATACTTTTTTGGATGTTGTTATTGATATTTTAGCGTCCTGAGATAGCATTTATTTCGACTGATATAGTTTGAAGAACATTTATAGTTATCCTGTACCACCTTAAATATTTTGTACTGGAGACGGAAAAGATATGACCCGTGGGGTCGAACGTGCCCTCATGAAAGTCAAATCTTGCAGCTTGAAAGTGACCTCTGATTGGATTGCTGTGTATAGATCTCTCCATATCGCTTAACAGTCGCTTCTGGTAAACTATTCCAATTGCCTATAACCCTATTGAAGTAGTAATTTTTCCTAATTTCAAGATTAGCCTGAGATTTGAAAAGCTTAAAACTATGACCTCTGGTTCTACTTTCAGCACATAGCTGCAGTCCATCAACATTTCAAGTTTTAATGAATTTAAACAACTGAATCATGTCCCCTCTAACTCTGCTTTGCTCAACTTGCGTAAAATGCATTATCTGTCTTAGACACTTTAGACATCTTAAGAAGGTAAACTAATTGTGAAAAAAACTACTTAAATGTAATCATGATGATACATTTTTTATATATCAGTTAAAAATTCAACTTCTTCAAAACAAATTTATTAAGCATTAACACAATTAAATTTTAAATAAGGTTAAATACTTCCTAAATGTGACAACTTACAGGAAATTTCATTCTATTTAGGCATAATGACTTAATACAATTTTTATGTGTTGTTTAAACGGAAATGTCAAAAAAATAAATAAATAAAGACTTGCGCAAAAAAAAAAAAAAAAAAAAAAAAATGAAAACTGTAAAATAAATCTGTAAAATATTGATTACAAAAATATTGGAACTCGGGAATAATTACAAAATTTTAACTAAAAATTACTGCAAAATTAATTTACCCAAAATAAAAAGCAATAAAATAATAATTCACAAGAAGCAGACTATAAATAGCAAGTAACTCGTAACAAAAAAAAGTAATAAAAAAAATAATAAAAACAGAAAGAAAGAAAAACGGTAATTTGGCTTATAGGTATTTGCTATTTGCCATATCTTATAGTTAAATAACTCGTCTTTTAAACACTGCAAAGCAGAAATAAATAGTAAGGTGCTAATCTAAAAGTTGAGTAAGAATATTTATGATACGTTGAATGTGCATATTTTGTCGTGTACAACTTGCATACGTACAGAATTTTTTTTTTTTTTTGAATTTTACAACTACAGTTGAACTTCTTTGCTGCATTGCTCTTCAATAAATGAAACTAGTAATGATTCTTACAAATTGAAAGAATCATAAAGTGCCCACACTACAACGTTATATTAAGATCACCTACACAGTACCAAAAAATAGACCAGCTTTTGAATTTCAGAGAGTATACTAAAAAAATCTTGAGGCTCCGTTAAAATTATATAGGACCGAATAACCAATATTCATCTTATTCTTAACACTGCGAGTGCAAAATTTTCTCTCAGACGACTTTCCTAGTTCCTCTTGGAATTGCCTTCAATTCTTGTGCAAATATTGTAAACATTGTGCAAAAAATTTAAAACATGGACTTAGAGATATTCATTTATAGCTATTTTTGCAAACAGACACATTAAGTTGAAGACAGTTCAAAACTACATACCAATAATAGAATACTGCAATAATAAGTGATTCTTTTCTTAGAACAAAACACAGCTGTTCATTTAACAGGATGAAAGGGATTGCTTTCTCTTTTGTAATTTTAAAGAAACTGAATTGAGAAGTTTCCTGGAAGTGTATATTATCTCTTGTTTGAAAAAATACTACGATACCGAAAGTCAATGACCACGCACTAACAGCTGAACGTTATGTATTTTTGATCCGTACGAACTTAAGACACAATATCCACCATCTTATGAGAGCATAAAAATTGAATAATAATAAGTCTTGTTAGCTGGCTACAAAGCTAGTATTTCAATGGAGAAATATTACAGATTTTTATACTTATGACTATATATATATATATATATGCATGGTTTTATTTGCGTTGGAGCTCAGCTCGTGTACTTTATAAATTTTAAGTGATTTTTACATATTAAACGGGATTCAGTCTATTTACACATGAAAATAAGTTCTGAAGGCTTTAGGGTTCTCGCACTTCTTTTGATAGAAATTAAAACTTTATCGACCGCTAGCGGTTCAACAGCATACGCACGTCCGACCGGCCGCTCAGCCACAGATTATCCCTGGCGAAGCAACGCACTTAAATTAGTGAGCAATGTACCTCAATACTAATAATAAAATGCAGATGATATAGCAAATGGCAATTGTTTATCGCCATGGCTACCGATTGATAGGCTATTTCAAGGTAGTCTCGAGAAAAAAAGCGATTAATAGGCGATCTGTTGGTAAGCATCGGCAACAAAAAGCCGATTAATAGGCTATCGGTCGGTAAAGTGTTAAGCCCTGACTTTAAATAAAATCAGATTCTACACACAAAACTAATAAATCCAAAATTCATTAGTGTTTTTAGTTCATGTGACTCAAAAATTCAGAACAGTTGATCAATCTGTCAATTTGTATTTATTTACTCTTGTTAACATTATCGCTTAGTTTTGGGAATAGGATCTAATACTCAAAGGTAGCGCTCACTCTTTGATTTTCTATGTGCTACCCAGACGAACATATGTCGTTGTATGTCAACATTTTAGGAGAACAACAAATAAACAATGAAAACAGTCCTTCGTTGCTTGGCTACAAAGTTAATACGTCAGTTGCCGAAATTAGTGTATGAATATTGCAGACTTACGCTGATATGGCTTTCTGCCAAATCGGATTCTACATGCAAAACTGTAATAAACAGGAAATTATCATTTTTGAACTTCGTCTGTCTGGTTCTTTGGTATTTATTATTAGTAACTAACTAATAATAAATATCTTCAGTTCTGTCAGAACTAGTGCTACTAATAAATGTTAAGCATAGTTCATTCTAAGACAGAAGTACTAGTAATTTTTTTTTCTCCCCTTGTCGGTGTTAATATCAAAAATAAATTTCAAGAAGTAAGAGAGTTAATAAATGAAGTTAAAGGGAGATACTGCATCAATCGATAAAAATTAATTTATGGGAGAAAATGATGTATGCCCGAGGTGACGTATTTCATCCCCCGGAAACGCTTTCCTTCTGGTTCGTTTTACGCGCAATATTTTTACCCTGAAAATAACATTTTTTCGAAGTAGTCCATTTTAAAATTTATTATAACGTTAATTCGGAAAAAAATAATAATTTTGACGCTGAGGAAATTATCACAATGATTATTTGTTGAATGGCAACGATAGCTTTCTTTGGAATGTTTAGATAATCGATGCCTCCGTAATACTATTTCCAAGTAATACCGTAGTATTAAGGAAGTAACGGGATAATGCAGCGATGTTTTGAATTTTAAAATACTCAAATCATGGCGAAAAAAGAAACTGCGACGCCAGCGGTTTCTACAACGCGATTTTTAAAAATAAAACCGTATAACTTAAAACATTTTTTAAAGATTATATGGGTAAGATTTTGGTACTTAATATTCATGTCTAAATGTTGATCGGCTGCACTGGAGATAGGTATTGACTTGTCGGCGTTTCGTAATCTGGTAAGCCTACGCAAGGCGGTTTTGTTCAGGGGTAAAGGGGGGAGGATTCATTTTGTCCAAAAAAAATTGATCCGCATAAGACACAAAAGTACTTTAAATTATAATCAAGTGTTGCAAAATAAATTCTGTACAAATAAAATATTGCAGCAAGGGGGTCGAAAATTTTTTTGCATATTTTTTTTAACTTTTAAGGCTTGTTTGAAACACTAAAATTAGTTCAGAAACATTGTTTTAAATTATTGAGCATCAGCTTAAAGAGAAACTCGACGATAGATCAGCAAAATTCTCGTTAAACTTTATACCGGGCCTCGGCAACCTATGACCCGTGGGTCACCCAAAGACCCATTTCATAATTTCTAGTGACCCATTTAATTTCCGTAGATAAAGTAAAATATACAAAAAGGAATTATAAAACGAAAAGTAAAACGAACACTTAAAGAATGCATTAAAAGAAAAAAGAAAAGAAAAAAAAAGAACTGAAAGAAAGAAAAATACTGAAATTATAAAGATATAGTAACATACTATATCTTTATAATTTCAGTATTTTATTTATTATAAAGATATAGTATTATAAAGATATAGATAATTATTATAAAGATATAGTAACATAATGCATTTTTATTTAACAAAATAACAATAATTATAATCAACTAAAAATAATAATAAATAAATAAATATGAATTAATGAATAAAATAGAGCAAGCCGCCGTGATAAACTTGTTGTATACTGCCGTGTTTGCTTGTGAAAATAAATATAAATAAATATTTTATGGATAAGCCACAATCACAAACAAGTCATTAAATGTTTTTTTTCTTTTTAATAATCGCTTATAATTTAAAATGTTCGTAGATTAAATTTTAGAAAAAGAAAATTAAAAAAACATTATTAGCATTCCTCCATTCCTTATTTGCAGCGTTAACTCTCATTTTGCACTTACGAACGGAGTTCTAAACGAATCGGAGATGCATTCATACTTTGCCGGTTTCTCATTTGGCAGGTTATTGCTTTGCTAAAATTATACTAATTTTCTTAGCTACACATAATCCGGACACTTAATATACTTTCTAGTCCGGCAGAGATAATTCTATTGTAAATATTACACTCAAAACGAAAGAGAAAGACCTTATTCATAGAAAAACGGGGAAAGAAAAACGTGTCACGATAGTATTCCCTTTTATGTTTTCATGTAGCTGGAGCAATAAATGATTCTATTATACAGAAAGTGACTCCGACGATTTTCAACGGGAAGTTTCAATCTATTGTGGTGGAAGATCTGTCACCATGAAAAATATGAGTTATGATTGGCAACTGCAAACATTTTATGGCTCATGATATAATAACTTAGTGATATTGAGATATTATAAATAGAATATAAAACATATAAGTAGACTTTTTATTTACTAAAAAATATATGGAATAAAAAAAACAGTAAGTCTATCATTTATTTTTAACTCTTGCATTCTGAATATTTAAGTGGCTGATTGCTGAAATTAACTATCTCTTGGATTAGACCAGTGGTTCCCAAAGTGGCTTATATGAACCCCCCGGGGTCTATTGTGACCAACAAGGAGTCAACGTCAACGAAAGAAACAATTGGGGGTGCATGAGAAAGGAAAATAAGGGTCTATGATACTGGATTATATTTCAGTAAGCTTTCACCAAATTTTAGACATGATGCACCTAACTGAAATCTTGCCAATGCCACGTATTTATTTATATAATAAGAATATAAATTTACTAATTAGATATTCGTAAAATATATATCATAAATTGCGCAATAGGTACCCATTCTCTTTCTGTTTGTAACTAGTAAAATCTTGCACTTTTAATGTTTGTATAAAGGCTTTGGCCATTAACTGTTGATGTATAAAAGTAAAATTTTACATGATAGAAAAAATGATTCATAACATTGTTTTAAACTATTTATTAGCTTTCACGTGACATTTCAGTACATTTTTCTCTACCGTTTTAGAACTTCTAGGGGAAAACTTTACCCTCAGTTTTACTCTTATTCAAAACTTTCAAATATAAATGTTGCACTCATTGGATTCTTTTAGAATGATCCCTTAGGAAAATAGAAAGGAATGACAAGAGGTTCACGGGCTAAAAAAAATTTAACAACCTATGGTTTAGACAATGAAATAAAAGCATCGTGTGCGTAGCCGATTTCTATCCTGCTTTCCCATTAAAAACGCGAAAGAGAAAACGAAAACTTTTCGCACAAGAAGTAAACTTTTTACTTTTTATAAGATCGCAGAGAACTTTCAGCATTTTTTAAGGCATGATAGCGGACTACATGAGCTATGAAAACAATATGAATACTAAGATAAAACAATATGTGAATCAATGATTTTGTAAATGAATAAACATTTGGAAAGTGTTAAGAGGTAAACAAAAATTATAACTAAAAATTTGTTTTAAAGATATTATGGGATTTTTCTTTATACAAATACAAAAGTGACGACCAGCAACAGGCTCAGGGCCCAGCTAGGCTGGTTTTAGTTAATTTAGCAGTCCCCAATGAACATCAAGAGCTTTCTTAAAAGTTTTTACCCCACTGCAATTAACAGTCGCTTCCGGTAAACTATTTCAAGTACCTACAACCGTATTGAAGTAGTAGTTTTTCCTAATTTCAAGATTAGCCCTGAGATTTGAAAAGTTTAAAACAATGACCTCTGGTTCTACTTTCAGCACATAGCTGTAGTCCATCAACATTTCCCGCTTTAAGGAATTTAAACAACTGAATCATGTCCCCTCTGACTCTCCTTTGCTCAAGACTATACATATTGAGCCTTTTAAGCTTAACCTCATAATCTAAATCTGAAAGACCACTTACCAATCTTGTAGCCCTCCTTTGAATCCTTTCCAAAAAGGTAATATCCTTTTTTAGGTACGGAGACCAAAACTGAACAGCATACTCCAAATGAGGTCTTACCAAACTTCTGTATAATGGCAATACAACTTCCTTAGACCTTTTCGAAATAGCCTTATTGATAAACCCAAGCATCCTGTAAGCTTTGTTACTTACTATGCTACACTGCTGACTGGACTTGAAGTCATGACTAATCAATACTCCTAGATCAACAACTGCTTCTGCTTCCCTAATGACAGAACCTTGTAAATAATAGGTTGCATGTTTATTCCCATTCCTGTCAGCATGGCACCCAGTCTCTTTCAGTCGCCGAAAAGTGGCTTACTTATAATTGAGAGCTTCTTTCACCTCCCTAGAGAACCACATGGGCCAAATTTTCGTGAAAACCTCTTTCTTTCTAAAAGGAACATAATCCATCACTGTTTTCTCCAATTTCCCCTTAAACTCTTCCCACTAGACTAAAGAAGTTTTTTAAAGTTAAATACTACTTGAAAAATTAATTCTGAGGTGAAGAATGAATGCGATAAACTATAAGTAATGAATCGGAAAATAATAACTTTTTTCATTCATATTTCACAATCATAGTTGTGACATTGTGATAATTTACGAAAAAATTGCGACTAATGAAATATCGAAAGTTCGCTTGAAAGTGAATGAATGAAAAACGGAAATTTACGCTAATTAACAAAACGAGCGGCAACATGTTTTCCGGTTGTTTATTTTTCCGGCAATGTTTTTGTAATATGGACTATTGTCGACAAATTTGCGATAATGCAATTGAATTGTTTATTTCGAAAAGGTAACATCTCCGTTTTGAAAAAGGAACAACTCTCAGTATTAATTTATTAATTTTTATGGCATAATTAATCAAAAATCGTTTTAATTTACCAGTATTGCATTGCTATTACCTACTAAAATAAAATAGCAAAAGATCAGACCCGTAAAGTTTCCCATATTTTCATAAGCCATTTTTTTCTACCTCCATGAAAAAAATTGTGTTGAGAGTTGTTACCTTTTCGAAATAAACGATTCAATTACAATTTTGCTTTTATTAATAAATTTTAAATGGAATCCAGATTAAGAGGAAATCTCACGTTTTAATCATTCTTTGAAAATACTTTGCAATTACAATATTGCATAACAACTTACACAATATATTTACAAACCAATACTAATGGCATGAGATGCTACGATGTGTTCTTGTCGCATCGCGTGGACGTCCCACCAAGCAGAGATTTATATTTAATACGGTTGTATTGCTTTGAAATTTTGATATAGTTTTTTTTTTTACTATACGCGCTATTAAGGTATAAATTTTAGTCAGTTCTGATCATTCCTTCGTGGTACTGACATTTTCACATAAGTGTATGATCAAGTTAACTATAATATGCAAACCTTTTACCTTCTTTAATTTTGGTTGGCTCATTTTTTTCTTTTAAAAACCCCATTTACAAGGATGCTCGTGTCCTCTGGACCTAGGCTCAATAACGCTCGGAGGCAACAATACACGTAAAGTTTATATAGTGTAGTATATTTTAAATTTCTCACATATAGCAGTAAATTGTAAACGGATACTAGCAAAAAATACTTCGTTTTAGAATGAAAAAAAAGAAGAAACAAATTACAGCAATTATTAAAATAAAAAAAAAAAAAAAAACTCAGAAGGATTTTTAAAAATATTTTTATTTTTTATGTTTTTTTTACAAGCACCATTTTAATTCGTATCTAATAAGCGCTCGGCACGCATGATAAAGTTATAAAAAACACTTTCCCTGGTAAACGACACCAAACTAGAGAGCAGCTTTCGAATTTGTAATGGTGTTTTACATCTCTCAACTTAAATTACAATGGCAGACCACAAATGCTCATTATCCATCTTACATATATATCTCTCTTTCCCACTCTAAATCCAGTAATGTGAACTTTTCAAGCTACATGACGACGTTTTCGAAACTTAATAAAATTATTCACGAAACGTCAAATTCAAGTATCAAACTAAACCACCTGACAACGTCATCACAAAGGTTTCACGTTAACGTTTTTCAAAATACCGTTGAAAATATGTTTGTATATTGATAGATATCTTTTAACTGTAAATCCGACGAAAACCTTTTGTCAGATATCTTTTCATCCGTAAAAAATAGGAGTTTCTTGTAACACCAAATCACGTGCAGCGTGCACATAATATTTTGTATTGTTATTTTGTGCTTTTAACGTTCTTTTTTATTTTATTTTTTGCACCGAAGGTAAACCTTTTGCTACTTAATGATCATTGAGAACATACTTTACAATATATAGATAATATAATATAAGATACATTCTAATATAAAATGAAAACAACATTGAGAGTCATTAGAAATATATAAATGCAAACTTTGTCCCGATTCATTCTACGACTAAAATAATAACTAGTCAATAGTACTTTTAAAAATAAATTTTAATAATTCCGCTACTACGCAAAGGTTGTTGTAGTTCCTGGAACTCATTCCGTTTTAATAGAAAAACTACTAAATTTTAAAGCATCTTTTTTTTCTGAAGAATTAGGGAGAAGATTTCAGGAAAAATATAACACATCGTTCCAAGTAACGGCAGACAATCGTAGATTGAAACGGAAACATCGAAAGTGAACTCTTAAATTTACTGCAGCGGGAAAGGTTCTGAAATTGTGGAAATGAACCTTAAAAATGTGATTAATTTGATTAGATACGTTTTAATATACAAGAAGCAAATATGTATAGAATAAGAAAAAAGTCATTCATCGGAAGTAATTTTCTAGTATTAACTTTAGCTAGCCGTATGTTTTTTTTAGATGTTAAAAAACAGCAGCAGCTGATAAACTTCTTCTACAGTGGATATTAAAATCAAGTTGCCCCAAGCTGTTACACATTTTTAAATTTTGAAAACACTGTTTTTCTGTAACGTCAACAGATTTAAAAGCTACTAGTTTTGAAAATCTAAACGTGAGGGAAAAAATAATTTCAATATGTCGTCGTAAATAGCACTGCAGTGCTCTACAGCAAAAAATACACCTATCTGAATTCTTTAAAAGCTAAAACAAAAGTTTTGGTTTTTTGCTTTACTGATTCAGATTATCAACAAATTTTAAAAAGATCTCCTTTAAAATTTTTTTTTTTTTCTGTTTTTTTTATTTCACCTTAAAAATATTTTTTTCAGAACGCTTCAGAAATTAAAATAACAGAATTTCCAAGTAAAAGATTTAAAAGAAATTTACTTTGCAATTAAATAGTTCTTAATTCTTAAAACGTGTGAAGACCATGAAACAATATGTTTTACGATTCTCTAATAATAAATACTTCGTTTTTATATTTCTCGACTGTAGATTTTAATTTTCATTTTAACATTTAAAGAGGAAAAAATGGAGTAGATTTCGTAAAATATTTAAAACTTTTAAAAAGCCTCTTTCTAATTATGGGTTATTAATATTATGATTTTGGACAGAGATTGGTTAAAGAAAAAGAGAGAGAAAAAAAAATTCATTTTTTAAACTATTACTATAAAAAAAAAAAAAAAAAAAAAAAAACATTTAAGAGATTGACATTTTTGGTGGTAATTAGATGATAAGCAGATATTTCACACCAGGTAGTAACTAACATAATATTTAAGGGTAAAATTAAAATGTTTGAAATCGAAAGCACTTAGAAATAAAGTTAAACTAATATTTAATTTTTTTCTTTCTTCAATTTGTTTTTGCGCTCTTAGGGTGCTTTCACATGGCGACAAAGTCGAAAAACTTGCCTTTTCTCATGTGCGCAAGCGCAAGGCATATTTTTACCTTCAAAAATTGGCTCTCCGGTTGCGCAGATGAGAAAAGACAAGTTTTTTGTCGTCTTTGGTGTGAAAGTACCCTTAAGGCTTTGTGTAAAAGGCTGGAGCAGTAGTGAATACAAGTGGTATTTCATCGCATATGCTAGGGCTTGAGCTTAACATTTCTTATATGCACACTCTCAGAAAAGCATGCTCAAATCTCACGAAACTTTCGTCGTATTTGACGAAATGGTTTCGTGAAAAATGCTCCGATTAAACATTTCGTCAAATTGACGAAATATGATTCATTATACGTTTGACGAAATGAATTTCGTCAAAAACTAAAAAATATTTCGTCATATACGTTTCGTCAAAAACAACAAAATTTTAGTCACTTGTTTCGTCATCTATTTGAGGATACACATTTCGTCAAAAACAACGGAATTTTAGTCGCTTGTTTCGTCGTGTTTATTTGATGAAATACATTTCGTCAAAATGACTAAATTTTCGTCATTTCGATTCCGTATTAACGAGTCTTTAAATTTCGTCACTTTTTATTTCAATTTCATCAAAAATGAAAAAATTTCGTCATTTTGATTCGTTAACCTTTAAGTTACGGCGCTCGAGCTCCCGAAATTCATCCATACAACGGCAAAACTGAGCATTTTTTTTCCCCTCAGTGTGACCACGGGGGCCCTTAACTCCCATTATACCTCTTCTGAGTGTGATTGACTTCATTAGAAGGGTTGCCAAAATATAAACTTTCATTACTCAGTTGCTATTTTTTTGCTCCCAATCGCCAATTCGAAGTAATTATATGATTTCTAAAGTCAATTTCCGAAAGAAAGTAAAAAAGGAAGATATGAAAATAATAATAATAATTTCGGAAACATGTAGTTTAAATGAGGAAAGAAAAAAACTGCAACTTATTATTGAAGTCTAATGTGAGTTTCCCTATGTTTGTCTAAAAATTTTTGCTAAGCTAATAAGGCAATCAAAATTTCTGTAAAATTAGAGTTAAAATTGACAATAAAAAGTGCTGTTCCATACAGTGGCGTACGCAGAATTTTTTCAAGGGGGGGGGGGATTCATAATGTTCTGAAACTACTAAAAGAAATTCGAGTATGTAATAAAGCACTATTATTTAGGGCTCAAGGGGGGGTTTTAAACCCCTAAACCCCCCTTGCGTACGCCACTGGTTCCATATAGTTGAATAGTAGTGACCTTTCATTGCTTTAGAGCGTCAATATATATATATATTTGCGATTTTTCTGCTCTGTGACATTTGATTTGCTTTCTTTCGGAACTTGTACATAATTTGCCTAGATTTCGACAAACATCCCAGGTGCGAAGTCATGACAGCATTTTATATTAAACATCTGCAACATACATTGTCAACAACTTCAATAAACAAGTAAAACATTTTAAGTATATTATTAGTACACGAATTCTATAATTCGCAGCGCTTTATTCCTCCCCGCACCCTCCGTAATAGATTATTATTTTTCTCCTAAGTTAACATCTTGCTTTACGTGGTATTTCATGATAAGAATATAAAACGATCACAAACTGAACAAGGAAGTAAAGTATCTCCTCATTGCTGAAACTGATATCCTTATAACGGATTTACTGTATCCTAATTCACTTAAAAATTGCAGGGATGAATAGACAATTTTCCTTTGCTATTTTCACCACAATGACTTGTTGATTTACTCATATAGCAACTGGAAAGCGGTCATTCACCGAAGATAATCAGAAGGCGCTTCAAACTGTCTGTTGTACTTCTAACAAACTCCTGTCTGCCGATGGCTCCGGGGGGAGGTCCTTTGTTAACAAAAGCAAGACCGAATGTCCAGCTATTGTACTTGCATTCCCCTCACAATCACTTCAACTCTTTTACTTATTTTTAGTTGAATGCACTTACCGGAATGTATGACATGGGGTAGACTCTTATTATTTCGACTTCAACACGCGTAGTGTACATGTGGATTTTATTAGGAAACCAAGAAAGAAATAATTATAAACATAGAATGTTACCTCTAGCGCATCGAGCTGCTAATTGGATTATAACCTAGGGCGGCAGAGCTCTGAGCACGACAGAATAACTCTTTTTAAAATTAATACCAAAAGATGACAAATATTGAAAATTTTAATCCGGCCCGTCATTTCAATATTTTCTACGGGGGGAGGGGAGAAACTTAACTAGGTCATTTTCTAACTGGGGGAAGCCCAGGATTTAGCGCCCCCTGCCCCCTTATATACAAAAAAAGTATATATTTAGGTTAAACACACACATTTAGTCAATTTATCGCCCCTCAGGATTTAGCGCCCCCTGCCGCCTTATATGCAAAAAAAAAAGTGTATATTTAGGTTAAATCCACACATTTAGTCAATTTAGCTCCCCTAAAATAATCTGGAGCCCGGGGCATGTGCCCCATTTGCCCCCCTCTAGTCACGTCTCTTGGGAGGGGTGAGCAAAGGAAATATATTAAATTTATAGATAAAAAGCAAGAACACGTAATAATACATAAACACACGTATAAATACATTATGTATCTAAAAGTCAGGTCGCCATGCCCCCCCCCCCCCCCCCGAGATCGTTTAAGTGATTGCCTACGTTTTAGTGAGTATTTATATGACCATAATAAATGTTATCCGACGAATATGTGTGTCTAAGGCCTCCTCCGCACTTACAGACCCGACCAAGACCAGACCAATGTCCCCCACCTCATTAGGGTTGTGATTGATGATCCCCGACGGGCTATACGCGAATATGTGTTGAGCTCTCCGCACTTGCTTTTTCTTCTGTTGCACGACCGTGGTCAGACTTTCGGTCGGGGCAAAATCGGATCAGTATAGTGAGTCGGTGCAGAGAGCGTTCTTCAAGCACAAGGCACTGTAGCCGCACTAGAACCGACCAGACCCGACCAGTTAGCAATGTCTAATAAAGATATGTTATTATTTGATACCGAAAAATTTGTTCTTGCGGTGAAAGAGCATAGCTGTCTTTGGGACCTCTCCACTGCGGATTATTCCGACCGCGATAAAAAAAATCCTGGCCCCATCTTGAGGTTTTCATGGTTTAACTAGAATCAATTTCCTATCAGTCCTTTTACCATTAACAACTGCAATCAGGGGAATTATTGGCAATTCATACTTCATGTGTTTCTGAATTAATGTCTAACTGAATGGGCTGTTTTTTAAGTATATCATCCACTTTGAATTCATTCGGAAAGTCCCCCATTTCCTCAAATTATCAATACCAATTTAATTTCACTGGTTTGCCGCAACAGATTGAATAATAAAAAGAAAAAATGCCATGATATTAGCAGTAGCGTCACTGCGGGGGAGGGGGGGGGGAATTACACCCAAATTAAATTTAAGAGTTCTTTAAAAATACATACACTTGCATTTTTCGATTTTACTGGTACCGTTTCAACATCTCTTTGCTGATTAGAAATGTAGTTTAATGCGAGTTGCACCAAATAAATAAAATATAAAATTTCTTGAGATTTTTTTTTCTGCACTGCTGTAAATATAAACTACAACACTACAAATTTGTACAACACAGCTGAGTTTTTTTTTTTTTTGGAGGGGGGGAGGATAGCAGAAATTTCCGCATTGCTCACGCCCATGCTAGGAACGCCAATGATATTAGTTTTACTTTTTAGAGTTTTCAATAAGAATAAAAAACAAGTAAATTAAAAATATCTAGTGTGCTGAATCTAAACGTTTGTAACTTAACCAAAATATGTGATGTCTGATGTCACGCTCCCTCTCTCTACCCCCCCCCCTTTTTTTGCCACAAACTGTCACTATTGCCTGAAATCCCCCCCCCCCCCTCGAAGTGAAAATTTCCCCGTTCCGAATTTACAAAGCATTGGATGTCAATTTCGAAATACATTTTCGGAAACAAATAATTCTTAAGTGTTAATTATGTGTAGCGAAAAAATGTAATAAATTAAAAAATAAACAAGGTAATAATAATAAGTAGGAATAAAATTATAGATGTGAAATAAGAAAAACAGATATTTCTGCGTTCATCGAAATGCAGAAATATTTGTTCTGTTTATAAAACTGCGATTGGAATAAATACGTGAGAATGTGAAGAAGCTTTTATTAATTATTTTATTTATTGCATAATATAAACACTGAAATTTTATGTTCGCCTGTTTGATGTCAATTTTTGTAGTTTTATTTGTGCGTCCAATGTAAAATCAGTACAATATGTTTTGTTCTCTTAAAAATGTTTTTAAAAAAATCATTTTATTAATATAAATAGTTATTTGTTTTTCCCGTGATTTGATAAGTGAGCTTTTATTACACTACAGTACACATTTAATGTGCAATTATTTATTTTTAAGAATTACTTTTTCGCCCCCCCCCCCCCTTTTCCACCCTCTTTTTTTTTTTTTTTAAATAGGTTGGTAAACAGATAAATAAGGCAAAAAAAAAAAAAAAACAGAAAATACTGCAACAAATGTATGCATTTGAAAAATTCATGGCATTTAAATAAACCATGGCCAGCAACCAACTTGCTCGCCTTTCATGTCTACCGCAAAAGTCGTCCCTTTGCAAAATACCTCTTCACATTGGAGTTTCTCTTAATAGCCCATCAATCAAAGCCCTAATGAGGTGGGGGACACTGGTCGTGTCTTGGTCGAGTCTGTAAGTGCGGAGGAGCCCTAAACCAGAAACATTCCAAATACTCGCCAGACAGTAAATCAACGCAGCGTATTTCGCCAAGACTAGTCGTGAGGACAGGAAGTGCTAATAACTCTCAGTAATTTTCACACCTCCTGGTGATTTCCTTCCGCTCAGGAAGGGGACGAAAGGTCTGGTACATATGCTGTACCGCAGCCGTAAAGAAGGCCGAACTATTCTGCGGTACATATGCTGAACCGCCGTAATCTAAAGGTTAAACATCATAATGAATTTCGTTGTATTTTAACAAACTTTAAAGTAAATTTCGTTATTTGAGTACGTCATGAAACCTTAAATAAATCTTGAATTATTTTTTTAAAGAGGGAAATTCGATATTTCTAGTAATTTGAGGCTTCAAATAATTACACTGAAAATTTTCGATTTTTTGAGTGGCTGCATTAACTTTAAATAAATGTTCTAAAGGAGACTTCAACAAAAAGAAATATTGAAAAATATTTTACTATCAGTAATTGTAATTCTTTGTACACAAGAACGTTTCTTTTCTATCATACAAGCACACCATATTATATACGTTTAAATTAAATTTATGTTAGGTTAATTGTAACAAATTTCTAACACAATTTTATTTTCACATTCTTACTTTCCAAGCAATTTAAAATGTTAGCATTACTCCCCAATTAAGCATTTTGTTGACATATAAAAGCAATTAACTTTTTTTAAATATTATTTCCCCCTTATAATCCTGAAAGCAATGAACTATCAATTTGTCTAAGTTCTGTTTACTAATTCATTCAGAAAATTGTTCAATTAACTTTAAAAACTTTGATTCATTGAGTTGGTTATATGTATATATGAATTTGTCACACGAAGAATTGCTTTTTAAGGATTTTGAAACCTCACAACACATTTAAAAGAAACAACACCAGCAATAATAATAAAATTTGACTTTTATTAGGTTGGTAAGCATTTTTCTAGCTTATATGGAGCATTACAGAAAAACTGAAATTATGGTATAAGCATATAAACTGATAGGAACATGTATAGAGCACAAAAAAAAAACATGTTTGAAAATTAAAGTAAAGGGATTCAAACCAGAAATTAGGGGAAAAGCATGTTCATGATTACCGTAAAATACCGAATAAGTGCCCCCTAAATTTTGCTGAAATTTGCGGAAATACGGGAGGGGGCGCTTAAAGAAGCGAAAAAACGTACCGATTCTACGTTGCACCCATCCATGATTCATTGAAAGCAGTACCACAGTAAAGACTCATCTATTACTTATTTGTTTAGCCAAAATTCGTTCCGATCCATTCCCCCCTTGAAAATTAAAAGAGAGAAAAAAAGACAAGAAAAAGCAAAGTGGCAAACAAATTTGGATTGCGCTGAACGCACAGCTTTACATCTAACCTACTTTCATATGGTTTCATCTGTATTAATAAGTAAAAAGATTATAATTATAAACAATAGCAAGAAAACATAACATCAGCTGACGACCGAGGCAGGTGCAAAAACATTCATTCCCCTTGCCTGACGCATATTTGATTTTTTAGTTACTTGAATGTGCACAAATAATTTTTTTTTTACTTTTCTTCTACTGTCTTCTTCATTTTAGATCGGATATTGTTATGCAAAACTGAAAATTCTTGCGCGACTATACGTACCCTAACGATGATGGTTCGCGCCATCTTGAAAGTGCTTTCTTTTAAACACAGCATGAAAGTTGGAATTCATGTTTTGAAAGTAATGAAAATAAAGTTTAGTGAATGAATTTAAGATCGTAATTGAGCAATTTTCGTAATCATATTCAAGAATGGTCCACTTTTGCGACCGCCATTTTTGTAAAAAAAAAAGGTTCGTTTCTGCGATTTTTACTAATTATTTTTTTTTGTTCCTTCTTTATAATTTCAATGACAACCCAAGTGTGGGGCGGGGGTGGATAATCGGTATTTTGTCCTAAAGATAATTCGTGGAAAACGGGAGGGGGGGGACGCTTGTTCAGTATTTTATGGTAAGTAAATTCTTTAGGGTCACAGGACTCTTTTTTTTTTTTAAAAAAAAAAAAAAAAAACAACTATACATGCAAAAATTTAACTGATATTCAAAAACATGCCAACCCTATAAAATAAATTACAAATCTGAAACTTTTACCATAGAACAAGGATATAATATATAAGAGGTTTTCTTCCCATAATTTGACATGATTTATATATTAACTCACCGGCGGTCTAGGCCGTGATATCACGCCATGAGAAATCTTTCTTGAGATGGTCGAAGGCGTGATATTACGATGCACTTTTTCCGCGTCGAAATGGTCAGTAGCGTATATTTGCGAGATTCTTTCCCCTCTTTCCGAGTAGGCTCCCTGGTGCGCCGGAGGCGTTGCTTTTCCGCCTCTTCTCTCACATACGCACACAATGACCATTCATTCCCTTTGTGCTTTCAAGTTTCAGCATTCAGTTACTACCCCCTGAGGGGGCATTCAAATCAGCTAACAAGTACAAGAAATCCTTCTTGATTACAACGTTTAAAAATGCTTCAATAGCAAGTGAAATTTTATTCTTAAAATGGAAAATATATATATGTATGTCCTCTGTCGTATCTTGTCAGTTTCCGTTTGCTTGTCTGATAAACGAACGCAATGTAATAAAATTATTTATAGGATTTAATGAAATTACGAAGTTTGAAAAAAATAATTTTATTCGGGTGAAAATAAATTGATCCTGCTTTAAAAAAAAGAAAACCTCATTTCCATGGAGGATATACATTGTATATGAACAAGATATATGCACAGAAAATAAAATTAGTAACTTATAGTATCGAGATGAGAAGAATAAGTTATAGTGAAGAGGTTTTACATTGGATTTTTATTACAATCCCCGTCAAATTTGCTGTGCATTCCGGGCCGATGTCAAGACGGAGCAGTTTTCCGTAAAAAAGCGATAGCCAATTCCGATTTAGCGATGTAAAAGAGAAAGAGAGGGGGGTAGGGGGAGAAGGAAAGCATTTTAAGTCTTTAAAAAATAATCAAAATTGAAGAAATATCGCAATATAAAGCAAGATATTTTTTTTTTGTTAAATTCAAAAAGATCATTCGTTTTAAAAATATTATAGCAATACCGGCCAATCTGCATTATCAAGATTACCTTTAGATTAACTGAATTGAACAATCTAAACATTTTTTTAAAACAAAACATTTTAAAAACCCAAGCAAGCCTTAGTTTTTTTAAGTGTATAAATAAACGTGATAGCTTCATGGGGTTGACACATGGGGCGAAACATTTTTAAAAAATAGAGAAGGATTTCCCACAACGTTCATATTTAAAAGAAATAAAACGTGGCATAGGGACATAACCAGGGAGGGGGGGCACGAGGTCGATTTCTTCCACTAACGTCATAAAGCTAGCCAAGAATTGCGTGTTTAGGACTTGTCTTCAATTTCACAATATTGCCCGCAGAGAACACCCGATACTTCTTTTAGCGTTACTAAAAATGTACTAATATTTGTTTTTAAATACTGTACAGAAAACTCACTTGTAAACCTGTTTTCTTATCTTCATCACCTAAAATCACATTTTTAGAGCCTCAATTTCGAAAGTAACCCCCTGGGACAGAACTTCCCAAAACCCCCCTAACATATCCAAGGTCGATTAAAATTACGTTATTAGGTATATGTATATATACATACTATATATTAAATACACGTTTCAAAATGGGGGGACCGCCAAACTCATACCCCCTTCCCTCCTCGATATTTTTGTACTCGCAACGACCTAGTCTGGTCAGGATCAAGATAGAGAGGCGTTTTCAAAAGTTTTTGTACTTTTTATAACATACGATTATTTCCATGCCTGATAAAAGTTTCGCTGTTATATACATGTATATTATTGCGGATCTATCAAAAACTTCATTTTCCTAGTTAATTATTTCCCCTTTTCATTTGTCAGGCGGTGCATTACACTACACGGTTGATGTCAACAAAACATTGAATAGACGGCATACAAATCAGATACGCTTTACTGTCAGTCCTTTTATATCTTTACAGGGTGAAGTCTTACTCATCTGGGCGGTCTTAGCCTGAAGTGCCACGAACTACTGCACGTTTTAGCCTTGGAGTAACATCTGTGCCGGAGCCCCCCAATAATTTTTAATTATTGTTATTTGTGCATTTCATGGTTTTTCAATTATGTTTTCAGCATTATTTATGCATATAAATAAATTTAATATTTTTGATGCTAAAGAGTGTTGAAATATATTTTTGAAAAAAAAAGTTACATAATTCAGAAATTTAAAATGTTCGCTATCAATTAATTATTAACTTATAAGCAAAATTTCAAACGCCATTTTTGTTAAAACTATCTGTTGACGAACATAAAAAAGTGTACATATATTTGCAAAGGCCTTTCTTATAGGAGGGGGCTTAAAAATTTTAACAGTGACTTATATTGCAATTTTGAAGAATATAACTAAGTAGCATAGTTACTTAAAAAATACAATTAGTTTCTGATACAGTGCATTGGGATGTTCATATATATAAATATATGAATAAATACATTTATATATATGGAACATTGAATCAATTATTGAAACGATGGACTTCCTAATAGCAATGAATCTGTTCTTAGAATTAAATCAAATAATTAGCAAAAACTCAAGTTAAATTTACGTATTAAAAAACAGAAAATTCGCTTTGCAAATTAAAATTGGTAATAAGCTTGTTTCCTGTCTTAGCTTGAACATTAAAAAAAAAAAAAATATTTATGTTAAAAGTCACCACTGCAACATAAAATGGTGCACTTCAAACTTCACTTTCATGCTACAACTCTGAGCTACGACAGTTTCTAGTAGGCAGTCCATCGTTATGATTCAGAGTTGAACCAAGATACCTGTTAAAATAAAATCTATGGTTAAGGTTCAAGGTTGAACCATAATACTGGTTAGAAAAAAATTTGATATCATGGTTCAAAGTTGAACCGTAATACTAGCTAGAAAAAATTCCGTAATCATGGTTCAAAGTTGAACCGCAGAACTGGTTAGAAAAAACTCCGTAATCATGGTTCAAAGTTGAACCGTAATACTGGTTAGAAAAAAATCCGTAATCATGATTCAGTGCTGAACCACATTCATGGTGAAACTAGTAAACCGTCATAATGGTTCAACTTAGTACCAACTGTTGGTTGCAGCTGCATTTCACCAACTTTAGTGAAAGGTTGAACCAGAATTTTTTACAGTGTAGCACTGAGCGTGTTCTACAGTTTCATTTGAAGTCAAATATTCTATAAATTTTGAATTGGTGCAAAGTTACCCTGATTGACTGTATATAAGTTGATTAAAGGTTCGACAAGTTTAACCTTTTGTTAATTTGAATAACAAAATATGCATTTTTTAAAGGTTTAAAAAATTAGCACAACATTGCAGTGGGCAATTTAAAATTATTATTGCTGTTTAAATTTTTCCGCGTAATATAAAATATACATGGCAAAATAGTAAAGCTACGGCAAACTTAGTTAGGCCTAACAGTACGTTGATAAATATTAATTCAATAATATGTAGTTATTAAACTACAAGTATACAATCACAGATCCTTACAATTCTAAGAATACTAACCTCATAGTACTTTTTCGATCAGATCTGACTAGCATCAGCATCAACACCCACCAAAGAACTTGCATCACATACACGGCTATGTTCGAAGTTTCCTAAATGCCATTTTCTTTGAGGGAAGAAACATTTCGTCAAATTTTTGAGAGAGTGAGTTTCGTTAAACGTCGTGTGACAGAGCGAGGAAAGAACCGTTGAAAATGACGAAATTTGCCTTGACGATTCAAGAATCGTCAATAATGAGTGTTCTATTTCTGAGCGTGCATGAGTGGCATGACCAGGATAGCGTATTATTGATCGTTGCAATATTTCTTCCCCCAGGAACATTCGGTTCATAAAGGAGGGGTTTTTTCTCTCCTACCTTCGATAAATTTACGCCCAAGTTTAATTCGATGTACGTGAATTCTTCAACAATTCTTTCTCTGCATTTAGTTAGTATTTTTACATTTTAATTCTAGATGTTTCTTGAGATTTTGTAAAAGATTTATAGTTCTGAAGAAACAAGACTTGTTTAGGTTATTGGCATATTTTGATTAATGAATCTCATTTCATGCTCTTAACTTTGTACTAATTTTTAATGCGTTTGTCTTCATTTATGTATTATATGGTGTTAATAATATTTGATTTACACAAGCTTTGTGACTACTTTTTTGAAATCCTATTAGCTACTTCGTCGTAATCGAAATAGCGGAAGCAACTTAATAAAAAATTACGAACTTATTTTAAAAGTAATTTGTTTTATTAATGGTAAGAAAGATACACTTGAAGGAAAATATTGTGCTGTGGAGTATGGTGCTGTTTCTGCGCTAGAGTTACGACGTAAGAAAGATAAATAAAAAGAATAAATACTTTTATGGTGGTATAATTACCTTGTTAAAAATCCAGAAATATGTTGTAAAATTTAATTTTGCTACAATTGAAATTAGTCAGCTTATGCAACATAGAAAAAATGCAAAAAATAAAAGGTATTCTACAGTTTGCCCTACTCCACTGATTTTGATTATCCTGCTTAATCATGACATGATGCATACTAATTTATTTTGATAAAAATGAAAGAAAAATTGTCCACAGGAAAATTTAAATATTTTACTGCATAAATTGTTTTTAATTCAGGAATATATTTCAGGGCGCTATATTCATTATTTTACATGGATTTAAAAATATAGCTCTACATTGAAAAAGTTTTCTTTTTAATGATAGCCAATCAAACTTATAGTTCATATATCATCAATATTTTTAATCAATACGATTCTGCTCTTTAAACGACTACCGGGTTACAATTCATACACAGTTAAAACACCTAAATCATTATTTAAATATATATATGCGTGTGTGTATGTAGACCGCGTAACATTCGCACACGGACATTGATTAGAAATTTAGCATTTAAAATAACCTTTTAAATGCTTAATACGGAAAAGGGAAAAAGAAGACATGAACTATCAATTAATAATCCTCAGTTGTTTTATAACGGAGCATATCACGGTAGGATAAAATAACGGCAGACAGAAAACGGTTTACTTGCGCATTTCTTTCCGGGCTTTTTAACAATCAAGCCATAAAATACATCGAGCTGCGTTCAACGATTTTCATTAATGTTTCTATAAATTAGGCTTATCAGATTTTTGCACCCGATTACATTTAATTTGAAAGTTCTAGCGTAAAAAATGTTTTTATCTGCTGGTTGTGGTGATTTTCCAAACTTGGAGTGTCTGGCTATACTAAATCGTTTTATTGTAGTATAAAGCAAACACAACCATCTAACTTAAAACTGGCAGCATTTTTTTTCCTTAATTTACTGTGGGCGACATCTATTGATAGGTCAATTTTTTTTTGGCATAGCTTAAAAATAAGAAAAATTCACTCATTTTTAAGCAGTTTTCCTATTTTAGAGTAGCTAGTAGTAGTAGTTAAGTTTGAATTTAAAAAACACATGTATTCATTGTCACGCATGTATTCTTGTATATGATGTCCCATGTACTCGTTGTTGCAGCAATTATAAATTATATTTTAAAAAATAAATTAAAAATTAAAAACTAGTGTTTTTGAGTTCTTAGTGTTAAATAGTTTTTTTTTTTTTTTTTTGCTTTACTGTGTAATATGTCTAAATTACAGGACTTATCTATTTTAACATTAGTTGCAGTCAAAAGAATTTGTTAGTGTCGTTTCCTTGAGTTATTTCATTCATGTATCCTTTTTCTGTAATGTTGTCTGCCATTTTCAACACAAATAATTCTGGTGAATAGTGTTTATGCGCAAAAGTTTTATTTTCTAAAGCTGCACCAAAATTCATTTGCTTTTACAAGCATAATGTTTTTCCTGAGCATTTCTTAGTAATCAATGTAAACGCATAATCCCATTGAGCACAATGTACATATGAAATGTATTTTTTTGCCTTTGTTCAATGTCATTCAACTAGCTTGAAGAGTTGATTCCATCTGCAGCTGGTATGTCTAGAATTGTAGTCGATGCACAAAGCTGTGCAAACGCAGCTTTTGCAGAAAACGAAGAAATATTTTTTCTCTGAATATAAGTGCTGTTTATGCATTTTTTCTTGGACAATTATTATTTTAATGTAGCTTATATAAAGCATTTTTTTTCTAACCATTTAACGGAGTTAAATGAATTGAAAGTCATTTAAACTGTAGATTAATTTTAAACATGCGTGTAGGGTAAGGTCAAAACCTCTTCACATGTTGCTGCTTAGAACGTGAAATTTTCTGTCAATCTAAAACGATAAACAAATGAGAAATTTTTCTATATTGCGCATTATAATGGAGAAAAATCAGGGATCGGGAGCGTAGCCCGGAGCAGGAGCACGGAGCAAACGAGACTTGGGTAGGAACTGGAGATTAGCGTGGAGAAGGAGAGCGGAGCAAACGAGATTTTAGTCAAAACTGGAGCGGAGTGTGGAGCAGAAGAGCGAAGCAAACGAGAATTTCGTCGTAACTGGAGCGCAACGCGGAGCAGGAGAGCGGAGCAAACGAGATTTTGGTCGGAACTGGAGTGGAGCCGCAGCAAAGAAACTTGTTGTACTCCACTGCTCCGATTTTTAAAAACTTTTTAAATTTTTTATCACAAAAAATAACTAAAAAAAGGAAACAAATAATATAATCTATTACAATTATTCGTAGCAGAGAACGGGAAGCGGAGCAAGTATTTAGAAGTCGGAACGGATTAACTTTTATCGAAAACTACACATTTTTAAGTTCTTGATTGGTACAAAAGAGGACGCTGTGTCACATTTACCAAATGCATTAAATAATTTTCATATTGTCCTTGTATTATATAATCTTCTCAAGAAACTCTATTTACAATACGGATATCCGAAATTCAGAATGTAAGAGTCACAAGAGTGAATGATCTTAGAGTGTTCAAGGTCACGTAAATTTGAGCACAATTACCCTTTCAGAATTATCTCAAGTTTTTTCAGCAGTTGCATAAAAGGCACATGGCTGATAGTCCTTTGATGGACAATGTAGCGTAATTCCTATCAAGATAACTGCAGATGACCTTAAAGATTTAATAAGCCGATCCATTTGCGCTTATTTAATATTTCTTTAAATCATGACAGTTTAGTGCGTAATGTGTATTTGTTTTCGATATCTTCTGAAGATGATTGATGATTCTGATGATCCTGAGATCTTTTCTGCAAATTGAATTTTATCAAACCATTAGCTTAGCATTGAGAAACACTTTTGGGTCCGGTGTGAAATTTGAAAATCACGTTTTCATTTTTTGGCCACATTCTATACATGGAAATATTATTGCGCAATGGTATATCATACTGATGAAGACAAGCAGTAAGTATATTTTCTGGGAAAAACTGAATCTAAAATCTTTTTTGCAAAACTATTTTCGAAGTTTATGCAAACCTATGAGTTGCGTCTTCCTAGGCCTATCCTGTATCCTTCCATTTTAGTGAAAAATAACTTTAATTTATATCATTATGTTTATACAATATGCTTAATTTTTAAAAAGATTTTTACTTACTTGTCATACATTTTTAATTTAATAAATATTTCTGACAAATCAAACTTAACGTCTTCGATATTCAGATTTGGTTTATTTATTTATAGGAGGGCGCATGGGGGTAATATAAAGTAATTTGAAAGGGTACACGGAATTCAATAGTTGTTGAATAGATTTGGTGCTTTACCTATATGTATCGAATAATCCAAGGAAATAAAAACAAACTAATCTCACCCATTATGGTGAGTGCTTATTGGGAGAAAAATTCATTGATTGATTATTGAATTTTCATAAATTAATCACTTCGTTTTTACGTTTTAAGGCTTAAGAGCTATACGCTAGACATTTCTTGTAAGATTTCTGCGTGTTTCTTCCCCACATTTATGTATTGGGGAAACAAATTACTATTCGATGTGGATTTAGACAATGTGTCACACATCATCTTACAGCCTAACATCATCTTACAGCCTCATTTCTAAAGCAGCGACAGCAACACCGATATTTGAACTAGAGACTGCTACTTATGAAATTAACACCAAAGGAGGGTTTCACACGAAAGGCGACAAACACAAAAAAACTTGTCTTATCTACCTAGATAAAAACTGCAGAACATATTTTTGAAGGCAAAACTATGCCTTGCTCTTATGTAGGGGATAAAAGACAAATAGTTTTGTATTTGTCGCCTTAGGTGTGAAAGCACCCTTAGTTTAATTCCGTAAGTCTTTTGTCATGTCTGTCACACTGTTTTTGATTCATTTCAGGCACTACATATTAAAATAACTTAATAAATCTTGGTGTGCTTATAGATCTGCATGCCTACTTTTTAAATGATGGGAGAATTTCAGTCTATAAAATAAAAAATTTTGAATTATGCAACAAAGTGCAGATATTACAAAAAGTTATACATGGTTCTCCAGACGTGTTTTTACATGCGAATTAAAAATTTTGTTTCTTAGACTAAAATTCTTCCACTACTGTTAAAGTAGTCATGAAGATTTGAAGCACACCGTAATTTATTTACTTAGTTTAATATTTAGTGACTAAAACAAGACAAAAAAGTTATGTTTTCGCATGTCTGTTACAAATGGAATTAACCGGAATTAATCTTTAGCATTTGTCCGCGAAATGGTCGACTAGTCATAGTAATTCAATGGTTTAGTTATGATAAATAGTATGTTTAAGTGCATCTGCATGATATACCCTTAAATATTTAAATAAACGTTAACCCTTTGATTACTAATTTTTTTTAACCAATGCGCTTCAAAATGTGAATGTTTTTCTTATTCCATACTCGTATTTCAAATCTACTTATGTTTTGGAGTTTAAATCAGTAATGTATTTTTGCAGCAAACATTGTTTATTATTACTTTGTATCATAGGATGAGAAGCTCTAAGACAACAGCTTCAGGCATAAAATTCACAAACTTTATGCAACCATCTCTGGAAACCTTAATTAAAGCCCAAATACTTCGGAAATTGCATAACTGACGTCTTAACGATGAAACAGCGGGATAAAACTTTAAATACAAGTAAAAAGCTCATTCCCGTGGAAATCGTGGGATGAGCAATTTCCGCTACATTTTTTACAATGCACGTGGAAATCGCGGGATAAGCAGTCAGAGGGTTAATACATAAAGGCACGTTGTCTTTTGTACTGAACTTACATATTGAAAAGGATAAGAAAAAGTTTAGTGCAATCAAATTTTGACAAGTATACAGTAGAAGTAACGTAGAAATGATGAAAATAAGATGTTAGACAGGTGTGCAAAACTCAAGCAACAGGTGGTTTTTTTTTTTTTTTTGCCACAACTCCTCGAAAAATCATCTGAGAGACATGAAATTTAGAAATGAGAGTGAGCAGTTTTGTACTTAAAGGATCATGAAAGCATAACTGCGTAAAAATGAATACAATTCATACAATGTAGAATCAAACAAAAATAGGCTTTATTGAACTCATAATATCGTTACACATGATTGTCTATCCAAGTGGAAGAATATCACGCAGATGTTCCTTAATATGGGATACGTCTCAGCACCAGATTGTCCACCAGTTTTTGGGATAAGAGTGCCCATGCCTCAAATCAGTATCCGTTTCAGCTCTTGAGTGTTCCCAGGGGGATGTAATCGCGCCGCAATGCGTCTCCCTAAGGCATCCCACACATGTTCAATAGGATTTAAATCAGGGAAGTAAGCTGGCCAATCCAATCGAGTGATATCTTCACTTTCCAGTAGCTGCTGAACAGATTGTGTCCGATGTGGGTGTGCATTTGTCATCCATAAAAATGAAGTCTGGTCCAATGGCACCTCTGAACAGACGCACAGGGGGAAGGAGTAGCTCCTGACAATAGTGTTCTCCTGTTACAGAACCTCTGTCGAAAACGTGGAGCTCAGTCCGCCCGTTCAACATAATGCCTCCCCAGACGAGAAGTCCAGGAACACCGTAACGGTCTCTTTCCACGATGTTACTGAGATGAAACCGTGTCCCGACCTATCTCCAAATCAACTGGTGTCCAGAATCGCTTGTGGCAATGAAACGACTCTCATCCGTAAAGAGGACATGACTCCACTGATGAGAGGTCCAGTTTTTGTGCTCCTTGCACCACTATAAATGGCGGCGCCGATGGCCTGCTGTCAAAGGGATGCAGCGTTTAGGACGACAAGCAAATAGCCCACCTTTGTGAAGGCATCTGGCCACAGTAAACCGTGACACTTGCTGCCCCGCTGCTGTACACCGTTGCTGAGCAATATCGTTTGGCCTGGTTCCGGGTTCTTTTCGCCTGCAGGACGATATATCGGTCACCCACTGCAGTTGGTTTTCTGGAGCGGCCACCGCCAACCTTTCTGACAGCTGTACCTGTGGTTCGGAAGGCTTTCCAAGCTCGCGAAACGACGCTTTGTTGATTCCGAACTCTTCAGCTACACTGCGACCCTGCTCCAACTTTCCGATCATTCTTCTACGTGGGAAGTCGTCCAGATGATTTCTTCCAGCCATAGTTCACGAAAAAACTCACTTGCACCTACAGCAAATGTCTTTAATTGCCTTTACATTCTTCCTTTTATTGTACTCTTAATGTGCGCGCGCCAACAGCACGCGTTTTGCATACGCTCACATTGCCACTGACGCTTTGTTCCTGATATTTGCATCCGCATCACCTTTCTACTGAATTACATGTTCATTGTACTAATCGCAAGAACTCTATTTCTACAATTTCATAGCTATCTGCCTAAAATTTACATTGTTGCTTAAGTTTTGCACTCCAGTGTATTTTTTATTGAAATTTTAATTGTATAAAAATAAAACAAGCAAAATCTTACGTAATGAATGACGTAATTAATAAACTTCGCCTATCTAGTAGTCGATTAAAAAGACTTTTATCTATGGATATTTTATCGATGCTTCGAAATTAACATTGTTTTGTTACAAATTAAATTCATATTTTTAGTAATTTGCTTGTTAGCATGCTTAAAAACAAACTTTAGCGAGTTAATTATCAGACTCACATTTTGCCTTTTGAACTTGACATGACATTTGTTTCGATTAATTAAGCAAGAGGATTTGTAAAAAAAAAAAAAAATACACAAATGCTTTGTTTTGCAAATGATAAAAAAAATTATTTTAAATAACGTAAAAAAAGGAGAAATAAAATTTAATTGCAGTGATAACAAAAGTCAATCGAAAGTGTTTTCTAATTATTTGAAATGGGATTAAATGCTACATTTTGTATAGTTCTTGAAACAGTCTAAAAACATTAATTAATAATAATTAACTGTCTCGTGGCAGTCTACAATATTATAATTTGACGCAAAAGATTCAAACCTACATAGATCAAAAATTAATCAGCACAGTGCGAAAGCTAAAGAACATTCTGTTTTGCTTTAATGCATATGTAGGAAAATACTGCTCATTAATCATGACGAAACTTTATTACAGCTTTCTAAAAATGTTAGGTCTTGACTGAATGTGTGTCAGTGGTTTTGTAAAACAATTTGACGAGCAAAAAGGCAAAGAATTAAGAATTGAATAAATTCTAGTATAAAGTATTCAAATAAAACTAAATATTTTTGAGCACTTTAAAAATTAATCTATCATTAGAAATTTAAAACTTAAAAATTCTTTTCAATTTTGTAGATTAAATTCTACTCAGTCGTCTTTATATTTTTCTTTCTTTAAATTATGTAATATTGATGAATGCGAACTATACTTGATTCAATTTTGCTTGTGAATAAATATATATTAAAATGACGAAAAAACATTTTTTTCCGAAAAATAATTTATTACTTATACATAAATTTACATAAACAAATATCCCTTTTCACTTCAGACTACGTTTTGTTGCTTCCGTATAGATTTATTTTTTAAACTGATGCTATCTCAGTGTTTATTTAAGGTTACTCTGAGAAATTTTAGTCATACATTTTTTAATTATTTTTTTCCTTTAATGTTTGTTTTGTTGAGAAAATTACAAGTCACTCTCTCAGTATTTATGAGGCTTTTTTCTCTCATTTTGTTAGCTTCCTTAGTATAGTATTTTCATATATATATATATATATATAAGAAACTTTACAAATATAGAAAGTAAAATAAAAATGCAAAGTAAAAACCGTAACCGGTCAAGCTCAACCTAATCAAACACACGGGAGCTTGAAGAGTTTTTCGTGTTTAACCATAAAGCCTAAAGACCAGGGGGGCTTATTATGTTTGGGTTTACATTTATACATTTAATAAATCATAACGGGTGATTTTTGGTCTTTGCTGGTATTTATGCTTTGTTCTGGGCCTTTTGTGGATTTTGCTTTTTTTTCTGACCTTTATTTATGTATATAGATGTGCATGCATTTATGGAATTGTGCATATATAAGATGTATAGAATGATTTATAAAGGAAGTCTACGTTATGTATATTTTCTTTTCGCAGGAATTACTATTGGAGTTCGTATTTTTGGTCCCGTTTTTGGATTTCTTCTCGGATCATTCTGCACTAGCATTTATTTGAACTTTCCGTTTGGTAAGTAAAGTTTTTACATTTGATCTTAAAAAATATATAAATAATACTTTGTTAAACACTAATGCACATAATGCATTCAAACATACTTTCCTTGCTTGACAGTTAGTAACTTAAATAGTTCATAATATTGTATGATTCATTGCATAATCTTTAACCTTTTCTTGAGAATTGAACCCATTTCTGTTCAAATGCACTTCACCACTCGTGTATAAACATGCATATTTGGATCATCACAATTTCCTCGGCTTGTAATTGAGCATCATTCTTCACAAAAAAGAATCGTTTACAAATTTATACATCAAATTATTCCCAATATGTAGTTCAAAATAATGTGAATTTTCTCCTATTTATTTCCAATCGATTTAAACATTTGTCGTACATTCAATTTTCTGGATCGGTGATCACTAATGAGTAAGAAATTTATGAGAAAGAGAGCCAAGATTAAACTCACATATTATGAGTACATCTTAAACTGACTTAAGATTTTTGTACTAGGCATACAGAAAGAAAAAATATATTTTCTCTAACTGCCTTGTGTTCTTGAAAATTGTTGTTCGATTTTTATGTTCAGTAGTTGGGATCAAATCATCATAATTTCACAATCTGCATATTCCGTTAGATTTATCAATTAAAATCCTTTAAAAAAATAATTACACCACTTTTCAAGTTCTTCTAAAATGTTTTTGTAGTCCTCATAGCTTTCCTGTTCTGATTCGCCCATAATTTGCCTTTCATTTAATGGAAATAATTTCTGTTTTTTACCGAACCTATTATGTTTCTACAGAGTATCCTTACACACGTCGTACAGCGCAATACACTGAACATTACGACTGCCTTCTACTACAAATAAAAAGTTTATTTATTTTAAATGAATAGCCATTAACTTATAATTTAAAGTAGACAGTGTGCTTGTTGTTGTGGCTGTACAATTACATGAAATCGCCGGTGCACTCACACCTCCCCTTCCCCCAAAAAAGTTCAAGTGCGCTATCTCTCCAACTGAGCCATCTCACCAGGTTTTATCTTATATAACCATAAATTTTTCTTTTTTAGAGAACATCCCTACACACTTTCTTAGTTCCCTCCTAGAGCTCTATGTCTGTTACGGTCCAATTGAGAAAAATGAATTCAATAGTGTTCTGCAAAGCTGTGTTGGCAGTTACTGCTTGGCGTGTTCCCAGAACATGTTAATTATTTGCGCAGAAAAAGAACATTTGATGACTCTAATACAAAAAAAATACCAATTTCATCAGCAATAAATTACAAAAATCGTAAGTGATGTTGAAAGTGTATAATTATAAAACGACAGGCACTGGGATTAGATGAAGCAGAATTAATCCCTGTAGCTACTAAGAAAATAAAATATTTTTAATTGAGGGTGATTTTTTAGGAAGTGGTATAAGGTAAAAAAATGAAACAATAGGTCAGTATCTGAAACATGATTAGTTTGATCAAACAGTAAACATTTTCTTCTGAAGCATGTTTCAAAACATTTCAACTTCTATTTGTGATTTACGAAACCATGAGTTTTTCTAAAAATGAGTTTCCACAATATTTTTAGCTCTTTTGCTCCACAGATTACTTCATTTATTTAATGTAGTAAATAATTTAGTAGTTTTATTACTTTATTAATATTTATATAAGTATCATAACTCTAATTTCATGCATAGTGAGTTCTGAAAAGGAAGCAAAAACACCTCCTCCAATAGACGGGAAAAAGAAGAACTATCTGAAAACTTCTTTTTTTAACTTTTAACTTTTTCAGTCTATGAAAATGCTATTGCAATAATTTTAATATTTTTCATTACAAATTTCTCATTGAGTTTTGCCCGAGCTCCAGTGACTTTAAACTTATTCCTTTCACCTGCTATTTATTTTTTTTTGTCTTGATTTGCTACATGGTTGTTTATAAAAGCTGCTTTAGATAGAACCGTACGATGAATTTTGATCTTTTCCAGGAATTCCGTACTTTTCTGTCTTGTAATCTAATTGTTCCAATTCCAAAAATTAAATGTTTCAGAAAGTTGCTCTTTTAGAAAGCGTCACAGTTGCTTAACGCTGTTTTTTTTCTTTACTTCGCATACCTAGAACAAAAGGAGATTAATAGTATATAATAGGTCCGTGTCTTAAGGCCTCTGCCTACAGTTGATTTCATCTGTGCCTGTCCCCTTATTTCCAGATACCTAGCGTAAAAGGTACTTATTTTCTAAAATTACAACTAACTGGTGTCTAATCCTTTTGCCAGTAGTTACGATTTATTAAATCTGTACTCTTGTTTCTCTTTTTTCGGATAACGAGAGCGATGGATATTTAATGTTTTCTAAAACGACAACTAACTAATGTCGAATCCTTTTCCAGCAATTGCGATGCATTATTTCTGTACTTGACCTTCTCTTATTTCCGGATACCTAGAACAAAATATGTTTACTATTTTCTAAAACTAAATGTTCCTGAACAATTCGTGTCTAATCTCTTTCACAATGCGAAAGATGTGACCTTATGGATGAAAAATGTTGACTGAAGTGCTGATTATTACAAAAATCGAATCCAAATAATTAGTTTTTCACTGGTAAGTCCAAAATGCATGGGTTTTTTCTCATGTTAGTCTTACAGAAATTCATATAGTATTATATTTTTACAGCACATTACTTCATAATTTTAATAAGATTTTGAAACATTTTACATCTTCTCGTCTGATAATATATTTTTCGGTTGGAAACACAGTGGGTCGACTGTTAGAGAAATCTAATGCAAATAATTATATTTTTTAATGGATCATTGTTTTAAAATACTGGGTATTTAGCTTGTTGTTACTTTCTCGAGTATCAGAGAATATCATGTTAGAATTCGTTTGCAACACATTACTTCTGTTTTAAATATATTAAACTTTCAGACGCATTTTACGTTCTAAAAACTCTGCAGGTGCTCGTTGCAAATGAAGTGTGTTGATTGTTAACGTATTATAATACAAATGATTTTTTTTCTCATTGGTTAATTCAAAATGCAACAGACGACTTTTTTCATAATTAAGTTTCCGAATATTGTATTTTTAACGCCTTAATAACTGCTTTGAATATGCTGTTTTCAGAAAAAAATTGCATTTCTCCGTTATAAATCGAAAATTTAACAGTTGAACAAAAGCAAACAAACATCAGTTATTTCTGACACCTTCCTCTCTCTGGTGGGCGTTGTTTTTCTTAGAATCTTAGTTTAAAATCGGTTTTTAATGCGCCATTGCTTTTCTCAATTTTTCTGCAGAATATTCTCTTTTGATTCTAACGTTCAACTACTTGCTAAAAATATGACTTTTCTGTTCCTTCGGTGCTCCATTTCTTCTATCGGCGTCAATTCTATTTCCAGATTCATTTTAGTTTAAATTGCATCTATCTAGCTCTTCAGCTATAAATAGAAAGTGTATCTCAAATCGGCATCTTATGCATTTCCATTTTAAAAGGATTCCAATTACAGTGCTATTAGAAAGTTAATGTAACTTTTATTTGCACAAATTATAGGGGCTAGCATTGAAGGAATGTTTTTGTTGAAAGTACGGCTTCCGTTAAAACACACTAGAAAAGAAAGTCTTTTAAATCTAAAAAACAAGTTTTATTAGTAGAATCTTTAAGATTATAATATTATTTTTGTATAGAAATTTGTGTTGAAGGGATAAGTTTTTTTCTAAGAATGTTTTAGAATAAAAAGATGCAAGAAAGAAAATTCCGTCTTTTAGTGCTGTAAGTTTGAAAATTTTTGATCAAAAGAGATTTCAGTAATATAATCCTCAGGAGTATTTATTGTTTTATATAGGAATTGTTGAGGGTACATTTTTTGTTAAAAATATGTTTGAATACTAATATATAAAAGGAGAAACTAAACCCTTCGATTATTGAAATTGCAAAATGCAATTAAAGCACAATTTCAGCGATAGAAACTTCAAGGTAATCACATTTCATGTAGATATCACGCAATTAAACAAATTTAAAAATTCTAGAGCAATTCTTTCTGAAAACAGATTTTGCACTTTACCACATCTTCATGAAATTTTATATTACTAATTTATCTGCTTAAGTTAAATCATTTTTCATATCTTTGTTAATGACTTATATGCAGAAAAAAACGTGACATGTTAATTTTAAAGCAACTAAATTTCATGATATATTAAAATAAGATTAGAAAACAAATTGTTTCTCTTGAACAACAAATAAATAAAATGCACTGAATTCAAAATTTATTTACATTGTTATTAACTTGATTTTATAAATGCGTTAATACTTATTTCCTACTACATTCTACTGCAAGTACATCCCTTTAAAAATAAAATTTCAAGCAAAATTTTGTTGTACAGAATAACAAACAGCTGTTTCACAAAGTGCAGAGGGGAAAATCTCAATTTCAAATTGAAAATATACTGTAAAGCTTGTTTGTTTAATGAAAGTGTAATAAAAGTATAAATATGTGATAAGGTAAAATGCCCTAAAGCTGACACCCTTAAATAAAAATACATTTAAAGTATTACCAATTCCCTAAAATAATTTAAAATGAGATTTTTTTTTCTTTTTGAATGGTATCACTTCTTAAATCAATTCACTTCTTAAATATCTTTAAATTAGAAATACTTTAAATGTTTTTTTATTTGAGGGTGTTAGCTTTAGGAACCGGTTTTTTTTTTTTTTTTTTTTTTTTTTTTTTTGGTGTCATCTTTAGGGCATTTTACCTTAATTCACATTTACCTAAAGATAAAATGACTTCTTATGTTTCTCAAACGAAATTTTATTTAGTTTTTTAACTGCTTTTGTTCCATTTCTCAATAGGTTATTTTTTTCCAAATGAATTATGTGTATCGACTAAGCTTAAAAACCACTATTCCAATTTCAAAAAATATTAATTTGAAATAGTTAAAAATAATCCTCAATTGTGAACATAAACGCCAGTGAACTAATACTATCAAAAAATATATGGTTTAATTTGAAGTGTTAATTTAACATAGCTTTTATGCGGGAGCACTGAAGTAGTAATATCAAATCTAGTTATACCAAACATAGTACTATATTTAAATATAACTAAATGGACTTTATTCAAATACTAAATCCTCAATTGTGAACACAAATGACAGTGAACTAATACCTTCGCCAAAAATATATAATTTAATTTGAAAAGTGTTTATTTTTGCTTTTAGGGGATCACTGAAGGAGTAATATCAAATCTAGTTATACGAAACAATGTATTTAAATGTAACTAAATATATTTAATTCAATTACTTAAAAATCTATTTACCTTGGGAATTAAATGCGCGCAAGATACTCAGAACATACTTGTTTTCCTTATAAAATAAAGACCCCCTCGATCTTTTAAATAAGTTTAATATTTAAATAATTATATATATATCATTCTTGAAAACCCGTCATTATCCCACCCCCTCCTTGGCACCTATGTCACCCCTCTTGTGAGTTATTATGAGGTGCATCAATCTATACTTAAAGTTTACCATTCGTTTTCTCTCACCTCATAAAACATTTTTTCTATTGGAAAATTTTCGTTGATTAAATGTGGTGAAATTCATTTCATTTACTCCAAATTTTACAAATCACGCAAGAAACTCATCGAATTTGGCAATAGTCTACATTTTATAACAAACGTTTCTTAATTTAGTCATATTTTTAACTTTGTTAGTCAAGGTTCCTAATACCCAGGGGTTCACTTGCAAATTTTCCAGTGCCGTAGCGCCATTGAGAAGTTATTGAATCCTTTGTTGACAAGCTCGATTTAGGTTTAAGTATTCAGGATGATACAAATTTATGAATAACGTATACACCTCCTTAAGCTATTGTTAAACTGCTACGTTAAACTTCAAGCAAGTACATAGTGAAAAGTTTCGTTATGGTGAATGCCATAGACTATTTCAGCACCTCTTTTAATTTCTCTTAATTGCAAACACGAGCTTCTAAGCATAGGATTTGCATAGCGAAAAGCGACCGCAGATGTTGAAGACAGCTTTTTATTTTTTTGAATATAAATACAAGGTGACAACCAGCAACAGGCACAGGGCCTAGCTAGGATGGTCCTAGTCAATTTAACAGTACCCAATGAACATCAAGAGCCCTCTTAAAAGTTCTTACCCCACTGCAAAAAAGTCGATTCCGGTGAACTATTCCAACTGCTTACAACCCTATAGTAATTTTTCCTGATTTCAAGGAAGACTTCAGAGTTAAGAATAAGATTAGTTTTTTTTTTTTTTTTTTTTGTATTTTATTGGACAATTCCATGCTTTGTCGGGCAAGCAGTATATAGAGAAACAGGAAAACAATGAATAGTCAGTGTTAAAATGAAAAGTACACCAGAAAATTAATTGAGATACTCGTATTTTATATGAGAGGTAAATATTTTCCATGAAAAGCAGTATCAGAACGGCGCTCTGTTAATTCCAGCACCAGTGTACCCTTGCTAGTACCATATTGCACCAGTACGCCCTGGTAATAGCTCTGTAACTACTCCTATAAAGGCGGTTTATAAATACTACTCCTGAAAAGGGGTACTTTCCTCCACCAGACCCCTTCCTGTTAGCGGAGGCCTTAGGATTGCTTGCGCACGGAGCTGGTGGCAGCAAAGGGGTACTTACCTCTACCTGTTAGCCGAAACCTTAGGATTTCTTTCGCACGAAGTTGGTGGCTGCAAAGGGGTACTTTTCTCCATCGGACACCCTTGCACCTAGTAATAGGACGGAATCTGAGTTTCAAGTATTATTAAATATTATATCAATAACGACATAGTAAAAGCTCATATTCTTTTCCTTTGGAACACAACTTTAGTCGCTTTAGGCGAAGTTACAAAGAAAGTGCAAGCTCAAGAAAAGTGAAAATATTTATAGGAATGTTTCCGAAGTTTAATTTTTCTATTTTTATCCATTTCTTCATACTAACAAAAGGATTTTCTATACTTCCAATCAAGATCAATTCAACTCAACCTCACTAGTTTGTTTTTCTAACCAAGCAAAAAAATAATAACTTTCGCTTTCAAATAACAGCTCTACTTAGATGTTTAATGGAAAACTGGGCCAAATATTAGCTTGATTATGAAACTTGTTTTGCTGGCTTTCTCCACAGAAAAAGGACAATATTTTCTAATTTTGTTAGGTATTTGAAAACATAATCAACTCACTGAACAAAAAATATTTAAATCTTTCCATGAGCTCCGTTGCGTAAAAACTACCTTTTGAAACAAGGAATTATGGACATACGTGCTTTCATTTGCTTAAGTGTTCATTTGTTAAAGTGACGCACTGAAATAGTGCTCTAAAACTGACAATTTTCGAAATATTGTTTTTTATTCGATATTTTAAAGCATAATATTTCAAAACATTGTAATCTGTATCAGCTATAAAAACAAGTTGGAATGTTACTTGTTGTAAAGTTTAATTATTTTTGTAATTATAAGTGCAGTTTATATTACTTGCATTTATCATCCTCTTAAACAAACTGCAAAATTTCGTTAGTATTCTAAGTAAATATGATCATACTGTTAAAATAAGATAAAATAGTAATCATATCCGGAAAAGATTTGGAAACGTACTACGATGTTACTTTTCTTCTTGGACTAAAAACAGATTTTTACGTTACAGAACAGTAAAATGCATATTAACCATGAAACTGCTGCAACAAGTATTTTTCCCTAAGAAATATTAGTACCAATCTATAAGAATATTAGTTCCAAAATATTATTACTTTGATACTACGGTAAGTTTTGCAAGAACCAAAAAAGCGAAAAACAAAGTTCCATGTTCTACTATGAATAGAAATTACTTTCTCAAATAACTATCTGAAAAGTTCTTTCTGACATATATAGTAGAACTACTTATTTATGATGCTAAATATTGTCATAATTAATTATTATAAATAAGTATAATTACCTATTTTTGAAAACATTTTAAGTTATTTATACTTCTCTACACTTTAAGCAGCCATAAATCTACGTCGTAAATAAAAATACATTTCTCAGATAGCGTAGTAACGTAAAAATTATCGTAATTTTTACTAAGTTTCTAACTGCACGTAATGAGTTGCATTAATGCATAACCGTTTTCCAGCCATTTTTTTCATTCTTCAGCGCAACATAAAAATATTAAAATCATTAAAAAAAAAGACATCGCTGCTCCGTGTACTTTACTAAAACTCTTGCTTTCAATAAAGAAAACTATCACCCTTAAAATGGAAAGAGTTTTCTCTTTTTCCCCCAGCCATTGTCTACTTCTACATCAGGGTTTTACTCATTTGTAGTTTCATCACTTTCTATTAACGAGAAAACTCCGAATTTACTCTGTTGCCTTATCTGGTGCTTGATTTCAAACACAGGGCTGCGATTTGACTTCTTGAATTGTTTGTAAATTTATCATAAAGCAAACAAGCGTACTGTCACGGTTGGATGTTTAAGAGATGATAATCGTTGCGTCACGAAAATGAGAATTGACTGTCATACGAAAACGTGAGGGTTTTCGAAGAGTAAAAAGTTAAAAAAAAAAGATATCATTCCTTCCGAAATAAAGTTTCCGTTGTTGTGAAAGAAAAATGAAAGAAAAGAAGCTGTGAGCAAAATTCATTTTAGATTAGATGGAGCTGTTAGACTTAATAAAATTTTCCAACATTTGTATTTTAGCTGCCATTAACTTTTTATTGCACAATATCTTGTAATATATATTTCACTAGTTTCTTAATATAATATTCCTAGAGGGGAGACAAGATAATCAAAGGAGCTTGTAAAGTATATGATGAAAGATATCTTATGTCATGAAATGCAGTCACATTTTAAAATTGTTTTACATTATTAGCCGCGATTAATGGCATTGAACAATGTTTTAATATTTTTTATGAATAGGAAGTAAACGCGAAACGGGTTACTATTTTAAAAAATTATACATTATTAGTCATTTTAATTAAGGACATTAGGCATGTGTTTAAGTTTTTATGAATTTAGTGAGAATTAGACACAAACCGTACAACTGCTAAAACGAAACTTATAACATACTGTTTGCATAAATTTAGGGGTGGGGGAAACTAATTTTCAACAGTTCTCATGACTTTAATGCAAAATGGACATAAAACGCGCATCAGTTAATAAACGAATGATGCATTAAGAGGGACAGTAACTCAGTCTAAAAAAAGACAATAAAAGCAGGACCCGATTTTTTTATTAAGCAATTTGTCCTCAAAACCTATTACATTTAGTGATTTACTTTCACTCATATTCCATTATAAAAAGTTAAATATTCGTAACAGAGATGCCAAGTTTTCTGTAACAAACAAGGCAATCTTCCCTAGTTCAGTCTTTTTTCCGTAATCAGGTTAGTTTTTTACCCTTAGCATAAACACTGGATTCAAATTTTAGATTTTAAACAGTACCAACGTTTGGTTCTTTTGTTTGAAAAAATCTATTGTTGAAATAAAACACAATTTATTCATTCATTAACTTTGTAAGATGCATCATGTATTTGCAATAGTTTCAGAGATTTCCCGCTCTAAAGCACACGAGTAGTTAGTGTCAATGAGTCTCCAATCGGATTATATTTATTAAGTAGGTAGGTAAATCATTCGTTTTATTAAAACATGTTTATTTAATACAATCTGAAGACAGATATACTAATGTTTTAGAGTTACATAGTACTCTAGTGCAAAGCATTAGCTATGAATCAAATATGACCAACATCGAGAACAGTAACAATCGGACATACTAATTTACTTTGTCTCACATAACTTTGTTTCACTCAATGTTTCGCAAAATCAACATGTTTTTCAAGATTAAAGAGATTCCATTTTTCCATCACTTCTTTTCCTCAAAAACTCTTCAAATCGAAATTTTTACCTTTAAAACAATTAAGTGATAATAGCATATTTTATTCTTTCCTAAATTTTATCAATTTTGTTTCATTATTTCTTTCCTCCGCATAACAATTTTATAAACTTTACTGTAGTCATTCACACTATTATACTTAATTGCCGACAGCAGAATAGTTAACGCAAAACAGTTTTAGACAATTTTTTAACCCGTCATCCGAGCCTTCAAGCAATTAACGTGGTTGCTATAGAAACACCTTAATTATTCAGAGTGCGTTCAATGTATAATTAGTTGCACATGCATCCATTAAAAATAAATATTACAAATATATACAAGTAGTTTTAAAATTGCCTTTCAGCTTCGTGGCTGTTCAAATCAATACATTTTCTAATATATTTTTAATCTACAAATTTTGCTGAGTGTCATAGAAAATTAAAACAAAATCAATCATATTGATGAACGTTTATAATTATTGGGAATATCGACTTAACTGACCGTTACCTAGATATTTCTAAAGTGAAATTCGATAAGCTATCAATAGAGGTGATTATCGATCACAACATCGTTGACTTTAGTCTGTTCCGTATTCTGAAAATATATCACTAGTCTGTTCCTTTCTCTGAAAATATCACTAATCTGTTCCCTAATCTGAAAATATATCATTAGTATGTTCCCTATTCTTAAAATATATCACATCTTTAACGTATTCGACACAGAATAACGCCATACATACTGACATTTTAGACATTTGCTATTGCTCCAAACGTCAGAGTATGGCGTCAGTATTGACTACAATGTGTGACGGGGGGAAATATAAAGAGGCGTCTAGGCTTTCATAACCAATTGAGTCCTGATTTATGTTTGAAAGTTGAAATGTGCAAATGTAGACTCATCTAAGATAAAATTATAAAGCTATTGAGCTTCAATGAAATATTTCTATAGGAATATTTCGATAGATTGGATAACACTGTGCAACACGAAAAATGTCCTTTAGCTGAAAATGTCTGTTTCTTATGTATTTTTGGCTGAAAATTACGAATCTGCAATTATTTTTTGCCTACCACGTACCATTTTCTCAAAATCTCACATTTTAGCTTTTTACGTATTTTCTAGATTAATGTGCATATTTTCGTAATTTATCGACTTAATTTATTATAAAATATATCTTTCTCATTGACAGTGAGACATTGACATTTCTCGTTGTCATTTTAGAGACCTTTTTAATTAACTTGGGTTACTTTAGCGACATTTTTTGCAACAAAAGCTTTATCTACTTTCTCGAAGTTTCGAGTCATTTGCAGGACGACAAAGGCACTTTGTGGACTATTTTGTGGAGAAAGAAGAAATAGTATACTGCTGTGATATGAATGTACTATTTCAAGCATTAGGAGATGAGCATAATTCAGCAGAGTGGCGCTTGTTTATCAGTGCTATTCTATTTAAGTATTTTTTTGCTATTTATTCCTGTAGCATATTCAGCAAACACAAAGGAAATTTAAAAATTGTGAGTGGCAAAAACATATCAAATGAGCCAGTTGTAAATCTACGATGTGCCTTTTTTCCACAATTGCACATTAAACTTGGTTTGTCGAAATATTTGTGAAAGCCTGGACAAAGCATCTTTCTTGAGAAGCTTTCTTGCATCTCAGGAACAAATTCAAAAATTTAAGGGAGGCAAAAGTAAAAGAAAGGATTTTTATTAGCCCACAACTTAAGGAAGCCCTTTCATGATGAAGAGTATGAAAACAAACAGTCAGAAGCCGAAAAATGTGTCTGGCTGACCTTTAAATCAGTGTGTTCACGTTTCCTTGGAAATGAGAAAGCTGAAAACTACAAAAATCTTGTTGGTGACATGATAAAATGCTTTTGTATTATAGGTGTCTATATTTCATTAAAACTTCACTTTTTGAACTCTCACAAAGACTTCTTTTCTCAAAACCTTGGAGCAATTAATGATGAGCATGTGAAAAATTTTCATCAGGACATCTCTGTGTTTGAAAAGCGTTTCAGCGGTCGATGGAATGGAAGTATACGAATTGCATATTGCTAATCTGTTATCAGGGCACACCAACAGATGCCCACAAGATGATACGGCCAAAAAAAATCATTTCACTGTGTTTTCAATAAGTAAGCCTGAGTTACATTCTTCTATAACAAAATTGCATAAATATGAGAAGTGGGTCTCCAGCAAAAACGCTACGTGATGGACCATTTTGGTTTGGATATTTGAATCAAGCACCTTTTGTTTATATAGAATCACATAGTTTCATCTGAAGGACAAAAAAAAAAGTTCAAATTTGTTGCACAGTGTAATATTTAGAAGTTGCACACTTTGATAAATTTTGTCAAAGTTGGAAGAAAATACGATAGCTCAATGTCAGTTACTTTTATAGAGAAAACTCGAAATCACAAATTTTATACAATATTAAAAGGATACAATGGAAATTAATCGACACTTTGTGCGTGTAGTGAGGACTTTTCTGTGATGCTTGACTACCTTCCACAGCAATTATTTCTGTCGTTCTTCCCTGACCGATAAGTTAAACTTTTTTATCGGGGCAATTTCTCTTTCTGTTGTACCATCGACCACCTTAATACTGTTCACATGGCTTCATACAGAATCACTTCAGCATTCTGTCTCTTCGTGGATCCTTAAAATTCTAAGATCGTCTTTGTTTTTTAATAAGTAATGAAGTGCCCCAGGTCTTTTCTTTTAAAAATTAGGTTTTTACCCTCTCATCGCTTCATTTCCTCTTTCTTTGCAGGCTCGGTTTCTAAATGTTGCATCATTTTTTCCTTATATGTCCGAGAATTTGTTTTTCTAAAAAAGGTCATCCTAGATTTGTTTCTGACAGGTACCAAACGTGCTTCTTAGCAACTGTGAAAGCACTTGTTTGAAACCTGAATCTGGTTAAGTTTTCAGAAGCTGTAGCCTACCCAAATTATTCTTTGGGGCCTATTGGCTTACAATTGCCTTGTCTCAAAAAAGAGAAAATATAGGTGGCTGACAAAATGGGAAACTCGTCTCATTTACTTCAATTATCGTTGACGACTGTTAAGTTGTTTATTGACTTATTTTTACTTTTTAACCATTTTAAAGTTAAATTATCAGCAAAAGATGAAAGAAATTCAGGAGAAGTCCGTTAAAACAAAACATTTCAATATTAGGAATTTCACAAAATATGTGCAACTTCTAAATAGTATCCAATACATCTTAAAATTTGGCATACATATCTTTTATAGCAATGATACTCGGGGCGTAAGCAAAGTCATATGAAAATCACATTTTTGGAAAAATTAAACTCCCTAATGCATATTTAATGTTTCCCTTTTTTTTTCAGCAAACCCAGGAATTACTTCTGACGATCCCCAATGGATTGGAGCTTGGTGGTTGGGGGTTTTCATTGTAGGGGCAGCTCTGATTTTTACCTCTGTGCCGATGATGTGTTTCCCAAGAAGACTTCCTGGACAAGGAGTCCCCAGACCTACCAGGAACGGCACTACAGCCAACAGGCACTCTCGCCATATAGCACCTGCTCCCCCAGTCAGGAAAAATAAGAAGCCCAGCTTAAAAGGTAAGATTGTTGTTACTTGAACTGTATTACCCCAACCCCCAATGATTTCTATCTTTCAAAAAATTACGAAATGGTTTTGTCTACGGGTATTTTTATTTATTTTTTTTTTTTTTTGGAAGTGGAGTTTCTTATAATAGCAGCCACAAGATAGTTCTGAATTTTTCCTCTGAGACCTAAAGACTTTTGAGTAAAAAGCATTTTCGATATAGAAGTATGTGTCCCATTGGCTTAAATGAGTCCTCACCATTGTCTTTAATACTTTATTTCAGAAAACACACTTTTTATACTAAGATTTAACTTATCTATCACCACTTTTCCTCTTGCCAAATTTATTCGAGTACGTGTGTGCATGTGTATGTAGAAAAAGAGACGTGTGTGTGTTTGTGCGTGTTTAAAATAAAATGACTTTAATAGTGTCTCCCAGGAAACAAGAAAACTAGGAACATGAGATTGAAAAACTTTAAAACTTTTCAGAGCACACGAAAAATAGTAAAAATGCGTTTTCATTATTTGCCTCAAAGCGCTTAAGGCCACCAGTAAATAAAACCACAGACAACTAGATTCCGTTTCCCTAATTTTAGGCGTTTTTGCGAACTCGTGATCCCAATGGTTTTGGCCCATTCCATAGTGACATGTGTGACATTCGGAGTAACTTTACAATGTTTTACAATGAAAATACACTATCCTAAAATTGAAGGGGAAAATTTGTTAATATAGTTTTATTTGCCATTAGTGAGATAACATTTTAGTGTAAGCAGTTTTTATTTTTAGTTTTTGCTTTAAGTAGGAAATGACTTCAAACTCATGTGACGTGTGTGACCATTTTGTAATGAAAATTTTCAGGTTGGAATAGCAAATTTCATTTTTCTGTGATTTATATTGACATACGATATTTTTTAAAACCGAAATAGGTAATAGATATCTCAAAGAGTTTCTCTCCATTGCTGCTATATTATTGCAAGTCATAAACTTACGTTTGTGAAAATTGAAACACCATGAAGGAATCGTCATAATTGAATGAAATTTAATACACAGTTGAGTGGTAGTGGTACAAATAAATGATTAAATTTTCAAAGCAAACAAACAATAACCAGAGATCGGAATCAGTATTTTGTGTAGCCACCACGCGCCGCAATAAGTGCTGCTACACGACGTGGCATGAACTCAAACAAATTTTGAATGTCTGCCTGAGGAAGAGCATTCCATATTGTTTGTATGCGTACCCAAAGTTCGTCTCCAGAAGCAACAGGACGAGGATCACGAGCCGACAAACGAAATCCCACACATGTTCAATTGGCGACATATCCGGGGAATACGCAAGCCAAGGAAGAAGCTGTACCTGCTGCGTTGCAAAGAAGAATTGAATAGTCCTAGCAATATGAGGGCGGGCATTGTCGTGTTGAAATACAGCGCCTGGCAAGCTTTGAAGGAAGGGAACTGTTTGGGGCTGTAGAACTTCACTGATGTACCGGTTGCTGTTCAGGGTTGCTGCAGGCGGTGATGGTTTAGCGTGAGGGGGATCCTGTATAAAGGAGTCCTTGCACGCAGTCCACGCTGCAGCAGACGTCTACGAATTGATGAAGCACACAACGAAACACCTGTAGCTATTGACCACTGTGCTGTCAATTGTCTAAAGGAAGTTGTGCGGTCAGTCCGCGCCATGCGGACCAGGTGTCTATCATCGCAAGTTGACGTTACATTTCGGGGTACACTCCCGGATTTCCGAGTTGTCTGACCCTTGTCCGTCCACTGCTTTCAAACACGCATCACTGTGCTGCTGTTACGCTGCACACGAGCGGCTACTGCACGATACGACAATCCAGCTTCACGAAGGCCGATGATTCTCCCCCGTTCAAACTCTGTAAGTTGTTCAAATCTCGCACTCTTTCGTCGAAGAGGCATAAGTAAAGATTGAGCTAACATTTACCACTAGCTGATAACCACCGATAACCATACACGCCTCGCTACAGCCTTCTATTTATTCGGATATATCCGCCGTTCAGAGGGCGCTGCTCAGCATACGCATGCGCTACGGATTTGAAATTCTAATCATTTGCATATCATGCGCTACTTTGCATTTCCTGAAAATTTCAGCTCACTCGTGTAAGTCCTTCATGGTGTTGCAATTTTCACAAACATGAGTTTACATGTATAATTAAGCAATAAAAATGCTTATGACGTGTGTGACGAGGGCAAATAGAAAACATGGTGAAATGGTTAGGTATTTTACAATTTGAAAAATAGGAAAAATTTACAGTATTAATTGTCAAAACTATGCAAAAAAGTTTAACAACGTATTTTTAGATAAATTTATTGTAAATTATAAGTTTTCAAAGTAAAGTTGTCCACATGAGCTGGTCTCGGGGAATCAATTTTTCCAATTACATTATTAAACGTATAGTGCACAATACCAGGGTTTCTTGGTTATTTCCAGTACTTTCCTGATTTAATCATACAAGTGATTTAAATTTCTTTTGTTTTTACACTGATTACTTCTCCGGATAGTTTTCTCCATTAGAAGTCACAAGAACATAATTTCCCTAACTGTGAGTTTCACATTTACTATCTGTTGTTGCTATTGTTTCAGATGCCACTTGGGTAGCCAAACTCCCCTTTGCAGAGCGACCAGGAATTAAGGCAGTAAAGAGGGCCTTCCGTTTATAGATGAGCACCACAAAGGTGGAAGTACGACTTGGCTTATTATGTATTTGGATAGCACCAGATTATGCCACCAGAAATACGCCAGCTTCCTTTTTTGACCTATTTGACCTAATGGAGCAGGGAAGGGAAATTCTCCACCCTCCTGTCCCACGGGTTTCGTATCCCTAAGTGTACGTGGTGGGTCTTCAGCGGGTCGGGTATAGAATCCCCAATCTTCCGGTTTGAAGTCCGACATCCTAATCACAACCAACATTTTCTATCTATAATATCACAGCTGTCATTACTTTGTGCTGACTTGAGAAGTTTGATGTTTCCTTCTGAAGGACATTGAATTACATGTTTATGCCTGTTACCTGAGATACATCTTCATTCCATAACGACATTGAAATAGACTTTTCAGTCATTTCTGCTTGTGATATGTGAATTACCTTAGTCTTTGGCATTACTTCCGCAGCTACGTTGGCAAAATCTGAACTACAACTGCTTTTTTACTGCAACACGTAACCCGCTGACAAAGTAGAGATTTAGCAGAGTCCCCTATTCCATCCACGATCCCTTTTCCATAATAAGTAGCAAAATATTTCCAATGGAAAATTGAAGAGTATTGAGCGGAGCGCAACTTTAGTCATTTCACCATATAGAGATTATTAAATTCTCTTGATGGTCCATTGCTTCATATAGCTATTATATAATTCAGTTTGAATCAAATCTTTTGTTTCCTCTAAGTTATACAAATACAAACTCATACAAATAAAGCAGGAAGCATGATATGATATTTTTGTCCTTATTAGGTGCATCTGAACATATTAAATATGTTCGACACTTATCACCATGGATGACTGCTGCTGCGAACATCTATCTATATATATATTTCAGTTAGCGTGGACCAGTTACGATTAAATTTTGCGGTACGACACGATACTGAAATCATACAAAAAGCAAACTGTCGTAAACGATATTTAAAAATTTGTTTAATGATTATCATAGAAAAGTAACATAATATTTGTATTTATTATCGTAACTTACGGACTTTTAACAAATTTATTTCTATTTTTTAAAAGGTATTTCCATTCATAACTGAAGTTTAAATTTTCTATTCTTTGGAGTGGCAACACCTTAGTTTGTTTATTTCGAATTTCGAACGATTACCCTTGCCTATTTATCTTAAGCCTTTTGAATTTTAAAGTGTTTTTAATGATTTTAAAATGGTTAGGAGAAGAAACAACGATGAGTTTAATGGTCTTCGCAGAATGAAAAGAGCGAATGAGTCGATTGCAGAATCCAATTCCAGGAAACGTGCACGGAATGTGCAAGATAGACAACGTGCAGAGCGTAATCGGAGTTTGCTTGCCGGCGCTTCCAGTTCCAGTACCGTTCATGTACAGCAACATCACTGCGGACCAATGTCCGAAATATGTACTTTCTGTGGTGCTCTGCACTTTAAAAATGAACTTAATTCTGTAAAAAAAATATACGAAGTGTTGCCATGATGGAAAAGTTTGCATAGCGTTGTTGCCTGAAGCTCCGCTATATCTGAAACAACTTCTGACTTCGAATTGCGCCGACGCAAAAAAATTTCGGCAAAATATTCGAAAGTACAATGCTGCATTAGCTTTTGCGTCAATGGGCGCTGAAATTAAAGCACCTCCAGGTACAGGGCCTTACTGTTTTCGTATACATGGACAAATTTACCATCAAGTTTCTCCATTGTACAGAAATTTACCAGGCTATGGCCAGTTGTATATTTTTGACTCTAGCGATGCCACAGACAAACGTATGGCCAATGAATATAATAAAAAATGCCTCCCAACTGTGATGCAAAATTTAGACTTAATGCTAAGAGATTTGAATCCATTTGCTGTTTCATATTTACAAATGCATTCAATTGTACAATCAAACCCAGCTGCACAAGTTTCTATGGTTTTTATGGAAAACTCCGATTTAGATCTTCGACGCTACAATGCACCTACCTCAAAAACAGATGTAGCAGCAATATTTGTTGGAGAGGATGGGGAGCCACCAGCAAATCGTTATATATGCATTTATCCACGGGGGGGGGGGGGATTCTTGCAAGAGTATTTCACCATTGAATCGTTGTTGTGATCCAATGGTTTATCCATTGCTATTCCCGAGAGGTGAATTTGGATGGCATGCTGAATTAGAGCATGTGGAAGGAAGAAGATCAGCAAAGCGTAATCGAGTGACTCAGTTACACTATTTTGCTCATATACTTTCTGTGCGACATGGTTTTAATCTCTTACACCACTGTGGAAAGCTGTTTCAGCAGTACATTGTTGATGCTTATGTTAAGACAGAAGGTGCGACTGAATTACCTGCGATTTAACCAGAAAGATTTAAGGATAGAAATGTATCGTGGATTATTAGACGCTTTAGAGTCCCGAGCTGAGAATGAAAACATAAGAACTGGGAAAATGATTATTTTGCCTTCTTCTTTTCAAGGAAGCCCCCGATATATGCAGCAAAACTACCAAGATGCGATGGCCATTGTCAGGAAATTTGGCCGACGTGATTTATTTCTGACATTTACGTGTAATCCCACATGGCCCGAAATTTTGGAAAATTTGCAAGACATGCAAACACCAGAAAACAGGCCTGACCTAACTGTCAGAATATTTAAAATTAAATTGAAAGAGCTTTTGGATGATATTTTAACACGTAATATCTTTGGAAAAGTAATTGCTTTTATTTATGTCATCGAATTTCAAAAACGAGGACTACACCATGCTCATATATTACTCACACTAGATTCATTTTCTAAGATTCGCTCAAAAGATGACATTGATAAGTATGTGACTGCTGAAATACCGGACAAAGTCGCAGATCCAAGGCTTTTTGAAATTGTTACAAAATCCATGATTCATGGTCCCTTGCAGTTCTCTAAATCCAAATTCCCCGTGCATGAGAAATGGGTCATGTTCAAAAAATTTTCCAAAAGAATTTGTAGAGTCGACTAAAGAAAATATTGATGGGTACCCTGTGTATAGAAGAAGATCCACAGAACCAGTCAAAGTCGTCAAGCATGATGTTGACAACAGGTGGGTGGTACCCTATAATCCTTGGCTATCCTCAAAATTTAATGCGCATATAAATGTCGAAGTATGTGCTTCAGTTAAGAGCGTGAAATATCTTTATAAATATGTGCATAAAGGACATGATGCTGCGTCTATTAAATTGGAAAAAAAAAATTCTGACAACCCTGAAGTGAGTGATCATGATGAAATCATAACTTTCCTCGACGGTCGATATGTCAGTGCACCAGAGGCAATGTGGAGATTAAATGAGTTTAATATGTCTGAAAAATCGCACACTCTCTATAGATTAGCTGTCCATTTGCCAGAAGAACAATATGTTACATACAATGAAGGCCAGGAAGAAGCAGCAGTAACAAGGGCTGCAGCTAGGGAAACGACTTTAACAGCGTGGTTCAAACTTAATCAAAGTGATGAAAATGCAAGGAAATACTTATATACTGACATCCCAAATCACTATGTTTTTGATAAAAGTAATAGTTCATGGAAGAAACGCCAACGTGGTGGAAATTATGTGATAGGAAGAATGCCAGTTGTGCGTATGCAAGATAGTGAAAGATATTATTTACGCATGTTGCTCACACGAATAAAAGGTGCACAAAGTTTTGAGAGCATGCGTTCAAGTAATGGAACTATTAGTCATAATTTTCAGTCAACGAGCAAAGAACTTGCCCTTCTGGAGGGAGATCAAATTTGGCATGACACTCTTACTGAAGCATCGCAATTCTGTATGCCAAGATATTTAAGGATGCTGTTTTCTATGATTTGTGGATTTAGTGAGCCAGAAAACATTACAGAGCTTTGGTCTGCTCATAAAAATCAGATGTGTGAAGATTTTGTTCGTTTGTATTCTGTTGAGACTGCGCCACAATATGCCCTTGCAGAGATTGAAGAATTGCTTAAAGCATATGGCTTTAGTTTATCGCAACTTAAACTGCCAGTCATCAGTTTACCATTATCTATATCTTCTTCATATGATATAGTAAAAGAACGACAGATTGCAGAAGCCAGCATGAAAAACCTTAATAATGAACAGCGGTTCGCTGTGGAAACAGTTTTAAATGCAGTGTACAGTGATGAAATGGAATTATCCAACTGTTATTTTTTGGATGGTCCTGCAGGTACCGGTAAAACATTTGTTTATAACACCCTTTTGCATGCTATACGTGGTAAAGGGGATCAAGCTATACCAGTTGCTTCTACAGGCATAGCAGCTACACTTTTACCTGGCGGAAGAACTGCACACTGGGTATTTAAAATTCCCCTCATTTTAAATGCTACATCTACATGTAGATTTAAAGCCAAATACCCAAGAAGCAAAAGCAGTTTTACAAGCAAAATTAATTTTATGGGATGAAGCCCTTATGATGCATATTCATGCTTTTCTTGCTGTAGATAGGCTACTTCAAGATTTAACAAAATGTTTCAAACCATTTGGTGGCAAAATAGTTTTATTAGGAGGTGATTTTCGACAGGTTTTGCCTGTGATTTTCAAAGGGTCACGATCGCTTACTGTTGCAAACTGTTTGAAAAGACATAAACTTTGGTCTAAATTTCATGTTTTGAAACTTTCGCAAAATATGCGTGCACTTGAGACGGAGCAAGAATTCGCCGAATGGCTTTTAATGGTTTGTGAAGGCAAAACTGGAGACAAGCTTCAATTACCCCCTATGTGCTACTCCCACACTCAAGACCCAGTACAAGAATTATATGGAGATTTAAATTTTGCTGCTGTTACTCCACAAGATCTCAAAAGTCGTGCAATTCTTTGCGTCACAAATGAGGCAACGCTTGAGATCAATAATCGTGTTTTAGAAATCTTACCTGGAGAAGAGACAGTATATGAAAGTGTTGATTGCGTAGTCAGTGATGAGGTGGGTGATCAGTTAGCATATCCGGAAGAATTTCTTAACAGTATCACCCCAACTGGAATGCTCCCTCATAAACTTAAGCTCAAAGTGGGTGCTGTGGTTATGCTCTTAAGAAACTTAGCACCATCAAAAATTCTTTGTAATGGCACTCGCCTTATTATAACAAAGCTTCAGAAAAATATTGTGGAAGCGAAAATAATTTCGCTTTTGACAGATGATAGTCAGACCGTCTTAATACCTCGCATACCATTAATACCGTCAGACACAAATACGCCTTTCAAATTTAAACGCAGGCAGTTTCCTCTTCGACTATCTTTTGCAATGACTATTAACAAATCGCAGGGTCAAACTTTTAAGAAAATTTGCGTTTATCTCCCAAAATCAGTTTTTAGTCACGGACAGTTATATGTTGCCCTCTCCCGTGCAAAGTCCTTCAATGCACTCAGTGTAGTAGCAGACAGTGCTGAAATTGAAAACTGTGTTTTCACAGAAATTTTCATTGAAGTTTCATGAGCGTATAGCCCGCAAATGTTCTGCGGGGGATCAGCTAGTTGTAATTTAAAATGTTCCCGTCTCAACGTGACGTGTGTGACTTTTAAAAATTTGATTTAAAAGTGTAAAATATCCAACAAAATTTTAAGTAGTGATGAATTTAGTCATCTTGATGTATATTAATTTATAAACTAAATTGTGGAGTTAATACTATCATGCATTAATGTTTTACATAAACTTTCAAAAGTGAATGTGACGTGTGTAACCATCAAAAGGTGTTTTTACTATTACCACAACTAAACATATTTAAGTCAGTTTTATTAATTATAAACCATGTGTTTTACCTTTAAAACATTCAATAATAGTATTTTTAACTCCAGTTTTCCCATTTTCGTACATTTATCATCATAACGTGAACAAAATGACGACTGTACAAATCGAATCGGAAATCGTTTAAAAAATAGTGTAATAAAATAGTAAATTTTAGGTTATTGGATAAATATTTTGATTCAAACCATTAGCAAATTTGAAAAATTCGACTTTTTTTACGTTAGAATGAAGCATTATTTCTATGAATTTGTGACTTTGAAATTTTACCCACTTGATATAGCAAATCATGGAATGGGCCTTTTGTTACCTTTCGTGCTGAAAAGCATGTGTGGAAGAATAAAATGCAATATTTTGCTATGTAGTATATATAAATACATATATACAGTTTCCCAGTATTTCCGTGTTTATTCTATTCTCCATTACTTTTTACATTGAAATAGTAAATAAAACGAGCATTTACAACTGCAATTCAAAAAAAAAAGAGGAAAATGTTATTCAAGAGAAATTATCATACCTCCAAAGCGGAAGAACATGTTTAATAAAAAAATTTCAATTAAATTAAAGAAAATATATTATTTCAACAACGAGCGTTGCAGAATAGCAGAAAAAAGCAGATGTTTAATGCAACATAGTGGAGGACAAAGCTAGGGTACTATTGCTATTCCGCTGTAATTGGTCAATCATTTTGATAAGTTTCACAGGAAATACCTAGTTGTTTGAAACATTATTTTCCTTACAGCTTTAAATTTATACTTGAGTAAATTATTAATATGTTTTTAAAAAATAACTAACAACTTGTTACGGGAAAATGCTGAGCGATCAGCATTGGAAACGAAATGTATTGTTTATTTATTGGTATCTCTTAAAAGGTTATTTATTATTAGTGAAAAAAAAAGAATATTAGTGAGGCAGGAGGGACGTTCAGTATTATCTTCTCCCTTTCGAACAAAAAATGCCATGTAATGCTGTAATTTCTATGGCTTGATTCGTGAACCTTCAACAACGCAATCTGTAGTACAAGGCCATAGGCGAATTTCCCTCTCAGGGAGCTCTCTATAATGGTAAAATTGTGGACATCGCCAAGGCCGTGGTTTTGGCACATGGTGTAGTTTGACTTGACTTCAAATGGACACGACACCAAACAACCAACCATCACAAGATTGTACGATTTATGAAGGAAGTGTTCATAGAAGAACAAAATAATATTTCTTTTGTTTTACATGGTTTTCAGATACAAGTAGACATATCAGTAATAGTTTAATGAAGTTCTATAAGTGCTTCATTGATCAAAATTTACTGTTGCCTATCAAGCCAGAACTCTTAAGTAATTTGCAAACTCATACATAAACCTTCATAATGCATTCTTAATTTCTTGAGTTTTTAGAGAGATATGAGTAAGAATTCGATGTGTTTAGCAGTGCTCTATGGATTGAAATTTACTCAGGGATCTGAAATTAGAAATGCGCAAGGCATATTTTTTGCCTCTAAAAAATACGCTCTGCGCTTACGCAGATGAGAAAGGACACATACCGGGTACTTTCACACCAAAGGCGACAAATACAAAAAAAACGTGTCTTTTCTCGTCTGCGCAACCGCAGAGCACATTTACGAAGGCAAAATATGCTCTGCGCTTGCGTAGATGAGAAAAGAAAAGAATATTAAGTATATGGAACGTAACATATGGAATGGAAGCAGAAATGAGTTACAGGTACGGTGAAACAAAGAAATAAGTAATGATTTCCCTAATTTAATGCTAGACACAATGAATGCTATATGAATAAAAAAACTTTTTTTTTTCCCCATCGTCTGCATAAAATCCAATATGATTGTGAAACATTGTTACAATCTGAAACTCACTTACAATAAATCTCTCACCAACAAATATTAGTATCAACTGTAAGAAATAAATCAGAGATAAAAGCAATTAATCATAAGAAATAGGCTGTCTCGCATTCATCTTCTTCTCTGTGGTGTTATCTGCTGTAGATTCGACTTGGAAAGACACATAATAGGATAATGAGATCATTGATCACTGATCGTAAGAGTTGGCAAGTCCTCTAATACCATAATAAGATTTGCTGATCAAACATTAGAGTGATGAATGTCTGATATCAGTGGGAGAGTGAGATTAATCTGCAAAAACGAAACAATTCACTAAAAGGTTTATTTTTTAAATAAAGCTGAAGTAGTCGCAAACAAAGCGAACACAGATATGTATCAGTTATGACTCAAAGAAGTCTGCTTTTATGGTTAGCTCATTATTCAAAATTGAAGGATTCACTTACGAAGCATACCTTTTTAATTCGATAAAAATAGCTTTTGAAAGGTAAATATGTTGAGAATGTGCAAAACTCCAATTTAATTAATTTATTAGTGTTTAAAAGATGTGTGCTCAAACATGCAATTGCTTTGCTTCTTTGAATATAATAGCACAAATGTAAAACCATTAATTTTATATTTCATTATATTGTTCAATAAACGAATAGTAATACAATAGCGTCGAGTCGAAATAAATTATTGATATGGTACATACCAAATCAATAAGATTATTTAGTGATTGAAGCACAGGTTTTTCAATCAATACTCAGATACTACCCTCTTCTTTCATTTTTCACGATCCTAGAAAATGTTTAAAACTTTACTACCTCTAAAAAACTCGTGAATAATGCTAACAATAATTTTTAAATAACTCTTATACAATAATAAGTGTTGTTATATAGTTGTGACACAATAAAAGTTTTTTTATAATTAAACACTAAACTGACTTCAGACGGGGAGCAATAGAAATTCATTCGCTCAGATCCTGCATGTACGCATTGCTTTGACCATTTTGCCTTTTGCGACGGGATTATTGTCGCCGTTAAGACTATAATTAGAAGATTTATATAACTCAAAATGTAATGTTTGTACGCTATTACTTAAAAATTACTTAGGTAATGGATGTTTTTACACACATAGTAAGTTACAAGTTATTTGACACATTGTAGAAATAAAATTTCACGTTAAATTAAAGCACAAATGAGCATTAAAACGGAGACATATGTTTCGGGATTGCTTGGAATCCCTTTTTCAACGCGACAGGGAGCTTCTAGATGCAAAACATCCAAATGAAGCAGACAAAATCTGTTAGGCTTAACGTGCCTTGAATTTTGTTCTTCTTTCTTTTGTTTTGTTCTCCCATCTGTTCGCTGCTTGGTGAGTTTTTGATTTTTGTTCTTTCCTCATAGCCTTTCTTGACTGTGTTTGTTTTTGCTTTTTTGTTTTCTGACATTTGTTCCGCATATTGTTACGTGGTGTATGTTTTGCATTTGTTTTTGCAATTTGTTCTTTCTGTTTCTTTTCGTTTATTGAACGGTTTAGCTATTGTTTTTTTCCCCTTATGTTTTGTTTGTTTTGATTCTGGTTATGTCTCAGGTGAACAGATTTTGTAATCTACGAATTAAAAAGGTTCTGTTTTTGAACCATTTAAAATTTCTCCAGGCTTGCAGGCGCAAGAAAGTCATTCCTAAGTTTATCACTTTAAAGTGTAATTTACCGCGTTCTGTTAGGGTTGATAAGGTAATTTTTCGTTCTAAATTAGCTTTACTTAGAGCTTCTATCCAGGAAACTAGGAAAAAACTTTCGTTCATAGAACGTGAACTTTATAATTTACATCTTTCTGTATCTAATTATAATTTCGATTTTGATTATATTCATAGAATGTCATGGGCAAGAGTTCTTCATTCATCTCACAGTCACAAAATTACTTTAAATAAGAAATTTACGAAGTTGTGTAACGATTCAAATGTTCCTGTTCCGGCTGATTTGCCTCTTGTTAATATTAATGCGGTTGTAAATCTTTCGAAATTTCCTTTGAATAGTAATGAAATTAATGTTTTGAAATGTAATAACAATTTTGCTTTGACTAAAAAGCCTTCTTTTTCTGAACTTATTGCTCCGGTTGAAAAAGCTTTCAAATTTAGTGCCTTAACTTCCAATCAAAAAGAGTCAGTTCGGCATCTTATTGCTTCCAATGTTGATTTCAATTCATAAGTTCCTAATATTGGTTTTACCCATTCTGTGAAACGCTGTGTCAATAATTTAGTTTCAAATTCTGATTTGGTCATTATCAAAGCTGACAAGAGTGGTCAGATTGTTGTTCTTAAAAAAACATCTTATGTTGAAACAACTGATGATTTAATTGCTTCTGGTCCTTATTCTGAAATTTATAAAGATCCTAGCGACAAGGAGTTAAAAGCTATTTCTTCTGCTGTTAAGTCTGTTCATTCTATTCCTTTGATTGCTAAACGGTCTGTGATTCCTTCTGTTGCTAATTGTGCTCGTTTCTATGCTTTACCGAAGGTACACAAGGCAGGTATTCCTTTCAGACCAATTGTTTCCAATATTGGCACTGCTTCATATAAACTTTCCAAGTATTTAATTTCTGTGTTTTCTACACTTAGGAGTCGGAATGTTTTCACTGTTAAAAATTCCACCGATTTTGTTAAGAAACTTCATAACTTCGTTCCGAATAATTCGGTTATGGCCTCTTTTGATGTTAATTCTTTGTTTACTAATGTTCCTGTTGACGGCGCTTTGACTTGCCTCAGGAAAAGGCTTTCTGAATTCCATTTTACTTCTGTGGAAATTGAGGAATTAGTTTTTCTTACTCGTGTGTGCTTGCAACAGAGCACTTTTGTATTTAATGGTAAATTCTATGCTATGGTAGATGGCCTGGCCATGCGAAGTCCACTTAGTCCTATTTTGAGTGATTTCTATATGCATTATTTTGAGGAAAAACTATTCCAGAAATTGCAATTTCAATTTTATGTTCGTTATGTGGATGATTGTTTTGTCCTAACGGACAGTAACTTGTTAGGTATTGATGATGCTCTTTCGATTATGAACTCCATTGATCCTAATATCCAGTTTTCTTGTGAGAATGAACTTAATAGTAGCCTCGCGTTTCTTGATGTTTTGATTTCTAGGAGTGAGTCTGGTTTCACTACTTCTGTCTATCGTAAACCTTTCGCTGTTTCTTTACCTCCTCACAGACTGTCGTCTATTCCTCCCAACCAAAAATATTCGGCTTTTAATGCTCTTGTCCACCGTGCTATGAATATTTGCTCTTCGCCTGAGCTTCTCAAGATTGAACTCAATTATCTGAAAGCTGTAGCTGTTGATAGAGGATTTTCTCACTCTTTAATTGATTCTATTCATAACAAACTTTCTAAAAACACTTCTGGTCCCAATCATGTGGTTTCTAGAAAGAACTTGGTTGTGTTACCATTCTTTCATTCTGTCAGTTTTCGTATTGCTAAAATACTAAAAAGGTTTCAATTTCAAGTTGTTTTTGCTCCTAGCAACAAACTTTCCTTCTCTTCCCTTAAAGATCCTGTCGATCAACTTAACACTTGGGGTATTTACCAAATTAGTTGCCGTTGCGGCCTTTCTTACATTGGACAGACAAAACGTGCTCTGAAAATTCGGTTAAATGAGCATAAAGGTTATGTACGAAAGCAAGAGCTAAATAAGTCGAGCATTGCTCAACATTGTTGGAATTCCAACCACTCTTTTGATTTCAATTCTGGGAAAATTATTCAAAAATGTTCTTCCCCATTAGAGCTTGACTTTTGGGAAGCTTATCATATTAACAGGAATAGTTCTAATTTGGTTAATGATTCTTCCTCAACTCCTTATTTTTCACAGGTCTGGCATAAGTTCCTTTAATTTGTTGTTCTTTCTTAGTTTTCTTGTTAGTTTTCCTTTTTCGTGTCAATTTTTTTCCCTCTCCCCCCCCCCTCCCCCTCTTTTACACGTGTACTTTATTTTGCTTTTTGTTTTGGTATTTTCTGTCCTTATTTTATTTCCGTTTTATTCTTTGTATTTTATTTTATTATTTTGCAATTTTCATGTATTTTCACATTTTTATGCATGCTGTTGTCTTTTTTGCTGTGTTTTTATTGATATCCTTTTTACTTCCTGTACTTCCAACTGCATTCGTTTGTTGCTCTCTTATTGGTGCCTTTCCTACTACTTCTACTTCCACTTCACACTGCCTTTATTCTCATTGGTTTACAGTTAATTCTTAGGCTATATAAGCTTTGTTTTTGTTGTTTTGTCTGCTTCATTTGGATGTTTTGCATCTAGAAGCTCCCTGTCGCATTGAAAAAGGGATTCCAAGCAATCCCGAAACATATGTCTGCGTTTTAATGCTCATTTGTGCTTTAATTTAACGTGAAATTTTATTTCTATTACTTTGCACAAAGTTAAATTATTATTTATTTGACACATTATTTTCTTTCTATATCCTACTGAATGTTTTTAAACAAATTATTTTGAATCGGGGAGATCCCCGATTTAAAATATGAGGCCTTAGTCTGATTTCTGTCTGTATCGGATTAGCTTCGTATCGTTGTTGGCCAGTCACATGACAAAATCACATCCGATGCTTCAATTAGATATCAATTTAGTCACGTGACCGGGTTGAGAACGAAAGGGAAGCGAATCCGAGGCGTATAAGGAAGCAAGCGGATAATCCCAAAAGTCTTCTTTGTATTGATTTCTTCCTTTGGGAAAGTCAATAAAAATTTATGTCTCTATTCGAAGGCTTTTGTTTTAAAATTAAAAAAAAACTCAACACTTGAATTTCTGAAACTCGAATACAAAGTAATTTTAAACAGCATGATCTCAGGAAACAGAAATAATGATGCTTCTCCGAAGTCTGTAAACTTTCCCCGTACTCAGATTTTCATTAGCTTCATATTGATCTTGTTCCGGGTATAGTAAATGTTATATTGGCTAAGATATTTTTGTTTTTAGAGAAAACTTATTATTTTCCTGGAATACGTCGACGCATAATTTTTGCTTTAATTCGTGGAAATAATGGATGGTAGAATCTAGTGGGAGTCGATTAAATTTTATGGTAAAGTCAGAGCAGAAAACTGAACTTTTTTTATGGTTAGATGCAAAGAAAAAAAAGTGTTATAAGTTTATTAAGTTCTAGCGAAAAAAAAATTAGTTTAAAAAGTACGTACAATTTACTAGTTCGTTAACAAAATTTTTGAATTAAACTGTATACAAAAATAAATAAAAATGTGAATAAACTTGCTGGAAAATTGAAGTACACGATTACACGTCATATTAGCTAAATTTATTGTATTCACGTAGTGCCGGACACGAGATTTAATAGCTGTTGTCCTAATTCTGAAAAGTATATTAAGGGACAGTTGTCCTTAGCTTAATAGAGATTTTTATAGAAACGGTTGACGTTGTCTGTGAAGTGATACCCTTATTCTATCAGAGATTATAAATAACTATTACAGAAGATATCAGATATCCGGTATCCGACAGATTTTTTTTAATATCCGGAACCCAATTCGGCCACTGCATGAAAGATCTTCTTTGTTTGAAATTAAGTAAAAAATTTAATAAATTTTTATTTTTTATTTTCTATAAAAAATATATAGTTTCTTCTTTAAATATCCGTGTATTACATTGTTCTTGCAAAATATCAATAATTGTCTATAAATGGATACTGAGGTAAAAAAAAATTATTATTTTGAAGACTTAATTACTTTTATTTATGTATCTTTTTATTTTTCTTAATTTGAAAATGTATTTTCTGAGGATCACTTTACTCCCTCCGATTAAACTGTTTTTTTATATTTTCTACATAATGTAAAATACGTAACAGATGCGGCGAAAAGAAGCGAAAGCATACATATGTCTACCAAATTTATATTTTCTATATAAAAAATCAAGTAAGTGCAACAAGTTGAAAAGGTCATTATTTAAATTACAGTTCAATCAAACCAAGAAAAAACACCAAATTTTGAAGAAATAAAATGTAAATAATCATAATAATAATAATAAAGAATGAGCCTTTAAAAACTGAAAAAGCGGCACAAGTTGAATGCAAAACGCGAACAAACCTTTTCTTAAGGAATGTCAGTAAAAAAAAAAAGAATGCACCCGGAGTCGACCCGTTTTTAAGTGACTCCGACTCCTTTACCCTAACATCCGACTTCAACATCCTGATTGTAAGACACTTCGAGTATTTGAACTTAAACACACAATTTAAATCTGGAAAACATTTTAAATTAAATAAGAGTCTCGTTTTGGCCGAAGATTCCATTTTACTTCAGGTAAGAAACTAACGGACAATGTTCTAACCAAATTATGAGGTTCTTCAAGGTATGTAAGATAGTTTAACTAATAATTTTTACCTCCTTTTTTTTTCGTTATTGTGGAATAAAAAAAATATTGTTACTTTCAACTGAGTAGCTAAAAATTAAAGAAGTTTCGAAGTTCTATATTCGATTAATTAAGATTAAAGGAGACCATTTTTCAGCTCTGCATTTAATTTCTTTAATTTGCATGTATCTGTTTGAATTCAATTTTAGAAGAGCATGTTTATGCACTCATAGTGATCCGTTTAATATAATAGCAGCATGTACACATTTTTTTGGAATCAAATAGATGCTTATAATGAAGAAAATATGTCAACAGTCATAACCTTTGCTTACTAATTTTCCGAAAACTTGCAGCGTGTGCTTAAAATTTCATAACTTTTAAATATTTCTGAAATTTTGTATTTCACTGTTTGATTGTATGAGAAATGATTTTCAATCAAAAACGTTCTTTTTTATTGGTAACTTTCCTCATCAGGAAGCTAAGTTAGTTAATCCAAGCGATTAGATATTAAATCAATTAGCTCAATATTAAAACGAAAATTACATATTTTTAGAATATAACTTTAGAATAATGGCGCTGTATTTTCCTATTAACCGCACTATCATAACAGAAAATAAATATAGAATGAATTTACTGTTATATTAGTTTTAAGAAATCGCAAAATTTAATTTTCAAAATTTTGTCATAAATAAAATTGAAAATTATAAAGACTGACAAAGATTATTCTGCATCGTTTTTATTTGAAAATGATCTCATGTACTTTGCTTACCAATTGCTTTGACTTTTCACACAACTATTTTATTGAAAATATATATGAAACTGTTCAATCCCTTTATTTCTCGTTTCAGCCAGTTTCTTTTCTTTTATCTCCAACCCCCCTCCCCCCGAATGTTTCAATTAAATACTCTCTTTCAAATTCGGAAGGTTAATTTTTAACTAGTCTTTCTTCACATACATTATCTATAAAGAGTCCTCGGTTCAATTTTTAATGAAAAAAATATTTTCACTTAATTATTTTATAGCTAAGGGGTAATGACTAATGTGTTTCTGTTCAGAATGTGCAAACATAAACTTCTGTTGCAGAAATTATGGCAGAATGCTTCAAGACAATACATCTTTTTGGGCCCACTTTCAAGTAAAAGATTTTTAAAAAAGGTAAAATGTATGAAAGAAGGCTCAATATATTGGGAAAATGTCGTTAAAAATGAAAAAGAGTCAAAAATAAGTTAACTAAATAAAGATAGAAAGATAGAAAATTCGAACGTAGGGTTTTGAGATGGGGAAAATGTGTGCCTGCTGGTCTGTCTGTCGATATATAACGTGTATTTTATTTGATGCTAAATTAATATTAAAGTAATCAAAAAATTTCTGGTATTGTAATTTTGAAGAATTAAGTGTTTTTCTCAAAGATTATATCGCCGATGGATCTTTAGTCCAGAAGTTGAAAAAAGAGTTTGCAGATAACACAGTAAGGCCTATTTCTACTATGCAAATTATCGCAAGTCATTCAGTAATATATAGATTGCCATAAACCATGGATTGAAGATGTGGATGAAGCCATAAAAACAGTAAGTTTAGTTTTGATTATTTACCTTTACCTTAGTTTAGAATTATATTACTAAGTAAAAAAAAATACTTGTAAGACGAAAAAATAAAGTGTTCGTTTCATTTCAGATTGGTACTCCCAGTCACGAAGATCAAGAATGGCTTTTAGTTGATGAAAAAAAGGTTTTACATGGAAAAAAAGGAAGCATGTGTTTTTGAAAAAATACTGCCCACCGGAAAGAAGAGTATAACATCAAAAGAAGATGGGTAATTCATTATTCTGCATTTAAATAGTTTAATATTGTATATATAGACATATAGTTGCTGTTCTTAAAGTAGTTGTACGTTGACTATTTACTGGCCGTGTGTAGATTCCTTAGATAGTACGTAAATAAAAACAGTAGTGAAAAAATTAGTATACTATGAAATAAAACATTTTGTGTTGTAATTATCGTAATAATTTTGAGATATTACTTTATCCAGATAACAGTATAACTAATATTTTAAGTGCACGTAATAAATGTGCTACTAATATTGCTATTTGGATTAACTTTTTGATTGATAATTTTATGCGACTGTTCTTGCGACAATTATTGACTGCCCTTGCAGTTTTGTTTAGTAGTAATGAACCATTGTTTGATCTGTTAATTGCTTTAAAAATCAAAAGCTATACATAGTCAGAGCAAAATGTAAACAAGTTTCTATACTTCTTCGATATTCTGAATTTGCTCTGATGATAGGTGTATATATATATTTCAAGCGCCTTTTGTTTAATGTATTTAATATAAATGCAAATACAATAGCGCGAGAGCATTTTATAAGTTACTTTTAAATATTCATAAAATGTTACGCTATCGTATTTGCAGTTACATTAGACAAAAGGCGCTTGAGATGTAAAGTTTCTTTTTTATATTTCAGCGTAAAATTACAACTATCAATTTGCATCTTTTAGAAATTTATTTTAGCTTTTTTTTTTAAATATGGATGATTGAATTTAAAACTCATTGGGATAGCTCCTTTTCTGGAGAAATTTTATGTAGATAAACTTGAGTTATGAAGTGTATAAATTGACATCAAATTTCATAAGAGAATTTGGTGCTTTATAATAAAAATCTTAAGGTGCATTTTGCTGGAATAGCATTTTATATACAAAATTTCAATATGTTTTGATTTAATATCATAAGGGTCTACATCCAATCGTGAAATTTAATACTTTAAAATTTACTTTTTAGATCTAAAACTGTTTTATCTTTTCATTTCGAAAATTTTCGGGACGGATCGTAAAATGTTTTAATCTTTCTGAAAATATAAATGGAAAGTTAGCTTTCTGTCCACAAGAATGAAATTTAAAATGTTAGATTATTTTTCTTATTCCCATAATCGTAACAATTTTTCCTGAAAGAAAAAGAGCTATAAAATTTTAGCATTCTTAATACCTATGTTGCCATGATAGCATAGAGGCTTACTAACACAATCGGTCATACAAGCAAAAACTATATCTTCAATATAATGAAGAAAACCAGCCTAACTAGTCATAAAGTCGTAATGAAACCTGTTATTTAACTTTTAATGCAAAAGATATTTTAAACTACATATTTTGGAAAATGTAATAACAAAAATTATATAAAGATGGTGGGAGAAATTTGGACATTGAACAGCAACTCTCCTTCTCTTTTGCTTATTCTTTTACTTACATTCTTCTAGTTAAATCATTTATATATGAGCCGTTTATTTAAAAAGTTGGTCAAGTCCATTTTTGAAAAAAAAAAAAGATGACAATGGTAATTATACTTAAAACTTATTATTATCTTTTAATCTGTAAACAATTTATAGTCCAAAAAACATCAGAATCCCAATATTTCTGAGATAAAATTTTTAACAGTATCGTAAATGTATTCAAATGCAAATCTTCTCGCAATAATAAAAACATGGACTTGCCCCACTTCCAAAACAAAAAACGGTTGCTTCTAATGAAATACGGTCTAACGTAGCATAAAATATAACCATGGGAAGGTATTTTAGTAATTATTATATTTTCAAAAATGAAATAATTAATAGTATAGTAATCATAATCAGGGTGTCAACTTAAAAAGGGTTTTTATAATAATCCCACACAAATTTGGGTGTATATAAGTGGTCAAGTTACAAAAGTTTCCCTACATCCTATAATATATGGCTAATTCCATTCCTGAAGAAAGCGGTCTTATCCACCAACCGATGCGAACCTCTGTCAAACACTCGAACCATTGATTTGAGCGTTTTGATTGGTTGAGGGGGCCTTTTTCGATCTGCAGTTCGAAGGTTTAAATCTCCTGGTGAATAAGGCCGTTAGACAGGTGGTCATCTTTTATATATAGTATATGTATACATGTATGACAGGCGGAAACGGTTTTATTTTCTCTGGTGTTCCAGTTTTGAGCTTTCTTCAGAATTCACTACATTTACAAAACATTTTAAACATTAATGATGCCGCAATGTAACTTTTAATATAGCCAAGTGCTTTTATCTGACCTTATTTTAACTAGATGCAATTTTAACTAAAGTTTTATTTACTTTCCTTTGATAGATGAACCATCTGTGATTGTTCGCTGCAACACCGACTGTGAATGAACAAATGATGTCCGCCATGAATTTATGACGGAATATGAAATGAGATAACATGCTGTTGAAGTGTGACAGCTGCATTCAGTCTACTGGCTGTAGACATGTAAGGGTACGTCAAGGACAAAAGAATCCTTTGTTTCTTGGTTTCAGAGAAATAACCGGGACTCCCCTTGATGCCCATTTTCGTTCTAAAAGCCGGCAAAGAATGATAATAAACTTGCATTATTTGAAGAGCGTCGAAATCTGTGTTGCCGGAAAAATATTTATTCTAAGGATTTCGCGTGTCACTTTTATATGAAATTCTTGTTAACAGATTCATGCTGAAATGTAAGTCATGAATTTTGATCCTGAATAAAATTATTTTGTTGATCTCGTGTGTTTTCTTTGTGATAAAATTCAGGTTTCTGTTCGTAGATTAAAATTAAACAATCATTTTTATCCTTAGAAGTCTGTATTATATAATACGAAAAATATATACAACCTACTCTTTTTTTAAATTGCTTTCTTTTGGAAAAGTATTTTATTTACAAAAAAAAAAAATTGTTCCCTGGTACAGATTAACAAAATAAAATAAAATCCATTTCCAAAAAAATTCGAATTTCTTAACTACGGTCTTGAGATCCTTAAACTTAAAATTTTACAGGAAACTTGAACTAATATTTCAATCTATTCTCGCCTGTAATTCGTTCGAATTTAGGAGCTAAGAGACAAAAACAGAAATAATACGGTACTTGCTTTTACCCTTTAATTGGTCATTTTTTAAACCATTTTTTTCCTTCATATAATATAAAAGGTTTTTTTTTTTTAATTTTCATAAATAATGAACGTAGACTTTTTTTTTTAGTTTATCAGTTTGGAACACAAGTGCTCCTAAATGTTTGGTTTCTGCAATCATAGAGTATGTACAATGAAGATCGTATTACAGATCTGACGCGCAAATATCCAAAAAAAAAAAAATGCCATACATTAAAACTTCATAATTTTAAATGTTTTTTTTTTTTTTTGATAGTGTGTGCAGGATTTTTATTTTCTTGAAACTAACGTTTGGAACAAGAAATGCTTTGAGAAACGCATCGTTAAGAAAATTCACTAGTAAGATTTAACAAATGAAGGTGCTTATGGAATTTTTAAAAGCTAAATAGAAATGATAAACCATTTACTTCATTTTTTTACTGAAATTAAAATAAATATTTGATTCAGGATTAGCAGTTAATTCCAAAAATAACAATCGATAAAAATCGCCAAGCATTTGTCATTACAGTATTTTTTAATACATGTTTTGAAGGATTAAAATTTTGTGCTACATTTATTCAAAAAATAGTATACAATGTCTTTAACGTTCAAATTAATCACTTAAATGAAAATTTCTACGACAGCGGTGGCAAAATAACATCTACTTTTGCAAGGTAATCATCCAACCGTTGAATAAAGCGGTCTTTGCAATTAAAGGAGCCACAGGATTTCAGCATTATTGATGATTTTTAAAAGTCTCCGGTCTCCAGATGCGAGGCGCCTATTGAATTAATTTCAAAACTTGACACGGGACAGGTTATCGCTCGAGGGAACAAATTGTAACCCTATATGAGCGGTCTGTTTCTATTAATAGTCTATGAAGGATGGGGTACCTATCATTGACATATAGCCAACAATTATTGACTCTTGTAACTTAAACTAAAAGCTCAATCATGAGAGGTTTTTAGCCATAACAATGAAAGTTTTTTTTTTTTTTTATCCTTACTATCAAGAGCACATTTTGAAGCACTAATACTCCGAACTTCATTCCCATTCGATGATCGCGCCAGACACTAGGAGCTTGAGCATCTAAAAAGTTATTTTATAATCACACATAACCATATATATATGGAATAAAAGTTGACAGATAGGGTGATATAATGATTTCTACGCTTTTTTTTTCTGTATACGTACTTTTAAACGCATGAAAATACGACCCCACCCCCCGTTTCCAGTCACACTAGCTTAAAAAAAAAAAATTACGTAAATCTGTAAATATTTCTGTATTCGCTGAATAGAATATAACTGACAGCTCAAACCTAACATTCCAGTATATATGTAGAAACTAGATAAATTCAGCTCATTACTAATTTAACTGCTCAAATCTTCGCACCGAAACAAATGAACCATGTTTTTCGACTTTCCAAAAAGAGACGTGAATCTTTCAGTGTCTTGATAATTAATGAGTAAGAACATTTTCGACGCCTTTGATGACTAATTCAGCAGCTGAATTCTAAATCAAAGCGCAAAGAGCTTTCGTTCCTTTAAAATAAACCTGCGCATCAGCTATGCTTTTACATCATACGTATTTTAATAATACAGTAACGGAACGTACGAGTATTCAGTAAAAAAAATGTATATTGCACCGAGAAAAGGTGCCGATACACTACTCTAGTGGTCCCCAACCTTTTTTACCTTGAAAACCCCTTCTAAAATCGAAAGAAAATGGCGAACTCCGTCGCTAATCGTTAGTAACGCGTCAGAAAACTATAAAATTTTCTGACACATTTATTTTCCAAGTTTCGCAACAGTTCTTAACAAGAAATGAAAACACAACTATAAAACATCTAAGTTTAAATAAAGACAAAAATAATAGCTACAAGAAAACGAATATATTATTTCAATTATTGCTTTTTTATTATTTGTTCATTTTTAATTATTAATAGAGCAGCGAACATATTGGACTCGCAAAAACTATTTTTCAGAATTATTTCGCCGATCGTGTGAGAAAGCTGTGGAATGGCATAAAAAATATAAGTATACTAAATTTTGAATCAATCAATAAAAATCTTCTGGTTCAAAACTCGCAAAAGTTATGGGAATTTACAGAAACATTAAAATTTATATAACTTCAAATTTCTCATTGCGATAGTGCAGAAAAGTTGAAATAAAGTATTACAAATGTGAGTACAAAATTTTAAATTAAATATCTTCTGGTTCGACTTTCTGGTCTATACATGAGAAATTAGCCGAAAATAATGCAAAATTTTACATTTTAGTAAATTTTCTGACTCTTTCTTTGCGCTAGGTGGGAAAAGTGGGAAATGGTAGGAGAAACATACTTTCAGAATTTAAAATGAATGAATAAATATCTTTTGAACAAAGAACCACTTCAAAATCCAAATTTTCAAAAGTAGGCAAAAGTAGAAGTAAGTGTAATTCAAATTTTATACGTATGCTTCTTATGCCAGTTCACACTTCTCCGCATTATCGGGAAAACAATTAAGAAGAAAAATTCATTTTTAAGATCCGTCTTAGTATGTATTGAAAATTTATAATTCCGTTTTTTCTTTTACGTTAACAATTAAAAATGCTGCCATTACAATATTATTTTGCGAACCCCCTTTCTACCTCAGACGAACTCCTGGGGTTCCGGAACCATCGTTTGCGAAACGCTGCTCTACTCGAACCTCAATAATGCCATCATGGTCGCTTTGAAGCTCATGGAGCGATTTGAAAGATAAATCAAACATGTGGTTAACAACCCTTCGAATGGTTCTGCACATTCCATCAAATGCACATTTGCTCGTTGCTACTTGTCGCTTTCAGGTTTATATGTTTCGGCGATCAAGGCAAAACCTGCTGTTTACTAGAAATGTCACGGTCTATTTAAAGTCGCATTCGCATACTAGATGTGTGAATTCCTGGGACAACTTAGCATTTTTATAAAATTTTTGATTAATTAATTATTCATTTACTTTTGTTTTCTATCTCACTTACATTTCGTGTAACAATAACATCCAACTTCTTTTTTTTTTTGCATCATGTTTATTTTACTGCCTCATTATGCGGTTGCTAATTGAATGGTTTGCGGTAAAAAGGATGTAGCTCCGTTTGAAGAAATTTTTGATTCTGTACTTTGTTGTATTTAAAACATAAACAAAACCCGCTTGTGTTGCATACAGAAAGGATTTCAATATGTTCAATACACAGTAATTTATCAAAAGGTGAGAAAAATTTCGCGAGAGTTTTGAATTTTCAAACCTTATTACACTGTTAGAAATTTCATCATGAAATTACGGTTAAATAACCGGCAGCAGTCTGTCCATCTGATTCACTGTTAAATTTACGGTTTGGAACATTTTTCTATCTTTACGGGACCTAAACCATATCCAATCTGTTTGGTTAAAAAGCCGTAAATACAAAAGTTTACGGTTTTATAACCATTTAAAAATGGTTTCAAAACAAAATCTTTACCGTTTTTGAACCATTTCGAGGAGTATTAACCGTAAACGAAGCGTGCGGGAATCGAACCCGGGTGTATGGTATACCAGCCTTGCGCTCTAGTCATTCGGCCATCTACACCACGTAAAGCGGCCGTTTATTTACCAATAAATCTTCTTTTCCAACAGGCAAACTGCCTTAAAATTGAGATTTCAGTTTTTGATTGGATCCAAATTTATTTTTGGTCTAAATTTACTCTATATTGACGAAAATCATTTTATTTGCTGCAAAAATTGAAATACAAACGAGCTTCAGCAGCTCAAATTATGGGTTCGATCATTTGCAAACAGTTCGGGAATCCAATGTCTCCAATTTTTGATTTACGTCTGTATGTGTTTCTATTTAGTAACCACTGCTTAAGCCACTTTTTCTTTTCTTATTTTATGTACACATGCAGATTTGAACTGATAAATCTTTATTCATATTTAAACAACAACGTACGACCGGTGATGGTTTCGCAACCAAGATGGTCGCCCGATTCTTATTGAGCGCTTGAAAATTACGGTTAGTTAAACGTTCTTTAGGATAAACAGAGAATAAACGATTTTTTTCACAATCAGTGGTTTGAGTACCATCTTTCTAATGGTTATTCAACTGTTGTAATTAAATATGGTAAAATAACAATCAAATAAATGGTTATTTTACTATTTTCTTGCGGAAATTTTTAACAGTGTACCTATTTCTTAAAACTTGTAATTTGGAGTAAAGTTTGGAGCTAGATCCTTTTTGAAGCAAACCCCTCAATTGTCGCTTTTTGTTTACTATAAAAACCACCGATATCAGGGGACAAAATATTACTCTTCACTGGAAACTTTGTAGTATTTTATTTTTTAATTCCTATTCTTGTAGAGCATGCGCTACCATCTGGAAAAACTCAGCATATTTTTTTATATATTTTTTCCTTGCGTCACTTGCATTTTGTGTAACAAAACATTCAAATTTAACATTCCTCCCCCTCCTCATTTCTTTTTAGATTTCCCCGCCGCAATGAAAAGATTGTTGAAGAACGACATCCTTCTGTATCGTACTGCTAGTAGTGTTCTCCACATTCTTCCAATAGCTGGCCTCTACACTTTCCTACCCAAATACTTAGAGAGCCAATTTCAACTTAGTGCTACTAAGGCTAACATGATATCAGGTGAGTGTCATATAATTTTTAAAATATTTTTCATACTCATATAATATAAAGCAAACGCTCTCTGTACATAGTTAACCGCTTCCCTCGCAATTTGTTTTGAAAAAAACTGCAAATATCATCACATTTTTAAATTTTATTATTAAATACAAAGAAACGAAACAAAACAAAATATGTAGGTTTTAAGTTGAATTTTCATTTTTTTACAGGTGTAAAAGCATGACCTTGCATTACATTTTAATATTAGTTTATTATCCCGAGTTATCTCGGGTAAATGGAAAAAAGTTAAATATTGGTCTTTGTATCATAATTTTTGAAACAAGGGACAGTACAGAAAAGCAGCAAAACTTGGGAAACTTCCAATCAAAGCTGAATGTTTCCTTCAACAAATTCTGCTTCGCCCGAGTTTTATCGGGATAATAATTAACTGTAATATATACGAGCCCGAGATAACTCGGGGATATCAGGCAAGCGGTTAAATGTGTTAATATCCTTCTCCTTACTCATTGGAATCGGTGCAATACATAGCGACTCAAATTAGAGATGCCTTATCGTTCACAAAGGAGGTGGATATTCATTATTAAAACATTGATGATACTAAAACACCAATACTTTGAAACATCTACGTTCTAAAACATACATTTATTTATGTATTCTTTGAAAAATTTTGTGTAAGGTAAAGCCGATAGAGTTGGCGCACAATTGGAAAAAAGAATGAAAAAAAATAATCATAAAAAAGAATGAATTTTTTGCCAAACTTTTGGTGAATATCATAGATTATAAAGCATTTGTGTTAAGCACTCTCAGTTAATTAATAGAGGACATTCCTGTTCAATAAAAATTTGTCCTCAAATGTGGCGGACATTTTCTCCAATTGAATACGTTTTGGCATTAATCGCTACTAGTTTTATCTTGCAGCATAGTTTGCAATTCTTTTCTAATTAAAAAACACATAAAAAATAGAGATCAACTTTCAATCATTTTGCATGATAAATCACATAAAATAAAGCCAGTAGAGTTCACGCACAATTGGAAAACATGATAAAAAAAAGAATGAAAAAGTTAATTTTTGGCCAAACTTTTGATGCATATTATAGAATTCATTCCTTCTGCACGCATTTCCTTCACTATTTCCTCGTTATGCTGTAATTTAAAACGACAGCAGGAATAAATACAAGACACCTACCTATTTTTCGCTTCTCTCCTTGTAGGGCGGGCGAGATTGCCCACACGGGGGGTTTACGCGCATGGGGAAAAGGCTTTCGATAATAAGTAGATTATATTAATAATAACTGTAAGTAAATTGTCAAAATAGTTGAAAAAGCGTTTTCTTAAAAAGTATCTTGCAGTACTCACATCACGATGAAAATCAGAGGAACAGCAATAAAAATTCAAGCCCTTACATTTGGAAAGCAAGCTATAAAAAACGACGTTGTGTCATACATTTTCAGAGAAAAAGTTTATGAATTCAAATAAACACTGCTGTTGTGGCTCTACAACTACTTGAAATCACAGTGCCACTCACACCTTCCCCTCAGAAATTCAAGTCCGCAATCTCTAAGCCCGTGCAATCTCACCAGGTTTTACCTTACACTGTGTAAAAATAAATCGTTAAATTTACATTATCATTCTGAAGTGGTCAATGGTTGTTGTAATACAGTTCAAGAGTAGAAATTGCCTAATCACATTTCCAATATCAGTCGAAAATGACTGATATTGAAACAAAACAATATATCTTTTACATGTTACATCCTCAAAATTTAAAAGAAAAATTTAAATTCTAGTAAAAAAGATTCCAGTAAGGCTGTACATCATAGTGAGTGAGACGTTTAGCACATTTCAAGAAATTATTTATGCTGTAAGAATATTAGTATAATTTCTCTGTGCTTAAGGAAATTTCATAAAAATATATATATTTATAATACTCTTTCTTATATAAGCTGTTAAAATTTGTCATTAGTATTATATTACAGATTGCACTTTGTTGCATATACAGCCTAAAATTTTCTATTCTTGGGAAATACTTGACGCATATTCATACCAAAATTTTAAATATAATTGAAGCTGTGTTATCTACCAAAAGCAATTTTCTGAATTAGTAATAAACCAATATGTTTTAAAACATAAAATTGGCCGTGAAAACTACACCTCTCTATTTCCTTGTGAACTTTTTCCCTTCGCCTAGTTGGAATTAAAAAATAACAGGTTTAAAATAAATTAAACTGTACTACTATCGATTATCAACCCTGCCTGTCGAATGCAATGCACCGACTGTTTCTGCTTTACAGCAAACTATATATTTTTTCCCTGAAACAAATTTTGTATTTACATTTTTCACAGCAATTAAGTAGGTTTGCTTTCAACCCACCCTCAACTTAAAAAAAATTTTTAAATCAGGTACGGACCTTGTGACAAACAAATAAATTGGGAAAGCAGCTCTGCTCGTGCCGCCAGTTTCAAAAAAGAAACTGAATATTTTACATCTTGTGCTGCCATCTATTGCAAAAAGCAGAAGTCAAAATTATTAACTTTAAATTAAAAGCTTCGCAAGGGGTCATTCATAAATGATGTCACACTTCGAGGGGGAGGGGGGTTTCGTGAAATTGTGACAGGGTGACAAGGGGAGGGGGTAACAGAAGTGACATCAGGCTTATACAACATAGCGTGACATGTGACAAAGGGGGGAAGGGGGGTCCGTTGAATTGTGACATTTTGTGACAAAGGGGGTAGGGGTCAAATCTATCGGAAAAGAGCGTGACATCATTTATGAACGGTCCCTAAAATACTTCTTCACATTATCATCTTTTAATGATCATTAGACCTTTGAGATGACGCTAAGATTAAAAAAATAATAAGCATACATTTTTATTTAACTTATTTTTACATTTGTTTTTTGTAAAACTTAAAATAAACCTCAAAAATTGTTTAGCCTTCCTCCATTTTCTACTACAGAAGGTCTATTTAAGGTCTATTAAAAGATCAAAATGTTGCAAAAAATCTGCTCCTATGGAACAGGAATGTCAGCAATAACAAATTTCCAAGTAAAATTTCGTCTTAAACCTAAATTTACATTCATTAGTTTGGTTCCATAAGTGTGAACTTTTGAATTATTAGCCGCGAATAATTGTAGCGAATCTGGCTTGAAATGTTTTAACTTTTTGTTAATTGGGACACAAGAGACATCCGACCCAGAATCAATCAAAATCTGAGATGGGATTTGCTACCATAAACATATAAGCGACATGATTTCGCGACTGCCGCTGACATATTTCGGTCGACAGCCGCTACTGTGAGTTTTCCTGATCGGCACTAGCGGAATAAGAACAGGGTGATCGGCATTTTGTTGCGTTTTTGCCGAATCGAGCATGATAATAAGTTTTTATGACGTTCACTGGAGGAATCCTTATTACGATCGTAAGAGCGCCTGCGAAAATGTTCCTATTTGGCGAAGTTCCGTGAGGGTCCCCTACTCCTATCGCGGGAAAGCCGTTCGACTTGTTTACGTAAAGCGGCGACTTCGTTTCGAAGCGCGCGAAAGTCATCCAATGGAGAGCCGCGCTGAATGTTATCGCTAGTAGCCGCGGCAGCCTGTCCAACGGCGAAAACGCTAGCGTCCATTGACGTAGCACGGACCTCTGCAATTTTATCAGCCATTTTGGCTAAGTTGTCTAAACATTCAGTGCTAATGGATAAAATAGCTTGCATTTCTGCTGGTAGTCTTTGGAGCCATAAAGTTTTGAGAAAATCATCCCTAACAGATGCCCCTCCTAACGCACGCATTTTCCGCAACAAATGTGACGGCTTATCATCACCCAAATGTAACTCTGAAATTAACCGACGAATTTGTTCGTTCTCAGATGCCGAGAATTCAGCCAAAAGTCTGGTTTTTAATGCAGTGTATTTATCTGACGCGGGTGGGGTAAGCAAAATATCTGAGACAGCAGTCAAAGTGTCAGGGTCGATAGAAGAAACGAGGTGGTTATATTTAGTTTCATCACTTGTGATTCTCGCGAGGGCAAAATTACTTTCAACCTGAACAAACCATAACTGGATATTAGTTTTCCATAAGGGAGGAATTTTGACTGAGATATGGGATACCTGAGTCGGCGTATTGCCGCTATCTACTTCCTTGCTTTCATTCATAATAAAAACTAAATGATGGAGAAATATACCACACTTTTAACTAGGAATACTTTTAAAATATGGCAAAAACCTCAACTAAAAGGCAGACAATTGTGAGAAGAAAGCAAAGTATTAAAAATAAGACCAATCACAAAGAAAACTTCGAACACATACCTCGTTAGATGGTTAATCCAAGTGTAGAGCAAGTGCAGAATTCATCTTGATAATCGATTCAAATTTTTGGAAACGAATAGAAAAGAAAGAGTTATTAAGGATGAGAGAAGCATATTTTTGAATAATTAAGGCTGGGCGTTTTGAAATATTCACGATTAAATAAGATTTGCCGGGTCACCAGTTTAGCACGCTTGTTAGCACGTGCAATAAAATTAACATTTTAACTAAAAATTGATAATTAGTTAATCATTAAATGCGAATAGAATAGTTAATTAACAGCCTTAATGGAAAAACATAACAAACTTTAATTACGAAAATAATAAGTAGAAATACATGTCTGTATAATATTATCAGACCGAACCGCGTGCATGCAAGCACAGCACAGACTGCAGAGTGACTGTTGAGAATCACATGTGGAGAGCTTTTTGAGACAGTCCATACAGTTACAGTTTTCTCACCAACTGGCGCACTAGGGAAAGTTCTTTATTGCCCGCGTTGGCATAGTCAGTCGCTGCAACCCTATAGAAGTAGTAATTTTTCCTAATTTCAAGATTAGTTTGAAACTTGAAAAGCTTAAAACAATGACCTTTGGTTCTACTTTCAGCACATAGCTGTAGTCCATCAACATTTCCCATTTTAATGAATTTGAACAACTGAATCATGTCCCCTCTAACTCTCCTTTGCTCAAGATTATACATATTGAGCCTTTTAAGCCTAACCTCATAATCTAATTCTGAAAGACCACTTCCATACAGCACAAGATGGTCCCCAGGATGTCCTGAGTACTCGTGTCAAGTCCTGAGGGGTGGTCCCAAGGATGTCCTTAAATCCCAATTCGAGAACCCCAGGACGACCTCTGACCTGAAAAATGTCCCGCCTAGTGACCGCCCTCATAACGTCCTCAGAGCAACCTGAGGCATTAAACGCACGGCAACTCGAGGACAAACGGGATTTTGGGGACATAGTTAGGACTTGAGGAACCTTATGAGGATATTCACAGGACTTCTAGGACATCCTAAGAATAATGACAGGATTCTTTGCCGTCCCCAGTCGATCCCAAGAACACCCTCAGAACTAAAATACTCCCCTCCTAATCCTAATGCACGACCACGCGGGACGACTTGGGATTTTGAGGACAACGTTAGGACTTGAAGAATTTCACGAGGATAGTCAGAAGACTTCTAGGACATCCTATGAAAAATGACAGGATTCTTTGCCGTTCCCAGGCGATCCCAAGAACATTGTCAGAATTAAAATATTTCCCACCTAATCCTAACGCACGACCACTCAGGACAACTTGGATTTTGAGGACAAAGTTAGGACTTGGAGAACTTTACGAGGATAGTCAGAGGACGTCTAGGACATCTTATGAACAATGATAGGATCCTTCGATGTTCCCAATCCATCCTGAGAACACCCATCAAAACCAATACTTCCCGCCTAATTCTGTCTTGAGTTCATCCTCAGGAGACCATCACGTCGACTCGTAGCACACTGCGAGGACATGCTTTGAACAATGACAGGATGAGTGTCGTACCCAGCTCATTGCCATGCATTATTGAGAATTTTATATAAACCAACCCACAGATAAGTAAAATACAACCAAATGACAGGCATGACTGGTCAGTACCATTATTAGTAAGTGCAACGATGGAACAAGGAGTCATGCTAGAAATATATTTTTTTTCTTGTGACAGCATTTTGTCTTGTTTATCTGAAAAAATTTCAGAACCACATTCATTATATTCAACAATTCCCACAAATTACTTTATGCAAAATGTACTTAAATTGACTTTTTTTTTGGGGGGGGGGGAACTTTACCAATTTACTCTCCCTGCCTCCTTTTTTGCTGTTAAAGGAATTACTGGACTTTAATGTAGATCGTTTTCTCACATTTAAAAAATTGAATGTTAGTTTTTATTATATCTGATAGTGAATAACAGCTTTTACATTATTTTGATGTGAATAATTGAGATTTGTATGAAATACTTATGCAACAAAGAATTTTCATTTTAATGAAATAGAATTTTAGAAAAGAATTTTTACTTAAATGAAGTAAAACTTTACAAAAAATAATAATAATAATAATTATAAAACAAATATTCAAATCAGGAAATAGTGCATTTACGTTAGTGCTACGTTCCGAGCTAAAACATGAAATGTTTGAATGACAACAATAATCAGCATTTGAAATTCGATTTTCAATATTAGTTAATATTAATAAATCTGAAAACATACTTTTAATAAGACCATTCAAAACAAATGGAAATGGTTTATGAAGAAACTTTATTTGAAAATATAACTAAAAATACATTGCAAGTCATGCATAAATTTAATCTCTTTCTTTGTCTCAAGCAGTACTTTCTGTAACCATCATTTTAACATTTCCTAAAAAGAAAGAAGTTATATTATGAATAAAACTTAATTTACAAGAACATTATTTTTTTTCTCTACATTTTTATATAAATGAAGCTTAAGTCAAAGAAAAGCATGTTTCATGCATCATTTTTGAATAATAATAAATAAAATAGTAAATACAGTGGCACAAACATTTTCTTTTTTATGGAGGATCGTTTCTCAATTTCTTCCTTGAAAAACACAAGCAATAAAAAGTACAATTAAACAATATGCATGTTGTGAATTGAAACCGTTTCCTTCTTCCAAAAAAAACGCTATTGCTAAAACTGGCCATTCCCGAATATGAATAGGCAAATTGCTCATTAACGATCTTAAATGCAATCACAAAGTATTGTTTGCATTGTATTAATTCAAGCTTTCATGCTGTGTTTTAAAACTATATTTTCAAAATGGTGCGGAACATAGTCATTGGGATGCGCATTGAGCTGCAAGAATCTTAAATTTCACAAGTTACAATATCAATATCCAATCTGAAATGAAGACGAAAAAAAAGTTTAAAAAATTCTTAGTAGCAAATTTAAGTACACCAAAAATGAAGGAGGAGGCCAGGGAAAGGGGACAAATTACCGGCACGAATCTTTTGCCCCTTTTTTGTAGCTTCTGCTTATATCTTTTTTTTGCTATTGTATATATTTATGATTATTTAATTTATTATTACGGAGGAAAACATGTGAACAGAGGTTAAAAGGAAAGCTGTGCATTTACTGCAATCGAAATTTGTTTGCCATTTTTTTTTTTTTTTTTTTTTTGAGGATCCATCGGAACAAATTTTAATTACGTGATCATGAATGAGTAATAGATGAACATTTACTTTGTTTTACCTACTTTCCATTAATGGGGGTTGGGGGGGGGGGAGAGGTAAGGCACAAAATTGGAATGTTTTTTCACTTTGATCGTTTAAGCTCCCCCTCCCTATTTTCGTGAATTTCGGCAAAATTTAGGAGGGCACTTATTTGGTATTTCACTACGTAATATTCAGAATAGCATTCTCAAACTATTCAGGATTTCAGTAAATTGCTTTTTGAATTAAAAAAATTTATTAAAACACCCATACATACGCATAAATATAAACAGTTGTTCTTGTTATAATGGTCACTTATATTGTCACTTCGCTATAGCAGCAAAAAATTATATCTCATAATTCTTGTTCCACAATCCAAGTTAAATACACACTTGCTTTGTGATTGTGGTATGGACATGAAAATAATTTAATAAACAAAGAGCAAAATAAAGCTGCATTTATCATCACATTTAAGGTATTTTCACAGCTGTTCAATTTATCGCTCAAAAAATGAAATTGTTTTTCATTTTTTGAACAAAGGAACCAACTAGCTTTTCTTTTTATTTATATAAGTTCCTTTGTTCATAATATAGATAATTTATATATTATCTATATTATGAACTAAGGAACCAACTAGTTTTTCTTTTTTTATGATTGCTTTATTGAAATAAATTTTAACATTTGGACTTAATAGAATTGAATCAAAACATTTCTACATTTCCCAGTTTTTTCAGTAGGCGACACTGACTTTCAGTTTCTTTTTTACCAGATGCAGCCCCCTCCCTCCCCAGATATTTTCATAACTTTTTATTTAACTTTCTGATAAAAAAATTTGTATGGGGAGAAATTGAAAGGAGGATATTTAATAATTTAACTGAAAGGAGATTTTATACTGTATATATAGATGTACTGTGATGATTGAAGAAAATTTAATATTTATTTTACAGTCAGATCAGGGATGGCAAATTTTGGCTGTAGGGGAAAAACCCGGTAAAAACCATTCTGGCGAAAATCGCATTCACTGTATTCATTCAATTTTTTTTCTGCCAGTTAAACTAAAGCATCAGAAAAAAGAAATTTAAATTAATGTTATTCATACTTATTTTGAGCATTGAGTTAGTACAATAGGATTAGAAATATACAGTTTATGGAAAAATGCTCAATTTTATAACAAAATTAATACTAAATAAATACATAGAAAATTAAGCTAAGCAGTTCCTTTTCTTTTATAATACTAGTTACTTTTCAAGTTTCTGCAGACCAATTTTAAAGTGGGTTGCAATACGTGGGGGGTGGGGGATTTTACTTTTATACTGATGTAGGTATTTGACAATGCCCTTGGAGAATTTGAGGAAAAGGAGACAGAAAAATGAAATGACTGAAAGTGATGAAAGTAATTATTTGCTCTTTTTTGCCAAAGCAAAAGGAAGAAAACAAATCAAGTTGTCTCATAAGACATAAGTTTTTTATCATTCAAAAAACCTTTTTATTTCAATATGACTTTAAACATGAAGGGATATATGAGATTACTCTTAACAAAAATGCAAGTGATTTTACTAAAATGTTTATCTAATATTTTAATAAAGTATCTGTCCAAACATGCAGAGTTTATGAGTGTTAACTCAAGAAATCTACCATTATTTAATTTTCAAAATATGTAAATATTGTTTATGTTTTTTGTGGTAGGGAAACCTTGTTATGTTTCTTTTTACCATTTACCACCAAGAATGGGTAAATTTTATTCTTTTACTGTTGTACAGTAGGATACAATTCAACATGGTAAGTAATTTTATTAATTATCTGGAGTGTTGCCCATTTATTTCCCAATAATGTTTACAGTATAAAAATAAGCAATTTAGCAATAGTGCATTTCTTGTAGAGAAATGAATAGGACAAACTAAATTTTTAAAAACAGACTCAGAATTCATTCTAGTGAAGATTTGTTTAATAAATTTCATGAGTGTTACTTGCAAATGGTATCTCATGAGAAGGAAGTAACAATCATAATTTAAAATAACTAAATAATAAATAAATCTACAGATATAGATATTTTATGAGCTAGACTTCATGCTACTAATTTCGTGTGTGCTGTATCAATCTTGTAGAACTCCTTTGACCCCTTTTGAAAAAGGTAATATTTTTTTTTAGGTGCGGAGACCAAAACTGAACAGCATACTAAAAAGGAGGTCTTACCAAACTTCTGTATAATGGCAATACAACTTCCTTAGATCTGTTCGAAATAGCCTTATTGATAAACTTAGATCACTTAGTTCTTTTTATTATCTCATTTATCTTGCTTTTTGTTTCAACTTATTCTTTATGATGATTAAAATATTATCATCAATTTTAATTGATCGATCATTGCCTTGTTTAATGAATTAAACTCAAAAATTTTAAACTAATATTTTCGCACTTGAAATATTATCTTTATCTTATAGTTTCCTTGAATCAGCGATGGATTTACAGTCCTGTCAAAGGACTGGCGGTTGAAAATCGCAGAAGTGCCGAACCAAAATGCATATTTGCGCCATTGAAATTTTTAGGGGGGTGTTTTCAGCGGGTGTCGTAGCTTTCTTAGGGGGTGCGCCATAGTTGGAGAGGAAATGGCCACCTCAGAAATTGTTTCTTTCCCCGCGGAACATTTTCATCACTGAAATATTAAAAACGTATTTTAGGGCTCTATATGTTTTGTGATGATAGGGGCGGGGGGAGGAGGGGGAAAATAGGAGAGGCCGGTGGCTCTTCCATGGAAATTCTTCAATATTGAAATCTGAAAATCGCAGTTTTACGCTGGGAGGTTAGAAGAAAGGCAAGGATTTGATGAGGATTCTTCCTGGAAACGAGATCGATGTTCTAAAAACCCAATTTGAGCCTATTATTGGTCACATATTAAGGGGTTTACGGCTCCCGTTTGAATTAATACTGAAGCTTATGATTTCACTGAAAAATTTTAAAAAAATAATAATCACAAAATATTAAGAAATCATTTGTAATTTGCGTAATTAAAATGCGAATGTACCTCAAATATATTTTTTAATTAATTTTCAAAATAGTATGGTTTTCTTAATGTTTGCATCACGGGACCCTCCCCCCCCCCCCCCCCCCCCCGACACTGCCTTGAGTTTATAAAACATAAAAAGTAGTTCAACTACAGTGACGTTCAACTACTTTTTTAAAATTTAAAATGAGCCTTTTCAATGCATAGAACTTGTGCTGCCATCTACTGGAGTAAGTTGATTTAAATAAGTAAATACTAAAATTATATTTTTGCAAAGCGTTTTCACTATTGAAATACTTAAACTGCATTGTTCACCTGCTTGCAATATGAGATGCCCAAATTTTGCGATTTATGCAACATTCCGAATGTTTTGGTACCTGTATTTAAAATAGCGTCACAGAAGAACGTTAGTTACCAAAATTAAAGCCGTTGCATTTATACCTGATTACTAATGTTCGGCAACTATTCGTCAAAAAGTAGTTAACTACCAACTACTAACTAGTCTAAACAAAACTGTCACATTTCAAGTGAATGCTTCAAATTGAGCATTTTTAATTACTTTTATTACTCTAAGAACATCGTACAAGTTACGAAAACACTGAGCACAACAACATACAGCTTAGAACGGAAACACAAGATATCGGAGCACAGTTACAGTTACAATCGGTTACAGTTAGACTTCCGCATCTAAAACAATTTATGTCACATCTCCCCTTTTTTAACAAGTTTCATATATACACTATTTACAAGTCAACTCTTTTTATGGGTTTAACAACTCTCCCGGATCGTGTGGTCATAATGGGCTTGTTGACAGCATCCGGATCAGGATCAGGCGGGACTGGTACAGGAACAGGATCAGGATTCGGCGACTTGACACTAGAAGGCTGAATAGGAACTTCAGTTGTTGACTGGTTAATTGAAGGATTACCTTGATCTGGCCTCAAGTGAATTCTATTCCTCCTAAGTTCACTTCCAGCAGCAGTTTTCACTAAGTATGAACGTGGAGCATCTAGCTTTTCCAGAATAGTTCCCGGTGTCCAGTCTCTGCGATTTAGTTGAACGTACACTGGTTGATTAGATTTTAAATTTTCCAGATTCACATGTGATCGGTCATGGTATTTCTTTTGCATCTCCTGATTACTCAATAAGTTCTTATAAGTCTCTGCTGTTGTAAATTTTGGTTTTAATATATTCTTTTTAGTAGGCAGTAGAGATCTCAATGATCTTCCCATAAGCATTTGTGCCGGCGATGGTAAATGATATTTTGGGGTGTTATTGTATTCAATCAGTGCCAAATTTGGATCTCCATTATCTTCCAATACCTTCAACATCAGATTCTTGATTGTGCCTATTGCACGTTCTACCATCCCGTTGGATTTAGGGTATCTTGGTGAAGAGGTGACAAGTTTCACATCATATTCCTTAAGAAAAGCTTGAAATTTATAACTGTCAAATGGCGGTCCATTATCTGAATGCAGGCATTTCGCTATTCCATGTGTTCTAAAAATTTGTTTCAATGCACTTATGACAGCTTCTGCGGTTTTCTGTTCGACTTTTCTCACTTCAATAAATTTTGAATGATAGTCTATGGCCACTAAGTAATCTTTTCCTTTTAAATACATAAAATATATTCCCACATCAATCCAAGGATGCTTGGGTATGTTGTATGGTATCATCACTTGTTTTGGATTTGATTTTTGAAATTTCTGACATATTCTGCAATTGTTTATAAAGTTCTTGATTTCTGTTGTCATATTTGGCCAATAAATAGAGTTTCTTGCTTTATTTTGACAAGATGTTATGTCCTGATGTGCAACATGTAATTTCTGTAGAATTTCACCACGCATTTTCTTAGGGATGACCAACTTATTTCCAATAAATACCAAACCATCATGGTAATGCAATTCCGACTTCTTATCCCAATACGGTTTTAGATTTTCGGAAAGTTTCTTGTATTCATTAGGCCATCCGTCTTGTATGTAAAATTTCAGCTGTTGCAATTCTTCATCTAGCTTGGTAGCTTCTTGAAGCTCTTTAGTTTTCTCATCACTAGAGCTTAAAATAGTGTGAACAGTAGCGGCTCCTGCTTCTAAGAAACTTGTATCCACATTGGCATCTGTTGGAGACCGTGATAGTGTATCCGCTATGTACAAATATTTTCCTGGAACATGCACAATTTTAAAATTGTATTTGAATAGTTCCAAAGCCATTCGTTGTAATCTTGGAGAAAGTTTCTCTATAGGTTTTTGTAATAGTCCAATTAACGGCTTGTGGTCAGTTTCAATTGTAAACTCAGTTCCATAAATAAAATAATGGAATTATTTACAGCCATTTAAAACAGCTAACAGTTCCTTTTCAATTTGACTGTACCGTTGCTGTGTCTCTGACAGAGAACTGGAAGCATACGCTATGGGGTGATCATCTTGTATCAAAACACCTCCTAAACCATATTGGCTGGCATCAACTGACACAATTGAAGGTTTTCTTATATCAAAGTAAGCCAAGACTTTAGCATTAGTAACGCACAATTTGAGCTCTTCAAATGCCTTTTGTTCATTGCTGGTCCAAAGAAACTCAGCATCTTTACTTAATAATCTACGAAGACATCCTGTTTTGTTTGAGAGATTGGCGATAAACTTTCCTAAGTAGGTTATCATTCCTATAAATTTTTGTAATTCGGCTTTGCTGGTTGGAGCCTTAAAATCCAGAATTGCTTCAATTTTTTCATTATTTACCGAGATTCCTTCATCTGTTAATTTATAACCAAGATATCTCACAGATTTCTTCTTAATTTGGCTTTTTCTTAGTGAGAGTTTTAAACCACATTCTTGAGCTCTCTTCAAGACAGATAGAAGTCGTCTGTCATGTTCGGCTTCCATCTTTCCAAAAATTAATACATCATCAATGTAAACAACTATGCCATCTAAGTTGGAAAAAATGTTGTCAATAGTCTTTTGGTACACTTCCGGTGAGCTGCATAATCCATATGGTAGGCGACAAAATTTATATCTGCCAAAAGGTGTAGCAATGGTACATAATTTAGAACTTTTAGGAGAAAGTGGAATTTGCAAAAATGCAGAAGAAGCATCTAAAACTGAAAAATATTTTGCTTGATCTATTTTTGAAAATATAGCTTGTTGGGTTGGAATTGGATAATGTTCTCTTTTTATGTACTTATTTAAAGGCCTTGGATCCATGCATATTCTAACTTCTTTATTGGGTTTTTGAACAATGACAATCGGATGTACTCAATCTGTAGGTTCAGTTACTTCTTCAAGAATCCCTGCTTTAACCATTCCGTCAAGTTCAGTTTTGACCTTAAAGATGCCGGTATAACTCTAGAAGAAGCAATCTTAGGCTGAGCATTTTCTTTTAATTTAATATCATATACATATGACAGTTTGCCAAGTTTACCAGAGAAAACATTTTCATACTCTTGAACAATATCGAGATTATTAATTGCACATACATTTTTAGCAATATTTCTATCAATTAAACCAAACTGTTCACATGCTTTCAGCCCTAAAATAGCATTTGATTCTTGATCTACAACATAAAAATCAAATACATGTAATTTATTCTTGAATTTACAGCACAAATTACAAGTTCCTAACACTTTCAGATTGTGCCCTGTATATGATTGCAAACTTTTGTTTGTTTTGTTTACTTTTGAGCTTTCATCTATTTTCTTTAATAAATTAAAAGGAATTATATTAACTTCAGCTCCGGTATCAATTTTGAATGGTATTTCACAATTATTTATAACAATATTTTCTCTCCATTCAAACTTTGAAGTATTTACTTCACTCACAGATTCCAAAACAAAAGAATCAGTATTATTTGTCGATACAACAGAGGAATTATGTTCTATTTCATTAACTTTTTTATTTTTGCATGCAATCGCAAAATGATTTAATTTTTTGCACTTATTACACCTTTTCTCCCATGCTGGACACTTTCCAAACGCATGTTTTGTTTCGCGCCTTGAGCAACAGTTATTCTTGAAATAATCCTGTTTCTTTAATTTACTTTCGTTTTTGTAATTTCTATTATACCCTACGTCAGTAATATTTCTTGTAGTTTTGATAACTTCCACTACTTCTGATTTCCTATCAGACCCTTCCTTCATGTATTTTGCTTGAATTTCACTTGATTCCTTTGCCCTACAGTATTCCACTGCTTTTTCTAATTTCAAATCTGAATCCATAAGTAATTTTTCTTTCACGGAACAATCCCTTATTCCAATTATCAATAAATCTCTTATCAAACTATCTTCCTGATTTTCAAAAGAGCAATCCTTAGCGAGATTTTTTAAGTTGGTTACAAAAGAATCAACAGTTTCAGTTGGTTGTTGTACACAGTTAAAAAATTTGTAGCGTGCAATTACAGTATTTTTCTGTGGTTCGAAATAAATATCAAACCGTTGGATAACTGTATCGTATTTCTCAGCATCTGCAGCAGCTAATTTAAAGCTATTGAATATATCAATACATTCATCTCCCATACAATTCAATAACAAAGCAACTTTTAACTTATCGGATTTACCTGTCTTTTCCGATGCTTCCAAATACAAAGTAAAACGCTGCTTAAACTTTGACCAATTTTCGGCCAAATTTCCTTGTAATTTCATACAACTGGGAGTTTTCAGATCCATTTTGACTGCACCGCTTGCCACCATGTCACATTTCAAGTGAATGCTTCAAATTGAGCATTTTTAATTACTTTTATTGCTCTAAGAACATCGTACAAGTTACGAAAACACTGAGCACAACAACATACAGCTTAGAACGGAAACACAAGATATCGGAGCACAGTTACAGTTACAATCGGTTACAGTTAAGCTGCATTTCCATATCGTCCGTCCGTCGAGGTTCCGCACGATTTTTTCACCCAAAACCGGTTTCCTCTAGTCGTTGCCATGACAGCAAGACGATTTGACGGGACCCGTTTTGTATCAGGAAATCTTGATGTTTGACGGACGTCCAGAAAAGAACAGCCAATCAGAGACAAGGTGGGCGCCATTTTGTTATTTTGAGTAGCGGCGCGGAAGATTGTTTTTTTTTTTCTTCAATTTAAATTGCAGCACCTAGTTCCGTTGATCTATCATGCAATAAAAATATTTATATAATAATATAAGAAATTTTTGAACAAGTTCGTCGATGTTTAAACTAGGAATCCTGACGCCTTTTATGCTTAAAACAGCAAGACCGCTCAATCTTTCTTCTTTCATCGTACTTCTGAGGTAAAATTCGATTAGCTTCTGTTTGCATAATGATCTATCTGATGATGCTGATGGTTACTGGTAAAGTAAGAAAGATATAAAAGGCAATGCGAGACTAGTCTGGGAGACTTGGATGATAAAACATTGTTCTCGATCATTACTAAATGAGCAACTTCAGCTATATTTATTTGTCAAGTTTCTCTCTCCTATTTCACTTCCCAAAATGTTTCGCAAAATGATAATTTGTGATGCAATTGAGATTGCTACATTGTTTTGGTTCTTCTCACAAAATTTAGTCACTGATTCCACAAGTTCTTTATTTGTGCACTCGAAAGCGTTACTAGATCTGTTAAGGCTTTGGGAGTTAAAAAATTGAACATATTGTTAATTGAGGGCATGCTCTCAAAACTGTTCAACTCTCAACAAACTGTTTCTCTAAAAGATCAATTAATGCATTTTCGTAGCAAATAATGCTATCGCAGCATTATACTTTTAAATCGGCGCTTATTTGCATGGGGGAAACTCAACTCCGGCACTCCCCCCCACCCCCCGCTGAGATTTTTTTTTCTTCTTTTTTGACGGATTTCAGATTGTTCTAAAGACAATGAGATGCAGTGAAAAGGGATTCAAAATATCATTCATTAAAAGGTCATATCACAATCGCATTTATTTCCATCCCTCTTCAGTGCAAAGTTTTAAGTACCAAACATTTGTGCACCAGAAATTAAAAAAAAAATTACAAGTATTTTGTATCAAAGTGAATACATTCATCACAAGAAACAAGGTATACGGCATGTAAAGAGTTAAACTGGCGAATCTTAAAAACATATTAAAACATCAGTGACAGAAAAAATGAGTATTTTCAAAGTATGGACTTCAATTTAAATTCCCCTGGGGGAAAAAAAATTGAAATTTTTATTTTGTATCTCTATTTTCTCTTTTCTATTGCATTTCGGCTAACAGAAGCTCTCGCAAGGGGGGGGGGGGGACGCAAAATCTTCAGTTGTCCCTGGCCGCTGAAAACCCTAGCTACGCCTCTGAACGAACTACCAGCAGGTCAATTCTGAAAACGATCGAACTTTTCCCGCCTTGATGAACTCGAATAACTCTTCTTAAAAATTCACGAAAACAAAAACAATGATCGATTGTAATTTATTTTGTGAGGGAGTAATATTAAGTACAAAATGATATCTGGCTACAATTTCATATTCTTATAGTTCAAACAAATGTACAGTACTTACGTAACTTGCATTATACGTATTTGCATTTTGACACTATGTAATCTCTTTTCCTATTTTTCCCTATGATTGTATGCATAATGTAATATTAATTAACAGTTACTGTGTACACTGGACTGATGGTTTACTTTTAGCTCCCTTTTGCGGTCTTTCCCTTTGCGCGCTTTTCATTTATGCGCGTTTTTCACTTATTATGCGCGTTTTTGGGCGCTCTCTTGCGCCCGCGCATAAGTATGAGAGATCCCTATACTATAATAAGCATGTACACAGGAAAGAGGAAGTGAGAGGGGATTAATTGTGCATTATGTGGCCGTAATAGCAAAGAATTTTACTCAGAAAGCTTAGGAGTGACATTGCATTAGTAGAAAAGAAATACTAAAAAAACATTTTGGCATATATATTGTATCTCGTGAAGTTTTTTTTTTTTTCTTCTGGAGCTAGCGCCCTACAACCTCGTGCGCCCCCCCCCCCCCCCCCGCGCCGCGGGGGCAGCGGGAGCGTTATGTACGCCACTGCTTGATTGATCTCTTAACTAACGAGGAATGCAAAAAATTTGCGCTTAGCACTGAAAGTAATGCTACCGAGTTAAATAAACTCAGCTTCATTATTAATTAGTAGCTTCAATATTGAACGAGAAAATTTGGTGGGGAAAGAGTGACGCTGAGAATATGAATGGGATGAGCGCGTAAAAAATCTCATTTCATTGGTTTCCGCCCGATGAGCGCTCTTTCTCTCTAGTGGGTGAAAATTATCACGTGTTTGATGAACGGACGCTGTATGTGAATGTCCCTATATCTGCGTCGGGTGCCCGTCCGTTCGGAAAGAGTGACGAACGCGACGGTCGGACGATATGGGAATCGACCTTTAGACTTCCGCATCTAAAACAATTTATGTCACAAAAACTAGTTGCAACTAGTAGTTAACTACTTTTTTCTGAGACTAGTTGTAATTAGTAGTTAACTGTTCTCCAAAAGTAGTTAACTACTTTTAAGTATAATTCATTTGTATTTCCATTTTAAAGCTTGTTCTTAAATATTTAATCCTAATAATTCAACTCAATATTATTTTTTATCATTAAAATAATTTTAAAGAAATTCCTGATATTAGAGTAGAGGTAAAGCTTCCCCATAATGAAGATTTGGTCTTTAAATTAAACTTCATTGTGCATGGTGCTGGTGCAGGGGCCATTTATTGATGACATTAGAAAGCTTTTCCTAATTTGCGTAACTACTGCAATAAATATCATGATTTGTTTTATGAGTGCTTTTACATTATGTAACAACAAAAAAATACATTTGTGTGAGTGAAATTCATAAGCTGAAAGTTTAAATAATTTAATGTTTAAAAATGCTTTTTGTCAAAAAACATTTTTTAAAAAAAATTCGGAAGTAGCTGGAATTTTGAAAGTAGTTGTTCTAGTAGTTGGCAAAAAAGTAGTTTAACTAATAATTAACTACTTCAAAACAAAAGTAGTTACAACTAGTAGTTCAGTTAACTACTAGTTAACTTGTAGTTGCCACTAATAGTTAACTTCTTCCAGTTAACTACTGTCGAACACTACTGATTACATTAATAAATGTTTTTAAAAACATGTTTTTAATTTTCATCAACGTAACAAGACATGTTCAGAATTACTTTCATTTATTGATACTAAGGATATAGATATACACTGGTCACTAATTCTCAGTTTTAGTTTATCCACTAGTTATGATTAATGGGGAAATTAAACTTAATGGTAGTTCAAAATAATCGAAATTGTGCCTTAAAATTTTGTAAATATCAATAATAATAAAATAGGGCAGTTGAGCTAATAAAAGTGTTGTAACTATAAATGACGATTGCATATATGGGTCATACTCCAAAAAAATTAACAGCCATGTCCCATCAAATTATTTTCCTTACTTCACATAATATCCCCCCCCCCCCCAATCCATCTAATTAAAAATGATAGCTCCTTTTTTCTCTTCACATCTAAGCGAGTTCTCAAAACTAGAATTCACCGAGCTGTCGAAATTCGACCATAATTCATTAAATATTTCAAGTTCGGCCTCAAATGTTTAAACAACTTTTCGACATTTTAGCTTCATGTTTGACAACACTTTGTTTTATTTAAGGCTACAGTAGACACTTGAAATGTCGAAAATTGGCCAAAATATCGGATTGGTTTATAAAGTGTACCTACGCTGTATTAATGAATATTAGAAATCAAAGTTATGTTTATAATACTAAACTTTTTCCCATATAAGTACTTTTATACAGTTACACCCTTTTAAAATGAAAAAAGCCTTTTTTCTTAAAATAGAAAATGTGCCTCAAAACTGAAATTCAAAACGTTCCACGTGCCACAATTTTTATGTTATTGCTACCAAACTTTTTAATATATAAGTACTTTTATATAGTTACACCCTTTTAAAATGAAAAAATGCCTTTTTTTCAAAATCAAAAATTAAACTCAAAACAGAAATTCAAAACGTTATACACGTGCCACAATTTATATGTTATTGCTACCAAACTTTCTAAAAGTACTCTTATGTTACGTAGTTATAGTTATAATGGATGAACTGTAGCAGTAATAATTACACTGTGCAACAAATTTGAACTTTTTTTTGTCCTTTACATGAAACTATGTGATTATATATAAACAAAAGGTGCTTGATTGAAATATCCAAACCAAAATGGTCCATCACGTACCTTTTTGCTGGAGACCCACTTCTCATATTTATACAATTTGGTTATAGAAGAATGTAACTCAGGCTTACTTATTGAAAACACAAGCGGTAAAATGATTTTTTTTTGTCCGATTCTTCTTGTGGGCATCTGTTGGTGTGCCCTGATAACAGATTATCAATTTTCAATTCGTATAATTCCTGTCTATCGACCGCTGATATGCTTTTTAAACAGAGATGTCCTGATGAAACCTTTTTCACCATGCTCAGAATTAATTGCACCAAGGTTTTGAGGAAATAAGTCCATATGAGAGTCCAAAAAGGGTAGTTTTTATGAAATATAGCTACCTAATAATACAAAATCATTTTATCATGTCACCAGCAAGATTTTCATAGTTTTCAGCTTTCTCATTTCCAAGGAAACGTGAGCGCACTGATTTAAAGAACTGAAAGGCAGATTTTAGGCTTCTGACTTTTTTTTTCATACTCTCCATTATGAAAGGACTTCCTTAAGTTATGGGCCAATAAAAATCCTTTCTTTTACTTTTACCCACATAAATTTTTGAACTTGTTCCTGATATGCTAGAAAGCCACTCCTTCTCTGTCCAGAGCTTTTACAAATATGTCGATAAACAGGGCCGGATTAAGGATTTGGGGGCCCGTAGGCATTAGAAGTGATGGCCCCCCTCACATTTAGATTTTATAACAAATATAACCGATAAAATATGATGTACAATTATTTCATGACTATAATAACTGATCATATACAATGTAATTTATTTTTAATGATAAGGCAGAAATTAGATCAAAGTACACGCATTCACTTAAGTTTTAGTACATGTTGCATGAAATAATGTTATATACTTAATCTACTTGGGGACCCTTTCTAAATAGGGTTTCATAGAAAAATTAAGTAATTTTAATTCATTGAAATTCGCTATCATTAAAACAGATCTTTGAAAAATAAGCACATAACACTAAAATATCATAAAATATTTAATTTAACTTAAAATTTGGAAACATTTCACTAAAAATGAACATAAAAATATTCTGTTCAAAAGAATATAAAGTTATATTTAATGGCATGAGAGCAGTTACAGCTAATTTTAGAATCAATTGAAACATTCATTTGTTTCAAAAGTGTTTAAAATATCTTCAAAGTTGAACCCTTATTTAAAAATATTACTCACTGTAAAAAATGTTTGCCCGCAAATATATAAGGATCTTCTGAAAATCATTTTTCCGGAGTCTGACGGTAAAATTACAGAGAACTAAAAACAAGAAACTACGAAGTCTTTGAAAAAGGTAATTACAGAGAATAAAAGACAAAGAACATTCTGTAAATTGATAGCAACAGATAATATGCCGCGGTCACTATCTGAATTTCTGGTACACAACGCTGAAGGTTCAGTTGAGCATTCCTGTGTCTTAATTCGCTTTCCCCTCCCCATCCATCCAGCCAATTATTGTTCATATTTCATAAACTATTATGTGCTAGCCTTTTTTTTTCTGACGATTTTTCATTAATAAATTCATAAAACTTTCGTTAATGTGTCCCACAGCATGGCCCTTTTAGCTAGGCTTGCCATACGTCCCGGCTTGACCGGGACAGTCCCGGTATTTTGCTCTTGTCCCTGTGTCCCGCCCAGTTTTATCAGTGTCCCGGAAACGGCTGTAAGACGTAAAAAGTAATGAATTTATGGTTTTAAGAATATTTTAGGAAGACACTAAGAATCTTTAAGATAACAGAGCATTAATGAGGGAGCTGCAAGAGCATTGATTTATGTAAAATAAACTTTGACGTTTTCTTTGCTCTGACTTTTGGGTGAATCCATGTGAAATCATCCAGAAAGAGCAAAAAATGTTGCTCGATGTTTTTGATTTTTTTTATATTTTGGCAGTCAATTTATTGTTATTGAGACCCCAAAACAAGTGTTAAAAAGTTTTTTAATTCTTGGAATTTTTTTATTATAGCCGTTTTCAAGTCACATCTTTAGTGATTTTTCATAAAAATACTGCTTTACATAAATCCTTGTAACTTTTTTATTTCTGAATATTTCAAAATGATTTAAAAACCATTCTATTCTGTAAGAAATGAGAAAAATTTTGCTTTCAGTTTCTTTTCTGATATATTTTTTTGAAATACGAAAATGGAGTTTGAATATACCATTTTCAAAACGAAAACTTGCGTTTTTCACGTTAAAATTTTTAATGGAAGAAACTAAGACTCGCCTGTACATTTTTTGCCCTGAATACATACTTTTTGGTAGTTTCATCAGAAGCAGTATGGAACATTTGGAGGGTTTCCTTTATTTTATATAATTAGCCAAACTTGGCATCTCGGTGTAGAAATGCTAACTTTGACACTCAATATCTAAAAAGGGACTGAATGAAATTTTAGGGGAATAATCTTTTTATAGATATAAATATGTAGTAACGTTTTTATAAGTGATATCGATGTTGTTTTAGAAATACGGCACCTCGAAGTCAGGCAAAAAATCACATATCTTTCCGCCTTTTTTCACATCTAAATGTCGTCATACTACCTTGTTTATTTTACTCAATGCTTCAAAAGGTTTATAAGGTTTTCCAAGGTTTATAAATTTACTTACAGCGACACATAAGCAACAAAATCAACGATCAATGTTCAATTTTAAAATCCATGTTTGTTTTGATGTGGTCAGCCAGCACATAAGCATATCATGTCTTAACTAGTATTCTTTTATTGCTAAACTTACTACATCATTTGACGAAAAACTATTAGTCATTTACTCTAACGTTTACGTTTATTGAACATTCAAACTTTGGGTCTGAAACTGCAACTTTAACTAATGCAGAGTTCAACGTGAAAACATTTTTCCCCCTCTACCTTGTTTAAACACAAGAAAAACAATTTAAAAAGGAAACAATAGTAATACATAAATTGCCATTAGATTCTCTTTAAAATACTCGTTTTTGTTTTCTTCGTTTGACAAAGTGTGACTTAGTGCTTTTAATAAAAATATAAAATAGTTGTTGTAGTAATTAAATTAAAACACGTAGTTCACTTCTTCGCAAGAAGTAAACAAAATAGAAAAAAAAAAAAAAAGTTTTAGTTAACTCTGCAATAGTTAAAGTTGAGTTTTAGACACAAAATTTGAATATTCGACAAATATAAACATGACTAATTGTTCTTCGTCAAATCATTTAGTTCAGCAAAAACAGAATACTAGTTAGGACATGATATGCTTATGTGCTGGCTCACTACAACAAAACAATCATGGATTTTGAAATTTAACATTTAATCGTTGATTTTGTTGCTTATGTGTCGCTGTAAGTAAACTTCTAAGCCTTGGAAGACGTTATAAGCCTTTTGAAGCATTGAGTAAAATAAACAAGGCAGTATGATAACATTTAGATGTGAAAAAAGGCGGAAAGACATGCGATTTTTTGCCTGAACTCGAGGTGCCATATTTCTAAAACAACAGCGATATCACTTATAAAAACTTTACTACATATTTATATCTATAAGAATATTATTTCCCTATAATTTCATAAAATTTCAGTCAGTCCCTTTTTAGATATTGAGTCTCAAAGTTAGCATTTCTACACCGAGATGCCAAGTTTGGCTAATTATATAAAATAAAAGAAAGCCTCCAAAGAATCCATACTGCTTCTGATGAAACTACCAAAAGATATCTATTCAGGGGGGAAAATGTACAGGCGAGTCTTAATTTCTTCCATTAAAAATTTTAACGTGAAAAACGCAAGTTTTCGCTTTGAAAATGGTATTTTCAAACTCCATTTCCGTATTTTAAAAAAAATATATCAAAAAAGAAACCGAAAGCAAAATTTTTCTCATTTCTTACAGAATATAAGGGTTAAATCATTTTGAAATATTCAGAAATAAAAAAGTTACAAGTATTTATGTAAAGCAGTATTTTCATGAAAAACCACTGAAGATGTGACTTGAAAACGGCTGTAATAAAAAATTTCAAGAATTAAAAAACTTTTTAACACTTGTTTTGGGGTCTCAAGGTAACAATAAATTGACTGCCAAAACTTTTTAAAAATCAAAATCAACGAGCAACATAGCCTGGATGATTTCCCATGGATTGACCCTTTTATGAAAAGTCAAGCTTAACAAAGACATCTTGAAAAAAACACATTCGGAAATATGAGTGGTCAAGTCGTATACAAGTCGGAACTATGAGTGGGTTGAAAACAAAGAATAACATTGTTAACTTATTAATTGCTATTTTAGTTTAACAAAAATGTTTTTTTGAAATGGTTTTTGTAGTTAGACAAAAAGACTTAGTAATTAGTTGTTCAATTTAACAATTTTATGAAGTATTTTAAACTTTATTTTATTAACACTTCTTTCTAGATGGTAGACCAGAAAAAATTCTCATTAAAAAGCAGAAAAAAAAATCTTTTTTACTAAATTAAGTAGCAAAAATTCCTTTTTAATTTTTAAAAGATGGGTAGACTAACAATTTAGAGATCCAAATTCCCCACTCCCCTGGCGAGGCTCATAAAAAAGCTTAAAACTCACCATTTTGCTTTTAATTTTTTTAAAACTCCCCCCCCCCCCCGCTAGTGGGGTTATTCCATACCCTGCAGATCATACGGTATGCCCATCCTATATTAATGTGTCCCGGTTTCAATAACTAAAAATATGGTAAGCCTACTTTTAGCTCAACATTTAGGAGGGTAGAGCTATATGGAGGATGCCCTTTAGCTGGAGATATGTGATTGTAACAGTAAAGGGGGTTCGGGGGATTTTCCACCGGGAAAATTTTGAAAACTATATGCAAACTGGTGCATTTTGAGGTCTTAGGAAAGGCATTTGGGGCTGCAAAAATATTAGGAAAATCAAAAACTTTTTAAAATTTAAACGTTTTTATTCATAAAAATACTCATAAAAATGCAGAACAAAATTAACATTTTTTTATTAAATCCCAGGGAGCAATTCCTGTATCCCTCCCCCACCTTCCTACTAAAGCCCATATCGAAGAGCCACGTGTCGGCCTTCTCAAACGATGTTTACAAGCCATCTAGTTTTTCTTTTACAAATTTTATATCATCCTTCCCAAAAGGATGCTTTAAAATTTGTAAAAGAAAAACTATTGTAAACTTTGAGCATAGTATGATTTATATTTCACCTTTACAAGGGGTTACCTTGACTTTTTTAAATTAAAATTTTTAAATTTTGCCCAATTTGCCCCCTAAAATTGCCTTCCTAGGAGTCTTTGCCTGCCACAGGACCCGCTGACTGATCAACGACGTAACATATTCAGTATAACTTAATTTTAGAGTTTCCAACTGTTTATACAAATAAATAATTTTATTTATTGGTTTTACTCGTTAAAAAAAAATAGCCAATAAGCAAAATAGCCAAGTCCGTAAATTTTTTTCGGGGGGGGGGGGGAGGTTTAGGGAAAGTTTCGGGGAGGAATATGATACATTGCAAAAGATTTCGGGGGGGAGAGGGTCAGGCCCGTGGGTCCCCCTTTCCCTCTGGATACTGCATTAATGCACAAAATCATAAAACATTCATTACTAGATCGATTAATTTAGTTTTTATTTCAAGCGCTGAAGAAAATTCAATATTTAGCGCTAAGCAATCTTCTGAGTCCAGGTATATATAATATTAAAACTGGGAAATTGTGGAATTTTAGAGGAAAAAAAAAATCCAAATTCCCATACAAAAATGCTCATCCCCACAATAAATCTCTAAAATGTTTGTTAAATTTATAGCAAAACATACCTCAGAAGTGGAAACGTCTGAATCAAATTCTCTTTTTAGATGACGAACGTGTCCATCGCTGGAGTGCAAACAATATTATGTATCGAAAATAATTAAAAATGTAGCTAAAAAATAAATAATACTTTGATTGTAAATTAAAATATAGCATTTAACCGTAGCAGTGAGATTGGAAATGTTGAATGAATGATTTTCCAGAGTCCTAATGCAATCAGTGATGGACCATAAGAGAAAAAAAAAAAAAAAACATTTAAAATATAAGGGATGTGAGAACATCTGTCAATCAGAATGCAATACAAAAACAGTTCATCAATTTTCCAATCGGCCCATCTACAAAGATTTTACAAAGATTCTACAAAATGGTGGTTTGGACAGGAAATCATAAATAAACTAGGCGTGCCGCCCGGCGTTGCCCGGGCTAAAATAATAGATTGGGGGCGCCGGGCTATGCCCAGCGCTGCGCGAGCTTAAATGCAACACGGCATTGAAATTCTTTATTATCTACTATCCATCAGACATAAAGACCCGGACCGATATTAATGTGCAATGGTCGTAATGGGGTACAATGCTCGTAAAAAGTAGTTTTTTTTGGCGTTCGATTTTTGTTAAGAAACCGTTGTATGCCCAGCGCTGTGCGAGCTTAAATACAACACGCCATTGAAAAACTTTATTATCTATCCATACACAGACATACAGGACCCGGACCGATGTTAATAATAGAGAAATTCAAAAAAATCGCATAAGATTAAGGACAATTAACTGTCCTTTTCAATCCTTTTTCGATTTTACGCGATTTTCGTTTCATGCATTCAGAATAATTAAAACAATCTTTAAAAGTCCCTGTTAAAATACGTGAAATAGTTTTTATTAGAAAACAGACGATAAATAAATTAAAAATAAAGAAGGATTAAATTTATTATTGAAAATACAGCGAAAAGCCTCACTCAAAATGCTAGAAATATTGATTATTAGTATTGTTGACATTGGTTACAAAAATGGCAACAAATGCATTGATTTTAATTCACACAGCAACTGCATTATATATTATTGGAACGATGCCAACAATGCAAAAATAAAATGAAACTTGTAAAAAATTGCGTTCTTAATTAATATCTCCGCTAATTAAAGGCGGACACGGATGAGACCGGGCGATATGGCTTCCCCGGAAAATTCCGAATCCGACGATACCCGGCGCGACGTCGGGCAACCTGCCATTCTCGAGGAGATGAGGTGACAGACAGACAGAAAAACAGATAGACGCGGACAGGTTTTAATAGTATAAACTAGGCGTGCCGCCCGGCGTTGTCCGAGCTAAAATAATAGATTGAGGGCGCCGGGCTACGCCCGGCGCTGCGCGTGCTTAAATACAACACGGCGTTGAAATTCTTTATTATCTATCCATACACAGACATACAGAGCCGGACCGATATTAACAAGCAATGGCCGTCGCGCGAGCCTAAATAAGAGCAACAGTCCCTAAAAATCATAGATTAATTAAGTACATTGCTCCCAAAAAAGTAGTTTTTCTTTTGGAGTTCGATTTTTGTTAAGAAACCGTTGCACGCCCGGCGCTGCGCGAGCTTAAATACAACACGACATTGGAATTCTTTATTATATACTATCCATACACAGACATACACACCCGGACTGATATTAATGAGCAGTGGCCTTCGCGCGATCCTAAATAGGAGCAACAGTCCCTAAAAATCATAGATTAATTGATTATAATGCTCGTAATTTTTTTTTTTTTTTTTTTTTTGGCGTTCGATTTTTGTTAAGAAACCGTTGTATGCCCGGCGCTGCGCGAGCTTAAATACAACACGGCATTGAAAAACTTTATTATTTATCCATACACAGCCATACAGACCCGGACCGATATTAATAATAGAGAAATAATAATAGAGAAATTCAAAAGAGTTGCATTAGAATAAGGACAATTAATTTAAAAGTCCCCGTTAAAATACGAAAAATAGTTTTTGTTAGATAGCAGTTGATAAAAAAAGAACGAAGGATTAAATTTATTATTGCAAATACTTTTGTCACCAGACCCCTACCTGTTAGCCGAGGCCTTAGGACGCACGGGGAGAGGTAGTGGGGTCTACGGATTTTACATGCACATATCCCCAAGTATACATGGTGGTCTTCAGCGGGTATCGAACGCGCAACCTTCCAGGTGGAAGTCCGACGTGCTAACCTAGGCTACCACGGCCCTCATTATTGCAAATACTAAATTGAATCAGTATACTATATATATCAAATACTAAATTGATATTTATCAGATTCAGGATGTAAATAAATGTCGAAAAACTAAATGCACATAAAGTCGAAAAGATATTTAACAGGTAGTAAAATAAAGTTTACTGTAAATAATCTGTAAAATAATCTTATAATAATCTGCAAAATAAAAATATTATTTACTATATCATCAAAATGTAAAGTTCAAAATAACTAACTGCACATAAAAAGAAAAATATATTTATCCGATTCAGAATGTAAATAAATGTCGAAAAACTAAATGCACATAAAGTCAAAAAGATATTTAGAAGGTAGTAAAATAAAGTTTACTGTAAATAATCTGTAAAATAATCTTATTATAATCTGTAAAATAAAAATATTATTTACTATATCATCAAAATATATATTAATATCCAAGTACTATATCATCCAAATATGTATCAATATCCAAGATAAGAAATTTCAAAATTTTATGCTTATCAAAGCAAAAGTTTTAACGAAATTTCAAAACTAACACATATATAATTTCGGGATATAGTCTTACCAATCTGTAAAACAAAGTTATAATAATCTGTAAAATAGAAATATTAATTACTATATCATCATAATATCCAAGATAAGAACTTTCAAAGTTTAATGCTTTTCAAAGCAAAAGTTGTAACGAAATTTCAAAACAATAATTTTATCGAAACTGGAAAAAAGACCGCTGCCACTCTAAGAATTATACAAAAAGCGAGTACGATAAATAAATAAATTAAAAAGAAAGAAATATTAATATCGCGTACATTAATTGTTTAGATTGCAAATGCAGCGAGCCTCACGAAAAATAGCTTTTATTAAATAGCAGACGATAAATAAATGAAAAAGAAAGAAGGATTAAATTTATTATTGCAAATGCAGCGAAGCCTCACTCAAAATGCTAGAGAAACATTGATTATTAGTATTGTTGATTTGTTACAAAAATGGCAACAACTGCATTGATTTTAATTCACACGGCAACTGTATTATATATTGTTGGAACGATGCCAACAATGCAAAAATAAAATGAAACTTCCAAAAAATTGCGTTTTTAATTCATATCTCCGCTAATTAAAGCCGGACACGGATGAGACCGGGCGATATGGCTTCCCCGGAAAATTCCAAATCCGACGATACCCGTCCCGACGTCGGGCAACCTGCCGTTCTCGAGGAGATGAGGTGACAGACACACACACACACACACACAGACAGACGCGGGCAGATTTTAATAGTATAGACTAGGCGTGCCGCCCGGCGTTGCCCGGGCTAAAATAATAGATTGAGGGCGTCGGGCTACGCCCGGCGCTGCGCGAGCTTGAATACAACAGGGCATTGAAATTCTTTATTAGCTACTATCCATACACAGACATACAGACCCGGACCGATATTAATGAGCAATGGTCTTCGCGCGAGCCTAAATAAGAGCAACAATCACTAAAAACCATAGATTAAGTACAATGCTCGTAAAAAGTAGTTTTTTTTTTTTTTTTTTTTTTAGCTTTCGATTTTTGTTAAAAAACCGTTGTACGCCCGGCGCTGCGCGAGCTTAAATACAACACGGCATTGAAAAACTTTATTATCTATCCATGCACAAACATACAGACCCGGACCGGTATTAATAATGGAGAAATTCAAAAAATTTGCATTAGAATAAGGACAATTAATTGTCCCTTTCAATCCTTTTTCGATTTTACACCATTTTCGTTTCATGCGTTCAGAATAATTAACACAATCTTTAAAAGCGCCCGTTAAAATACGAAAAATAGTTTTTATTACATAGAAGACGATAAATAAATTAAAAAGAAAGAAGGATTAAATTTATTATTGCAAATACAGCGAAGCCTCACTCAAAATGCTAGAGAAACATTGATTATTAGTATTGTTGATTTGTTACAAAAATGGCAACAACTGCATTGATTTTAATTCACACGGCAACTGTGTTATATATTGTTGGAACGATGCGAACAATGCAAAAATGAAATAAAACTTGCAAAATATTGCGTTTTTAATTAATATCTCCGCTAATTAAAGCCGGACACGGATGAGACCGGGCGATATTAGAGAGCCTTTATACTGGGAGAGAGACGTCAAGAGCCTCAGATGGGTGTCTGCGCATACTTTAGCGCAGCAAAAACCGTCCAACTCGCTTTGGCCGCGTCATCCGCATTTGGCCCAAGTATCGCTCGCTTGGCGGGAACAGTTCAGTTAGGACCAGTTATAAAAAAGGAAGTCTCGTTAATGCTCACTTATGCTGCTTATGTATTATTTGGTTTTAATATAGTTTGGTATAGGATTTTTTAATTTTAAATCATACTTTTTTTCAATCTAAATATATTTAAGGTAGTAGTATTTGATGCAAACATGTATGCAAACTTAACCTGCTTAAGTTATGGGTCCCAATCAAGTAATATATGCAAAATATATTTACACGTAATAAGAATACATATACTTTAAAAAAAGTTTCATGTTAGAACAGTAGAAAGTAAAATTATTTACAATAAAGTTTTCTTCTTGTTTTAAATTAACTTTTCTATTAGCTATATAATAATTTAAAGAGTGGATACTGTTACTCTAGACATTTTACTCCTTAAACCAGCGCAGAATTATGTGTGTTTGCAGAAAGATGATGCAGGCTAAGAAATCACTATAGTTTTTATTTCTAATAAAAATTTTACAAATCATTTTTATGTAGGAACAGTGTTAAGTAATTAATCAATGGAAACAAGCTTAACTGATTTTTAAGTAGCCCGTATGCCTAGGAAAGTAACCGAAAACAATACAGACATGTGACTCATTGGGGGAAAATTACTCAAAAATCACGACATAATGTTATAAAAGTTTATTAAAATACCTTATATTACGAACATAAATTATTATGCATTAAATACTAAGCAAAGTCAAGTTATTGCATTAATATAATTCATTAATTGGAGCTTAATGTCTATCAAAAAAAAAGTGTCGAAGTCCTACATTGCATTCTTCAGAACTTATATTGATACAAAAAGTCTGAATGCAGAGCAATGTATAAAAATTCATTGCATTTTTTGAAGAAATAAACATGTGCCAGAGCATTAACTATTAATGAATAAGGTGTGAAGATAAAAAAGTATAAAAAAGCAATGTACCAAAGTATTATACGAAGAGCATAAAGGAGCAATATTTTAAGGAAAATATAAGTTTGACACTGGATGAATAAAGAAATTATGAGAAGAACAAGATTAAGAATACACAGTGAACACACTTGTGATTTAAACACACAATGGTTGATTTTTTATTTGTATATATGCATATAATTTTGAGCTACACTATAGACTTGTGAAACTCTAAAATTAAAAAAAGGCTCACAATTAAAAACGTTGGGTGAATTTTTTTTTTTGTCGATGTTAATGATTGTTTTATGGTATTTTAAAAACAATTCCTAATTTTTTCATATGTGTTTTAATTATATATTGAATGGAAATAGAAAGAACTGTTATTTATTTATTTTTCAACAATATACAATCATTACTTGAAAGGGAAAAAAAAACCCTTAATGCTAAAAATGATCTAAAATTTTAAAACATTTTAAATTATGCATATGCAAAAAAAGGAAAAAAAATATTTTTAAAACAAAGTTATTAATGAGACTGTAATATTTAACAATAATAATCAAATCTAACTTAAGCTTCCGTCCCCCCCCCCCCGAATTAAATCGCTTATAACATTTTTCGGTTTAGGGTGCAAAACGTCAAACTTTGTGTATGAGGGGGGTAAATCGGGTGCATAACGTGGGTCACGCCAAATTTTTTCTTACTTTAAAATTTAACGCAGAGGGGGTTAGCTGCCGCGCTTCGAGTAACGCCGCCTTTTTAAATCGCTTATAACTCCTTTCGGTTTGTGGTGAAAAACGTGAAACTTTGTGTATGAAGGGTAAAAACAGGTGCATAGCGAGGGTTTTTGAAAAAATTTCCGCAGTTCAAAATTTAGTGGGGAGGGGGCTAACTTAAGCTCCACCCCCTCCCCCAGAATTAAATCGCTTATGACATTTTTCGGTTAAGGGTGCAAAACGTTAAACTTGGGTGCAAAGCGGGTGCATATTGTAGATACTTTTAATTTTCGAATTTGCTTCCGTGGGGTGGGCCAACTCAATCGACTTCAAGCGTTTAACATCAAATGTCGCCAAAGCATGCTTCTGTCATGTATCGGAGAATACAGCATCAAAAATAATATTAGCATACAAAAAACACACTGTATTTAAGGAAAAAAGTAACTTATTATAATAATGCACATCCTAAAATCCATTGATTAACCAGTAAAGTAAAAAAAAAACATAGTTTAGGATCCAAAAAACGAGACACTGAACACAAGCCTAGTACATCAAAACGATCTTTCATAATTACTGTGGAAAATTTCATCTGTTTAAGGCGAGATGTGGTTAAAGAACACATCAAAGAATATAAAACTAAAAACCAAATTGTATGACTTCCCTTATTTTAAGAGGAATCCTTTGTTTTCTAAGACGATATTTTGAGCGCAATGTTATTCCTACGGAAAGAAGCCCAAGTTTTTCGTTTTCTGGACGGTTTTCTCCTTTGGCCAATCAGCGTACGATACGGAGTTGGCGTCTCTCTCGTAGTATAAAGGCTCTCTAGGCGATATGGCTTCCCCGGAAAATTCCGAATCCGACGACACCCGTCCCGACGTCGGGCAACCTGCCGTTCTCGAGGAGATGAGGTGACAGACACACACACACACAGAGGCGGACAGGTTTTAATAGTATAGATAAACAGCTCTTTTCTAAGTTTCTTGATGAACATCCCTTCCTGGCATGAGGGCTTTAACCCATTAGGACAATTGTTTGCTTAAAAGGGGTCTTTCAGTTTCAGACTCATACTGCGGACTTTTCGTCTGCTTATAATCAACCCCGTATCACTTTGAGGGATTTTTACAGGGAAAGGTGGTTTCAATCACTGTACCTTTCTTTCCTTCTTGATGTCTTTTTTGACCCAAAGGCAGCAATTTGGGAATACAATCGCACAAGTTTCGTAGAAAATATTCTCTACTGTGATGGAGGTTTGTTTTCTGATAAACCGGCATACTTTGGTGCAGTATTATAAGGTCCTGATCCTGACACACAACCCTTCAGAAAGAGGAAATAAGGAAATAAAATCATATGCATATGTGTTTAGTTTTCTTAGGGGAAAAAATACATATGTGCTTTGCACTTAATAAAAAATTAAATTCCCGGAATATTTAGCAAATTTCTGGAACATTTTAAGGATTAAATAAAAATTATACATTTAAAATTACTTTTTTTATATATATCTTTGCTATCTTAAGAAACTTTTCGGGGGGGGGGGGGAGCGGGCACCGGGCCCTTAGTGCCTCCCTCTGGATACGGCCTTGAACATAGCCGATAAATGTTTAAATCGGAACGCCGAACTAGGATTTTTATTCTCTCTTTCCAAAAGTTGAATGTTAAGAATGTTTAAAAAGTTATCACATTTATATAAACATTTTTTTTTAAAGAAATGAACAAAATTGTTCATTCGGGACGTAAGTTGAACGACAAAACTTCATTGATTAAAAAAAAATCGGGTCATCCATTAAAAACTATATAATCACATTTGTGACTTCTTTCGATGGAAATTGTGGAATTTTTTTACAAGGGCGACTTTTATTAGACTGATGTTAACCTCTGCCACGAGTTGCAGGGAGAGATACGGAAAAAACAATTTCAATATAAAAATTGCTACAGAACTGAAGGCCTTAGAAAAAAAAATCACCAATAAGACTATGTATAAATAAAAATAAAGTTAGCAATTGGTAATAATGTTCCAGCCCTTGACTCATCAGAAAAGCAAATTTAAAAATAATATTTTTTTTTACTGTTGATTCCTTAACTGAGCATAAATGTTTAGATTAATACTTCAAAAATTCAAAGACTAAATTTAAGTAATAATTGTACGAGTTTTAGATTTAATTTTTTTGACTGAAAATTGCATAGAAATATTACTAGCTGCTTCGCATTATAAGTTGAATAATGATAATAACTAATTAATATTATTATGATAGATACATTATTTTATGTATAAAAATAGTAGGTAGTTATTGAATAATGTGTATAATAGTATTTTTATAGCCATTATAGCTAACTTATTCATTTTTTAAAAATTATATTTATAGCTAATAAAAAATTAAAACAATGCAGTGGAGTGAAAAGTGGTTCTCCGTCATAAAATTCTCCGTGATAAAGTTGTCAGAAGAGTGCTTCTGGTTTTTAGAGTTCCTTAAAACCGAATTAATCCGCAAGTATAGAAAAATTATTTATACTAATTTATTTCGCTTTGAGTGTAGAGCGTGCTACCTGTCATCCCCCCCCCCTCCTCAAAATCTGTCACTGGTCACTGTTTTAGACTTCATATTGAAAAAATACATAATTTTATTCCACTTGATGATTTTAATTAGAAACGATCAAAATTAATTTCTAAAAATTTGCTTGTTTAAACATTATCGCAAGAGTTAAAATGGAAAACAAAAGGAACGTACCTTTTGTCAGTTCTGTGCATAAATTGTTATTGTGTTATAAGTTTCCGCGAAATGTCTTTTTTCATCTTGACCTTATGTTCAGATACCGGTTCAACTCTGTTAATAACCCCTCTAATGTTGACTGTTGACTGTCACCAAGGGTAATCAGGGGCCATCCATCATTTTAAGAAAGGAAAGGGAAATAGCAGCGCGAGGGGAAATGAACTCACGTGTTTTTTTGAGCCTGAGGTTGTAAAACAATAAATTCTTCAGATTGTCTTTTTTCGGGGTGGGGGGGGGGGGGGGGTTATGGAGATTTCACTTTTGAAGGTTGGACTCTCTGAAGTTGTTTGGTTGAGAAGAAAACTAATTTTTTTTTCATTTCCTTTTCCTAGAATTTCTTGGGGCACCTCAGAGCCTCGGGGCCCCTAGGCAGTTGCCTAATTTGCCTATTTGGTAATCCGGCCCTGTCGATAAACCAAGTTTAATGTACAATTGTGGAAAAAAGACACATTGTAGATTTACAAGTGGCACATTTGATATGTTTTTGCCACTTGTTATTTTGTAATTTGGAAATTTCCTTTGTGGTTGTAGAATACGCTACAGGAATGAATAGGGAAAAAATGCTTAGATGGAGGAGCACTGATAAACAAGCGCCAATCTGCTGAATTGTGCTCATGTCCTAATGCTTGAAATAGTACAGTCACATCACAGCAGCATAGTATTTTTTCTTTCTCTGGAAAATATTCTACAAAATGCCTTTGTCGTCTTGTCAAAGACTCGAAACTTCGGGAAGTAGATAAAGCTTTTGTTGCCAAAAATGTTGCTAAAGTAACCCAACTTCATTAAAGTGGTCTCTAGAATGGCAACGACCTCACTGTCAATGAGAAAGATATAATTTATAATAAATTAAGTCGATAAATTACAAAAATCAAAACATTTATTGAGAAAATACGTAAAAGGCTAAAATTTGGAATTTTGGGAAAATGGTACGTGATAAGCAAAAAATAATTGCAGATTCGTAATTTTCAGCCAAAAATACATAGGAAACAGACATTTTCATCTAAAGGACATTTTTCGTGTTGCACAGTGTTATTTGAAAGACGATATTTGACTTATTTATTGAAAAAAATCACTAAATTTCTGAAAATTTCATATAAAAGTACATCTTTGCCTGTATTTTGTGAACTACCATATGAAATGTTTCATTTTAGACATTCATTTATAAAAGGATATCTAAAGATTTAAAACCAGGAAAAAATTTGAACTTTAAAAAAATTGCGGCACGTGAAACGTTTTTAAAAAGTTAAAAAAATTGCTTTTAATTTTAAATTTTTAAAAAACTTCTCATTTTTACTCCATTTTTTTATTGGGTATTTTTTCTAACATAAGTACAAACTGACAAAATGTTAGGCTTGTACATGAAGAATTAAGAAAAAAAAAATAGTGTCTACTGTAGCCTTAAATAATTCAATTATCGATAATCTCTCCTCAGTGCGACTGATTGACCACTGAGTTAGTTATTTAATTTAATGCATTTGTAATAAATATTACAGTTGAACTTAGTTATAACGACATCGTACATAGCAACAACTCTCTTATAACATCAAAAAATTCCAGTCCCTTCATTCGGCAATCAATAGTAATGGTGATCGCTTATAGCGTCACTTGGCTATTGCGTCATAAATATCCCGGTCCCTTGAATGACGCTATAACAGAGTTTCACTGTATATATAAATTGTATCTTTCTGCACTCCTTCTCCTGCAAAGAAAACAGAAATAAAAATTTTCATGCCGCCCTATTATTATTGCACTAATTAGAACTGCAAACTCTCTGTTTCAATTTAGGCTAGGGTTCAAACCGCTAATGCTAATCAACAAACTTCCGAAATGTTGATTCGAAGCACAATAATGCGCCACCGCACTTCTTACCTCACTTTATATTATATTAGACATTGTTAGCTTCAAATTCTGGTCTATTTACCTTTGTGACGACCCCAAAGAACGTTTCAATGAACGCAGTGCCGCCAGCAGTAAGTATGCAAATTTCTCTCCTCTTTCCTGCTGGGCATGATAAAACCCGCTGCAAGCAGGGCCACTTCGCAGGGCTGACTTCGAGATGGCCCTGCTGCAAGCCCGAACATTCAGTCAGTCAATCTCAGTCACAACGAGACTCAAGTAGCTTCAGTTAGAACGCAGCGGCTGACTGCGATCGTTAGTTTCATGAACAGTCCAATGTTTTTTAGTTGCATGATTTTGTTTAAGTTTGAAATAAAAACTAGTCCTGTAGCCTTGCAATGTTTTATATCCTTCTGATTTGGAGCCAAGAAAGGGTAATGCTAGATATTATCTCTGAAACTCCTTCACCTTTGACATTAATTTCCTACACTGCATTTTCTCTTTGTTTCGTTCTTGACATTTCTTCTTTGAGTTATAAATATAAAAAATGCATTAAGCACTGTACGAATATCGTAGATTGTAAGGTGAAAGGAGAAGTATGAAAGTATGATGGATCAAGACTTCTTCCAAAATCGGCTCGATTTTACGTCTAAAGTAATAGAAGTTTTATATAATTAATTATCTATGAAAAGCGGTTGACAAACAGAGGAGAAAACGATACATAACTGCTTTGTCTTTAAATTATAAATTAATTTTCTGCAAGTAAACTAATAAAAATTTTCACGTTAAGAAAGCACAAATTAGCATTAAAATGCAGACATATGTATGTTGCAATCCAAAATTTTCCGAGTTAAAAAGAAGTAAATATAATGTAGGGTCACTTAGGGTAATTGTAAACATGGGGTAAATGTAAACAAGCTTCATAACTACACTAGTGGTGGTTTTGAAACCTTAACTGCTCGTGAGGGATAAATTGGCAACATACTAAAGACATTGAAAGAGTTTCGTTAGTTTCGAAACAACTGTGGATGCGTCACCATTGTTTGAAAATGATACTGAAAAAAGTTGTTTAACAAAGTTTAGTGATCTTACATTTTCCTCTCCAGCTCGTTTACAAAAGCGATGTAAGCGGTTTCAACCAGTTTTGTTAGTCATATGGAATGTTGCTATAAACATTTAGTTATGAATTTCATCCTCCCTGTTGTTTTTCGTACTCTGGGGTAATTGTAAACACTTAAATTTATCTTATTTCCAATATTTTTGGAGGACAATAAATATTATATTTTGATGTAAATTACACTTTTGTGTCTATTTTACATAACAGAAGTTGTTGTTGCTAATGCCACTTGGAAATCCAAGCACCCTTTGCAGGGCGACTAGGAATTAAGGAAGCTCCTACCGATTATTTATAAGCTTCGCTAGAACGAAATACACTTGGCTCAGAGGGGCCTCATGATTTTGAGCCAGCTTCCAGATGAGAGATCGTCACCTAGGTTGTCCCCCCAGTGCCCCAGCGGGTATTATTTCTAAATTGGTGAACATTTGAAGCCACGACGGAATTTAAATGCGCAGTTCCTATTCGCGTACTCGGTCCCGGCGTAATTAGTCGCAAAAGGTGGTCACCTCACTAGCATTGACCACGGCCGGTTGTGCTTCACTTTCGGTGTCTTGTGAGGTCCAAGTTTATCGGACTAATCCACTGCGGGACACATTTTACATAAATTTACCGGATTACTTGATTTTTTTTGCAAGACATTTTTCATTAAATGATTTCAACGGACCACAAGCGGTCCGTTGGCCTCAGATTGAAAACCATTGCTCCAGAAAATCTTAAGCTTCCAAGCAGACTGTATATGAAACAATTTTCTATTTGCATCTACCTCATTTGAAAATAAACCTCTGTTTACATTTACCCCAGAGGCTCTGGAGTAAATGTAAACACGAGCTCATTCTCTAACAAATAATCATAAAGTCAAATTTTCTGTACACATTTACTCACAAGAAGTACAGTATTGGCTACAGTGCTCAAAATTTTATCTCTGAATTCATTCAAAAGGTAGGGAAGGATCAAAATTTAAAACATAGAAAAAGCGTTTACAATTACCCCAACTGACCCTATATAGTTTCAAATAAGTGTCAAACTTGAGCTGCATTACAGAATTTATTTTTTAAATATAAATAAATAAACGCGATTTTTTATTAAGATTTTTTCGTGTTGACTATGAGAACCAGTAGTTTTCTTATTAAAAGATTTATTAAATACTTCGCAAAATGCAAATCCCGCTCTTCTGAAACTAAGGTTTTTTCTTTCTTTTTGAGATAAAAGTACAATGAAAAATGAAAACACAATAGATTAAAAGTAGTCCGTTTACTCAGTTTTATATACCCAGCAAAGTAGATAAGAAAATTATTTGTATACACACTTTACTCAAAGCAACGACGTAAAGAAAAAGTTGGCTCATTATCAAAATTGTAACCTTGATCACGCTGGTAACTTCCTAACCTTTGCTCAAAACTACCTCTCTCATTGTTTCTTTTTTAATCACCTACTCTGATAAACATTCTGAAAGGGTGATGAAGTGATTTCTTCCCTATTTGTAAGTACTAAGCTGCAACTGTAGGCAATTTATCATCAAAAATCTAAATATCAGCTCAGATGTTCTGATCTTTGCAGCTCGCTATGCTACGCAGATAGTTGCAGCTCCATTAATTACATCTAGTGTTTTTTTATTTATAATTAGCATTGCAGATAACTATGCATTTTTTTTTCAATATTAATGCAGACTTATTTTTAATAAGGTAAAACCTGGTGAGATTGCGCGGTCGCAGAGATGGCGTTCTTGAATTTGGGGGGGGGGGGAAGGAGAGGTCTGAGCGCACTGGTGATTTAAGGCAATTGTACAGCCGCAACAGCACAGCGTCTACTTGAATTCACAAGTTTTTTCTCTGAAAATTTGTATGACCCAAATTCGCTTTTATTGCTTGATTTTCAAGTGCAAGGGCTTGAATTTTCATTGCGGTGCGAGTACTGCAAGATACTTTTTATGCAAACGCTTTCCAAGCTGTTTTGACACTTTACTTGCAATTATTATTAATATAATCTGCTTATTATTGAAAGCTATTTTCCATGCGTGTAAACCACACTTGCGCAATCTCACCCGCTTTTTAAGGAGAGAAGCGAAAATTAGGTGTTTTAGTTTTGTTCCAGCTGTAGTTTTAAATTACAGCATAACAAGAAAATAGTGATGGAAACGCATACAGAAAGAATGCAATCCATAATGTTCACCAAAAGTTCGGCAAAAAAATAACGTTTTCATTCTTGTTGATCATGTTTTTAATTTGTGCGCCCTTTTTACCGGCTTTACCTTACATAAAAATATATGAATTATTTGTAAACTCCCGATATGTTGGAACAATGACACCTTAGCTAAATGAACAAATTATTTGCGAATTATTGTTAATGGACAATGATACCTTAGCTGAGTATACGCAGTATTTGTGAACTCCCGGGGAACAATAATATCACAGCTTTGAAAGTGCAACCCCAGTTCTTAATGTCGTAAATAATGCGGTGTTTTTGAAACAACTATGCAACTGTAACTGTTGAAAAGTAATTGTTCTGCTCTTTTTTTCGTTTTGATCAAATATCTTACATCCTTTTCCATCGCGTTAATAATGAAGTTATCGGCTTAGATGATATCTTTTTCAAGTCTCCATATCTTTGTTTTTCCCTTGGATATCTGAGTTTTGATACCTGACTGATTTCATTTTCTATAACATCTATAGAACTAACACTCCATTGAGAATTCACAGGGAGTAGGGACTTTGTTTTCATACTATGATTTTTTAATTATGTAAGCAGAATGTATGGAATTTGAAAAAGGCAATGGGTGATGTTTTCCAAAATAAATGGAGAATTCTAAATTCTTCAAATATATTCACCAAGTTTATGAAACATGATTTTACTTTCAGAGTACGTTTATAAAAATCCATGGAATCGTTCAGTTTTCACATAAATTATTTATAGTAACCCTCTAAAATGCTTATTGATTCTGTGTAATATTTTTTATTTAATAAAACGTGAAATTTCTATAGATGTCACACACTGTTTGACTACAAATGTATATATAGCTTATATAAGATGATTATAGTCAATAGTGTCTACTTCGTTTATAGATACTGTCTCACAGAGTCAATGGAAATTCATTTTACTTTTGGTGTATATATAGAATAAGAAAGTACACATATAATTAGGTTGGATGTTCTACAAAGACAGTAGTCTAGAGCATAAGTAGAGAATGTCCATAAATTTGTTTGAAAAAAAAAAAAAAAAACATTTTTCGTAACTAACAAGTTTTTTTTTTTGTGTAAAATGTTTAAAGTTTATATGGAACATCCATAGAGTTTGCAGAGTTTCGCTGAAGTATAAAATTACTTAACAGATACTGTATACATTTTCAAACTCCTTGTTAACATATTATCTTTATTTTAATTATTAATTTTGGGAATAAATGTTTTAGAAACTTTAGCATAATCTATAGATCAAGCAGAAGGGGTCGTTGAGCTTGATGCTTCACCTATCTAGCTAATATTTAATTTTCAAATCTGTAAAAGCAACGATAAAATAAAGATCTACGATTCAATAAAGATTTTTGCATTTTACAACCATTAATTTTTACAATTAACATTTTAGAGACATAAACAAACCTTCTCTAGGCAGAAGTTAACGTTAAATGCTAACTGGTTTAATAAAATGGGTGACACCATTATAATTAGTGTTTTCCTTCACATTAAATATTAATGAGTAATTATATAGCTTCTGATGGGGAAAAACGATTAAAACTCTAGAAAACACGCCCCGCTTGTCAAACGAGTGTAACATTAACCAAGTCTTAAAACCGTCAGTCAATTTTGCCCTTTGGCAGATTTTCTTAGCGATTCAAAGGTCATTAAAAAGATTTTCAGTTCCGTAGCTCAACGTAAATTGAAAGCTGCTCTAATGAAACGTTAGCTTATCCCAAGCATGAACTTTGTTTCAGGAGCAACAGGAACTAAACATTGGCGCCAAACTCTAGTAACAAAGATATCTTTGTCATTAATATATTTTTTTCTTCATTTGGAAAAGAAAAAAAAAATGCGTACGAAGAGTCTGTTCATTAGATAATTTCAAGTGACGCAGAAAGTTATTTTTAGAAGAAGACATCGTACGAAAGTTTAAATTATGTATGTTTAGCAAACTCACTTGCGACTTGAGGTAGAAGAAAAATCAGCTCAATGAACTAGCGAATAAAAAGAAAGCTTTCATAACTATTATTTTTAAATATTTATAAACAGTGTAAAGAGTTAAGTAACAGTGTAAACAGTCAAGATGTTTACAGAATCTTGATGGCGGGGACGCTTATTTAATAGATTGTTAAAAGCTCATAATGAACATTATTTTTTGCTTCTTTTCTTTTTTTCCTGACCAAAACTTATGAAACATAGAGATATAGGCGCTGTAGAAACACGTAGAACATCCGTCTCATTTGACTATTTGCAGTAATAGTGAAACACAAAGTGTTTAAATACGTTTCTAAAAAATGTGTATTATAAGACTTGTAGTAGTCAAAATCAAAAAGAACGTCTGAAAAGGATAAGGGTGAAAATGAGGAAAAGTGCCAAATTGAGTATAAAAAGTTTGAAATTTTAAAGATTTTTAAAAATGATATTTATAGTGTATTTTAATTACAAATCAGTAACAGGTTTCTTTAAAAATTAGGGGCAAGATCAAGAGAAAGAATTACCTCTATTATTGAAAGGTTTAATTTCAGAACTGTTACAGATCTGACAATTGTTACAGCTTCTGCCCTTAACTTGAACAAAGTATACTGCCCATAGTAGGAGAGTATTGGGGGTTCTACCCCAGCAGGGGGAGGTGAGGAGGGAGCTTGGGGATCCACACCCCCTTTGCGCCTGCCGAGCTGTGCTGAGAAGTGGGGTTCCTGCTGCTGACGTCGTAACCTTTTACGAGTGGAGTTGAGTTGTTTTTCTTACTTGTTGCACTCCGTCTGAAGTTTAGTTTTTCCGGATTGGTAGCAGTTATACTGCGTTTAAAGTTTATATTTTAGGGAATGGCAATGGTTCTAACGTATGTTGTGGTTTCCATGACAACGTATTTTTATGAGGAGCCTCATAGTGACAAAAATAGGAATAATTATTTTTTGGACTTAGTAGTTTTCCGAAGTTATTTTTGATTTCCAACTTAGGTTTTCACGCATGATAACATTAATTTTTTGTATTTGTAACATGTTTTTAGTTTTAATTCCAACGTTTGAAACACTCATAGCGTCATTTAGTGAGATAAATTATGTTTTTGGACTTTGTCGTTTTCTGATGTTATTTTTAATTTGCAACTTAGGTTTCTTAACTCTTTTAGAATTGATAACATTAATTTATTTTTTTAATTTCAAGAGTTGAAACGCTCATGCTGTCATCCAGTGAGAGAAATTATTTTTAGACATAGAATATTTTATCTAATTATATTTTCTTTCAGATATTAGGATTCATGCATTTCAGACCTTAATGTAGTAAAACTCATTCGATCAGGTCGCGATTGCTATGTTTTTTTCTCCTCGCGTTTGTATCAGACTTAACTGGTGTTCTAGCAAGAATTAATTAATTATGTCAATCAGAATTAAATTTCACAATTTTTAATCAACTCATAGTATTAATTAAGTAAATGTAAATTTAGTCTTAGTTAATATAAATTCATTGATTTGTATTCATAGAAAATAGTCAAATGGATGTAAAACCCTGTTTTAAGCATAGAATAAATCACCTCTTTTTGTAAAAGTATCACTAAATATGTATGTATAAACCTATTGATGCTCATTTTCTAAGTTTCAAACATTTCAATAAAACTTTTAATTGACTTAAATTTAGTAAATTACCAGGATCGATTTCATTGGTTCATATTAAGTCCACACTTTTTCAATAAGCTATTTGATTAGTGCTGATTTAATCCTGTCTTTGATACTTTAGGGAAAAAAAGTAAAAAAAAATTCTAAGTCTTAAACATTTCTATAATTAATTTTGACTTAAATTTAGTAAATTCTGAAGATTGATTTGATTATTGGTTCGCCATTAATCCTGTGTTTGAAATTTTATGGGAAAAAATTACAAGTTTAAAAATAAGATATGTTCAAAATTAAAAGATAGTTGTTACTAATACATTATTGAGGGGATTTTGAGATTAAATTAATACTATGAATTGATTAAAAATTGTGAAATTTAATTCTGATTGACATAATTAATTCTCGCTAGAACAGTTCAGTTAAGTCTGATACAAACGCAAGGAGAAAAAAACATAGCAATCGCGACCTGATCGAATGAGTTTTACTACATTAAGGTCTGAAATGCATGAATCCTAATATCTGAAAGAAAATATAATTAGATAAAATATTCTATGTCTAAAAATAATTTCTCTCACTGGATGACAGCATGAGCGTTTCAACTGTTTAAATTAAAAAAATAAATTAATGTTATCAATTCTAAAAGAGTTAAGAAACCTAAGTTGCAAATTAAAAATAACATCAGAAAACGACGAAGTCCAAAAACATAATTTATCTCACTAAATGACGCTATGAGTGTTTCAAACGTTGGAATTAAAACTAAAAACATGTTACAAATACAAAAAATTAATGTTATCATGCGTGAAAACCTAAGTTGGAAATCAAAAATAACTTCGGAAAACTACTAAGTCCAAAAAATAATTATTCCTATTTTTGTCACTATGAGGCTCCTCATAAAAATACGTTGTCATGGAAACCACAACATACGTTAGAATCATTGCCATTCCCTAAAATATAAACTTTAAACGCAGTATAACTGCTACCAATCCGGAAAAACTAAACTTCAGACGGAGTGCAACAAGTAAGAAAAACAACTCAACTCCACTCGTAAAAGGTTACGACGTCAGCAGCAGGAACCCCACTTCTCAGCACAGCTCGGCAGGCGCAAAGGGGGTGTGGATCCCCAAGCTCCCTCCTCACCTCCCCCTGCTGTGGTAGAACCCCCAACATTCTCCTACTGCCCATATTATTTATATAAAATAATATAATGTAAAACAAATAAACATGCGTATTAATCATTTATAAATGGTAATATTGTTAAAAGTTAAGCAAAAAACTAGTTATTTTATAAAAATGTCATATTGAAAATTTTGATTCAAAAAGATTTGTATAACGTGAAACTATTCCTACTTATAACAGATCAAGTGTGTGGGCGGGTGAGGGGATAATATTTGAATGCAAACATTTAATGGATAAAACACTCATAGCTTTAGGTAATATTGTTTTTAATACAAATTGCGGGTGCGGCGCTGACTACCGCAAATACGGTAGTCATTTTTTTTTAGGTGGGAGGGGGTGTTAGCACAAAATGGTTGAACAAATTACATATTTTTGAAAGCAATGTTGTGTTTTCAGAAGTCTTGACGATCGAAGATCCGAAAATTTACAGAAAAAATGGCCTTATTTCTTAACCCTCTAATTCCCAACTCCGCCTCAAGGCAGACGACGATAAAAACAAATGGGCATTACAGGGTTAACCCATCCTCGTGTTGACTGATTGGTACTTTTATTGACGCAATAGAAACCACCAATCCGTCAATACGAAGCTGGAGTTACTGAGCTATTAAGAGTCAATTTGTTAACCACATGGAGCTACGAGTAGGGGAGGGGACATCGCTGGTAAAAACACCACAATTGGGTGAAGCAACCGCGAAACCCTGCCGCCATCTTGGTTTGGCCATCGAACGCATTTGATTCTTTACACTCGTCTAGTTTCTATAAATGCTTTTTTTTTTTTAATAAATACAATTTTTTGATGTTTCAACATCAGTTTTGAAAATATTTCCCCCTAGTTTATTATGATTACTTTTTAAATCATGAACAAAATCATAAAGTTATGAACAAGAGCCCTCATAATAATTTAAATAGAAAAAAAAGCTTTCGTTTTTAACTGGTTTTCTCTACTTTATAAGATATATTGCATTGGAACTTAGGAAATGATTATTTTTTAATGAAAGGTGTCCCTTTTAAACTATTTCATTTGATAAATGATTAAAAATATTTTAAAAAAAAACAGTTAAGTTTCAGTTTATACTTTATAGAAATGAGCATGCGAAGAATTTTTTTTTTCAATAAGAAGGCAGTGTTGATGAAAATGCCCAGAATTAAAGAATTTGTAAATTTTAGTCATTTTAGAAGCATTTAACCATTATTTGTCTTGACTATAATTCTGTAAATAATATCAATATTTTAATTTATACAAATAAATTCACAACTAAAAGTATTTCAAAAACTTGAAACTTTATCCAGATGAAGTACTGCATTTTTAAGGCACTCTTGTATTAAAAAAGTAATGCTAAAAGGTTTGTTTAGTGCTTTGTAATCAAGTAGTTGATGAAATCTCTTCTAACATGCAAAAACATTGAAAGTTTCAAGCTAGCTTTTTTATTTTTTACACCTATCAGTTATTATTAATTGTGATAAAAAACTCCCAATTTTTTTTCAGACCATTTAAATTTTTAACACACTGAATATTATTTAAGTGCATAGCATCACATCTCAGCTAATGTGAACGAGGATGAGAGAAAGACTTATATAATCCACCTTTAAGTTATGAAACCTAGTATTTTACACATATATGGATTGTTATCAATCACTTCAAAACAAATGTTTGCAAAATAATTTGTGTACAACATTCAAAGCTTTAGTTTTAAAAGCAATACAGTTCATACTTCAAATAAGTTGAAAGACACATTTGATCTTTGAATATTTTAATATTTTATTCATCTAGTGTTTCAACAAATTAAATTTAAGCCTGAATTAACATACATTGAAATCATACAAAAAAAAAATCATTTTTATAAAATATTATTTGAAAAATACACAATTAAGTGGTTATTCATTTTAAAATTAGTATTTTCTATACAAATAAGTTCTTACTGAACTATTGATAAATGCTTAACTCAGTGGTCCCCAGCAAGAGCACATAAAATATTTCTTTTAAATTTTTGCTTATACATCCTTCTGTTAAGTGAAAACTACAGAATTCAATATTTTAAACATAGAAAAATTGTTTTAGCGGAACTATAAGCTGTTTAGGCTAACAAAATGAGCTTGAATTAAATTGCATAATATTTTCACTAATCCTGGTGCATAATACGCAAAAAAAAAAGGGTTTTTTAAAAAAATATGTAATAACTAACAAATAAGAACTAACAGTAGTTTCAATTCTTTACATTTGCAAAATTCTCCAAAACTTACCAAAAAAAAAAAAAAGAAAAGCTATCACGGCATTTTCATAAATTAAATTCCCCCAACAGTGGTGTTTTTACCAGCGATGTCCCCTGCCCTACTCGTAGCTCCATGCTTTAAACGAGCTCCATGCTTTAAAAGGGATAAACGCAATGTTTTGACTTCACCAATATGGTCGCCAGTTAAAACGACAGTTAATCGGAGGCGTCAGAAGATTCTGGTCATGTCGTCTCCACTACTCATAGCTCCATGGTTAACCACAGGTTTCGCCCATACCTGTCACCGTAAATGGAAGGAAAGGGCGTAGGGGATTCAGGGCCTTAGGAAGGAGAGAAGGGCTGGCTCATGTCGCGAGAAGAGCTTTGGTCCAACGAAATCCGTGGGTTTCCGTGACGTCATTGTGGAAGCAAGTGAGTGATTGATCAATGTTTTTCAATGGGAAAAAGAGTTATTTCCTTCATATTTTTGGGCATAAAAGCTTTTTTTTTTTTTCAAGTTATATGAATCATCTTAAGTCATATCCTTTGCTACTAGTGTATATGGCGCGATTATATTTTATAAGAATAATTTTAAACTCGAATGAAAATTAAAAAGCAAACACTGATTATGAGTGACATAAAAATGTAAACATTATGAAATGAAACCAGGATTGAATAGAACTTAAAATTATTTTATGAGTAACAGAAATGAGAATGATTTGAGATTGAGTTGATGAGATTTGAATTCATTAATTGCTCAAAAAATCTTTCCCAGATTTGAAAATAAATTCTTCTTACTCATTTACTTTTTAAATATTCATCTTATCAGTAATTGCTGAAGACAGAGGTTAATTATAAATATATAAGCAATTTTATATTAATAATGTATTTAATAACAGATAGTAATTAAAAATAGCAACATATAGAAACTATAATAGTATATAATAATAACAAGCTGTAATAATGCCAACAGAAAGGAAATGATTACATTTCCAGAATGTACTGGAGCACGCAATAAAGATTAGGTTAGGAAATAATGTTTACATTTGAAAACTTTTTAGACAAGGGTGTAGCTGTCAATATTTTTAACATATATTTCATAACGAGACATCAATTTTATGGTTCACTATAAGTAATATTAGTATTAAATACAAATCATAACAATTCGAATTAAGGAATAGTTAAATACAAATAATATCACTCAGGACAGGGATACCCACGAGCTGGGCTCATGGCGCAGAATGCGTCTTTGAACATTTTGAGGGGTTTGGTGTTTTATTCTTTTTTTATGTGGGGCGCCATTTTTCTTAGGGGGTGCGCTCCACTACTGAGGGGCCCACCGGCGGATAAGTCACTGAGACCTCTCGTCACAAGTCTTTCCAACAAAGCATGTTATTGCCAATAACGAATATGTATATTGAATACTCTGACCGAAACTTGGTCCCCCCCCCCCCCCAAGCCAAATTCTGCATTCGGTACTGGTAACACTAATTATCATCAAAAAATATCCATAGAATATTAACCGAATGACTTAAATTTTCTCTTTGGGTGTTACTATCATTTATTTAAATTAAAATTTAAAAAAAAATATGCGTTCATTAAAAAAAAACAAAATTGTGAAGGCATTGGTGAAAGCTCTCGTGCCGTGGGCGTTGGATTGAATCATGGCCACGGCATAGATATATTGTTTGGAATAGGACTTTAAGCTGTTGCACCCCCAGCGATCCATACATTGGGACACTTCATGCTCCACCTGTCTTGCAAAATACAAGTACACGAGATGATCAATGGTCGGTCGTCTAGGTTAAAGCCAAACGTACCAATACACATAAAAGTATTTACAAAAGACCATAAAAAACAAAAATGAAACGTCACAATGTATAAAATGCACTAAGAGATAAAACACATTTATATAGATTTTTTAAAATAAAACAAACATGTCGTGACCATATGTGAAATCCACAGGCTAGGAAGCCGTCCTGTAAACATCTAACTAAGCCGAAATACAATGCAATTGGCTTTGGAATGCTAATTGAAATTATTTTATTAATCTAAGGCGAAAAGATACTCAAGCCATCAAATAGATAATTACTTTTAAAAACCTTAACTTACATTTAGAAATAATAACGCAATAAAATTGAAGAATGCGTTTTAAAAATGCGATAAAAATTAAAGAGTTCTTCTAAATGTTTTCAAAATCCTTTTACAATATGAATTTTTAAACTATAATAGTTCACTTTTGATTTAAAAAAAATTGATTAATTTTAACGTTAAGATTCTTTATTTCTGCATTATTAAGTATTTATTAATAGCTTAATATATTTATTGTTGGGCTCTATGAAAGTGAAAACCAGGAAAAAGCGATTACATCTTTATTCACATTCGGGAAATTATATGAGCAAGTTATTTTGTGACACTTTTCAAAGATGAAATATTAAAAATTAGGCTTTCTTTTATAAAATATATAATTGGAAATAGAATTTATAAAAACATTTTTGATTAGTTGTACAAAAATTCCTTATAATCTTTCAACAAAACGATGTAAGAATGAAAATTGAACACGCGAAACACAGTAGAAAAAGGCAAACTCAAGCCACTTGCTTCCGCAATGTCGTCAGAGACCGGTTCCCCCCCCCCCCCCCCTTCTGTTGGGTTTCGGCAAAACTGAAAGATCAAAGAGATGAGCCAGCCCTTCTTCTTTCCTATGGCCCTGTAGGGGATTGACCATCTAATTCACAACTCCGCCTCAAGGCGGACGACGATAAGAAAGCTTGGGCATTAGAAGATTAAGAAACTTATATTTTGGGACCGAAACTAATGTCTGGAGAAATCAATTTTGGGAAATTATCCTAATTTAAAAAGTAATCGAAACTTTGGCAACGATAGTGATGCCATTTAGGCTCATCTTATTATGCAAAAAGCAACTAATGGAAAAAAATCGTAAACACACGCGTCAGATCGGCAAAGAGCTGCTTTATTGTTACCGATCTGACGAATTTTCCTTATTATATTCACTAAACATCGCTTATTAATGAATTGAAGCCAACACGTGTAGTATTCTGTTTACAACATTCAGTTCCTTTTTTATCTAAAATTTAAAAAAAAAAAAAAATGTGTGCGTGTACTAGCGTACACTCGTAAGAAGTGAAACTTCTTTATGACGTTATTTTTCAAAAAATAATTTACTATATGCAACTTTACAGAAATTGGTTAAATAAAGTTAAATTAGATAAAGTTTAATAAAAGGCTTTTATTATCATAGACATAAATACAAATTCTACAATTATTTCATTTTAGCTTATTACTACAAAGATTATTATTGAATTTCATTAATTGTGATAGAATTATTACTATCATTGATGTCGTTATTATATATTTGTGTTATTAATGGCTTATAGTAACTGAAATACGAAATATATTGTTTAGATTCCACAAAATTTAGTAACCGAGCGAAAACTCCATCAATTGTAGTGCCGGATCTCGTTGTCGACGTTTGAGGATTGTTTTTCATGGATAAATTAAGTTTATCTTTCAAAAATTCAATTAGTTTCAAAGATTTTTCTGATGCAAAATTGATATTAAAATCTCCACTTAATATCATCGGTATTTTATCATTATTGTTGCCGAGTAAAGAGGCACCGCCACTTGTGTATGATAACAATGAATGGTGAATAAAATCAATAATATCGTCCACCTTCTGATTAGGAGATATATATATTGCAACAATCAAAATTTTTATCCCATTTACCATTGTGCATTGAGCCATACATAAATCACCAACTGCTGAAGTTAGTGACCCATGAAAGTCAGGAGAAAGAACAGAAAAATCTATCGATGAAGTTACAATGTTAGCAACATCTTTAGAATTATGATATATTCCTACACCTCCTGCTCTTGTGTTCAGCCGTTTAAATTGTGCAATGCATTTGAAATCAGTAATGTTTATTTCACTGTCATTGTTTAGCCATGTTTCAGACAGAACTAAAACATTCGAATTTTTCACAATTGAATCATCCAGGTCAGCTACATGAGCTCTAAGACTTTGACAATTGAAAGTAAAAAGTGACAAACCTTTCCTGTTATTTATAAACTGAAACAATTGTTCATTTATAGTCTCTACTTTATTCAGAGACAATCGTTTAAATTCTGCTTGTAAATCGATGGTGGGCGTTGACGTTTTTCGGCCATGATAAAATGTTTTATCATTATTGAGAGTAGTTATATACAATCCTTCAATACTCGTTACCCGGGATAAAGCAACATATAACAAGGATTGGCTGTGATGTTTCTCATATTCATAAACAATTTCCGGAAATGTGCTACCTTGTGATTTATGAATGGTAGTAGCACAAGCACAAACTAACGGAATATGAGTACGTTTAACAACTATAGTTTTGTTATTATTGAGCGGAATTGTAGAGGATCTTTGTACAATTGGTACAGCCATTCGACTGATATTATTTTCTGTTGCGTGACCTGCTGCTTTACGTCTCAATTTTTCACCACTTCGAGGAAATTCTGGAAACTCAAACCATGCTATTTTAACTACTCCTTCGATATCGGTTTCTGCATGAACTAACTTCCCAACAGCTCCATTTGCTAATCCGTCAGATACATCAATGTTTGTAGTAATCATGTAATAAATATTTATTACAAATGTTGTTTGGTAAGGCAACCCATTTGTATCAATCAAGGACATTTTATGTAGTTTTTGGTGCACAAAAGTCTCTTGATCCTTGGTAGTACATCCACTATAAACATCATTAGCAGTTGAAATTATTTTTTCTGAATAAGAGTTTAATATTCGATTATTATACTCAGTGACTGCGTAATTTGTATTAAATAATCGAATACCTTGAGGACACTTAGTTGCAGCTTCTTCTACGGAATAAAAACGAGATTCAATGATAGATATTTCACTTTCATTAAGACGTTCACCGTTCCCGATTTTTGTAAGTATTGACGAGAACTGTTGATTTGCTTGACGCATAACTTGGTCTAGTTCATAAAATTTCAGATTTCGCCATAATATTGGTCCAACAATAGTCTGCTTAGGTTGCTTGTAGATAGGAGTAGCGCGAACGGGAGGTAATTGACGTAAGTCTCCGATGAAAATAATATCTAATCCACCAAAGTTTGATTGAAAGTTACCAGTAATTTGTTTTAATCTCGAATCAATTTTTATCAATAATTGAGCGCTGATCATGCTTATCTCATCAATAATAATAACTTTAACATATTTAAACAATGTTCTATATTGCTGCGCAGTTTCGTTACTTAAAGGAAGTAACCTTGATAATGATATTTTTAAAGCTGTATGTACAGTTGTTCCTGCAATCGCCACTGCAGCTTTACCCGCTGAAGCACAAGTTATATATGCATTACAGTATCCGTCATTATCAGTGTAACGATTATAAATTTCCATTAAAAGTTTAATTACGAATGTTTTACCGCATCCAGCGGGGCCTGTAAAAAATAAGCGTGCAATAGAAAAACGGTCAAGTATAGTGGTAGGAGTAAGTCCGTTAAAACGATATGCTATTGGTAAATGGCAATTGCACGACACCACCTAGTGGTCAAAGTCATCACTACTCAAAGCGGGTCATGGGCTTTTATGGAAGTCGATGCAATCGCCACCAGGGATGCAATCGCGGTAGGGATAAGAAAAAGATGGCGCGTAACGGAAAAATGTGACGCGTAACGAAAAAATGTTACACTAAATTTTTTTCCAACCCCGATAAAGAAGTTTCACTTCAATAATTAATTTGGATTTAACTTGCGTTACCAAACTGCAGGGCCGCTGTAAGCGAGCGTGCAAGGCGTGCACCGCATGCGGGCGCCATGCGAAAGGGGGCGGCAAATTCAGCCTATCAATCCTAAATTTCATCACAGATTTTTTGAAAACATGATAAAACTTTTTTTGCCTCACATAGGATGTTCCTCTCGGCTATTTTCTCCAGCTGTGACACTTGATAAGCTTTTGTTTTCTCAAAACGACGCCTCCCCCACCCCTCCCCTGCTCTGCAAAAAATTTAGACCACGGTCTAAGACAAAAAGAAAACTCTAGTACCTTATCGGACTGTTGCCGAAATATGAACATAAGGTGGACCTTATGCCTTGGGTTCAAAGAAGGGGCCACAGTCGGAGATTACCCTTAGGCCCTGTCCTTTATTGACCTCTGGTAGCTATTATTTTGGTCTCCGTGGTCATTCTAATGTTCTCCCTCGGAATGTCCAATTTGCGATTAGGACTAGATGGGATTCTAATGTTCTTGAAAAGTTTAACAAGATCTGTCAATTTGCCGCCCCTTCACTTTGGAATTCAGGCAAAGGTAGTAATGTACAAACAGGTGTGCTGTCCTACAGAAAAACTGATGTCTTCGTCTTGTAAGATGGTAAGTTTATACCAAAATCAGGAAAATGCATTTTTAAGCATTTCTTTTTCTGAAAAAATAAATGAATAAAGTGTCGTCACTGAAAATGTACTGCACGGAGCACAGCGCAATTTCGCCACTAGTGTAACTAAAGATTCAATTTAAAATATTGACGTCCTTTTGATTCCCATTTGCATTCATTTAAAGAGCATAATCATTATTTTATTTCTTTTTTTTTTTTTTTTTTTGACAGCGCTGCGCTGTGTTTATTAAAGAAAAGATCAGGGAAAAAAAAGAACAAAATAAACAAAAAATAAAATAAATCCTTAAGGTTAAGAAAAGTTTAGGTAGGTAAACCCGAAAAGGTAAGTTTTTTAAGTGTAAAGGTGGAAACTTACAATACAAATAAGCACACGATTCACTAGCGTTTCGAGGTAATTTGGTTACGTTCCAAAGCTTATAGAAGCCATATAGAAAATACTATTAGTTTAATGCTACATCGAGTCTCTCTTTGAAAGGAATAGGGATCAAGATTAAAAGCATTATAGAACTGCTAAAGTTATACAAACAAATAAATTTCATTTACCACCATGGTGATCAAGCGTCCCTCTTTGTGGGAACTGTCCGAAATTAAAACTTTTACCACACTTAAAAATAGCTTGTCGGGACCACCTTTTGCGAATTGTGTGCTCATTTCTCCCCACTCTAAAAAAATCAACCAATATATTTTATATACCATTTGAAATGAGAAATAAACAAAACATTTTTGTGCAAAAGAAAGGAAACGATAAAATCAAACCACGCAATCTGCACAATTGGTGCGTGTTATGTGCTACGAGATTCCAAGTAATCCCGTTTTTAGCAAAAAGGAAGAGATTCCTTGTAATTTCGAAGCACGTTTACGTATGTTTTTGTAATTTTGCGCTTTAATAACGTTGAGTTTCTCAATTAGTAAAATTTTTTTAAAAAAATTTTTCATTAGTGTGTGCAGTGCACATAATATATACTTTTCACTTTGAAAATGTGGACATGCTCCCAATTGTGGAATTAAAAAATTTGGCAGCCTTAGTCACTTATTCTCTTTGTCAGAAACCAGCGCGAAAGTTCTAAAAATCTACATTTTACTTGGATGTGCTTAAAACACTTTCTTAATTTGAAATAATAACCCGTGATCCATTTATAATTTTTTTTTTTTTTTTTTATTTTATTCATTCGGATTTTTGCTTCGTCTTCCGTCATATATGTGAAATAAAACATGATTTATCGTACGAATTTATTGAGATATATCCTTTACTATTGTAATAAAAATATAGATCTATAAACTAATTATTTTAAATTTTTAGCGAACTTACTGAAAAATTATGCTCTAAAAGAATGTTCTTTGTCCTTGTTATATTGTTTAAAGAGTAAATAAAACGTTTTATTACTTAATTCAAAATAAGAAACATAAAGAAACTTTTTGAATCTGCTTTCTTGGCAAATGCGGGAAAAGACTGCTTTTAAGAGCTTTCACTGAGGCATAGAATACGAGTACTATATCAGAATTACCATTACCTGTATCAAAATAACGTTTTCTGATCGGAATTAGTCAAACTTTTATCGTCCATTTTTCAAATCTTCCACTTTGGGGGCTGCTCATAAATGAAACACTTTTTTCAATAATATTTTTGATCCCCCTCCCACTTTTTTTCATAACATAACTAGGAGGCAAAGCGTTCTGAAGGTGGGGTCGATTCCCTCCTCTCAATTTCTCCCATTTTTAAACTTAAGGTCAAAGTTTTCTAAATTCTGTTCTGAGAGCGTCAAAATAGTCACTTTTGAGTTGTGTCTTTCTTGTGTGTATTGAAGGTGCGACACGTTCACTGCTTGATTTACGCAGAGTAGGTAAGTGCCACCAATCGGGAAAAAAACAGATGCTAGAAAGGTATGAATGCAGAGCATTTAAATAACATTTAAATTACTTTTTCCTTTGTCTCCAACAAAATACCCTGTTATCTATATAAAATAATAGCAATAATGTTGATGAAGCATCCCCCACCTTCGCATCGAAGGGGCGGCACGATAGGTTATGCACGCGGGAGCTCAGAGGGCTAGAAGCGGGCCTGCCAAACTGATCTTTCATTTGGTAGACACAGCAAAATAAAGATTGAAAAAATCTTACCTGTAATTCTGTTCAACTGAAATTCAAACTTTCAACTGGCATTTGCACAAAAAGGGGTCCTAGCATACGTAGTTAGTCGGCGCTAAAAAAGTTTTTTTTTTGACCGGAAATAATATCTCGGAAGTCGGTGTTACCGATCTGATACGAAAACTTTTGACAAGGATAGATATTTTTTTTTTTTTGCGATATATATTTCCGTTTTCGAAAACATAAAAGAAAATTATTATAAATAAACATACAATGCATTGTTTCCGCTGGTAGTTGTTTTTCTCACGATGTTTTATAATGCACAGGGTTCTTTTTAAAGATCGTGATTCGTAACTGGGACACGTTACCGACCTGATTTTGAAGAAATTCAAAGCTTCTTTTGCCATAACTTAAAGTAACAACTTGGAAATTTTGCCAAGGATTGAATGAAAAAGAAGTTAACACTAATTAAAAAAATATTTCTTTGGTATTTAATAGAAAATGTTTCAGAAATTTCTATGGGACTCAAATTGTCACTTTTCCTAATATTCACCCATAAATAATGAATTCAAAAATATTCAAGTTTAAATGATACTAAAACGAAACTAAAACAAAACTGCAATACGTTTTAAATTTTAGTTTAAGAAAAATGGCATCCAAATATCGCACCGCCATTTGTCCTTGTATTACATTTAACGACTTTCATTTCAGTTTCTGAACTATTAAAAGTAAAAAAAAGAGATTGAAAATAAAACTTTTCGCGTGCATGTCTTCTGCACAGCCACAACTTAGATTATAATTTATAAATTAATGTTTGTTCTCTCTCTATATATGTATATTCAAAGAAAACTTATTTTCTTAGGCATGGCTGGCATTTTGGTTATGGGAGCTGGCATATTTGCAAGCGGTTCCTTCATGCGTACTTTCAAACCAACTGCAAGATTTGTCGCCAAATGGATTGCTGTTTCTGCCCTTGCTTATTCAATAGGCATGTTCATTCTTATGTGGCTCGGATGTCCCCTAAATGATTTTGTTGGAGTCAATTTATCACTTAATGGGTATGTTTGTTCAAATTTTGTTAATTTTACTATTATTATTTAATAAAATCCTATTTAATATTTTCCTCAAAATGTACTCTATTTCACACCGACTGGGTCATCTTATATTTAATTTCCAAACGATATTAAATTCGAGTACGTTTTAATGATTCATGATGATTTAATAATTCCATGTGTCATTAATTATGTTACTAACTGTAGTAAATACAGTCAGCATTAAAGTAAGAGATGGCATCTCTTTAATTAACCTTTTACCTTTTTTTTTTCCTTTATCTTTTGTATAGTAAACCGGGACCCGCCGTTCAAGCCTGCAATACAACTTGTGAATGCCGCCTTGGAGAATTTGCCCCAATTTGTGCTTCCGATGGAAAAACATATCTCTCCCCTTGTGTTGCTGGTTGCACTAAAGTTAAAGAAGATGGTGATGATGTAAGTTGCAAGATTGTCCTTACTTTTCAACGCTTTGTCTCTCGACAGATTTTCCGTTGTACCAATCAGCACATTTTTCTGATCTAAAGCAGTAAAAATCACACCAGAAACTGGTGCACTTAATTACAGACATACAGTACATTGTAAAAAGAAATCCCGCGAATTTTACAGCAAATGTGCTGGCACCGTGACTGCCAGCAACTTTTGCTGTAAATTTCATAAGGTGTTGTTTCTGACAGTGCTGTAAATACTACAGCACACTGCTGTAAATTTCACAAGGTGCTGTTTCTGAAAGTGCTGTAAATATTGCAGCACATTGCTGTAAATTTCACAAGGTGCTGCTTATGACGGTGCTGTGCATATTACAGCACACTGCACTATTACAGCACATTACTTATCTCAATAAGTACTAGTTAAATACCAGTTATATTTTTTATTTCCAAATTATCTAATAAATAAAAAAATATTTCACTTTTATTCATGTTTATAATAATGCTGCCAAGTTACCTATACATATTTGGAATCCAGTCCTAAGTTGTGAAAGAGAAAATTTGAAGAAAATTGTGAAACATACATTGCATTTGTTTCGGCATTATACACTCTAAAAACTGTACCACTTAAATAAGAGGCACAGTAAGAACAATTTTGCCTCTTAATTTCAGAGACGCATTGTTCCTCTGATTTTAAGAGAGACAAAAATGTCGTTTTTGTGGCTCTAATTTTAAGAGATACGTTGTACCTTGGAATTTCCAAAGGCAAAAGTGAAGTATTTTTGCCTCTGAAATTTTAGAGGCCAAAAGTGACTTCGTTTTACTAAAAATCGAATCGTTCGAAATTAAAACTTTTAAAACTACGATGTGAATAACGCATTTTATCCTTTGCTACAGAGGTATAGAAATATGTGCTTTTCAGCATTCCAAATTGTTGTCTTCTATCTATTCGTGTATGCAAATGCAAACCTATGTTTTACTTAAAGGCATATATCCTAAAAGTCAATCAAAAACGAATGCCTTAAGTATTTACGGTCAAACGTAATCAAAAGCCCATTAGGATTTCTCCACCCACACCGCCCCCATTTTTTTTACAATCCAAGATTACTAGTCTTGTATCAGTACATTTGTATAATCACTGCAATTATCAAAAAATACAATACAAAAAAATGTATGCTCTTTGTATATTTTTCTTTGAGATGTAAATGAAAGTATACTTATGAGGAATTAAAATTAAACACATGCATATTTAAACAGTATATCATTTAAGATTTACTGTACAAATGCATGTAAGAATTGAATTAAAATTGAATTTTAATAAGGTATGTCATCTTTTAAAAAAGTTTTAATGTTGTAGTTCTCAACAATAAAAAAGTATAGACGCATAAGGTTTCACGCTAATTAAGATACGAATTGTTATACTCCGCCTTATAACAGCTAGGGTTGAGTGGGGGCTAATTGGACAAGTACAATGGTATGAAAATGTATTTATATTTAAAATGGAAAAAAATGCTACCACTTCTAGTTATGTCTTTTTAAAAAGCCTATTTTTCTCTTTTTATGTACATAAAATAATTTCACAGAAATTCGTCAAGTTCATTTTAGTTAACATTATAGATATTGTCTCATTAGCTCCCACTCTCTTGTATTTCATAGCAGTAAAAAGTGGATCAAAAATATCACCAGTGTATTAAACACATTATAAAAGATTATTTAAAGCTATACAGCAAATCAGTCTATGTAATGATTAAGATAAAGATAAAAATTTAAATTTTTATTTAAAAGAAAAAGTGCTGTTTAAGTTATAAAACTTTTGGCTAATTTAAAAACAAAAAAACCTCTCTAAATTCCCTCACTTTATTGTCAAAAACATTATTTGATAAATTATGTTTATTAAAAATAAATTCAACATGAACTTGATAGACTAATTAAACATAATTTGATAAGTTATATTTCCATTTAAAAATAAAGTATTCAGCAAATTATTAACCTTCATAACATATAAACATACAAGACAGTGGAAAAAAACGTTAACATTTTAGAATCTTCCTAAACACTATTTCATAAGTTCTTAGTACATGTTTGATCTTAATGAATAATTATATCCTCAATTAAACTTAGATATGTGGTTTACATTTAAATTTACATAGAATCGCTTGAAATTCATATTTTTATATTGTTAGCAATTCCAATTTTGCCTCGTTTAAAAAGCCTTTTTTTTTAAATCAAATAATAAAACATATAATGTACTTTATATGAAAAGGGTTTAATTCCCATCTTTCTACGTGTTTTTAATGTGTTGTGTCGCAAGTTCTTATCTTTCAGGAAAACACAGATTTGAAGAGACAATATTTAATGATAGCTTGATATAAAGACATTTTACATTTTGTTAAAAGCACTTACATTGCACGTACATTTCCGAGACGATGAGGAAGTAAGTTCAGAATAAAACAGTTCAAAAGTCGACAGTTGGCAGAAACTGGTTTCCTATTGGCACTGATGACACACGTGATAAAAAAAGTCCGTGAAATGTGGTTACAGCAACCGTGGTTGGAAAAATACAGCAAAAGATGCTCTAAAAATTACAGCATTTTTTTACAGTGTACCACTTATGCGACACAGTGTCATCACCGAAAACAGACTGATAGTGTATGTTCTCTTGTCCAAATTTAGAAGCAAATACTGCTATAGCGATAAAATTAAGTGTTGTTTGTTTAATAGTTTAGTGGAAATAATTGCTCAAAAGTTACTGTCTATACTAGCAGTACCTCGCCAAAAAAATCTATAGGCCTTTACTTTTACTACAAATACTCGTACAAGAGATAGAATTAGCATTTGCAAAACGTTTCCGGCGCAGGAAATCCGCAGGTCAGGTAAAGTCAACGAATTATATACTTAGAATTTTCCAACAGCGTCTTTAAAAGTCGTTCAAGTATAAAAAAATAATAACAATTAAGATATTAAAAAAATAGTACAATAATTATAATTTTTAAGATAATTTCATAATTTTCTTATAATAGGTGTAAAACAATTACATGATGCCTTTGAATTATTTTTCATAAAATAATTTCTTCACATTCCAATTTTACCTCATTCTTGTCTAGCCTTATTATGGATTCTGTGAGAAAATAACACTTCATAAGGTAATTCATTTTTAGCAAGTCAAAATTGGACTAATATTTAAAACTTTGTCTTAGTGGATGCTTCACTGATAGAACAAATATAACTTTAGAAAGTAGATAACTTTCGAAGCATATGGAGCCCAGAATAAGGCTGTTAAATTTGCAAAAAGTTCGATTAAGAGTGTCAGGTCACTACCAACTACGTACAACAATGGGCTGGAGAACCGAACGCAGAGAAAAATAGTCAAAGCCGGTTTCTTTCTCGCTTAATAGGACAGATAATGTCACGTGATCACAGAGTTCTCCGCCCTTGAGTATCATATTTAATTAGTTATGAGCGGTCAAATAAAACTTTTTTAGCATTGAATTTAAAAGTGTTGAAAAGATAATTATCGTGAAGTTTTAACGGTACAAAAATCCACTGCTGTGGTTATTATATTCATATATGTGGTAACTGTTGGAAATAAAAATTTAATCTTTGGGCAGTATGAAATAATTAAAACAATGCATTATATGAAAATCTACATAGTAATGCATTAAATAATACGATTTCATGCATATTAGCATTTGCTGATGATGTCGAAATCATGGGAATTGTGGACATGGATTAACAAGTCAATCGGTTTCAAGAGGATTTAAATAAAATTTCTAGGTGGGCAATTAAGTGAGGTATGCCTTTTAATATTGGGAAATGTCAAGTGCTTTATTTTGGTCATGGGAATAAACATGCAACCTATTATTTACAAGGTTCCGTCATTAGGGAAGCAGAAGCAGTTGTTGATCTAGGAGTATTGATTAGTCACGACTTCAAGTCCAGTCAGCAATGTAGCATAGTAAGTAACAAAGCTAATAGGATGCTCGTGTTTATCAATAAGGCTATTTCGAACTGGTCTAAGGAAGTTGTATTGCCATTATACAGAAGTTTGGTAAGACCTCTTTTGGAGTATGCTGTTCAGTTTTGGTCTCCGCACCTAATAAAGGATATTACCTTATTAGAAAGGGTTCAAAGGAGGGCTACAAGATTGGTAACTGGTCTTTCAGACTTAGATTATGAGGTTAGGCTTAAAAGGCTCAATATGTATAGTAGGGTGGGTCGAAAAAAACCTTTTTTTTTTTTTTTTTCGAAGTTTTAATAGCGAGGAAAACTTGCGAATTATATAGAAAAGAAAAATAAAAAAAAAAATATCAAAATAGGTTGACATCTTCCGGTCGTGCATAGGCCCTAAAATTTGACAAAATATGAAAAAAATCTCATTTTCACTATATTTTTTAAAATTTTTGAATTAGATGTTTTCGTAATGTAATAGTTTGTAACGTCTTCAAATAGAGCTTAAAAACAATGTGTTTTGATTTGGTTTAGATAAGTTGATATCTTCCGATTGCGCACAAGCCCCAAAATAAGCCAAAATATTGAAAATGTCACATTTTTACGAGTTTTTTTTACTATCTTTAATAAATGTATTTCATTATAGTGTGAATAAATTAAGTACTTCCGGTCGCGCAATGACCCCAATGCTATACGAGAACAGTACCCAAAAAAGTGTCTCTCAAATTCCTGCGCCCTCTCCCACAGTTACGGTATCTGCAAGTCGCTAGTTACACGACTGACATGCAGAACCGATCATTAAATAAAGCCATCACAGTAATGTCAAAAATATCTGTTAAATTTCAAACAAGAATTATTTATTAATTAATATTGTTAGAAATGAAGGCTGTTCAACATCACAGTACAAAGAAAATCAAATTTGGTCAAAAAAGCAATTCAGTAGAACAAAGAATTTGTTTTAAAATGAAAAATTTGAGTAATTTGAATAACATTTAACAAAAATACGACATTCAGATTTAGTTTTCAACCTTGAGCTACAAATTTTTAATTGATACCTGCCACCAAAAGTTTATAGCGTTGATGAGATCAACCATTAAATCCAGTTTCCTATTTTGCTTTTAGTTTCTAATTCAAGATTTTTTAAAAAAATATTTTAACTAATATACTACATATTTACCCCTGTCTCAACTTTTGCACTGGGATATTGAAATTTGTAGGGAATTGTTTTCAGGTGTTCTCCTAGCTTTTAAGCGGTCGTTGTTCTTGGGGCACCATAGCTTTCTTTGTGTATGCGGGATGGGAAGAGTATGCAATCGCTTTTAGGAGGGTATCCTGTTGATACCAAAATCAATTATAAAAATTATTTATCTGTTTCAACATTCAAAAATTAAATGTTTAAAATAATAAATGAACATTGTGCACAATGAAACTGTAAAAAGTAATCGAACGTAATTAATGTATTTTAATGCTCATTTGTGCTTTAATTACGTGCAATTACTTTTTACAGTTCAATTAAATGCTTATTATGAATTAAAATTTTTGTGTGGTAAATATCAGTGTTAAACTTCAAGTGAAAAGTATTTAAAAAATTAAGATTATTGGAAATACATTGCATTTAATGTTACAAAAGCAGTCAAAGAAATCTCAAATTTTGTGAAAAAAATAAGAGCAACAAGAATTTGTTTTCAAAGTTAAAGATTTTGAGTACATTTAAAGAACAGTAAACAAACATCTGGCAGCTTTTTTTTTATACCTCATTATCAGTTCGTGTGAAAAAATACTACGGCTATTGCATTGAAATAATATATATTTATCAAGTACCAATAATCAATATTTTGGCGAATTTTGGGGCTTATGCGCGACCGGAAGATATCAACTAGTCTAAAACAAACTAAAACACAACGTTTTTAAGCTCTATTTAAAGACGTTACAAACTATTACATTACGAAAACATATAATTCAAAAATTAAAAAAAAATCGCAAAAATGAGGTTTCTTCATATTTTGTCAAATTTTAATGCCTATGCGCGACCGGAAGATGTCAACCGATTTTGATATATTTTTCTCTTTTTTCTTTTCTATATAATTCGCAAGTTTTCCGCTCCTAGTACAACTTTGAAATAATAAAAAAAGTTTTTCCGGGCCACCCTATTCTGCATGTCAGTCGTGTAACTAGCGACTTGCAGATCCCGTAACTGGGGGAGAGGGCGCAGGAATTTGAGAGACACTATTTTGGGTACTGTTCTCGTATAGCATTGGGGTCATTGCGCGACCGGAAGTTCTTAATTTATTCACACCATAATGAAATACAATTTTTTTATGTTCAAAACTAAAAATGCTGTAACTAGTACGTTAAAATGAAGTATATTAAAGATGGGTTAGATTATGAGGTTAGGCTTAAAAGGCGCAATATGTATAGTCTTGAGCAAAGGAGGGTCAGAGGTGACATGATTCAGTTGTTTAAATTCATTAAAACGGGAAATGTTGATGGACTACAGCTGTGTGTTAAAAGTAGAACCAGAGGTCATTGTTTTAAGCTTTTCAAATCTCAGGCTAATCTTGAAATTAGGAAAAATTACTACTTCAATAGGGTTGTAGGCAGTTGGAATAGTTTACCGGAAGCGACTGTTAATTGCAGTGGGGTAAAAACTTTTAAGGCAGCTCTTGATGTTCATTGGGGACTGCTAAATTGACTAGGACCAGCCTAGCTGGGCCCTGAGCCTGTTGCTGGTTGTCACTTTTGTATTTGTATTTGTATTTGTATATTTAAGTATATTGTGCACTAAACTTTCCTAACGTGCAAAATATGAATCGTAAAGACAGTATATTTATTTTGAAAGCTCTGATCCGGTTAGTTCTTACTGTATGGTCACCCTCGAAAGCAGAAATGAAAAATATTCAATTTAAGAATTATTTAACTATACGCAAAAAGAAACTGTATTTGTTAAAGAGCGTCACATAAATTTTCTATACTAATGATTTTAAAAATTAAATGCCAATAGAAGTGAAAATCAGACAAAGGGGAAACATTATCGTATAGCAAGTTACGTGAAATATGCAAAATTGATCATGTTTTTAGATTTAAGGAAGACAAAAAATAGGCAAACCATTTTACAATAAATAGTTTTAGTACTCCCGAAGATGCTAAGATTTACCAAGTAATAAATGTCATAATGATAAGTTAAATATTTAAATGAAATTTTAATGTGGTATTTCGCACCACTTTAGCAATTAACTTTCCACTCCTTGCAGATTGATTTCTTTCAGATAAAACTCTGGAAAAAAAAGTACAAAGAATGCTGGTGTCTTCTGTGGACTAATTTTTTTAATAAAAATATAGAGAGATAAGAATTGCGAGGGGAGTTTAGGCTCTTCCCTATTAATACAAAACGTTTTGATGAAATAAACAATTTGCTTTTATTATATACAATAATTTCATTGAGGTTAACTTATTTGAATCTTTATTTCAGTACACTTACTTGGATTGCCAGTGCTTGGGAGAAGGAGTAACAGCCAAAAATGGATTCTGTACATTACAATGCAATAACCTTACTTGGTATATTGTAATATTCTCGTTTTTTGTTCTCATTCACTCCACATCAGAAGTCGGTTCCATGCTTTTAACTCTACGGTAATTATTTCTTTTAAAATGACCTAATATTTTTATAATATTTGTTGCAGTTACAAAGCTAGGTATAGTATTTTTCCGCAATAATAATCTTTGTCAACATTATTTTTTTTAATACAACCCAGTTATTTCATGGTTGTCTTATATATTCTACGCACGTGGAAAAACGTATACTCAATTGCGAAAAAAAGAAAAAAGAAAATAAAAAAAATAAAAAAAGAAGAAAAACTTCAACGCAATTTCAAAAATGAAAGTAGTTTTCAAGCAGAATGACATTGTTTTTTTTTTTTGCTAAAAAATGTACCTTTCTCTTTTTTTCTTTCTTTTCCTTCAAGAAAAAAGGAAAGAAAGAAACCTGCGAGAAAAGCATTTTGATCATTTAATATATTAGTATTTAAACAACAAATATCTTAATGGTTAAAGTACTTTCGTAATGCGTACAATTTTGTTTTTCTTTCCTCAAATGCTCGTATTTTTGCCGCATTTCGCCTCAAGCAAAGAATACTGTATGTAAATAATTTAGAAAGAAATATTTAACATAAAGTAAGAAATAATTAAATGCACAAGCATGTACCCCACAATGCTTGTCTCACCAATAGTATAAGGGATTACTACATACCTTTAGTACCTTTAGAAAATATGTTTAAAAAAATTTCTGATTCTTGTACGGGGTAGGGTCAGTTAGAGTAATTATAAACGCTTTTTTAATGTGTTCACTTTTGATCCTTCCCTACCTCTTGAATAAATTGAAGAATAAAATTGTAAGAATTGTAGCCAATATTATACTGAGTAAATGGGTGAAAAAAATTTGACATTATGACCATTTGTTAGCGAATGAACTCGTGTTTACATTTACCCCCAGTCTCTGGGGTAAATGTAAACAGGGAATTATTTTCCCATTAGATTGATGCAAACAGAAAACCGTGGCACACACAGTCTGCTTGGAAGATTAAGATGCTCTGGTCCTTAAGATGCAATGGTAATCAATCTGCGGCCCATGGGCAACATGCGGTCCGCTTGTTATTTTTGAGTGTTTAGCACAACTGACCTTATTTCACTTTGATACGTTGATTATCCAAATTAAAACTAGAGGAAAACAACACATGTTCCGCTGGATAACTTTCTTAAACACAACGCTCTAATAGAAATAAGTGAGTTTAATACACGGTTACTTATTTTTTTTTCCTCTTCTCTTTTCTTTAGATGTGTAGAACCTGAAGATAAAGCTATGGCTCTAGGATTAATATCCTTTGCTATTGGATTATTTGGTATGTATTAAAGAAGCTGGGGCCTAATGGAATGCTTAATAATTAAAAATATATATTTATGCTAACATCTTTTCTCCAAAATATTTGAGTTTAACGTTCTAAATTTAAAATAAAAGAATAAAATTCTGTCGTAGAAATTTGTGCCGTTTACAACGAGAGAAAAAGCGAGAAATAAATAAATCAATGAATAAAGTTTCACCTATTTATTGATTTATTTATTTCTTAAGTTTGAACACTCTGCTTGATTCAGGTTCTATGTTTTTACAATGACAGCAAGCAATTAACAAATGAAAAGTGCTGCCATATATATATTTTTCTTTTTATGGCAAAAATTATCTGATATAACTGGAAGTTCGTTCCTGAGGTCTTACAATCTCCGCGCAACGTACAAAATATCTCCCCACTTAAAAGGTCTCAATGTGATTAATTATTAGGTGAAAATCTAATCAAAAGATTGCAAAATTACTTTTTTCTTTGACAAATGTATAAATTGGAAAATTACTCGTTAACTCGAGTAAAAAATTTAATACTATGTACAATGAAAAAACGTCGTGATTCAATATTTGGCCAAAAGCTTATGTAACCACTTATCTGACATCGCGTTGGTTCACCCTTTGGCGCACGAAATAACTGCTATTAGTCGTGGCATTGTTTTATAAATTTTTTGGAGTGTAGTAATTGTATTAAATGTAAAAGTCAAGCTGTGTGAGATTTTACACTTTGTCAATTCCCTTAATCAGCAGCTTATCTTCATATGTTCAAGATTCCGTCCTTATCTCACTTCTTTTGAAGTCCCTGTCATCTATTACATACTTTTCCCACTATGGCCCACTAGCAGTTTATTTCCTAAAACACATTTGTAATATTTTTTTCTTACAGGTAATGTTCCATGTCCAGTAATTTACGGGGCAGTGGTCGACTCTACATGTCTGTTTTGGGAAGACAACTGCGGCGAACCAGGAGCTTGTCGTTTATATGATCCAGTCCAATTCCGTATGATGTTCCATGGCTTAACAGCCATCATCATGCTTGGAGCATTCGTGGTAGACGCTCTAGTCTGCTACAAAGCTTCAAACGTTCGTTTCAACGACGATGAAGTGCCTGACGCTGAACCTAAGCCAAACGCGTTGCCAACGAGCTCAGAATCAGCAGTGTGATGACGTCATCAACAACTCATAGACATCAACCTTCAACATCTTCAGACATTTTGTGCATTTAAGTGTCACTGAACTCCTTCCAGAAAACTGGGTTTAAGTATAACGTGCAATGGGAGCATTTTATCAAAAGATATTTCTTAGGATGTTTGTTGTTTATTTTCAGAAGTGTACGTCCCAGTTAACTGTTTTCTGAAACTTTGACTCGTTAAATGTTTATTTACATGTATCTCACGTCCATGCATTTGCATATTTGTTGTTCCTTTTTATCTGAATCAAAAGGCTGCCATAATTTTAAGTATATTTTTAATGAGGGAACATTGTATGTGTATCATTTTGTTTTGGTGATTTATTATTGGATTAGTATACAAAAGAAAATGTTGATCGATATACCATTGTATAAGCATAAACTGCGTATTCTTGTGACATTTATATTTTTGAGTAAAAATCAAAATTTTTAGAACGAAATGATATTTACATAATGGTAATGAATTTATGTAATGACCTTATAAGGTGACTGTGTAATTGTACTAACAAATGCATTAAATGTGATTCTGTTTTTTGATCTTGTTTTCATTGTCCTTATACACTCAAAATATCTTACATTTTGCTTCTTAATGTTTAAACTCATCTCTTTTTAAAATAGATTCTCATTAAACAAATAAAATTGGATATAGAAAGTTCAAAGTTCGAAACATGTGCTGTCCACGGTCAATGTTTACAAGAAGTTAACTATATATATATATATATATATATATATATGCAGAGTCCGACAAAAATGCGAAAATCTTAGAAGCCAGGGAAAATTTTTAGGAGAAAGCTATATATTTTCATTTGCGCCAAACATATACCATTTTAAGTGCTGCTTATTTACAGCACCACACAACGCAATGAAAAGCATTGCAGATAGATAAGCAAAAAAAGATTTAAGGGTTAATTACGAGTGAAACCTACTTTATTTTATACTTAGAGTTATTACACTGTGCAACAAATTTGAACTTTTTTTTGTCCTTTAGATGAAACTATGTGATTCTATATAAACAAAAGGTGCTTGATTCAAATATCCAAACCAAAATGGTCCATCACGTAGCGTTTTTGCTGGAGACCCACTTCTCATATTTATACAATTTGGTTATATACGAATGTAACTGAGGCTTACTTACTGAAAACACAAATGCTAAAATGATTTTTTTTTTTGGCCGATTCTTCTTGTGGGCACCTATTGGTCTGCTCTGATAACGGTTTAACAATACTCAATTCGTATACTTCCATTCTATCGAGCGCTGAAATGCTTTTCAAACAGAGATGTCCTGGTGAAAACTTTCCCCATGCTCATCATTAATTGCACCAAGGTTTTGAGAAATAAAGTCCGTATGGGAGCTCAAAAAATGTAGTTTTAATGAAATATAGCAACCTAATAATACAAAAGCATTTTATCATGTCACCAGCAAGATTTTTGTAGTTTTCAGCTTTCTCCATTTCCAAGGAAACGTGAGCGCACTGATCTGAAGGCCAGCCAGGCTGATTTTTTGGCTCCTGACTGTTTTTTTTTTCATAATCTTTACCATGAAAGGACTTCCTTAAATTGTGGGTCAATAAAAATTCTTTTTTTTACTTTTGCCGTACTTAAATTTTTGAATTTGTTCCTGAAATGCAAGAAAGCCACTCCTTCTCTGTCCAGAGCTTTTACAAATATTTCGATAAACCGAGTTTAATGTGCAATTGTGGAAAAAAGGCACATTGTAGATCATCATAGGCTTATTTGATATTCTTTTGCCACTTGTAATTTTGTAATTTCCTTTGTCTTTCCAGAATATGCTACATTAATGAATAGGAAAAGAAAAATACTTAGATGGAGGAGCTTTGATAAATAAGCGCCACTCTGCGGAATTGTGCTCATGTCCTAATGCTTGAAATAGTACACGTCACATCACAGCAGCATACCATTTTTTTTTTGCGCCGTAAAATAGTCTACAAAATGCCTTTGTCGTCTTGTAAAAGACTCAAAACTTCGAGAAGTAGATAAAGCTTTTGTTGCCAAAAATGTCGCTAAGTAACTTCATTAAAAAGGTCTCTAGAACGGCAACGATCTCACTATCAATGAGAAAGATAGAATTTATAATAAATTAAGTCGATAAATTACAAAAATATGCACATTCATCCAAAAAATACGTAAAAAGCTAAAATGTGGAATTTTGGGAAAATGGTACGTGATAGGCAAAATATAATTGCATATTCGTAATTTTCAGCCAAAAATACATAAGAAACAGTCATTTTCATCCAAAGGACATTTTTCGTGTTGGACAGTGTTATTGTGACATAAATATTTTTTTAAACACTTAATTCTCAAATTCTGCTGTGAAATACTTTTTCTACTTAGAGTTATTATTTTTTCATTTATTTGTCAAGTTTCTGTAATGAAACACTCAATTTTCTATGTAAAGTTATAAAATACTTTAGGAGAAAAAGTTATTTCTTCATTTTCCGAACACGAAGCATACGAAGAAATCAACAGCGAACGAGCAAACAAGAGGCAGCATGAGAATTGATGCACATAATTAATCGACGGGTCCCACGTGAGTAGAAGTAAGGTTCCCTATACACCAGGGCTCGAAATATCTTTAAAATTTTACATGCCCCACCTGGCATGTTTGTCTGAGAAATTACACGCCCGAACAAAATTTTTACATGCCCAAAAGTTGTTTTATTGCATATTAATAAAAACTTTTGAATTTGTTGTATAGCTTTAAAACGGAGTAAACTACCTGTTGATTAATTTCAAAAACAATTGGGTGTTTTAGCTTTAAAATTGCGCAAACAGAAGTTAATAAACAGTATTTTAAAATGTACCCAATGCGTACAGAAAGTCGCAAGAGGTTATGAACCAATATACGCAGCCCATTTGAAAACAACAACAACATACCGTTTGATCACTATGTTTGTCACTTTCATTATAAATATTTTTTTTAAATCTTGAAATACTTGCATTTCATTTTTTTGTTATCTCGAATCCAAAATATCAAATGAAACTGAGTTATTAAGTTATGGGGGGTTTAAAAAGTTTTAAGAATCCTGAAATGAGTGCATATAATTTATTTATTTGTTTTATTTATATATTTTTGTTTCCTCGAATCTAAAAAAATCAAACAAATTCGAGATTCTAAGTGATAAAGGGTTAAACATTATCATCGATATATATTTAAAGATAATATAATTCTTCAGCTGTTACAGTGAGTTAGTAAATTATTGCATTGGCAACACTCATTGAAGATTCGAAATGCAGTTGCATTTTTCCTATTAATCTTCCTTAGATCCCCGTTGATTTCATTACTGTATTGAATTTTTACAAAAGTTCATCATAAGATAATCACAGATTGTTTGTACAAATCGTGGAGGAACAAATACAGTTGAATTTTTCCCTATACCTCTTCCTTAGTTCCAAGCTTATTTCATTACTTGATTGAATTTTATTAAAGGTTCACAATAAGATAATCACAAAGTGTTTGTGCAAATCGTGAAGGAATAAATACAAATGTATTTTTCCTATGCCTCTTCCTTAGCTCCAAGTTTATTTCATTACTTAAATTAATTTACTTTGTTAAAACAAAGGGTCGTCGTATGATAATCACAGAGTGTTTGCACAAACCGTGGAGGAATAAATACAGGCTAAAATTGTTTCCACACTCCCAAACATGTTTCTGAAGTCGCTTCAAACTTTTCCTCAGATTTTCTAGAAAGTGAGAACAGGCTCAAATAAAAAGTTACTGAAATTTTAAGGGATCATCTGTCGTAGATACGTATTTCTTTTCAGCTTCAGTTGTCTAGGCCATCACATCGTACTTAACCCCACACTGCGCAATGTTTTTTCGTTGTAAAATATTTTTTTTTTTTTTTGTGTGTTTGTTTGTGCTAGTTATAAGTGGGAAAATGCTAAAAAAATTCCTTTTTAATTCGGAAAATTAGAATTCGAGAAAAATTGACATGTTGTTTAAAAACAACACTGCGCATTTAGGGGTAACAATAATATTTTTTTATATGATCATTTTAACAAATGCAACCAAATCAATAATAAATAGGCATGAATTATAATCATAAAATAGCACTAAAATATGAAAAAATATTAAAATAAGTTATTTTGCTATTATTTATAAATTTATAAAATTTATTAAAGTAAAAATTTGCAGATGTAACTAATAATTATTAGTTACATGTGCAAATTTTTACTTTGATTACCAATAAAGTTTAATAATAGTTTCCCTAAAGGATTTTAAGCAAGAAACCTAACATTTGTAGGGGGTCTATGCGATAATATTCGTTTCTTCTGTGGTTGACCGTGAATTGATTTTAAGCAAAATTCCTAAATAATAATTTAATCGACCACTTTAAGGTAATTTGTGAAATATTTAACAATAACCTTCTAAAATATACTAAATAAAGTGAAATAGAACAACCTGTGACACCTGTTCTTGTTTATACTGCGAATAATGCAGGAGCATAAAAATTGCTCCCGAATGCGCGGTGTTGTTTTAAAACAACAAGTAAAAAAGGCGCCTTAATATGTATTTTTTTAGAAATTTTTCGGACAACTTATATTTATTTTATTTTAAAACTATGTAAGAAATTAGAGACTATTTTTTAAAATAAAATTTCTGCTTAAACTTTGTAGAAATTTTTTTTAAAGAAGTTACTGTTTTTTACGAAATCAACCTGTCTTACGATTTTGTGAAAAAAGATGAACCTTGAGTTCAGTTTACAAGATCTAGGGGAAACTATATCAACTAATATAATCACACATACAAAATGAAACGAAAGAATGCGCCACATGTTAAAAATATTACAAAATAAAAGCTTAGTGAACGAAAAATGGATTTGTTGTTTAAAAACACGGCGCAGTGTAGGGTTAATAAACAACCCACTATGTGACACACTTGTCGCTAGAAGGTAGAAGCTGATGCATAAATAAATAAAATGTAGTACTTTAGATGGCATTAGAAATGATTTGTGAAGGTGTGGGGAAAAAATTTGACAGACTGAAAACGTGGAATAACTGAATTCATAACTGTGTATCCAGTAGTGTTCGGCAACTACTTGTCAAAAAGCAGTTAACTACCAACTACTAACTACTCTAAACAAAACTAGTTGCAACTAGTAGTTAACTACTTTTTTCTGAGACTAGTTGTAACTAGTAACTACTTTTATGTATAGTTAACTACTTTTAGGTATAATTCATATGAATTTCCATTTCTAAGCTTATTCTTAAATATTTAATCCCAATTAATTCAACTCAATATTATTCTTAATAATTAAAACAATTTTAAAGAAATTTCTGTAAAACATTCAAGGATTGAATATTTCCAAATAACACTGAACAATTAATATATAAAGAGAATATGAATAAAGACAAAACCTTTTTCTCCAAATTAAATTTTTTATTTTAATAGGTATTTGTTTAATAATGTTAATAATTTACGTTTTTAAGAAATAACAATTTTTCAGCAGTTGTTGTGAAATGAAGGGGTTTACCCTTAGTATCAACCTAAAGTTCTCTCTCTGCCAAACTCCCATTCATTAACAAAATATCTTTGTAACGCGCATGCTTTAGAATTTAGATTATATTCTTTTAAATTGTGTTGAAGGCAGGATTGTTCGTTTTTTATTTTAAAAAAAAAACTTAAAAAATAGTATTTTTTTTATTTAAATAAAATTTTTTGGATTTTTTTAAAGTGAAATATATATGCGCACACAAATACAGTAATAAATTCAGTTAATTATTTATATCTTCTAAGAATTTTAAGATACTTCAGTTAAAATAATTATTTATTAGTAGTGAAAAATTAATTATTAATAATTATATTATACAAAAAAGGTATTTTTAATAAACAGAGAACAACAAGAAAAAGAAGAGAAAGCTTATATTTCTGGACAAAATGTATTATAATTTCTTGAATATATACAAATATATTGACTGGACTATTATAATTTTTTGAGTATATACAAATTTCTTGAACATGTATATAAACAGAGATGGGAAATGTCACATAAAATGTTTACTGCAGCTTAATCATTTTCACTATTTAGATGTTTCATCAAGAATACCAATTTTTATGCCTTATCAACCCCCAATCTGTTTCTTAATTTTGAGTGCACTATTCCAAATGAAGAAAAAATCCTTTCTAAAGGTACTATTGATGCCTTTGCTGTGTCAGCATGTCCAAAAATTTAATGCTCTCTGATAAAATGTCCTTTTTTGACACCTTAACGAAGCTATTCCACCTTTCCCTAGAGGACCATATGCATTAAGGCAACCATATAGTGAATCAAAATTCTAATGAATTACTTGAACCCAGAATGTATTAAAATTCATAATCAAAAATATCTATATTTTAAAAATTTGAACGAAGCTGATATAAATAGTTTTTTTAATCATAAAAATCAATTTTTTTCTAAAAAAAAATCATAAAAATAAGTATTTTTTCTAAAAAGAAAATCATAAAAATTAGTATTCCTTTCTGAAAAGAAAATCATAAAAATCAGTATTTTCTTCTAAAAAAATCCTAAAAACCAGTTTTTTTTTTTTCTTTTTGTGCTTTATGGTATCTCAAACGCATGCCCTGGAGTATAAGTAAAGCTTCCCCATAATGAAGATTTAGTCTTTAAATGAAACTTTATCGACTATATTCGAAAGCTTTTCCCAATTTGCGTAAATACTGCAATAAATATTATGATTTTTAATGAGAACTTTTTCATTATATAACATAATACAAAAAATACATTTGTGTGAGTAATATTCATAAGCTAAAAATTTAAATAATTTAATGCTTTTTTTTTCAAAAAATAGATTTAAAATTTTTTTTAGAAAGTAGTTGGAATTTTGAAACTAGTTGTAACTAGTAGTTGGGAAAAAGTAGTTCAACTAGTAGTTAACTAGTTCAAAACAAAAGTATTTACAACTAGTAGTTAACTACTAGTTAACTAGTAGTTGCCACTAGTAGTTAACTACTGCCGAACACTAGTATCCAGTAACACATGCCGCATTAGTGAAATTTCAACAACTGTTGCTGATGTTTATTTCCCTTTTTATGGCGGAAGAATGTCTGCACTTCTACATTTGTGATAGTCCAGGAACATATTTTTTTTGTTATTTCTATAAAATGGCAGGACACTCATCAGAAATAGAAGAGTGCATGCATATAAAATTTGCAATTGAAGTTATACTTCATTTGCAGCGATGAGAATAATTTCGAGATTCATAGAAGAGAGCATGCATATAAAATTTGCAATTTAAGTTATTCTTCGTTTGGAGCGATGAGAATAATTTCGATATGCATAGAAAGTAAACGCAAAGAAAGTATCGATTGAAGTGACATAAATTCGAGCTTCCGGTACTACTTTTTAATCCACCTGTAAAAAAAATTATAAGAGCCCATTTCTCGATCCTCTGTAGTTTAGGTTCCAAAGTTTTCTTCCCTCAGAAAGCATTTTTCCCCTAACAGTTTCTCAATTGATCAAGGAAAGATTCTCGGCGAGATTTTATATTTTGAACATACAAAAATACCTCTAAGTAATTCTAAGATCGCTAATTGTGGATTGATGGACACTAGTATAGTATTAAAGTAGATGCTCTCAGGCTTTAATCTGGGAAAGTCGCCTCTTGTAGTATGTCTCCTGCGCATGATGTCTTTCAATTTGGGGAGTGATAGAAGCAATTGTGAGAAAAGAGTATTTGTTGTAATTATGCCAAAAAATTCCAAAAGGAAAATTGAAAAATTTATTTAAAATTCCATAATTACTTCTGCACATGACTCAGAGCTCTCAAATTCGTTTTTGCAAATACGAAAAGAAAGTAAAATTCGTGAAAAGAAATTTGGTTCTTTTCAGGAGGAAATACTTAAAATAATAAACTACCCAAAATATAAACTAAAGAAACCTAAAAACATATACTTTGAATAAAGAAATACATGACTTCACTTGAAGAATGCCTTGCGGACATGTTGTTTATAACGGTGTAACAAGGCCAAAACTTAATGCACCATAGGCGTAACTAGAGTTGGTGAAAGGGGGGGGTCACCCTAAAAATGTACAGACTAAACACCAATAAGAAGTGTAAAAGAGTTGAAAATTTACTAGTCATAAATACTTGTCTCTAAAGATATACTCCGTGTTTATTCCAGGCATCTCCCGGGGGGGGGGGGGGTGAACTACACCCTTGGAGCAAGTCAACTCCTCCCTCCCCCCCCCGGCAAAAAAATTCATATCACAAGTTTTAAAAAAAGAAAGAAAAGAGAAATTACGCTTTTAAGACACTTTACTTTCAGAAACACTTTTAGGGAAAGGACATTGAACACTATCACGAGCGACACCAAAAGTAACTTAAAAGAAATAAGACTTTATTTTGAAAAAAAGTGCGAGGGGGAGGGTAACCAAACTCCTTTCTGTTTCCTCTAACATCACCAAAGTATCCCGAAATTGCATTGCTAGGAAGATTTCAAAAAGTTTCCTGGGGAGAGCCGTCGAACCCTTGCCTCCAGAGTTATCCTAAGCATTATAGATATAAGACCAGTTACAAAAATTTAAGTTGCAGAAGCCCCAAACACCCACTCCTCTAACTTCACCAAAGATCTAAACATACATCTACTATATATACATCAAAAAGCTATCATATATGTAAAAAAATTCATATTAACATCTATCTAATCATATATATCTATATATATGTATATATAAAGGGTATGATTTTGAAGCATACACTGCCCTTCCTAATTCTTAACATGCTCCCCCTGCTCCGGAGCCAAGACAGTATCCATAATTTTTTTTCGGGGGGCCCAGACTTCGACACACTTATGTAAAGCAAAGTTTCAGGGAGGAATATATGATACATTGCAAAAGATTTCTGGGGGGCTGCCCGTGGGTCCCCTTCCCCTCTGGATACGGCCTTGATTCACAAAAACATTAAACATTCCTTACTAGATCTTTTAGTTTATTTTTTAATTCAAACGCAATAGAAAATTCAATATTTAGCGCTAAGCAATCTTCTATGTCCAGGCATTCATAATATTAAAACCGGGAAATAGTCGAATTTTAGAGAAAAAAATCCAAATTCCCCTACAAAAATGCTCATCCCCACAATAAATTTCTAAAAAATTTGTTAAATTTGTATCAAAACATACCTCAGAAGTGGAAGCGTCTGAATCAAATTTTCTTTTCTTTTTGGATGACGAACGTGTCCATCGCTGGAGTGCAAACTTATTATGTATCGAAAATAATTAAAAATGTAGCTAAAATATAAATAATACTTGATTGTAAATTAAAATGCAGCATTAAACCGTAGCAGTGAGATTGGAAACGATGAACGGATGATTTCCAGAGTCGTAATGCAATCAGTGATGGACCATAATAAGAAAAAAAAAAACATTTAAAATATAAGAGATGAGAAACATCTGTAAATGAGAATGCAATGCAAATACAGTTCATCAGTTTTCCAATCGGCTCATCTACAAAAAATTTTTTACCGAAATGGGTCTTTGGACAGGAAGTCATAAATAAATACAAACTGCTCTTTAAGTTTCTTAATGAGTATCCCTGCCTGGCTTGAGGGTTTAACCCATTAGGACAATTGGACTTTAGGACTCCATCACAACAGAGAATATTTTCCAGGAAACTTATTACTTGTGCGATTGTATTCCCAGATTGCTGCCTTTGGGTAAAAAAGACATCAAGAAGGAAAGAAAACCCTCTGGAGTGATTGAAAGGATCTCTGTCTGTGTGTGGTACGGTGATTGAAGCTACCTTTCGCGCGCGCGCGCTGTTAACCCCCCCCCCCCCCCACCCAAGGTGATAAGGGGGTTGATTATAACCTTATAACCAGATGAAAAGTCTTCTTTATAATGAGCTGCATACTTTGGCCATGATCGCAACCCTTCAGAGAAAAGGAAAAAAAATCATATGCATATGTGTTTAATTTTCTTAGGGGGAAAAAAATTGTGCTTTGCAAGGCCGTAGTCAGAAATTTTTCTGTGCGCCTAAATGTGCCTAAATAAGAACATACCCAATGGGGGGGGGGGGTTTGAACCCCCAAACCCCCCCCCCCTGGTTACGCCTATGTAATGCACCAAAGGTTTAAAGTATCGGCTAACGCCCCTTTCATTATTTTTTCTTTCCAGGAACCATGTTTTTTAAATTTCGCATCCTCCAAAACAAAGGAACTTCGGAAATTGAAGAAATAGTAATTAATAGCATAATCAGATTTTCAATATGTCAAATTAACGAGAACAAAATTCTGTCCCAGTAAAAGTTTTGAAATTTTATTTAACAAAATAAGATTTAAGTTCCAGTTATTTTATTCCAAGAAGTTGCTAGGAAAGCAGCTAGGGAAAAAAATAAATAACAAAAAAAATTTGGATGCCATCCCGAAAACGAGGGCTTTTCTTGGTTTGTTTAGTTAGAGCAGATGACGTCTCGTTTGCGTCGATGAATTCATTTACGGTTTATCTTTTGCGAGAAAAAAGAATGTATCGTTTACAATTTCAGAATAGGTAAATATAATTTAACCATTCAACCAATCACTCAAGTACATTCGTCGAAGTTCAGTTTACAGATAAATTTATTTTTTGTTTCAATCTTAACTTTTCTATTTCCGAGAACAAATAAACAAAATGTCTAGTGAGAATTTCTGCATAATTTTTCGTCATAAAAATATAATTTCTTTTATAGGACAGAAATTTTCCCGTAGAACTGAAAGTTAAGTTATTGAATTGTTCAACATAGAAAGATAAATGTTCAAGTCAGAAAACGAAACAGAGGAAGGAAGTACTATCCCCTTGCCCTTACGAAGATCCGTCGAATGAAAATGTTTTGTTCGAATGAATCTAATACCTCAAATGTGGGAACCACAACCCTCCAATGATTCTCCTTTCTTCGCTACCAAATCGGAAACTCGGAGCTGATAAAATCTCTGAAATAGGGGCAACACTGTGGGAGTGTCTTCTTCAGGCTCTTTGCATTGGTAATTTGGTCTATTCTTTTGATGGACAGCGTCAATCACTATGCCTCTCAATGGGCAGCTATAAATCTTTTGAAGGGGAATCTCGCGACACCCCCTGGTACTTGCTGTCTGTGGTCGGACCTTTTGGCACAAGAGAGGAGTCCAAAACACCTACCCTTTGGGCTCCTCCGCACTTACAGACCAGACCAAGACCCGACCAGTGTCTCCCACCTCATTAGGCTTTGATTGATGGGCTATTAAGAGAAACTCCAATGTGAAGAGGTATTTTGCAAAGGGACGACTTTTGCGGTAGACATGAAAGGCGAGCAAGTTGGTTGCTGGCCATGGTTTATTTAAATGCCATGAATTTTTCAAATGCATACATTTGTTACAGTATTTTCTGTTTTTTTTTTTTTTTTTTTTTTTTTCCTTATTAAACTGGTCACCAACCTATTTCAAAAAAAAAAAAAAAAAAGGAGGGTGGTAGGCGGAGGGGGGAGTAAATATTAAAAATAAATAATTGCACATTAAATGAGTACTGTAGTGTAATAAAAGCTCGCTTATCAAATCACGGGAAAAACTAATAACTACTTTAAAATGATTTTTTTAAAAACATTTTTAAGAGAACAAAACATATTGTACTGTTTTTACATTGGACGCGCAAATAAAACTACAAAAATTGATATCAAACAGGCGAACATAAAATGTCAGTGTTTATATTATGCAATAAATAAAATAATTAATAAAAGCTTTTCCACATTCTCACGTATTTTTTACCAATCGCAGTTTTATAAACTGAGAACAAATACTTCTGCATTTCGATGAATGCAGAAATATCTGTTTTTCTTAATTCACATCTATAATTTTATCCCTACTTATTATTATTACCTTGTTTTTTTTAATTTATTACATTTTTTCGCTGCACATAATTAACACTTAAGAATTATTTGCTTCCGAAAATTTATTTCGAAATTGACATCCAATGCTTTATAAATTCTGAACGGGGATAATTCTTACTTCGAGGGGAGGATTTCAGGCAATGGTGACAGTTTGTGGCAAGAAAAGGGGGGGGGGGGGTAGAGAGAGGGAGCGTGACATCAGACATTACATATTTTGGTTAAGTTACAAACGTTTAGATTTAGCACACTAGATATTCTTAATTTACTTGTTTTTCATTTTTATTGGCAACTCTAAAAAGTAAAACTAATATCATTGGCGTTCCTAGCATGGGTGTGATCAATGCGGAAATTTGTGCTATCCTCCCCCGCCCCCTCCCAAAAAACTCAGCTGTGTTGTACAAATTTGTAGTGCTGTAGTTTATATTTACAGCAGTGCAAAAAAAAATAAAAAATCTCAGGAGATTTTATATTTTATTTATTTGGTGCAACTCTCATTAAACTACATTTCTAATCAGCAAGGAGACGTTGAAACGACACCAGTAAAATCGAAAAAAACAAGTGTATGTATTTTTAAAGAACTCTTAAATTTAAATTGGGTGTCATCTCCCCCCCCCCCCCTAGTGACGCTACTGCTAATATCATGGCATTTTTTCTCTTTATTATTCAATCTGTTTTGGCAAACCAGTGAAATTAAATTGGTATTGATAATTTGAGGAATGGGGGAGTTTCCGAATGAATTCAAAGTGGATGATATACTTAAAAAATTCCGTGACAGCCCATTCATCTAGACATTAATTTAGAAACACATGAAGTATGAATTGCCAATAATTCCCCTGATTTGCAGTTGTTAATGGTAAAAGGACTGATAGGATATTGATTTTAGTTAAACTATGAAAAACTCAAGATGGGGCGTGGATTTTTTTATTGCGATTGGAATAATCCGCAGTGGAGAGGTCCCAAAGACAGCTATGCTCTTTCACCGCAAGAACAAATTTTTCGGTATCAAATAATAACATATCTTTATTAGACTTTGCTTACTGGTCGGGTCTGGTCGGTTCTAGTGCGGCTACAGTGCCTTGTGCTTAAAGAACGCTCTTTGCACCGACTCACTATACAGATCCAATTTTGCCCCGACCGTAAGTCGGACCACGGTCGTGCAGCAGAAGAAAAAGCAAGTGCAGAGAGCTCAACACATATTCGCGTATAGCGCGTCGGGGATCATCAATCAAAACCCTAAAGAGGTGGGGGACATTGGTCTGGTCTTGGTCGGGTCTGTATGTGCGGAGGAGGTCTCGAAAAAGAGACTGTTCCTGATGACCCCCTCAGTGGATGACCCTCAGGGCTCCGCTGATGCATACGTGCCAACATCTGGAAGTGGGGATTCATTCTACGTTCTCTTTTTTTTTCAACCTCGGAAAAATCTGGACTCTCCTTTGGAACGAACAAATTCTTTCTTGAAGCTTGCAATGTTGAAGCCGACTTCTTTCTTTCTTCCTTTTTTAAAATTCAGTTCACATGATCAATGACTTATCGTAAAATACAACGTTCATTATTTTTCCGACGTACTTTTTATTTCTTTCAATCTACTGCTAGAATTAGTAACTGTTAGCGTTTTTAGAATATGATTTTATCTTGTAACACATAGGAAGCTTAATGACGCCTATATATCTTTGAATATTTTATATATTTTAAACAAACCACAAAAACAGGCATTCAGAAATAAAAACAATTATTTTTTAAATTTGATTAAAATTTATAGAAAATGCAAGAGGATATAGGGGTAATTCTACAAAAGAGAGAAAGTCTTCCATATAGATGTTTTAGTTGCGTTTCCTTTTAAAAAAAATATATAAACACGGCAGTGCGTCCGCCAAGTTCAAAGATGGCGACACTAGCCAATGTGTATTTTTACCCGAACCATTTCGACCCCATCATTACTCAAAAACTATTAGGCCTACATACTTGAAATTTTGCACGACCAATAGGAGCCCCTTCAACCCCTAGAGTATTAAATTTCATTTATGTAACTCTTAGAAAATTATTAAGGTCTGAAAAGAGTTATTTTTATCACTGACTGACTGACTCACATCAAAAACTTCTGCTTCTAAGTGACTTAGAAACTTGAAACTTGACATCATGGTAGACAATTAAGCTTATATAAAGGGGAAAATCCGAGACTTGAAAAAAATACATTATCTTGTATTTCTTGTAACGGAACAACAGTGTGCTAAATTGGAATCATGTACGTCCAAAGATGGCATAAAATTGTTTTCTTTTGTCCCTCTTTGTTTCTCTTATAGCAAAACAAAAAAAAGGTCAAAATTTGACTCCAAACGAAGACCACTTTCAATTTTACTACCCTGGCTAATAATACAAAAAATAAGTAGCTCATTAAGATAAGTTACGTGCAAGGACACGATAAGAAGACAATTAAAAATGAATTATTATAAGCTTGCCACATGATTTTACTAACTACCTGTTAGAAATGTTTCTATTTGGGCGAGTTTTTTGAATATAAAGTATTGACATTTGAAACTTGCCAAGTTATAAATCCTATAACAGAGAAAGTAACAACTTGTTTTGGAAAGAATTGAAGAACACTGAACACTCCTACAGCTATGATTAAAACATCTGCTATGGAACTTGGCACAACTCATATTTCAACTCTTTTATCGGTGACACCGACTATTCCGAAGATTGTTTGTTCTACCGAACCTTTTTCACATTTATGTTTTTGTTCATATATATATATTGCATAATTTTAAACTTGTTTATTACAGTAATTCTCATATTTAACTATGCCAAAATTAAACTTTTTACTCCGCTAAAAATAATTTTTTTCAGTGAAATATCATCCACGTGCCCTATCCCGCAGCTATATTTTTTCTATTCTGAAAACACTGGACATGAAATGGTTAGTGATTGCAGCTGCATTTTTTTTCTATAATTAAATATATGTATGTTACGAAAATTAATCGTGAAAAACCCAAAACAGTGTGAAAATTAATCTCAAAAAATAAATGTAAACGTTGGCCCAAGACCCCCTTTCCAGTCATTCACATGGCCGAAAATTAAATACTTCTTTTTGTCTCATAAAATAAGTTTCCAAAAACGGCAACAAAACAGGCAAAGATGCATTTTCGTTTGCTCAATTCAGACTGAAGTTGCAATTTTCAATTTTTCAAGCATTTTTTGATTTGTAAAAATGTTAACTTCATTTTCAAGGTTCATTCAAGTTTTCATTGGTTCTCCCTCGTAAATATTTCATATAAAAGTTGCCATCAGAGGTTTCTATGTTCCTTTAGTATTCTTTAAAACTAATTACAGTAAAACCTGTAAAGTTCACCACCTTTGTAAGCTGACCACCTGTCTAAGTTCACCACTTTTGTCAGGAACGGAATTAGCCCAATAATATATAATGTAGAGAAACCTTGGTAACTTGAGAAGCTAATTTGACCACCTGTTTATATTGACCACTTGTGTGCGCCAAATTTAGGAAGGAGTATTGTAAAAAACCCTCTGTAAGTTGATCGCCTAATTTTTACTGTATTTATTTGTTCCAGTAATCTAATTTTCAAAGTTTGACAAAACCTATTCTTACACATTTGGAAAAGTTAGAGTTTGAGTTGAAGTAGCTTAGTTCTCTAGTTTACAACTTTGTGACAATGGAGCCAGCACGAAAAAAGTAATAAAGCTTGTGCAAAATAAAATATAGTTGAAAGGCATTTCAGTAACCCGCGACCAGGCATGTCATTTTATAAACTTAACATAGTAGTAAATGATGCAGCGTCTTTTAATGCAAAAACAAGTATTTTTCCTTCTATTATACAAGACCTTTCTCCTTTATTTTTTTGGTTCTTGGTTCTACAAACCACTAGAAACTGTTAAGTTTCCCACTTAATTCTAAATCCAGTTAGTATTGCTATAATTAAATTCTTGAAGTCATACGGAGTTGATTCGTTAAAACTTCTACGATTGCGTAGTGAAAGATATGATCTGTTATTCCAAATAACAGAAAATGTAAACGCAGTTAAACTAAAGTTCAAGCAATAAGATTAGCAAAAACAAATTTACAAAAGAAATTTAGACAAAGTTAATGCAATCCTAACAATTTTTCAGATTATGTAAGAACATTATCATAAACTATAAAACAAAAAACTTTAACAGATGAGAAAAATGTTAAATATTTTATTTTTCAGTTATATTTTGGACATATTCTTTGGACACTGGATATTCTTTCTTTTTTTGGCAGGGGTGCCCACCAGGGGGGGGGGGGGGTCATGGTGTAGACTGCGCCATTGAAATTTTTAGGGGGGCGTTACCAAGGCTGGATTAAGACCTTTAGAGGCCCTAAACACTAAAAATGATTTGCCCACAAAAATTGCAGATTCAAAATGCAGGTAAATAAATACATAAAACGTTTTCAAACTGGTAGAAAAATCTTATAATAAATTGATCAAAGTTTGAACAAACAAACATTTATTTTTTTAGCTTAATTGTTACTTGGTTGAATAACTCTTGGGATCATTCATAAAAGATGTCACGCTTCGAGGGAGGGAGGGGGGGGGGTTTCGTGAAATTGGGACAAATTAGGATTAGGGGAGGGGGTAGCAAGAAGTGTGACATCATGCTTATGCAACATAGCGTGACATGTGATAAAGGGGGAGGGAGGTCAAATATATGGGAAAAACGCAAGACATCATTTATCGACGGTACTAATTCGACCCTTGTGGTAATTTTACCTGCAAAGGTCTGTGATTAAATCTCCCTAATCAATTCTGGCTGGAGATATTCAAGAATTTGTGTACGCTTGTAATGTTATTTAAGAAATATTTCTCTCATTTTCGCTGTTTCAAACATGCAAATAAAAACGAAATAGACATGTACTACTTTATAACTTTATTTTTCAGGATTGAGATAAGACAGAAAGATGGAATGTTTTATATAAAGAGCTTATTCATTTTACCCTAAAATTTGAAAATTCCTACGAATTAAATTAATTTATGAATTATTTAATTGACAATAAAATTTTTCTGAGGTTCCCCTCATTTTCTTGGTGCCCTAAGAACGTGATAATTTTGCTTACGGGTTACTACAGCACTCGACATTGCTCAGAGGGGGGTGGGCATCCGGCAACCCTCTCTTTGGTAATATACAAAGACCAAAATCTGTAAATTATTCTCTCGGTCTCGGTTTGATGAATAGCGTATGGATTAGGGGGCACTTGCATGTAATGCCATACATCTCTACTAATAATAAAACAGCAAGTATGTATGTGTGTGTGTTGATTCCATTGCCTTTTAATCGTGCTCTTTGTGTGGGTACCTTGAATCACAAAACATTACGCGTTTTTTTAAAGTTTCTTTTTACTTTTTTTATGTTTGCGTCTTTGTCACAAGAAAATAAAGTTGCTTAAATATGTAGGATCGCCGGTTGATTGTCGTAGGAGGCTAATTTTTAATTCTGTGGAATGCTATACATCTTAATAGAATAACATAATATATACACATTTCAAAAAATACCAGTGTATATATATAATGGTGAACCAACTGGTCTTTTCACTTCTTAAACGCGGGCAGGGCCGTGCGGGTACCGCTAGTATTATATATTGTTCTATAGATATTTCGCTGGTTCTTTTTTTTTTTTAATATGTTCATTCATAGAAGAAAATATTTTTTCTATTATTTAATACTTAATAGCCATTATGCTGTTAAATTACAATTTTATAATCACTAAATGAAATGAATTTTTTAACCTTTTTGATTTTTGTAAGTAATTATATTACTTTAACACCCCAAATTACTTTTTGAACACAAATAAATACATAAATGAAAATACTTTTTCATCTGCACTAAAAAAAAATTATTTCTTTAATATACTCTTCAGCATTTAATTTTCAAGTTGAAAATAAAAATATTAACGAGCATAAAATTTTGATTTATAGTAGTGTAATATAAAAGTGGAACAGCTTTATTGATCAAACTGCATTTTTAGTTTACTTTTTACTACAGTACGGTTTCTGCTATGTTAAAGACGCAGTATTCGCTTTATCATAGAACGAATTTCTTCATCAAGCATCAAGGAAATAGAATGTAATGCAAAAACTTCTTTTCCGCTTGAACTCAGAGCCGAAAACCAAACGGGTATCACAAAACATACAAAGCGATCGGTAAAGAATGGATGGACCTCTTGGCAACTTCTGAACAAAGGAGACTGATTGCTTGTCACTTTAAAGGGAGAGGGGAAAAGGTCCCTCGAATGGGCGGGCCAAGGTGTGGTTCGTTACGGGGCGTGAATTTTCGTAGTTTTTCAAACTTTTTCAAAAACGACACTTTTACTCCTACTAATAACTCGTGAACAAATTGTCTCAAATATAAACTTAAAATATGGTTGTAAAGAGAAATATTCAAGCTTGGTTTGCTACTTTTCCGTTTCTCCGTATCTTTTTTCAAAGTTTTAAAAATTATGAGTTGAAATTAAAAAATGTTATAAAAAATTTTTGAAGTTCACCACAGAAAAAATGAAAAATAGCAAACCGTTAACTAGGTCCACTCTATTGTTTAAAAGAAACCGCATGAAAATATTCAAATAACTTCTCGAGTTATGAGTAGGACTTTTTGCAGATTTTCCCGTAGAGATAGCATTAGCGCCGAAAAGCAAGATGGACGGTAGCGAAGAGCCTTAAGTGCTAGATAGGGACTTGTTCAATTCCCTTCAATTCCCTTCCCAAATGGATGCTTTGAAAATTTGGAAAAGAAAAACATAGCATGATTTATATTTTGCTATTACAAGGGGGAAAAACCTTGACTTTTTTTAATTGAATTTTTTAAATTTTGATATTGCGAAATTTGGCATCCCTCCGAGGAGAAGGCCGACTGGTCAACAACGCAACATTTTGAGCATACTTAAATTTTAGAGCTTCCGACAGTTTATACAAATAAATAATTGTATTACTAATCGGCTTTAATCGTTAGCAAAATAGCCGGTCAAGGGTCAAATCGGAGCGCTGAACTAGGATTTTAATTCTCTTTCCAAAACTCAAATTTTCTTAATTAAATATTTTTTCTTTTTTTATTTTATTTTCTTTTCTTCTTATTTTCCTTTTTCTTTTTATTTTTTGCATCACAGTTGAATTTGCCGCCTCCCAGAAATGCCGCCCGGGGGATCTTGCACCCTTTAATTCGGCACTGAAAATGTTCATGGATTGATAATGTTTTTAAGATTAAGTTCCCATTAACATCCCCGAGGAGTACGTTGATTTTCATTAACATGTCTATATTTTCACCGCACCCACCATAAATAACTGCTCATTGATCAAAATCGGAAATGTGCTATATTCCATATTACAGGAAAATTTATCTATAGTGATCTATTCTAGATCGAATATTACAACGAAAATCTTTAAAATGCCAGTTTTTCCTTCCGTGTTTGAAAAGCATATACCGTAAACGATGATTTTGACACTGAATTATTGATTTTGTACGAAGTGTTGTTTCCGCAACACAAAAAGAAGTTATTACAGTTCATTTCAATAAAAATTAAGAGTACAGTTTCTAGTACAATAGAAGAGCTTGTCGCTGTAAAATTTGCAATTTTAGGCCTTGAATATAAGGGATCATTCATAAAGGATGTCACGCTTCAAGGGGGGAGGGGGTTTGGTGAAATTGTGACAAAGGGGGGGGGGGGTATGTTGAAGTGTGACAGTATGTGGCGAAGGCGGGAGTGGATCAAATATAGGGGGAAAAGCGTGACACCATTTATGAAGGGTCCCTAAGTTGTTATATGATTTTTATGGCTGCAGGGGTGGATAAACGTCCCCTTTATCCCTTGAATGACTTCTTAACATATCGGGTTCCACTCAACTCTTATTTCTGTCATTTTCTGACGATGTTTGATATCTATGAAAATGTGTTTAAAAAAAAGAGCAAAGATTCGCACTGGTATTATAATTAGCATTCTTAAAAATGTACCTCTTTTACCCAATACAACTTCATAACCAGAAAATGTACTGAACACAAATTAATTATATTTGTCGCCGAATATACGATCTATGTTCCTATATCTTATGACCTCAAGAAACACTTGTTAGTGATTTACAGTAAAATGAAGGGAAATAATAAACTAAACTGATCGACCATTTTCATTTCTGTTTCTGTTTTTCTTTACGAAACTCTACACTACATTTAGCACCCACTAAGTATCAATACAAAATATACCAATTCTTTAAAAACCCTCTTCTTTTTACACACAAATTTAAAATGTACTTCTACAAAGTCACATGAAGAGTTGTAGTTCATTCATAACGAACCTTTCTGATTTTGAACATGGTCCTGGATTTTGAAGAGTTCACGATAATAAATTCGTCCAAAGGACCTAATTAACGGCCGCCTGAAGCAGTCCGAAGCAGCTGGGGGAGCTTTTTCCCAGGATGGATCCTCTTTTGTCCGCACTGGGGACAACGATTTTGCGCTAATTTACTCCTTTGAGACATAACCAACTGGACATAACCATGGACATAACAAACTTCTCGTGGTGGATATTCTCCACAATATCTGACTCCATATACATTCTATTATACTCAAATATTTCACCCATATTAGCAATTTTTCTTAATTTGAATTATCAAATGCTAACATTTCTTCTCTGAACTGGACATATTTAAAGCACAAATGTGATTGTATATAATCGCATTATAAAATTGAATAAGTGTGATAGATTTAGCTGATGTAAAAAAAGAATACTTCAATAATGAGTAATCATTTTATCAGTTTATTACTTTTCTAATCAATAAACTATATTACAACAATATTATAAATATGCTCGATCAGCCAAAAAATACCTCCTTTTTCATGTTTATAGTGATTATTTGGTTGCACATTTGTTAGTTAATATCGTGTATATTTATAAATACTTTTCAGATGAGCTCAGTTGTTTTAATATTATTATACTTTACTGGTCCAAATATATCCCATATTGAAATGCATATTGTACAAATAAAGATATGTTTTTTATCATTTGGATATTTTATAACCTATATATACAACATACAAAAAAAAAAAGACTCAAGGAATCATGAAAACATTAAAAAATCAGTAAATGTACACGCAAATATGCAAATGGAATGGGATGTGTGTCATTAAAAAATATTTGCTGTTGAATTATCCCATCCAGAACGAGATGATTATAAAATGAAGGATGAATTACTGATAATTAATTTATCGGTAAACACCAGTGGCGTTGGAAGGGGGCGGAGTGTTCCTTGTTCGGAGCCTCTCTCTCAGCAGAAGGTTAAGGGGCGTTCTGTCAAATTTCAAGAATACTACATTATTCTGGAAGCGTGAACGCCAGAGTGGCCTCGGAATCTTTGTATATTATATGCTATATATATATACACAAAGGATAAAAAGCAGACCTATGCAAAACACCAATGAATGCTACATTAAATTATTAGATATAACAAAATTTAAAGCAGGTAAAAATTTCCAAAATTTAGTTTTGTCATTTTGATGAAGAAGAAACGAGCATTTTTACAGCCAAAAGATTTTGTTGCACAAAAAAATTTTGCAGTGAAGTATCAACCTTGTTTTATAATAGTTCTAGGGAATGACAAGATGCAACTTTTAATTATTTGTTACTTGTTAACAACTTAATGTTAAAAAAACAAAGCATTTCTCCTAATTTTACTTTTATTTAATTGAATTTTACACTATGCAACAAAATAATTAATGAATATTTGACGGGTGTAGAGCAATTGCTTGAAAGAAAATTGTAAACATTCATAACTTTCAAACTTTTTTGAAAATTTTATTAAGAAAATTATGCATTTTTTAAAGATTAAAAAAGCATTTAATTACATTCGGAAATACCAAGCTCCAGAAAAGACTTTTGATAATAAAATTAAACATTTTAGGATTAATGCTAGCGCGTCAAAAAATTCAATTCATGAAATAGGTAAATCTCTCAATCTACAGCAGGGGAATTTAATCAAACATTTCACATACGTACTGAATAAGAAATTAAATAAGTGATTTTTAAATTAGTTTTTCATTTGATTATTTATTTAGTTATTTATTTATTTATTTGCGATTAACTGCAAATATTTAACATGTCCCTCCTGCGTAGAAGCAATTTATATGATGACTGAATGTGTGTAAGAGAAAAAACATTATCATCATAAGTGCATAGTTAATGACTATTATTTTCTGAATCTTTCAAATTTAAAAAGATTATTTAACAGTTTCCACCTTTGTTTCAAGTATTTTAAACAATGTTAAGAATTACGCATACATAAAGAAATTTAAATAAAAATAAAACTAGAAGTATTACCTTTTGACGTTTGAAAGTTCGTCCTTACGATCACGATTCACGAAATTTTGATTAAAAATTTCAAATTAAAGTTTTGGTGAAACAAATTGTTTACCTTTTAACAAAGCATAAGAAACATCGAAAGCTTACAAAGTCCAGTTCCCATTGCGGATGCAAAAAGATCACATTTTTTTTTTATATGTGGGCAAAAATTTATGAAAAACGGCAATTAAAATTAACTTTTTTGAGTAAAATAATTTCAGAATTAACTTTTAATAAGGGAACGTTGAATCATTTTAATGATTACAGATAAGTTCGTTGGAACTCTGGAATAAATCAAAAACAAAGAAAAAATTTCCAGATTTCCCTGATATCCCTGATTTAAAGGGTTCTGTCGCCACCATTTCAAGGGTTCTGTCGGGCGCTTTCATGCTGCTAGGAACGAGGGGGGGGGGGGACAAATAAGCCAAGTTAAGCGAATGTTGTACGCAGGAAAGGGCTTTCAGAAATTTCCAGGTTCTCCACTGGTAACAACTAATAAAATTTGAACTATAAAAAACAGTAGGTGTAGGTCTTGAAAACCATTAAGACAAATGAATAGGAATTTTGAGAGATACTAATCTAATCCTAATAAACTTAAGACTTAATGTTACTTAGTAGCATTATTTTTTATTAAAATAAACAAAATTGTTCAATCAAAATATTCAGTAAAAATTAAAACACTACGTAATATAACAGCAGCAGTATACAATATGATATAAATAATGATCTGATAAATGGGAATACAGCTGAAAATGTTTTCAAGCTTTGACAGCTTTTCTCCAAAAACAAATACTAAGGGAACAGGAATGTGAATTGAACAGACTGGAATTCAAAGCGTTTTTTAAATAGTTATTCAGGCAACATCCCGTTAGCCGGCATGATTATAATAAATGTTTGCTTCACTAGGCTAATTTTTCGGCTTGGCTTAATGTTTTATTTTTGAAGATACTCCTCTATTACTTGATAAAATAACGATTCCCTTCGCTTCTGCCGCTAATGTCTGAGACAATTTTTGCGTGCACGTTCGAACTCTTACGGGGGAAAACCTTTCAATGAAAACTTGGAAATAATGAGTTACAGAGATCTTTCTGGTGGAAAAGCTGATATAAAAAACACTTATAGATGCGAATTGTAGTATTATAATTGTTCAATTTGAAATTCGGCGTACTTTTTTCTTCTGTTTTGCCCACGCAGATCTCAATTTTTAATGAATGAAGAGCGCTGGAGATAAACCTGTGCATTTACTCTTAATGAAGCCTTTTTTTTCTTTATATGATGATTGTATTTAAGTTAAAAAAATTAATTTTAAAATTCGAAACTGCAACTTAAAACTACATCCATAAGAGAAAATTTTGAAAAAAAAAAAAAATGTAATCGTTAGAGGAGGTTTCGATCAAAACAGAATATAAACATATTAATAAGCAAAGCCCAACAATTTTAAGAGCCGTAAAGGAATAAACACAGAAGAAATTTGTTATTAGAATTTTCTCTATTTATTTTTTACAATATTTGTATGTTGAAACAATACTTTAAAATATTTAAATCATTTTCCGGGAATCCGTGTTTCAAATTGCTCCAGCATTGGATGTCCATCAGACAGAATTGGGGAGCGGCCCCCGATGTAAACTAAAAGTACTTTTTGAAGAAAAACAGTTTGTCTAAACTACCGATTTTGAAGGCAGCTAAAGATCCCCCACTCCTTTCGCTAATCGACTGCCGTCATCTAAAGTATTTTCAATTTTTTTAATCCGATAAAATTACCCTCCCTGTTTCGTGACTTTCTAACGGCAGCTCTTTGTACTATAATTTACATGCAGCAGCAACAAAATTTCTTCTGTAATTGATTTTTTTCCAAAAAGGAAAGCAACTTATCGAATCTTCCTTAACAGGAGCAAATAGGTTTCATCCTGACAGTTGGGAACACTTCGCGTTTGCTTTTATTTTCCCTTATATATTTTAACTATGTGAATCTCGTTAAGAAGTGATTGACACTCGCCTAATAATAGCAGAAGGGTCGACCATGAACAACGTACCTCAGGCTATTTCAGCGCTTTCTGGCCCCTTCCGTTTTGTTACCTCTCTGATACACGATCCGACCCCCGGGGTTTCTATCGATCTCGCTGTGCGTGCCTCAAAGGATCAGTGCATCCACTTTGGCGACTTACTGCTGCAATGACATCCTCAGTATGATTTTCGCCAAGATTCTCTCGCCAATCTCATCCTAAATGTTGCTTTTTTACTTATACTTCTCAGACCCCTCTGCTCCGAAGCATTTAACATAGGTTTCTACCAGAGTGTCCAATCTTTTCGAGTAGAAGATCGTTGATTAAATCTCCCTAATCAATTCTGGCTGGAGATATTCAAGAATTTATGTACGCTTGTAATGTCGTTTAAGAAATATTTCTTTCATTTTCGCAGTTTCAAACATGCAAATAAAAACGAAATAGACATGTACTTTATTTTGCAGGATTGAGGTAAGGGGCCGATCATAAATGATGTCACGCTTTTTTCCCATATATTTGACCACTTCCCCCCCTTTGTCACAATATGTCACTTTTCAGCGGACCCCCCTCCCCCCTTTGTCACATATCACGCTATGTTGCACAATGCATGATGTTACACTTCTTGTTACCCCCTCCCCTTGTCACACTTTGTCACAATTTCACGCACCCCCCTTCCCCCCTCGAAGCGTGACATCATTTAAGAATGATCCCTAAGACAGAAAGACTCAATGTTTTATATGAGTCGTCAAGATTCAAAACCAGATACATCCACTTTTTTTCGATTTCTACTTTTTTACACTTTCTAATAGTTTGAAGTAATCTTTATATGGTGTTAATTTTTTAAGTTTCTAAAGGAGCTACATCATGCTAAAAAGTGGGTTTGAAATGTGCCGGTTAGTTACAACCCCCCCCCCCCCCCCCCCCATTGACCATGCTTGTCAGCTCTTCTTTTTTCACTCCAAATATCTTCCGAGGATAAATTGTTTTTGTGTCAAAGTTTCAGCAAGTTAAAAGTTAATCCCAATGCTCTCAGCTAGAAATTCGAATTTCTTAGATATTAGATTTTTGCCCGCCGTGAAAAATTTCATTTTTTGGATGTAGCTGGTTTTGAAACTAGACGACTCATATAAAAAACTCATTCATTTTACCCTAAAATTTGAAAATTTTTACAAATTAAATTAATTTATCAATTAAAATAGACAATAAACTTTTTCTGAGGTGGCCCTCATTTTCATGGTGCCCTAAGAAAGGGGCCGTTCATTAATGACGTCGCGCTTTTTTCCCATATCTTTGACCCCCCTCCCCCCTTTGTCACAATATGTCACACTTCAGCGGACCCCCGTCCCCCCTTTGTCACACGTCACGCTATGTTGCATAATGCGTGACGTCACACTTCTTGTTACCCCCTCCCCTCCCCTTGTCACACTTTCCAGAATCCCCCTCCCCCCCTCGAAGCGTGACATCATTTATGAATGATCCCATAGTACTAATTTTGCTTACGGGTTACCACAACACTCGACATTGCTCAGAGAGGGATGGGCATCCGGTATCCGTCCCTTCGGTAATGTACGAAGACCAAAATCTTTAAATTATTCTCTCGGTCTCGGTTTAGGATGCATAGAGTATGGATTAAAAGGGGCACTTGCATGTAATGCCATACATCTCTACTAATAATAAACCAGCAAGTATATCTGTGTGTGTGTCGATTCCAATGCCTTATAATCGTGCTCTTTGTGTGGGTACCTGAATTAAACAAACATAATGTGTTTTTTCATAGTTTCTTTTTGCATTTTTTATGTGTGCGTCTTTCTCACAAGAAAATGAAGTTGCTTAAATATGTAGGATTGCCGATTGATTGCCGTGGGAGGCTAATTTTTAATTCTGTGAAATGCCATACATCTTAATAGAATAACATAATGTATACACATTAAAAAAATACCAGTGTTTATATATAATGGCGAACCAACCGGTCCTTTCACTTCTGAATAAGGGCAGGGCAGTGCGGGTACCGCTAGTATTATATATTGTTGTATAGATATTTCGCTGGTTCTTTTCAGGAAATATGTTCATCCATAGCAGAAAATATTTGGTCTATTATTTAATATTTAATATCGTTATGTTATTAAATTACAATTTTATAAGTACTAATAATGAATTTCTTAACCTTTTTGTATTTCTGTGCGATAATTTATATTACTTTTAACACCCGAAATTACTTTTGGAACACCAATAAATACATAAATGAAAATATTTTTTTCATCTGCACTTACAATATATCGATATTTCTTTAACATACTCTTCAGCATTTAATTTTCAAGTTGAAAATAACAATAATAATGAACATAAAATTTTCTTCATACTAGTGTAATGTAAAAATTGTGTAATGTTTATTGATCGAACTGCATTTTTATAGTACTCTTTACGACGGTTTCTGCTATGTTAAAAACGCAGTATTCGATTTTATCATAGAACGATTTTCTTCATCAAGCATCAAGGAAAATAGAATGTAATGCAAAAACTTCTTTTCCGCTTGAACTCAGAACCGAAAACCGAGCGGGTATCACAAAACATACAAAGCGATCGGTAAAGACTGGATGGACCTTCTGGGCAGCTTGTGAACAAAGGAGACTGATTGCTTGTCACTTTAGGGAGAGGGGAATAGGTCCCTCTAGGCACGCTAGGTCCCTCGAATGGGCGGGCCAAGGTGTGGTTTGTTACGGGGCGTGAATTTTCACAGTTTTTCAAACTTTTTCAAAAATAACACTATTACTCCTACTAATAACAGGTACACAAATTGTCTCAGATATAAACTTAAAATATGGTTTTAAAGAGAAATATTCAAGCTTGGTTTGCTACTTTTCCGTTTTCCCGTATCTTTTTTCAAAGGTTAAAAAATAATGAATTGAAATTAAAAAATGTTATAAAAAAATTTTGAAGTTCACCACAGAAAAAATGAAAAGTAGCAAACCGTTAACTAGGTCCACTCTATCGTTTAAAAGAAACCGCATGAAAATATTCAAATAACTTCTCGAGTTATGAGTAGGACTTTTTGCAGATTTTCCCGCAGAGATAGCATTAGCGCCGAAAAACAAGATGGACGGTAGCGAAGAGCCTTAACTTTTGCTAAAATGATTACTTAGTTTTTGGCTTGCATTTGTTTTTAGGTATCTTTTATGATATATTAAACCTTCTGTTCATGCTTTTAATCAATTTCATTTAATTTAGCCAAGTGAACAAAAATAGAAAATATTCCCAAAATTTCTGGAAAATGTCCAAGTGTTCAGCTATTTGCCGCTCTTAAGTTCTCTTTTGACACGTTATTAAATGATTCAATTGTTTCTTATCAAAACCAAATTGTCAAAAATATATTTTTTTTCCAAACCGTTACAAAATGTGAGAAAGCAAACAAAAAATTTTTTGAATTCCTCATTTTTTCAACTAATTTTGAAGTAACTATGTTAATAATTTAGAATATCATGATTAATAATTTAATGATTAATTAATTTTTTTAACTGAAAAAACCGAAGCACCGCATTGGGCTCTTATAAAATAAAGTTATTATTGCTCCTTTAAGATTCACTACATCTGAGCTAGCTTGACTGTATGATTAGAACTACCGGAAGAAATGGGCTTTTTGTTTAGAAAATAATCTCATATTATTACGATCTGCACGATGAAAAGCTTTCGTAACTAATTGATGGCAATATTGTTTTGTAGTTGCTATGAGGGAAGCCCATAATTTTCTACGATTCTCAATCACTTTAAAAGAAAAAAAAAGTTTATTCTTGCGATAAAGACATATTACCCCTTAAAACCTCATACAAAATTTCAAGGCAACAGAGAAACTCTTGAGATAAACAAGAGATAACAAAAAACCGACACTTGGAAACAAGTAAATGTTTATCTTTAACTGTCAATGAATCAGCAAAATATCAAAAAATGTCCTGATAAAAATCACTTTCTCCACGCTCTCCTATTTAAACTGAGTTGCCTCTTCACAAAAGATAAAAAGTTTTTCTATTGTTTTGTTAATTAAATTGTTCATCCTACTCTCATTCACAAAGGATTTGCTTTTTTTTTAATTCAAATTCCGAGGACATCCTGAAACATTTTTTAACGTTCTATTAAATTAAAAATAGGTGGGTGCACCAATTATGGCCAGTTTAGGGCGAAACAAAGGAACAAAGGTTGTAAGAGACCCCATTGCTCTTACATAAGCATTATAGAAAAGAAGATTTATATATATATATATATATATATATGTGTGTGTGTGTGTGTGTGTGTATTGATTTTGTTATATTTAAAACCGAGTATATACTTTTTGAATTTAAGTTAGGAAAGTGTTTGAAATTTCAATTCAATCTTTATTACTGAAACTATAAATTCCAAATAAAATTTGAAGTTATATCTCCAACATTAAAAATTTCACGTGTAAGTTTTGATTTAGGTACTACTTGGGAAAGTTATATATATTAATATTAATGCTTTATATTCTTGTGAAATAAATGCAGTATTTTTCAATGTACTATTAATAGACTCCTTTATCATAGAAACTTACGTATCAGTAAACATCCATCCATTTAAGAAGTTCAATGGCCGAGATTTTACAAAATATTTTGCTCTGTTGTTGTAATTAAACCCATTAAGGCGTATATTTATAGTTTGAGACAACGAGGTTTGTTATATTCCATGGAGTCAGGCTCATATTCCCGAAAACAATCATTGATATTTTTATCCTGTTAAAGAAACATTATTATTATCCCGAATAATTGACAAGCACACATGAGCAGAGACATAATCACTTAGGGTGCTTTCGCACCAAAGGAAACAAAGACAATATTACTGTCTTTTCTCATCTGTGCAAGAGCATATTTTTGCCTTCAAAAATATACTCTACGCTTGAAAGCAAAAATATGCTCTGCGCCTGCCTGGATGAGAAAAGACAAGTTTTTTGTCTTTGTCGCCTTTGGTTAGAAAGCATGCTACAGTAAGAAACCCTCACTGTAGCATAAATAGAACAACATAGATTCAGAACACCCAACGATACATACAGAATATTTACTCTGCATAAAAATAATTAAACGAAAGAGACCAATACTAAACTATGACAGAATGGTAGGGAAAATAAAAAGTAAAAAAAAAAAAACATTTGCATTTGAAAACGACGGGTTATTTAACTTTAAATATTGAATGTCTATGACCATAGATTGGCGTCTTAGCCGAGTCAAAAATGTGAGCAAGAATTCCAAATAAGGGCAAGATTATTACGAGGAGCCAGGAAATCCTCTATAGTTAACTGGCAGACTAGCTGATGCATTAACTCCGTACAAGTTAGTAAACCACCGACTTGTTCATAGAAACAGCCGCATCAAGCAATTTTATTACACATCCGCAAAATCTCAAAATATTTGAGGGGCTTTGAGAATAGTCACTTCAATTTTGAACAACAAGAACATAACAGCCATTTGAGATGTTTAGATTACTGAAGCTTGAGCATTATTCACTCAAATACGTTCTTCTTTTAAGTTTTCATTAAGAATAATAATAATCAATTTTCGATTTCGCAGCAAAAACTAGGTTACTTAAGCCTCAAAAATAAAATAATAAAAACATTTTAGCGTTAAGTGTACTTTAGTTCTTAAAAAAAAACTAAATAAAGTTAATTAACACACTATAATATTACGCACAGAATTAAAGTAACTAGTACTGCCAACAAAGTAGGGGAGCTCTACAGTAAGCTTTTTAAAAAATCATAAGAACCATTTTCGGATAAAAACGTTATGTTTAAATAGGCGTGAAAAGTTTTAAGAAAATAAGAAGGGTGGAGGTACTTTATCAAGAATAATAATATCTAATATGGAGCTATGAATCGCATTCCACTTTGAGCTAGCCAGCACTCATTCGCTGAGGAGCAACGGCATATCTAATATTCACGTCCGCTTTTTATAACGTCAATAGATGGGTGTGTTGTAGTACATGGAATCAACTAAACTTTAAATATGTAATGTTTAGCACTGTTTATCGGCAATATCTTTACCATAAAACAATTAACGCATATATATATAAACTAGAAAGCATTAAAATAAATATATCAAAATTCGTCTTACTGTGTACCACTAATAGTACATGGTGTGGCATTGAGAAATTTTGCGTTGATGAAAAATTCCCAATTCTACACTCAAACAATGCTTCATTACGCACAAGGTTTCATGGAACATTCAGTTTTCAGCCATAAAAAAGTCACTAAACATTTATGTGAAAATGGACAAATCCCTTCCCAATGAACACATCCCGAGTCTTTTTAAATTTTCATGCGCATTGGCAGAGGAAGAACCATGTCAATAAGAGTCTATTACAGAAGCATTTAATGTATATTACTATTATGGAATAAATACAGTCGTAATGGTACACAGACTTAGTCTTATTGTGTATCCTTTCACTTTGTTACAAAAAAAAAGGCCAAATATATACAGTAAATCCTGTAAAGTTGACCACCTGCCTAAGTTGATCACTTTTGTCAGGAGCGGAATCAGCCCTTCACCCTCTACCTCACCCTCTATAGTTGACCACCTGTCTAGTTGCCACTAAAGTGCTGCACCGCAAATGGTCAACTTACGCAGGTTTCACTGTATTCTTAAAATGAGTAAAAGCAACGTTAAAGGGCGCAAATGAAAGGTTAAAAATGGCAGACCGGTTTCAAGGGCTTTCAGCCCCCTTCGTCAGTACTGAGAGTAGAAATGGACAGTTGGGGCAGTGAGAAGCAAGGGGTGACCGAAAAACGATTCCGAGAAAAACGCGCTAAAAGTTGGATCTTATCGGACCTTTAATGTTAATTATTTTCTAAAACGCTTTGGGGCGGAGCAGCTTTTAGAGCTATCACATCCATTCCTTGTCACAATTTAGAATGGTGCTTTCCCTATTATTTGCACCAGTTATCTTCAAATTTTGTCCTTTACATCACTTTGTTTCTTACTGCCTCAGTTCACTTATCATCAACTAACAGTTTGCCATCTAGCGGCACAAACAAACTTTGGGGTAGAAGCAGCTCTGCCTCCGTTGTGTACTATTCTCCCCTGATACTGAATATGAAGCACCTAGAAGCAAAGGGGTGTAAGTGACAAAATTGAAAATTTGGAGATAACTTGTGCAATTGATAGGGAAAGCACCATTCTATATTGTGGCAAGATATGTTAGTGATAGCTCTAACGTACGCTTTACTCCAACGTGATTTAGAAAAAATTTAACATAGAAGCTCCCATAAGATCCATTTAAAGAATCGTCTATGGGTCACTTACATCCCTTTGCTTCTCACCACCTCATATTCAATCCTAACTATGATTTAAAGAGAGATTCTTCTCTTTAAACGAATTTAAAGCCAATTTCACGTGTTTTGACTAATAAAATACATTGAAATATCGCGAAATGTGAAATGCATTCCCTCCTCATTTTTAAACAAATTGATAGTTTTATTTATTTGATCAAAATATCAAAATAAAAGATTGAATTCTTGACATAAATAGTCAAATGTAACGCCTCGTTAATTGATAAATAGTTGTGAGTGGAATACTTAACGAAACAAATGTAATTGATGAATGCCACGTGCGAACCGATTGGCAATACCTTGAACTGTTTCCCACACGTACTTCTTGTAGAGTGATAAGTGATTTGGTTTGAAGAAGATGTATATTTATTCTAAATACTATACTTTTCTTTTCTTTAGTGATTCAAGGAGACTAACGTAAAAATTTATGCTACCACCCATCGATAATTTATGTAATTTCGTTAAACTGAGAATTATAATCAGCAACCTGAGTAAAAGAAATGATTGAAATTGCAAAATATTTTTTTGCGAAATATTTATAAACACATTGCTGAAACTACGATTTGAAATCCTATACTAGATTATACAAAACATTGATACTTAGAAAATAAAAAAAAAACAAAGAAATACGGAAATAGATGTTATTAAATAGCTTTCATAAGAATGAATAAGGCGTTTAACTGCAAATCACAGACTTAGTAAATAACAAAAAGATTTAAGGCACAAATTACCAACAGAAATTCCAAAATGTCCTTTCAATGAAATCACTGAAATTATTTCTATGGAGAAAAAAAGGAAAAAAAAAACGATTTTCATTATGAAAATGCTTTTAACTCTGTATGTATTCTATAGATTTTGGAATTAATAGCTGTTACGCTTCGGCGCTGCCCGTGGTAAAAATGACCAACGTGATTTAGAAAATCGCCATTTGCTTTGCTCAGACGTCAAAAACTTTATATATATTTATATCTATATAATTTACTACTAGGTATACATAAATATATATATAGCGAGAGAGAGAGCACGAATGTACGAAATACATTTAAAATAAATTATATTTTGCATAAACTATCAAAAATATTTTTAAAAAGAATAATATCAGGAAACGTGGAACATACTAAAATTTGGTTTTCTAATTCCAAAAAATTTCGGTTTTCGCATAAAATGAGGACAGCTATATAAAACGTTTAGCGGTTGGTGTATGCCAATGTTAAATTGTTTTTGAACTGCCTTGAAAATTGATCAAAAATTGTTCAAATCAAAAAAATGTTTTTTCTCGTCGAGAGTCTTTCGAATAAGTTTGTTGAAAGGAACTTGAATCTTATGTCCAGGTCCAGGGTTTATTTTATTTGCCTGATATTTCTCCATAGACGCAAGTTTTAAGATTTTTTTAACTGTTCAAAATGGAACAAAAGAATTTTTCAAATCAAAATGGAAGTATGTAAATGGGATGTCCTAGCCAAAATCTTTCGAATGCAAAAAAAAAAAAAAAAAATCATTAGAATCGGAGAAGTCCCTCAAAACTTATTGAGGGGGAGACAGACATATTTTCCGCATTTCAAAATCTTACTTTCAACTTTTTTTATTTTTAATCTTTACTTAATTGATTAACTTTTTTTGCACTTTTATTTTTCATGTAATTTTCACCATACATTAAGCCTTCTTTCATATATTTTTTGAAACTTTTACGGAAATGTAGGTAAAAAAGCACTTAAACTTCGAAATTTGCAACGGACCACAGCATTTTGTTACCACTGTCCAAACACGCACAGTCAGAAACTCAGTTCCATTCATTTAGAAGGGTTAGGAGGGAAAACTCTCTCCCCCCTAGCTTTTAGATAAATAATGTTATTTATACATATGTATGTATTTTGTTGTGTTTTCATGCAATATGCATTGAATATAAAACCATTAGCCCACTCCTCTCTTTAAAACTTTGAAATGACGGGATTGTATACATTATAAATACATTAACAATTATGATGCATGAAGTCTTGCAGAACAGGGTTCAAAGAAAATTTTAATAACTTGGTTTAACTGAATAACTGAGACTAACCCGTGAGTTAATCACCAGTAGATCTCGTGTGCGAAGCGAAAAACACTCCGATACGAAAACTTGCTTTCGCTTTGACTGAGTTTGAGGATAATAGTTACTCTCTTTAATAGGACGGAAGTTTCCTTCGGGCGGAGGATAACCCACGAGTCTTGTGAATAACCCACGCTCTTGTTAATAAAAAAAAAGGAGTTCAATCACTACATATACCCTGAGTAGAAGATGCGTAAGCATCAATGTAGACTAAATTGCTTGATTGGTTAAGGCTCACAATCTTACATCCGATATGAAATTCTTGTTGGAAGGATGCATTTTATAAAAACTACTATATAAATTAAAGTGAATTAAAACTTCGGGGGCTTTTTTTGCGTATCATAAAAAGGGAATTTGAAAACAAGAGTCACCAGACATGCTCTCGATGAACTCGATTTTCCATTTAAACTATAGACACCTTATCCATAAACTCTATTGATAGCCTCAGTTTACTGTTAAGTGTTTTCGTTGGATTCGACAGTTAATCTACCATGCCACAATTTCAGTTTCTTTAAAAAAAGATGAAAAAGAGAAAATAAAAAGTTGACTAGCCCCATACGTATATTCATATGAAATTCGACTGAATTCCGTCTAAAATGTAAAAATGTATTGGGGAAAAAAGTGCAGAGCTGAGCTTCCGTGAATTCCAATGCAAATTAGAGCCTATCTGCAAATATGAGATTAAATCAGATCAAAAATATCAAGTATTGAGAAACGTTAACACAGCGTTTCTCAACCTTTCATTATTTCTATCAATCAAATTTTCTATCATAATTTTCATTGCACCCCCCCCCCCCCTTACCATAAAATGTATACAACAATAATGTATATGAGTACTGATTGTGTTTGTGAATTATTTTTAACTAACTGCCAAAGCAAGCGTAAAAACAAATAATTTTAGTAATAAAATTAATTTAGTAAAAATCACTATTTGAATTTTGGGCAGGAGTAGCGGATGATTTTTCTGCACTAAAAACAAGGGCATTTCGCATTCTATTACCATTTTCAACATCCTCAACAACTTTTGTGAAGCCGGATTTTCTGCGGTAGCTTCTTTGAAGACAAACTATAGATCTCGGCTAAATATAGAAACAATTGAGGCTGGCAATTTCTAATAGTAAGCCTTCCTTCGAAAAACTTTGCTTTCAAAGACAGACGCAAGGAAGCTACTAATAATTATTAAATTTGTTTTTAATTTTGTATGTTTTATTAAGAAAGTTTTAATTTAGTAATTGTTTTGCTTTAATAAGTTATTAAATATGTCGAAATGTGTTTTGTTTTCTATGTGTATGTGTGCTTTCCTTTCAGTCAGTTAATCAATTTTTTAAAGTAATGTTTTCTCTTGGATATTTTCGCGCCCCTCTTCTCGTGTGCTCGCGCCCCACAGGTTGAGAATCGCTGCGTTAACAAATGCGACATTTTCTTAATAAGTCCACTTTCAGACAGAAATTTAACTTAAAGAGCCCCCAAGAAAAGTGAAACAACGCATATATTAAAATGGATTTTATTCAAAAGGACGCTGCTTCTTAAGTTAAATGTGTATTGATGTATGCAACTGAAACTGCAGAATTCAGTTCTCTCTCTGAAATTATTTTTTTTTAAAAATCGACACTATATTATATATATATATATATATATATATACATAATCGGTTACAAAAATGAAATACATTAAGATGATAAATTAAATACATTAAGATACATTACAGAATGAAATACATTCAAGCACAGTCTGGTTAGTCAATCTTAAGGTGCTTTCACACCAAAGGCGACAAAGACAAAACTCCTGTCTTTTCTCATCTACGCAAGCGCACGACATATTTTTGCCTTCAAAAATATGTTCAGCGGTTGCGCAGATGAGAAAAGACAGGAATAGTGTCTTTATCGCTTTTGGTGTGAAAGTACTCTTAGTGAAAATTGATAAATAACATGAATATCATAACTAATATTTTTAAAGGATAAAGTATAGCAGAGACCAGAAACATTATTATTATACTTTTTACTGTTTTACTATTTATTTTTTCCTTTTCACACACGTTCTACGTTTATTAACAAACTAATCGAACATATAAATAAACATGTAATACCACTAAGGGAAAATATTTAGCTTTAAAAAAATTGCTAAATAAATTCAGAGCTTAGTTACTAAAATAAAATGTTCTTTCTCACAAAATGTGTTTTGAACTTCATAACTATTCCCTTTTCCCAATAGCAAAAACAAAAAAAATTCTCTGTAGTGTATCAAAAAACTAATAAAAAGACATCTGAAAACAGTGTGGTATAAACGGAGTTGTAATTAAATGCTGCATATACTACTGCCCTGAATCTCGCTTATGAAATGCTTCCGTGTGTGCAATGATGCCCGTAAGAATTGATTGCTATCCTTCAGGACTTGATATCCCCAGGCTAACCCAAAGGAAAGTTATGGAACATTCCAATCGCTTCAAGACAATTTGTCAGTGGACTCCCCTAAAGCATGAATCTGTAGAGACTTCGGCCAGAACAATTTATATGTATGATATGATTAGCTCAAAAGTCCAGTAAGTTGTACTAATAACCGACTAATATTAACAGCTAGCAGAGTTATCCTTAATATTAATCAGTTATGTAAGCGAAAAAATAAAACACCGGATTAACCAAAGCTTAAAATTTTTCAACATTTCAACAAATGGCACTCTGAATCCTGATCATCTTGTATGCCAAAGAGACCTTGAAAATGAGTAAAAATAATTAACTAGTAACACAAAACAGTAAGAGCATGTTTTCAACGGCATATAAACTCATGTTTGTGAAAATTGAATGAAATTTAATACACAGTTGAGTGGCAGTGGTACAAATAAATGATTAAATTTTCAAAGCAAGCAAACAATACCAAGAGATCGGAGTCAGTATTTTGTGCAGCCTCCACGCGCTGCTACACGACGTGCTGCTACACGACGTGGCATGGAGTCAAACAAATTTTGAATGTCTGCCTGAGGAAGAGTATTCCATATTGTTTGTATGCGTACTCAAAGTTCGTCTACAGAAGCAACAGGACGAGGATCACGAGCGAGACGCCGACCAACGAAATCCCACACATGTTCAACTGGCGACATATCCGGGGAATACGCAGCCCAAGGAAGAAGCTGTACCTGCTGCGTTGCAAAGAAGGATTGAACAGTCCTAGCAATATGAGGGCGGGCATTGTCCTGTTAAAATACAGCGCATGGCAAGCTTTGAAGGAAGGGAACAGCTTGGGGCTGTAGAACTTCACTGATGTACCGGTTGCTGTTCCGATTGCCCACAATTCCTACCAATTGAGATCGCCCATGATAGGCTATGGCGCCCCAGATCATAACTCCGGGTGTTCGGTAATGCACTCCGGAAGGTGGCGTTCACCGGCATAGCGTCTGACACGAATGCGGCCATCATGGTACCACAAGTTAAAACGGGATTCGTCAGAAAACACGACATGCTGCCAATCACCACGCCAGTCTCTACGCTGATTGGCCCATTGCAGCCGCAGGCGGCGATGGTTTAGCTTGAGGGGGATCCTGTATAAAGGAGTCCTTGCGCGCAGTCCACGCTGCAGCAGACGTCTACGAGTTGATGAAGCACACAATGAAACACCTGTAACTATTGACCACTGTGCTGCCAATGGTCTAGAGCAGGGGTCTCCAAACTTTCCAGCCTTAGGGCCATATTGATTACTCCAGTAAATTCCAAGGGCCAAAACCATATTATCATTAATTGTTGCCGGTGGTAAAAAGTTGAATCAGTCCACTAGTGGTGTAAAATATGATTACTTTTTTGCCAGATGCCATTAGCTAGCTCTCCGCGGGCCGGGCAAAATCTGTCCGCGGGCCGGATGTGGCCCGCGGGCCGTAGTTTGGAGACCCCTGGTCTAGAGGAAGCTGTACGGTCCGTCCGCACCATGAGGACCAGGTGTCTATCATCGCGAGTTGACGTCACATTTCGGGGTCTACTCCCGAATTTCCGAGTTGTCCGACCCTCGTCCGTCCACTGCTTCCAAACACTCATCACTGTGCTGCTGTTACGCTGCACACGAGCGTCTACTGCACGATACGACAATCCAGCTTCACGAAGGCCGATGATTCTCCCCCGTTCAAACTCTGTAAGTTGTTCAAATCTCGCTCTCTTTCGTCGAAGATGCATAAGTAAAGATTGAGCTAACGTTTACCACTAGCAGATAACCACCGATAACCATACACGCCTCGCTACAGCCGTCTATTTATTCGGATCCATCCGCCGTTCAGAGGGCGCTGCTCAGCATACGCATACGCAACGGATTTGAAATTCTAATCATGTTCATATCATGCGCTACTTTGCATTTCCTGAAAATTTCAGCTCACTCGCGTAAGTCCTTCATGGTGTTGCAATTTTCAAACATGAGTTTATATATATACATACATACATATTATATACATACATACATATATATACATACATACATATTATATACATACATATATATACATACATACATATACATCAGAGGTGGCCAACCTGCGGCTCTTTGAAGGATTATTTGTGGCTCTCGACTCAACGAGTGTATAAAAAAGCTAGAAGGAATATTGACGGAATTCCAAAATAGATTTCAAGACTTGAAATATTTTAAATCGTCTGTTGATTTTTTTCTGAATCCATTTGAAATTAACATAATTCAAGGTGAGTTTTCCATTTCCAATATAATTATGACCCAAAAAGGATCTGGAGAATTAGAATTAATAGAGATGCAAGAAAATCAAGTTGTACAATTGAAATATAAGTCGACGTCGATTACTGAATTTTGGAAATTTGTAGCAGAATCGAAGTATCCTGAATTAAAAAAGGCTGCTTGTCATATTATTTCAATACTCGGAACAACGTACTTATGTGAATCATTTTATTCCACTTTAAAATTCGTGAAATCCAAACACCGATCAGTATTAACTAACCAGCATCTCAAAGAATTACTGAGAAGTGCTGTCACCAATTATTCACCAAATTTTAAAGAATTATCAAGAGAAGTGAAATAAATGTGTTTAATTTTTAATATTTAAATTCAATACACATATTTTGTACTTTTATTTATGTTTTCAATAAATAATATAATATCTGTAAAAAACTATTTTAATACCTTTTTTGCATACCTTTTAAGTACGTATTTAATTGCAGCTCGCGAAAAATTTTAAATTTTGAAAAAATGTCTCGGACTATCAAAGAGCTTGGCCACCCCTGATATATAACATACATATATATACATACATACATGCATATATATATAGAGAGAGAGAGGGGGGGGGAGAACTAAACCATACTACTGCAGTGCGTTTCATCCTCAGTTTCAGCCGCTAATAATAATAAAAATACAGTCTTCGGCGAATTTAACAGAACTAGTAGCAGCAAGGAAAATTATCTTTTCAGCAAAAGAGGAAAATAGAAAATATCACTATTCAATTCTTGAAGATTTATTCATTATCATCGATATTAAATTAAGTAACAATAATACATTTTATTATTGATAATATTAAGGTTAATAGCATACTTATAAACAAGAGTATTTTAAGAAAAATAACTTAGAAATACAAACATTGCTTTGAGTATTATTAATGACAATATATACTATCATTAATTATTATGTAATACTGTTCCAGCTACCTTTACATACCAACGCAATCACTAGTTCATTTAATATAAATTAAATCAATCAGAATTAGTACCTTACACGGATACGAAACGAGTAAATACGGTAATAAATCAGAAAAACAAACAAATAAAAAAACTAATAAAATTTTTTGCGGATATCAAATCACTGAAGAAATTGCTCACTAAACAGGACTTACATAAGGAAGACGCGGCAGCTTTTTTTACAGTCGATGAAAAATTATCACCTTTCGGGATTGTAGCCAAGGACGTCATGTTTCTACAGCCATGCATCCACTGCTATAAACGTGACGGTATTTATAAAGAAGAATCCCTTTGCGCATAAGAGAGATGGAGAAGTTTGAATCTGTAGCTATCAATTATTGAGGTAAAATTTATTTTTGATGTGATTAAAATAAATTCAAATTCTGGGGGTTTTTAACGCTCTATTTCCTCTATAATGTCAAATCCGGGGCTTATTAAACATGAGAAAATTGAAGTCTTATCGTTTCTCCTATGTACGCAAACTTTATAAGTTAAAAAATAAAAGAAAGAAAGACCAAAAAAAAAAAAATGATATTTTTAAAAAACGTGGATATTTTAGAAAATAAATACTACTGTGCGAATTGATTGAAAATAACTATTCCGGGGATCATAAAACGTGAGAAAATTAAAGTATTTTATTTTCTCTCGGTATGCGAGCTTTATATATGTTAACAAGAACTTCCGTGCAGAATTATACGAGCCTACCTCTTTCCTGTATAAACCAACATCAACTATAATCTAGTTATCTCTATCACTGTCTCATTTAGCTTTAGTTCTTAATTACTTCAAATATGCATTTTTCAACGGGTAATTTCATCAGTTTCATTAATTTAGTACTCGTTTATTCTTTCACTTATACATTTATTCACGCATTTATTCTTTCACTTATTCACTTATTCACTCTCTCATTCAGAAATATCCTTCAAAAGCTATCTTTCTATCTATCTATCTTCTTTAGCTTAATTACTTCAAATATTGTCCTATTGTGTGAACTGTACATTTTTCCTTGCTTTCTCTTTTGATTTACCTACATGATATCGCTGATTTATTGCAGCAACGTCTAATTCAAAAATTATAATTTTTGAGTTGATATTATAAGGAAAATTACAATTATCTTTCGCATAAACTTACTCATATATCATAATTCTTCCAGTTATGACATTGTTGCTGCAAATGAGCGATAGGTGTTCCTAGTGCACCATAATGCATTCAACGGTTTGAAAAAACAAATTTCTATTTTTTCCGCTTCAAAGACGTAAAGAACGTTCTTTTCTTTCAATTAAGGATATGATATGATGCAGAATGTGTTAATTCACACATTTATATGTTTTAGAACATAATGTGTTATTTCTAAGACTTAAAATGTGCTATTGTGTTCAAAGGCACAACAAACTCCCTTATTACTGAAAAAAAGGAAGAATAATTATTGAAAAATTAAACTATTAATAATATTATAAATGTAATGCAGTTTTAAAAAATAAACAATTTTTTTTTCTTCATAAGAAGGTTCAATGCACTTTTCTGATTAGTTTTCAACGGATTTGCTTTGAATCTTTTTCTCCTTAATTTCACAATTAAAAACAAGAAGTTCCGTCGAGGACTTTACCGAACCTGCTTTCCTATATGCACCAACATCAAATTTATTATCTAGCTAATCTATCTCTCTTTCTCATTTAGCTTTAGTTCAATGGTTAATACATAATCATTTACTCATTCATTAATTCATTCATTCCCTCATTGATGTATTCACTAATTCATTCAGAAATATCCTTAAAAATCCGAATTTAAAACTTTCATTGGAATAAAGGCTCTTTTAGGCGCTAATGTTCATTTTTTTGAAGTGTTCGAAATTGAACAAAAATTGTTCAAATCAAAAAATGTTTCGAGCCGATTCCTTTGATAAGCTTGTCTGAAGGAACTTGGGTCTTATGTACAGGGTTTATGTACTTTAGAATAATAATTTAACTTTGTGTAAGTAAACTGTAATAAAAATTAATTTCACGTTAAGAAAGCACAAATAAGCATTAAAATGCAGACATATGTTTCGGGCTTGCTTGGAATCCCTTTTTCAATGCGACAGGGAGCTTCTAGATGCAAAACATAAAAATGAAGCAGACAAAACAACAAAAACAAAGCTTATATAGCCCTAAGAATTATCTGTAAACCAATGAAAATAAAGGCAGCGTGAAGTGGAAGTAGAAGTAGCAGGGAAGGCCCCAATAAGAGAGCAACAAACGAACCCAGCTGAAAGTACACGAAGAAAAAAGGAACATCAATAAAAACAAAGCAAAAAAGACGACAGCATGCATTAAAATGTAAAAATACATGAAAGTTGCAAAAATAATAAAATAAAATACAGAGAATAAAATGGAAATAAAAATAAGAACAGAAAGTACCGAAACAAAATGCAAAACCAAAGTACACATGTAAAGGAGGGGGAGGGGGAGGTGGGAAAAGGAGAAAAATGGACACAAAAAAGCAAATCTAACAAGAAAACCAAGAAGGAACAACAAATTAAAGGAACTTGTGCCAGACCTGTGAAAAATAAGGAGTTGAGGAAGAATCATTAACCGAATTAGAACTATTCCTGTTCATATGATAAGCTCCCCAAAAGTCAAGCTCTAAAGGGAAAGAACATTTTTGAATATTTTTCCCAGAATTGAAATCAAAAGAGTGGTTGGAATTCCAACAATGTTGAGCAATACTAGACTTATTTAACTCTTGCTTTCGTACATAACCTTTATGCTCATTTAACCGAATTTTCAGAGCACGTTTTGTCTGTCCAAGGTAAGAAAGGCCGCAACGGCAACTAATTTGGTAAATACCCCAAATGTTAAGTTGATCGACAGGATCTTGAAGAGAAAGAGAAAGTTTGCTACTAGGGGCAAAAAGGACTTGAAATTGAAACCTTTTTAGGATTTTAGCAATACGAAAACTGACAGAATGAAAGAATGCTAACACAACCAAATTCTTTCTAGAAACCACATTATTGGAACCAGAAGTTTTCTTAGAAAGTTTGTTATGAATAGAATCAATTAAAGAGTGAAAAAATCCTCTATCAACAGCTACAGCTTTCAGATAGTCGAGTTCAATCTTGAGAAGCTCAGGAGAAGAGCAAATATTAATAGCACGATGGACAAGGCTGCTCTTCAGTCAGAATAAATTTCGTCGTCAGGCTTAAGAAGACTTTCCAATTCTGTGAGGGGAGTGTGTCAACCTCAAGTGATTGACATTTCAACTACCAATGAAATGTACGATAGCTCATGGAAGAAGGGTCTACTGTCCCCCACATTTGACCTGTCACTTCAGGCAGCAAGACCCCCTGCTGTCCGTTAATCAAAGAAATCAGCCAGCGGCTTGCACGTGTCCTCAACTACTTACAAAACGTTGCTCCTTTTCCGGTTCCAGAATTCTCTGTGGCTGAGAGTTGAAACGAAAAGAAAAAATAATGTTACCCTTCTTTCATTCTTCCGAATTGTTTGTAAATTGCATATTTAGTGCTTTGAAAATGAAAATGTAAACGATACTTTTAAAACGAAGGTTTGTCTTTCTGGGAACTTGCTAGCTAGTTTTGAAACTAGACGACTCACATAAAAATCGGAGGGGAGCTGTAGCGCAGAAACTCAAAAAAATAAATTAATAATAATAATAATACTAATAATAATGAGTCTGCTCCAGTTTCTTGCCCAAAAGATATTCAGAACTTTTAAAAAGGTGGCCTGACTCCTGGGCCGCCGATTGCCTCGGATTCGGTCCCCAGCATTCCCAATTTCTTTTCGCAGCAATGCGTTGCTTTGATACTGAGGTAATCGTAATAACAATTTCTATCTAATATCGAGTAATCAGATGAGAGTTTTCCTGGTTTCCTCCTATTATTGAATGCACAAGTGCATGAGAAAATGAAAGGGTTGGAAGAAGAGTCCCCTTCTATACAAACATCAGGTAACCTCCCTTCAGGTGTTTTCTCCATTTCTGCAGTCATTTCTTTTTGCACCAGAAGAATCTTGGGTTTCTTTCATTAAAACCATATCCAATGTTGTCTGCCTTTGACGATTTTTTTCTTAAAAAAAGCCAAACTGGCAGCCCAGCTGGCGCCGTACGAATCGCGGGAGAAGGATGAATGGCGGGGTTCCACTGTATATCTTCTACGTTATAACATCTATCCGATATAAGTTTATTTCAAGTAAATCTGTTTGGTAGATCAGGATTTGTATACGATTGAAAATTTCCCGTAGGCGCTGTCAGTTTTTTTCTGAACTGTATGAAATTCGGCGTTGATAAAAAATATTTCACACCAATACGCTTGTTCAAAGGAACTTCGGATCTTATGCTTAGAATTTGCATATTTGTGCTTCATTTTTTCCCGAAGGCGCTAATGTTCAGCATTTTTGAACTGTTCAAAATTAAACGAAAAATTGTTCAAATCAAAAAGTAAAATATGAAAATAAGATGTCCTCCTCAAGATCTTTCGAATGCAGGAAAAAAATTCCTTCAAGTTATTGGGGGGGGGGGGGGGGCGAGACACACCGACAGACACAATTTCCCCATCTCAAACTTTCAATTTTTTTTATTTTTCAATCTATATTTATTTACTTAACTTGTTTATGACTTTTTCCTATTTTTAACGATATTCTTGTGATGTGATACATTAGCCTTCTTTCGTTCTGTTTTTTTTTAAACTTTTACGGAAAAGTTGGATAAAAAGAAGTAAACGATATCGAAAGGTGGAAAAATCTTATGAAAGAAAAAGTTAATAAATATTACGAATGGCATAAAAAATCATTAGAAAAGAAAAAAAGAAAGCAAGGAGGTTGTTAGTAACCCCCCCCCCCCCCCCCGATCAGTCGACCTTTATCTGAAATTTTGTTTTTCAAAATTCCAGCTTCACCGGAAGACGTTGATGGATTTAATCAATATTTAATATTTTGTCTTCGGTTCTAAAACACAAGGTATTGAAACATTACATTCAGAAAGAGGCCAATTTAAAATTTTGAAAATACATTCATTTTCTCAAAAATCCCTTTTTAATTTACGAAAACATTTAAAGTTTATCATTCCTTTATTCCTTCAGTAAAAAACAAAAAATCTTCCCCTAATTTAATTCATGAAAAATATTTTTACAGTTCTTTGGGAACAGGAATTTGCCCCTATAAAGGATTAGTGAGAGTCATTAAGCTAATCGACCTCGTAAATCATGCCCCCTTGCATGGGAAGCGGTGGGAGGCGTGGCTTATAGGAATTTCGAGCTTTTTTTGGAAATATTTTCAATCTTTGAACGGATTTTTTTGTCTTTAAAAATGCTCGTATTATTTCAAACAAAGTTTCAAAAGAAAGCTGGAAATGTTTTGCTGGTTTTGCTGTTTTCCAAATTTCGGTAACATGCTTTGAAAATATTTTATAGAGCGAAACGTCTATCAGTACCACGTTTTTTCCAAAATTCATTTTTAACGATTTTTTAAAAATACGGTAAGTGATATTTAAAAAAAGTAAAAACTAAAAGACCGAGATATAGGCTTGAAAAATACTCAAAAAAATTCCGGACTCGAAAACTTCCAAGGAACTTTCTACAACTTAGTCCAACTTTTCCCGTAGGTTAACATTGGTTTCGAAGATTTGAAACTCTGACTGAAGAGCAGCCTTAAGAAACAGCGAAAGGTTTTCGATAGACAGAAGTAGTGAAACCAGACTCACTGCTAGAAATCAAAACATCAAGAAACGCGAGGTTACTATTAAGTTCTTTCTCACAAGAAAACTGGATATTAGGATCAATGAAATTCATAATAGAAAGAACATCATCAATACCTAACAAGTTACTGTCCTTTAGAACAAAACAATCATTTACATAACGAACTTAAAATTGAATTGGGTATTTACCAAATTAGTTGCGGTTGCGGCCTTTCTTTCATTGGATAGACAAAACGTGCTCTGAAAATTCGGTTAAATGAGCATAAAGGTTATGTACGAAAGCAAGAGTTAAATAAGTCTAGTATTGCTCAACATTGTTGGAATTCCAACTACTCTTTTGATTTCAATTCTGGGAAAATTATTCAAAAATGCTCTTCCCCTTTAGAGCTTGACTTTTGGGAAGCTTATCATATTAACAGGAATAGAGCGGGAGTTCTAGTTCGGTTAATGATTCTTCCTCAACTCCTTATTTTTCACAGGTCCGGCATAAGTTCCTTTAATTTGTTGTTCTTTCTTGGCTTTCTTGTTAGATTTGCTTTTTGGTGTCCATTTTTCTCCTTTTCCCCCCTCCCCTTCCCCCTCCTTTACATGCGTACTTTGGTTTTGCATTTTGTTTCGGTACTTTCTGTACTTATTTTTATTTCCATTTTATTCTCTGTATTTTATTTTATTATTTTTGCAATTTTCATGTATTTTCACAATTTAATGCATGCTGTCGTCTTTTTTGCTTAGTTTTTATTGATATTCTTTTTTTCTTCGTGTACTTTCAACTGGATTCGTTTGTTGATCTCTTATTGGTGCCTTCCCTGCTACTTCTACTTCCACTTCACGCTGTCTTTATTCTCATTGGTTTACAGATAATTCTTGGTCTATATAAACTTTGTTTTTGTTGTCTTGTCTGCTTCATTTGGATGTTTTGCATCTAGAAGCTCCCTGTCGCATTGAAAACTTGATTCCACACAATCCCGAAACATATGTCTGCATTTTAATGCTTATTTGTGCTTTCTTAACGTGAAATTATTTTTTAGTACAGCTTATGTAATTTGCTTTACATTTCCCCATTAGCGCTAATATTAAGATTTTTTAACCGTGAAAAATTATTCAGATCAAAAAATAGAATGTAGAAAATAGTTTTCCTCGCAAAGATCTTTCGAATGCAAAAAAAAAAAAATCTTTCGAATCGCACAATTCCTTCAAAAGTTATAAGGGACGGACAGACAGACCGACTGATACACATCTTTCCCATCTCAAAACCCTACTTTCATTTTTTTTTATTTTTCGTTATTTATTCAATTACTTCACTTATTTTTGACTTTTCTCCGTTTTTTCGTTTTAAACGATATTTTTACGATACATTAAGCATACATAATACCTTTTTAAAAAACTTTTGCAGGAAAGAAGGCTAAAAAGGCAGAATATATAGTTTTATTTCTACATCTATAGTTGCGGACCATACTATAAAATGCAACATCAAAAATATTCAATTGAATATCGTGAAAATGTAGAAATGTATTGTTCTTATAATTAAGGTGTTTTGTTTCTTTCTGAAAATATTTGAAAGATAAAGGATTTCCGCCAAATAATAAAAATTTCCGACCAAGCACTTATTGCTTGTACTAATGCGAAGTTAATTATTTCATCAGAAATATGATAAATTATTTTTAAAAAAATCCCAAACGTCCTCCAATTACTTTTTGTTGTATATTTGTATACCAGGTTGAGTCAAAAGTTTTTTCGTATTTTACCTGTCCTTGATTGGAAGGCCTGAAGGTAACATATGCAAATTACAGTTCCTGCGCAAACGATCGAAAATGGTAGAGCGGAGTTCGACCTTGATAATCGCTATCAGTTGCTGTGATTTCTCGCACTTGTGTAGACGTTGCAGGCTCTTGAAATGGCGGATGATAAGCTAGCAATTCGTGTTATTTTGCGTTTCCTCTGGAAAAAAGATCTTAACGCAATAACAGCGGCGAAAGAAATTAATGATGTTGAGGGTATAGGTTCTGTGAATGAGCGCACTGCTCAAAATTGGTTTAAGCGTTTCAAGGAAGGTGATACAACCCTTCAAGAGAAACCAAGATCTGGGCGGCCATCTGTTGTCGATAACGAAGTTCTGCTGGAAGCTATCCAACACCAGCCGAGTTCCAGCACCCGAGCATTATCAGCAGAACTTGGTCCTTCCCAAAGTACCATCAATCAACACCTCCACCAATTGATGGGGGCTCGTGAATAGGCGCTGCCGAGAAGTTCCTCATGAATTGACTCCATCCCAGCAGAAACGGCGAGTGGACGTCTGCAAAGAACTGCTTTCCAACCCCCAAGATCTTCGATTTTGGCGCAGAATCGTAACTGGAGATGAGAAATGGATCTTTTTCCGAAATCCAGACATGGGAAAACAGTGGCAACATCCCGGTCAGCCCCCAAAACCCGTTGTCAAACGGGGTCGATTTGAACAGAAGGTCATGCTGTGCGTTTGGTGGAATTTCGAGGGATGGTTCGCTTTGAGTTTGTTCCACATGGCCGTGCTGTGGACGCTGACCTCTATAGTCAACAACTGGAACGAGTGTACGACGTTCTGAAGGCTCGGTATCCAGCACTTGTCAACAGACAACGTGCACTCCTACAACATGACAACGCTCCAGCACACACAACCATATTGACCAATTAAAAACTTGCACACCTGCAAGGTATCGAAGTGTTGCCCCATCCTGCATACACTGTAAAAAGAAATCAGGAACGTTACTAGGAAAACCCTAGGCACCTCATGTGCCTAATTTTTACCAGTAACATTCCTGGGATTGACCTGGAAAGTTTTTTAATTATTGGGAAAACTTCCTACAACAAGCCAGTAACTTTCCTGGAATTAACCAGGAACCTTTCTGAATAACTGGGAAAACTTCCCACAGAAAGCCAGTAACTTTCCTGAAATTAACCAGGAACCTTTCTGAATAACTGGGAAAACTTTCTACAGAAAACCAGTAACTTTCCTGGAATTAACCTGGAACCTTTCTGAATTCTAAAATTTCTCACTAGAAGCCAGTACCGTTCCCAGAATCATTTTTGATGATATAACTAACAATTTTAATATCTCAATAGTTTTGCTAAGTACTTTTTGTACATTTCATGAATTTCAAAAGTTAGCTCATTGTGAAGTTAACTTTTGAAACTCATGAAATTTACAATTACTTAGCAAAAGTTTTAAGATATCTAATTTTCAGCTATATCATCAAAAATAATATTGATACCTCAGAAGCATCCCTCAAGTATATAAGTAGTTTCCAGATATAAGTATTGGATTTCTAGAAACTTGTCTAGAACAAAATACTTTCTAGAAAGGTATTTTGAAGAATTCAAACAAAAGGTAGTTTGAATTCTTCAAAATACCTTTGTAGTTTAAAAAATCAAGATACTTACCTTGCAATGAATAGAGTACATATCTGAACTTTTTGAAGCCTATTTATTACCTGTTTTAAGAACTTATTATTTTCCTGTAAACATACTAATTTTAAAATCAAACTTGTCCATAATTTCCTTGTAAATATAATAGGACTTAATTTTATTCTAATTGTTAGCAATATGAATTATTACCAATCATGTTAAAACATAAAATGTTATGACGCTTAGGTATTAAAAAAAAGAAAAAAGCTTGCAACAATTAAAAAGCGATTTATTAACAATTGTTTTTCACTTCTCTGCCATTTCTAAGGGAAAATATTCATTTATGAAGTATAAAAGAAATAAGATGATTTTCCATGGTTATTAGTATGTCGAGACAAAATTGAAATAATGAAAACATTTGTTTTGTAAATTAGTAGCTGCAAATAGCACATATCAAGTTTAGAATTTAAAATATATTTTTAAAAATTGTGACCACTTTAAGTTCATGCTTTTCCAAGAGTATTTTGTTAAAAATAAAAATTTTAAGCTTTCAAGAAATTACCAATTAAATCAACTGAAGTGATATTTAATTGTTGCCGCATTTCGTACAACCATAGGAAAGCTCAAGTCATAAATGTTATAAATAAAATTACCCGTATATCCATAGTTTAATATAATGTACAAAAATTAAAAAATGAAGTTATCAAAATTATTATTTGTTAAGATCAAGAATAATATCTTAGTGTAAAGTGTTCTGCAAAAAAAAAACAACAAATTTAGACAAAAAATAAATAAACAGCAAATAAACATTTTTAAATGACATTTTTTAATCTCTAAGTTCACACAACACCTACATATAAGTAAACATAAAAATGGGATTTTTATATGAAACTGCTTGACAAAATAATAATAAAAAAGAGGCATATGTATAAAATGTGACAGGCCATCCAACAGTTTTTCAGCTTGCATGCAATCATGCATAGCAAAAAGCTTCCAATCATTTAAATTTCTCAAAAAAAAAAAAAAACTAAAGCAATCTTGGTCTAACTATATACATTATTTAACTGTGATTAACTAGAAGTATGGTATGAACATAAATTGATTCTCAGTACAAAAACATTTTCTAAACACAAAATTTTCGGAAAACTTATGCCCTCTCAACCCCCCCCCCCCCCAATTTAAAAATATAAATTATATAATTAGATGAACACCTACCCTTATGTTACAATATACAAGCTTGAAATAAATAAATAAAGCATAAAAATTAAATTAATGAAAGCATGGTAATATTAATTCCAAACTCATTTTCCCCTGAAACAGTATTGTTTGTTAAAGTATTAAATATTTTGCTCATCCCAATGTAGAAAGAAAAGCACAGATATTATTAGCCATGACAGTTGAACATTGAAGCCAGCACTCGTCGTACAGCAGACCGCAGACCATAAGCTTGTCCCCAAGGAAAACTAATTAAAAAATGGACTTTTATATCAAATTTTAAAACTGAAAATTATTAACAATATTCCTTACACGCATTGTTAACTATCATTGGTAAGAGGATAGAGTCAAACCTCCCCAAGAACAATCTCATTCAAAGAAGAATTTAAAAAATGAAAAGATGCAGAAAAGCATTCCTCATTTTCAAGGAATGCTCAAAATACTAAATGAGAACAAAATGCAATAAAAGAACTTGAAAATATTGTTACTGCTTTACATTTTAATATGGTTGAAAGTACATGTGTAGAGATTCATAGATTATTGCGAGTAATGAAACTATTTTAACTGTTTCAAACAAAAATCATGTACTAGATTTGTACCTTTAAACTAAAATTACAAAGTAATAATGAAAAATATTACAGTTACATGAGCAATAAGTATAGGGGAGAGAGTTGCACCTTCGGACGCTTGTACCTTGGGACATTGGCAATTTCTAAAAACTTGTTGGCAACATTATCATTTTTTTAATTTCTAATTGTGACCTTAACCAGCAGATAGCATCACAGTAAAAGGCAGCATCAGAAGCCCTGAATTGATGACTTGGTGAGAGAAAAAAAATTTCATCACTCAAAAGTAAATATCTTTCTCATGCTAATTTCATTTACTGAAATAGCATTTGTAAAACTATTCTACTGAATTTTAATTGGATATTGAACAGAAGATTTTTAAATGTTTCTTTATGAGAAAGTGATGATACTGCATTTTGATTGACCACCATTTTGATTTTATTTAAACCATGTGATGATTGTACCTTGGCACAGTAAACCGTGTTGTACCTTGGGACATGTCTCAAGGTACAACATACACATGGTTCTTAATCTAATTTGGATATATTTTAGTATAAAGAGAGATATTCTAATCAAATGCAGTCTTTCAAATACAAGAATTGTAAGAATATGATGCTATATTTTAGTTCAATAATGTTACAAATTTGTCAATGTCGTAGTATTCATCAACACTTTCAGACTACATAATTTTACTGTGAAACCAAGCTAGTTATGTGGAAGTAAATAATGACCAAAATAAAGTTTTTGATTTTTCCTATAAAATTGGTTATGTATATGACTTGCATGAATCACGAAGTATGTCCCAAGGTACAACAAGGTGTTGTACATTGGGACAGTTTTCAGTTACCACTTAAAATGGCTGGCATTTTTTTATTTTTAAACAGTTTGAATTTGAAAAAATATATTATAGAGAAGAATGTTGGTGTATTTAAATAGTGTCTTTAGACTTTAAATCTAATTTTAATTTTTGAAGTTAAAAATTAAAATGTGAAAAGTGTCCCAAGGTACAACACTCTCCCCTATACTATGCAATTTTTAAAAAACATCAAGAAATTTGTAATAATTGTGTTTCAAATGAGATTTAGTGATTTATGTTCATACCATACTTCTAGTTAATCACAGTTAAATAATGTATATAGTTAGACCAAGAATGCTTTAGTTTTTTTTTTTTTTTTTTTGAGAAATTTAAATAATTGGAAGTTTTTTGCTATGCATGATTGCTTTTTACAGATTTATTTTAATCAAATAATTATTTCGAAGATGACAATATCAGTCTATTTTTAAAGTATTTTAAAAATAGGTTTCACAAATATTTTACACTGCAGCAGTAATATAAGCCAAACAGTGGCGTACGCAGAATTTTTTAAAGGGGGTGGGGTTCATAATGTTCTGAAACTACTAAAAGAAATTCGACTATGTAATAAAGTACTATTATTTAGGGCTCAAGGAGGGGGGGGATTAAACCCCTAACCCCCCCCCCCTCTTGCGTACGCCACTGAAGCCAAACATGAACATAATGCAGCCAACACTGGATGAAAATCGAAGAATTTGCAACAGCATCCCTCTGGCTATCCCCTTCTGGTGTAAGAACATCTGGCACGGTTGGAATGTTTGGAAATTCAGTATAATTTCAGATTGTAACCCTGGTCTCTAGAAAAGAAAAAAAGGATATACTATTCATGCTCTTACTGGTGCAAGCCACAACGCACTTATTTATTCCCCTTCTCTGAGAGTAAAAACTACATAAAGACAATTAAAATTGTATGATATTAAAAATATGAGCAGTTTTAATTGCTATTAAAAGGGGCTGCATTTTAACTTTAGTCCTCAAAGAGCAAGTGGCAAATGATTTTAACCAATAGGAAACATGATATACACACATGAGGCACTTTTCAAGATCAAAACATACTATAAAATGCTATTGCTGCTAAAATTATAATATAATTTATATAATATATTTTGACAAAAGCTTCAGCTTTCAAATCAAAATATCTTTAAGAAGTTTCATCAAAAGAAAAAGCTTAGTGTAATCAGAGCATTTTGGAAAGCTTTATACATCATAGTTAAACGAAAAATATACTAATAAACACAATAAAATGCTCAAAAATATATTTAGCATATCATTTTCAGAGAGGAGATAAACCAGAGTCCTGGCTGGTTAAAGAAAAGAATCGTCCACTTCTGTTCCGTCTTCCATGTAAACGGTTACAGATGATGCCATCACAGCTTTTCGTTTCGTTAAAATCCATACCTGGAATAATCTTGCCATTTCTACAAATAATTAGTATTTTTTAAAATAATATGGAGGCATAAGCTTCACATCACAAAAATTGGTTGATGCATACTAAGTTTGATTAAATGAAAAACTTACAGGTTACTGGTCCAGCTGGTGACTATTCGCCAGCGTAAATGGTGGATTTCTGAATTGTTTACAGTATCTAGCAACTTATCTCTAGAAATGGTGTTTTCCCTCAAATCTGAAACACCAATACCTAATAGGATTTTCTATTGTTGATTAGATAAGTTAGTTTTTTTTGCACCAATTGAATAAAGTCTGAGAATTCTTTACAGCTTTTGCTTTCTGTAGGATTCTTTTTAGTAATGTACCAAGTACTCGGCCATTACTGGGTAGTTGTAAAAATGTCATAATTTTCTTTAAGATTACCAATAGTAGACAAATTTATAACTGATTAGTACAATAATATGCAATATAAGTATGTAATATGCAATAACTAAAAAAACTGAAGTATATAAAATATTTTTACGCTACTTATATATTGGTAAACTTCATGTGCAAATTCGACTATTTTTTTCATTTTTTATATTTTGTTTGGTACTATCTTAAGCTGCACGAGTAGCGCCCAACATGTTTGATTTAACGAATCGCTGAAATATCACTTTATTATTAAATACAGAAAATTAAAAAATAAAAAGAAAATAAATAAAAACATACAGTGTGAATAGATTTTCTTCCTTGGGGGGGGGGGGGCGGATGATTTGGTGATTATGAGGCATTTTACATTATTGAATGAATTTTTACTACAACCAATAATCATTTTTGAAGCTGATTTTTAGAAAGAGTTATAATGTTTAAAGAATTCTGTTTTCGAACTCTTACATTTATTTTCTGTCATTAGTTTATATATATGTAGTTAAAATGTATGTTTTCATTTCAATATATTCAAAATTCTTCATGGGCACATCAATATTCTTTTTGATTTACAACTACTCGAGAGTCGGTACTGGGTCGAGTACTCGTTACGACTGGGCCAAAGTGCTACTCGAGACATCCCTAAGTGTTTTTAATGAGGAAGGTGACTTTGAATGCCTTTGATGATTTACAGCTAGACAAACAGATTGTATTTACTAACTACTGCTGAATATTTATTACTGTCCCAAAATTGTAATTAAAAAAATAATTCTGAATTCTTATTCGCACACCACGCATTATTGTGACATTTAGTCTAAATTAATGTCTCGCAAAAGTTTAATCTATTTGAAACATAATTAATTCACAGCTCAATGCATTGCAAATTTTTCAAAAAGTATGCTTAATGTGCAACATTTAAGTTTCATAAAATTTTATAAAATAGCATACAACACAAAAGTATGCATCATAAGATTTTTTTTGGTTATAATTAATCATCACAATCATATACATATGCCAGATGCTTAATAAAACTTGGAAAACATAATTAAAAACTAGATTAACAAGATATAACTAGATGAATATTTAACTTTCAAACCCTCAGACAAGCATATTTACCTGCATAAGAACAACATTTTAATATCTTATTTTAAATTTGGCCTTGTTGAAAGAAACATAACATGCTTAAATATGCAGCGGTTCCGTAAACTACCTTCTAATGTAATACTATATATAAAAAAAATGAGTGATTTTTGGATTTATAGTTATAACGAGACATTACATACAAAAACAAATACATAAACAGGGTATCCAACGTTTTGCAAAATTACATTCTGACACAGGCCTTTTAAAATTCACAATAATTTTAAAATTCCCCGTTAAATATGTCCCAATTACAATAATAGCTTTAAAATATCTTTCCACTGTTCCAAGCGAAACGATCTTGGTTAAAAATTATTTATGCGTGTTCCTTGTCGGAAAAACAATGCTGCTATAACAGCAATAGCAAATGTTAAAATGTTGCAGAACAGTTATAAAAACGTTTCAGACAGTTCATTAGGTAAAACTCAAAATGAAAGATCACTACAAGAATGAAAATTAATCTACTTACATGCGGTACGACTAGTGCTGTGCTGGCTTCAAACGTTCAAAATGTCATGGCGCACCCGCCAAAACACAAAGCGTAGAGCAGAGGTGTTGCCACTTCTGAATTCAGGAACCTTTTCGCAAAGAAACCTATTTTAAACAGGAAGTTCTCGGAAACCTGTGAAAGCCCGGAACGTTGCTGGAAATTACGCGTTACGTTACGGAATTTTCTTACAGTGTACAGCCCAGACCTTGCTCCGTCGGATTATCATCTTTTTCGGTCCTTGGCTCACTTTCTGTCCGGACGGCAGTTCACTAATGTGACTGATGTTGAGACCGGGTGTCGCGAGTTCTTTGCATCGAAGCCGGCCGAATGGTACAAACATGGATTTGAACTTTTGGCAGAGAGATGGCAAAAAACCATACTTTATAATGGAATTTACTTCGAGGAATAAATCCTTAGTATTATGTAACTGTTGCGCATTTCTTTTGTAGGTGAAAATACGAAAAAACTTTTGACTCAACCTGGTATATTTCCTCTTGGGGGAGGGCGGTTCCTCTTTTACAACCGCTAGAAAACAGAACAGTTTCTCCCCCGCAGTGATTTTTATCAGTGACATGACACTTTTTGACACTTATTGCCGGGGTAACTTGGGATACATTTTTTTCAATTTTCTGCACCTTAACTGCTCGTTCGCCAGATAATTCACAAAAGTGGTACCTTATTTCCCGCACATCATCTCTTTGCTATTTGACGCTAAGGACGGGATTTAACTAAACAGACCTCAAAATTAAAATTGTGATTTTCTTCAGATACTGCGCGATCTGAAATTTTAATCCAATAAACAGTTTCAGGACAATGCCTTTTATGTATATGTCACGGTGAATGTGCGAAATCGGAAAATGTCGACATACACCAAATACAGAATGTCGACAATCACCGATGAATGCGACATTTACCATCCATCAGACCGCTGATTGTCGACATTTTACGATTTCGGACACATTCACAGTAGCATATATATATACCTTTTGTTCTACCATGCTCTTTGCACGTACATTTTTTGCTATTTCGCAGCTGTCTTTAGCTCTATCGGTCTTGCTGTCACATAGAGAAATCAGAAGGGGGTATTGCTTTAACTTTCAAATGGCTAGGTAATTAAACATTTTCTTTCCATGCAATATATAGTGAAAATATACCCTCCCTCCTGGAAAACTTGTAAATGACGGACCTGGTTGCAATTTTCCTCCTTTCGGTTGTTTCTGAGCAGCTGTCAAACATTATACCGTTGGGGTTCTGGTAAAAACCACCAAGTCTATAATTCCATTTCTGAGATATTGTCAATTTATACTTTCAAATTATTATGGAATAAAATAAAAATTTTACAAACCCCCTCCAACTCTAACAATAAGGATACTTATTCAACTTTTAAACTGTATAAATGACTCATGTCATGCAATAACTAATTAAAAGTTAAAACTTCGAACTCATTGCAGTAGTCCGAGTCCGTGAGATTTTTTTTTTTTGTGACTTTCACTAAAACACCGAAGATATAAAAGGTGCACTTTTATTAAACGCAGTTTAACATTTTTATGGACAGCACCTTCCCTCTACAACGTTAATCAATTTCCGGTTTAAAAAAGAGAAACGGGGGGGGGGAGGAAAAATTTTATGTGTTATACTATATTTAGTTCCTGATTCTTGAATTTTAACAAGAACAATTTTACAACTATTGATTTACAACTATGATTAACAACTTAAGCATATAATTTTTCACCTTGGCAATTTGTGCTAAGTGTTATAAAATTATTGGTACTACGTTTAATGAAAAACGACTAAGTCAACTTTAAAATTCACAAATCAGTAGCAATCATTCAGTGCAATGTGTTCGCAACCATTAATTGCTTTTATGCTGTGATTTGAGGTAAAAATTGAGTATTTGAATAAAAAGAGCAATAAAGGAGAAATATATATATATTTATATATACATATATATATATAATCAAAAGTTAATAAAGTGAATCAAACTGTGAAAAGACGCACGAGGCAGCACACTTAAACAGTTGCAAATATATGTATGAAATAGAGCATATATATATAAAAAATTAGTGGGTATGTGAAAAAACAACAATATAAAAGGCTGAACGTGGGAAATCACAAATATAAACATTAAAAATGAAAAAGAGCCTGCCTCTTCATCAGTGGGAGGGAGCAGGAAGCATATATAACGAAATATTGTCATTGCAGGTTTCTGAGAAATCCCAGCATAGCATGTGAGAAAAAAAAATTTTAACAACAAAAAATATAAGACTGGGAGTTGCAAGTCAAGTGAATAATCAAAATAATTTGAATAATCAAAATAATTTATCCAGTTATAAAAAGTACAAAAAATTTTTTTATTATTAAAAGAAGTTTCGAGTTTACGTGATACTGACTGAGGCAAATTGTAAAAACAGGAAAAAACAACATGCTATAGCCGAAATTTCCCCTCCCAGACCTGCAAAGCAATACGATTAAAATATAGCTTCTAAATCTACTCACCTCCCAAGGCAGGACCAGAAAAGGAAGACATCAACAACTAGCCGAGAAAGAGATACGCCATGTAATGGCTAAGTCCGTCCGTGTCCGTGTGGTTGACCTTGACATTCCGATCTCGCTCACAGACCAACACAATATCCAAAAACTGGCGTTCCAACTGATGGACTTTAGCCAGAAATCTTCATCCCGTGTGTGTCAATGAGGTTCCGTTATGGTTATATAGCAACTGCAAAACGCTACGCCAAAGTTTTAAACGACTTAATGTAACAATTAATAAAATTCAGCGGATAATTATTAAAGTAAAAAAGGATTGCAGAGAAGGTGAAAACATTTTTATCCAAGTTATATTTGTTATTGCAGATTTTAGAATACCTGTAAAGCTGACCTGTGATAATATTTATAAAAACTTTTTTATGCAAATTACCATGCCAGTGTGGCATAGTGATGGTATGGAAATTGAAGTCTTTACGTTTATCATATACGTCAATAATTAAATTACTGTTTCTAATGTTCAATGATAAATCCAAAAAATTAGTTCTGTATGTATTATTATTAGTGGATTTTAAATTTAGACAATTGGGATAAATTTTTTCCAACTCCTCAGCAATATTAAAATTGATGACCAGAATGTCATCAATATATCTGAATGCACGTATTCTATTGTTATATTGCACCACATATTTAAATTCGTAGTAGAATAAAAAAAGGTTTGCGGCAGTGCTAGAGTAATTGGTTCCCATTCCTATACCCTTTATCTGCTTATAAATCAAGTTGTGGAATTTTAAAAAATTATTTTTGAAGCAAAAACTGCATAGATTAAGTGTAAAGTCCTTATTCAAGTTAATTTCAGATTCTAGGTGAAAAAAATCAAATAATTTGTCTATTGCATATACCAGCAGATGAATTGGAATATTGTTAAATAAATTTTCAAAATCATAAGAGTATAAGAGTGTAGGAGGGGAAGCGATTAAGGCATTTACAACATCCGAGCTGTTGTTGATTGACCAAAAATAGCTGGTGTTATGAAATTTGTTTTTTAGAAAATCGTAAATTTGTTTTAATAGTTTTTGTAAATGTATATTGAAAAAGCTATTCACACTACCTATAGTGCAACAGATAAATCTAAAGCCGATTGGTGTTTTATGGAATTTTGGAGTTAAAAAGAGAAAAGGAATTTTTAATTCCCTAGGGACAGAGAAATTTTTTTTCGAATATAGATTTGCATTCCTTTGCAAAAGCAGCGAAATTCTAGTAAATAGAACTGACTTGTACCTGTTGATAAAGCTGCCAACAACTATGCAATTATATGCAAACAATTTTATAAAGAGAAAATTATGACCGAATTGAATAACACATCTTTTTACAAACCTGTAGACGCAGAAGTCAGTTCTATTTACAAGAATTTCGCTGCTTTTGCAAAGGAATGCAAATCTATATTCGAAAAAAATTTCTCTGTCCCTAGGGAATTAAAAATTCCTTTTCTCTTTTTAACTCCAAAATTCCATAAAACACCAATCGGCTTCAGATTTATCTGTTGCACTATAGGTAGTGTGAATAGCTTTTTCAATATACATTTACAAAAACTATTAAAACAAATTTACGATTTTCTAAAAAACAAATTTCATAACACCAGCTATTTTTGGTCAGTCAACAACAGCTCGGATGTTGTAAATGCCTTAATCGCTTCCCCTCCTACACTCTTATACTCTTATGATTTTGAAAATTTATTTAACAATATTCCAATTCATCTGCTGGTACATGCAATAGACAAATTATTTGATTTTTTTCACCTAGAATCTGAAATTAACTTGAATAAGGACTTTACACTTAATCTATGCAGTTTTTGCTTCAAAAATAATTTTTTTTAAATTCCACAACTTGATTTATAAGCAGATAAAGGGTATAGGAATGGGAACCAATTACTCTAGCACTGCCGCAAACCTTTTTTTATTCTACTACGAATTTAAATATGTGGTGCAATATAACAATAGAATACGTGCATTCAGATATATTGATGACATTCTGGTCATCAATTTTAATATTGCTGAGGAGTTGGAAAAAATTTATCCCAATTGTCTAAATTTAAAATCCACTAATAATAATACATACAGAACTAATTTTTTGGATTTATCATTGAACATTAGAAACAGTAATTTAATTATTGACGTATATGATAAACGTAAAGACTTCAATTTCCATACCATCACTATGCCACACTGGCATGGTAATTTGCATAAAAAAGTTTTTATAAATATTATCACAGGTCAGCTTTACAGGTATTCTAAAATCTGCAATAACAAATATAACTTGGATAAAAATGTTTTCACCTTCTCTGCAATCCTTTTTTACTTTAATAATTATCCGCTGAATTTTATTAATTGTTACATTAAGTCGTTTAAAACTTTGGCGTAGCGTTTTGCAGTTGCTATATAACCATAACGGAACCTCATTGACACACACGGGATGAAGATTTCTGGCTAAAGTCCATCAGTTGGAACGCCAGTTTTTGGATATTGTGTTGGTCTGTGAGCGAGATCGGAATGTCAAGGTCAACCACACGGACACGGACGGACTTAGCCATTACATGGCGTATCTCTTTCTCGGCTAGTTGTTGATGTCTTCCTTTTCTGGTCCTGCCTTGGGAGGTGAGTAGATTTAGAAGCTATATTTTAATCGTATTGCTTTGCAGGTCTGGGAGGGGAAATTTCGGCTATAGCATGTTGTTTTTTTCCTGTTTTTTTTTTTTTTTTTTTTCTATTTTTACAATTTGCCTCAGTCAGTATCACGTAAACTCGAAACTTCTTTTAATAATAAAAAAATTTTTTGTTCTTTTTATAACTGGATAAATTATTTTGATTATTCAAATTATTTTGATTATTCACTTGACTTGCAACTCCCAGTCTTATATTTTTTGTTGTTAAAAAATTTTTTTCTTACATGCTATGCTGGGATTTCTCAGAAACCTGCAATGACAATATTTCGTTATATATGCTTCCTGCTCCCTCCCACTGATGAAGAGGCAGGCTCTTTTTCATTTTGAATGTTTATATTTGTGATTTCCCACGTTCAGCCTTTTATATTGTTGTTTTTTCACATACCCACTAATTTTATATATATATATGCTCTATTTCATACATATATATATATACATATATATATATATATATATATATAGGTGTAGCAAGTTGTTAAGTATATGAAATTGTCAAAGTTTGTGCCAGGCGCAAATGCAGCACTATACAGCAAACTTTAATATATTGAAACATAGATATAAATGAAAAGAAATGAAAGTTCCGGGACATGTAAACAAACAAACAAACATTAATGAAACATATAAAATGCTGATACACAATATAAAAAGTCAAAAAGGAACAAAAACAAAAAACTCTCCTCATCAGTGGGCGGGGAGTATAACGTAAGAAACCAAGAAAAATAGTCCTACAGGTTTCGGACTGTGTCGCAGAAATGGCATGTAAAAGGAAGAATTATAAATAAATTGAAGCGACGATGTTGCACATAAATTAAAAATGTGGTAAATAACATAAAAAGGAAACGTTGACGGTAATAACGTAAAAGGCTTAAACTCAAAAATTAAAAATTAAAATAATAAAAAATTCAACTGACGTGAAACATGCCACCAATACAACACACCCGCCCATACCTGCAGGACCGTTGGCACGTAGCAACGATTATACTCACCTACACCCAGAGATGAGGGGTCCAAAGATGCGACGACAAAAGCAGAAAACACTAATATTTTCATTGTTGTTCCGTATCCTAAATCTCCTGATCCAACATTCGTGTCTGACATCATCCGCTGCAACACATCCAGGTTGAGGCCTTCCATAGATTCAGAGGACTTTAGCCACGACCCTTCATAACATTCACAGCGAACAGTGTCGCCAGTACGTCAGCAACAACAAGTTTTTAAACAAATTTGTTTACTACAGCAATACCCATCTGGACTTCAGTATCTTAAAAAACAAATTTTCCGCTGCACACAAAAAATTTAAAACTCTAGTTGCAAAAAACTTCAGCACGTCTAATAATTCTAGACTGCCTTTCCTATTTCATACTCCCAAATTTCACAAAAATCCAATTAAATTCCGCTTCATTTGCAGTACAAGTAATAGTATTAGCAAACATCTCAACAACAGACTTCAACAGTTTCTAAAAGCTATTTATAATTTCATTAAAAATAAATTTAAACACACCAGCTATTTCTGGATTACCGATAACAGCTTTGAAGTTATTCCTAAATTACGTTATTCTGTGCCTACTATGCTTCAAACATTTGACTTTGAAAACCTGTTTTGCAATATTCCGATTAATAATCTGTATGAAGTTATCGAAAAACTTTGCGATACCTTTTGCACAGAACTTGAACTTCAAATTGACAGAAGTTATTTCATAAATCTGTGCCATTTCTGTTTTAATAGCAATTACATTTTATTCCAAAACAATATCTTCAAACAAATTTACGGTATTGGCATGGGTACTAACTATTCCAGTACCGCTGCTAACTTATTTTTGTTTTTTTTATGAATACAACTATGTGATCAATTATAACAAAAAATTGCAGATTTACAGATACATTGATGATATTCTAATAATCGATTCAAATTTTTGCAATATCCATCGTAAAATATATCCAAAATGCCTTACATTAACTAAAAGCAACAATACTGCAACCAGCGCTAATTTCTTAGATATCTGTATAAATATTGAAACTGACAAACTAAATCTCGATCTTTACGACAAACGTAAAGATTTTAATTTTTATACTATACAAATGCCGCATTGGCACAGTAATTTAAATAATTTTTGTCAACGTAATTATAAATCAATTAAACAGATTTACAAAAATCTGCAGCAATAATATCTTTCTAAATAAACAAATTTTCATTAATGCCGCACATCAAAATTATAATAACCTTTTCCCACTAGAATTCATTAAATACTACCTTAATATATTCAAGAGGGCTGTGCGCATGTACGACGCACGTGGTTGCTGACGCACTCGCGACACTGTTCGCTGTGAATGTTATGAAGGGTCGTGGTTAAAGTCCTCTGAATCTATGGAAGGCCTCAACCTGGATGTGTTGTAGGGCAGGGGATGATGTCAGACACGAATGTTGAATCATTAGATTTAGGATACGGAACAACAATGAAAATATTCGTGTTTTCTGCTTTTGTCGTCGCATCTTTGGACCCCTCATCTCTGGGTGTAGGTGAGTATAATCGTTGCTACGTGCCAACGGTCCTGCAGGTATGGGCGGGTGTGTTGTATTGGTGGCATGTTTCACGTCAGTTGAATTTTTTATTATTTTAATTTTTAATTTTTGAGTTTAAGCCTTTTACGTTATTACCGTCAACGTTTCCTTTTTATGTTATTTACCACATTTTTAATTTATGTGCAACATCGTCGCTTCAATTTATTTATAATTCTTCCTTTTACATGCCATTTCTGCGACACATTCCGAAACCTGTAGGACTATTTTTCTTGGTTTCTTACGTTATACTCCCCGCCCACTGATGAGGAGAGTTTTTTGTTTTTGTTCCTTTTTGACTTTTTATATTGTGTATCAGCATTTTATATGTTTCATTAATGTTTGTTTGTTTACATGTCCCGGAACTTTCATTTCTTTTCATTTATATCTATATTTCAATATATATATATATATATATATATATACCATGTTATAAATGTATATTACTGTTGCTAAAGCAACTTTATAACTCATGAAATCATGCTTTTGAGTTACACAACAAGAGTTATTACCGCAGTTGTCTCTAGTATTAACTAAAAAATTATTATTTCCGAAGTTATCGATCTTGAACTCTTTCCTTTAACGATGTCGAGCAAAGTTGGAGAGGCCGACGAAAAAGAGGAAAGGTTTTTGCAAGTGGGCAATAGCAGTCATTTTTAGGCAATTTTAGCGTCATATTGGCCAACAGCAGCGTCAAAATTAATCAATACTGGCTGTCACTGTCAGCCAATATTGCAAAAACCTTTTCCGTTTTATTTCGGTCTACCCAACTTTACTTGACATCGCCCAATCTTCAAATATATCATTTCCGACATTAGTGGAAACGAAACATTGTTATTACCCCAGCAGCTGCTGGTAATAAGGAAGGTTCCAGTTCTGGAAAGTTCTAAGCCTCATATTAGACATATATTTGATGTCCTATCTGAAAGTTGAGTCGTAAATCCTACAGTTGGCCGATATGGTTCACATTGACTTTCATGGATGGTCGTGGATGTTGTTGGCGACTCCAACGACTGAAAGTGGGCGTGGCCCGAATCGTTCAATGGAGGATCCAGAGATTGCTGTTTAGGGTAAGTCCCCACATTTAAACTGTTTCCGTTTTGGGGGTTTGCTTTGCATGTCACCTGTACTCAGAAGTCAAAGTAAGAATAAAAAAATGAAAGGGGCTAGTGCTAGTGAATTAGAATTAAAATTAAAGGAGCTAGGAATTAGGGAAAAAGAAATTGCTTTAGGGAGAAGGAGTTAGAAATTAGAAAATTAGAATTAGAACAGGAAAGTAGTGGGCATTTTAGACAAAGGGAAAATCCAATTATGGATAATCTGGAAAGATTCCATAAGGTTTTGAAATCTGTAATCCCACCTGTACCTTCGGACCTTGGAGATCTACCCTTGTTTTTTGAAACAGTGGAAGGGGTTTTTGCTTCGCAAAAGGTTCCAGAGGAAGTTCAGGGGAGGTTGATTGTACCATTGTTAGGTCACTTAGTGAGACCATTATTTGTGAACTTAAAAAGTGAGGAATTAAATCAGTATGAGAGAATTAAAGAGGAAATTCTGAAGCACAATAGATTAACTCCGGACGAATATAAAAGGAGGTTTGATCAGGCGACAAAGAGACCGAATGAGTCATGGACGCAATTCGCGGATAGAATTAATTCCTTATGGGCATTTTACATTAAAAGTAAAAATGCGGAAACGGCAGAAGAAATTAATAACGTAATAGTGGTAGATAGGATAAAAGCAGAGATGCCACTAGAAGATAAACGCTATGTAGGACTTCAGGAGAAGGATGAGGTTTTTAAACTTAGTGAAGCGGCCTACTTAGCGGAAATCCATGAAAAGACTATGGAAAATTCCTATTCAGTCAAAATTAGATACAATTCGGAACCAAAGGAGAGAAATAAATTTAAAATTGAAAGGTACGACGCGATAGAGAAAGTAATTTGATATAAATGCAAAATGGAAGGTCATATCGCGAAGAACTGTAAAGAAAATAAGGATAAAATAAGGGTACAAAGAGTGAAAATAATGAATAAAATTCCAGAAATAGGGCAACTAAGGCAGAACCAAGACAGGGTAATAGCCAAAGTAAATCGAGGATTTTTGGGGGATAGTTTAAAGGTAAAAGAAAGGATTGTGGCGGATTGTATGAAAGTAAAGGTTAACTATAGAAATAAAGGAATAGAAGGGATCATTGATAGTGGAGCCCAAATTTCTGTAATAAATGAGAGCTTATTGCAAGAAAGGGATATAAAACCAAGGGGTAGAATATTATTAGAGTCGGCATTTGGCGAACATATAGAAGTTGATATTATAAATATTCCTTTGAGTTTAGAAAATGAACAGTGCAAACGAGTAAAGTCAGAAATTTATGTGACAGTAGCGAGCACACCAAAATTAAATGGAACTTTGTTGCTAACCCCTAAAGACTACAAAGTACTTAAAGCGAAAGCAGCAGATAGCCTTTGTCCGGTGAATGAAGAAAGCTCAGAGAGAGAGAGGGGTAGTGAAAATAGGGGAAGCGGAGTTTTCGCAGTGGGTTGAGACACGCCACCAGTAATAAAAGGGAAAGAGAAACCCCTGCTGAGGGCAGAGACCGAATTAGGAGCACAGTCGGAAAGAGAGGAATTAAAATTTCAGCAGCGCAGTTGTGAGACGTTAAAATTCAACTGTAATAATGTCCCGTTAGGAAAAGGGTCATCGGGATTGTTAGGTGAAAAACTCAGAACAGTGACTGTAGGGGTAAGCAAAGAAAGGTCAAATATGATAAAGGAAACAAAATCGAATATGTCTGTCATTCCTGAGATTAGCGGGGTGAGGGCAAAGGAAAATTCGAGGGTGCGAAAGGAGAAATATACTATGGGTTCAAAGGGTCATATGGAAAATATGAAGGATAATTACAGAAGGGAAAATCTGGATTATTATGAAATAGATTTAAGTGAAACATGCTTGCCGATATTTGGATCAGATTTAACTCATGAAGGTAGGAGTAAAGCCGAAGGAAATATGTCACTGGGGGGTCAAATTATCAATCCGACAAAATATCAGGGCGAAATGCACATGACAGACCGAGGAAATTGCCAGGGGAAAGCGCCGCTGGTGGGTCCGGTTAAGGATAAGGAACCCGGGGATAAGGAGTCATCAAAAGCTCATAAGGTAGTCCAACGAAAATTCCAGGACATAGAAAACTACAGGGGCAAAACTCTTAAGGTTCGAAGTAGCACGGGATCCGGAAAATTTTCGGGAAAGGTTCTGAAATCTGATTTAGTATTAAGTAGATGTCTTCAAAGAAGATCACGGAAGGTCTTAGGTAGAGCCAAAATACGACGGAAGGCAACGGGTAGCAAGGAATTTAAGGAATTGCGAAAATTAATTGGACCGGATAAATGCTCGGGAGCTATGGAAATTTCAAGGAATCCTGAGATAAACTTACGAGTGGATTTTAGATTTTTGAGTCGGAAAGGAGATAAAAGTTTGAAAATATTTTTTCAAAATATAGACTTTCATTTTGAGTTAAAATTTGGTTATAATGAGATAACGGGAGTGGTGTGTTTCTTTCCAAACGAATTGGAAAAAGAAAATCCACTCACAGCTGTCCGAAAAAGGGGCAAGGAAAGGGGTCCATTTCCTCCGAAAGAAAAGGAAGAATCGCAGAGTAATAATAAATATCCTGGGTGCTGCAGGGTCAGAAAACGCGAAAGGGGGATGAAGAATCGGAGGGTCACTTCGACGGTGGCTCACTGTGATGATAGTCAACTGTTGGACAATGGAAGGGAGATAGGAAGCAGCGTTCTTGCGGTCACTCGGATACAGCTGGGCAAAAAGGGAACTGTTAATGAGGTGCTGAAGTGTTTAGGATACGGGGTTGTAAAAGGGCCTACAGGGGCGAAAGATGGCGAAATAAATGAGAGTCCTGATGAACGGAAAACTGCGGTCATTCGGAAGAGCAGCAAGGAAGTCTTTCTTCCTTGCGTGGTTCAAAATTCGAGGGCAGAAAGGGAAGCCTATGCCGTGGTATGGGCATTAAAGAAAATTGAGATCTGGAGCTTTGGGGCTGAGGAAGAATTAATTACTGACCTTAATTCCCTAACTTTTATTTCACAGAATGTATCTCCAAGTCCAAAGCTACAGAGATGGGTCCTCGCGTTACAAAAGTACAAGTTAAAAATTACTTATCGTAAAGGGGCAGCGCATCAGAATGCCGATGCTCTTTCCAGGTTATTTTTAAATGATGAAGAGAGGGATGGTGACATCCAAGGTATGCTCTCGGAGGGAGATGGTTTAGGGGACTCCCAATGTACACCTCCTGCTGGACTGTCTACAGAGCTGTTAGCCCAGTAGTCAGTTTTGGGCGGGAGGTGTCAGGTTAGGCCTAGGCCGGCAAACATACGGGGCCTACGTGACAGGACGAAGGGGCCCACACGACAGGAAATGGTGCACGTGTGTCCTCTTGCCTTCAATGTCGGCCTAAGATCAGGCACCCTCTATATAAGCTGCCCTCAAAAGCGGGAGCGAAAAGATCGACTTTCGCTTGCCTACGAGGTTGCGGTCGGATGAGCAGGAGATCTTCGAATGCTGGACAGGGAGGAGTTGCCCCCATCAAGACGTAACGGGAGAGCTTGTGCCCGTAAAGAAATACCAAAGAACTTTAGACGTAACATTGCGCGGGAGAGCTTGTGCCCGTAACTTTGAAACATCTAAGAACTCAATGATGTGGAATTTGAACCACTGTATATAATATGTAAATAATAATGTAAATAAGCAGCGAAGTGAATAAATGTTTAAGAAAATATAGCAAAGATTCCTAATTTACGTGTTTTATCATAATTTTATTTATTCATTTTTGTTAGTACCTCGAATCCAAAAAATCAAATTAAACCAAAATTATAAGTGATTGAGGATTAAGGAATACCTGAAAGACGTATTTCTTATTATGTTATTTATTTATTTTTGTTAGTACCTCAAAAAAATCAAATTAAACCAAGATTATAAGTGATTGAGGATTAAGGAATACCTACTCGGCTCGTGGCTTTTAAAGAACCCAAAACAGAATTATTTTTTTCATGCCTCTTATTACTCGAATTTGAACAGCATGGTTCTATGGAGCATCTGTATGCATATTTCTTGGATTCTGATACTTTAAATCATTTTTAAGGATATTGTAAAGCGGTTAACATGCATCCCGGCAAAATTTACCCAGCGCGTAGGACTGTAGTGAGACTTCCCACTTTCCCCTCGTGTCGATTGACGTCACATCCTTTCTACCGCGTTTGAGCTGGATGTGACGTCACAGCACTTTTAAAATACTTCCACGTCGTTCTCCGTGTTAAGAATGGTACCATTCGACATATTTTTTCAAGTTCTTTCAATTTCACGAAGATTTAGAAATCATGCAACTTCTCCATTGAGATGCAAACCAAGGATGCAAGCAGAAATTTTTTTCGGAGGGGGGGGGGGTCTGACTTTGACACACGTATGTTGAGGGAAGTTTCAAGGAGGAATATATGCTACATCAAGGCCGTATCCAGAGGGGGCCCACGGGCCTAAGCCTCCCTTCCCCGAAATCTTTCGCAATGTAACATATTTCTCTCCCTGAAACATTCCTCAACATAAGTGTTTAAAAGTTATGGCCCTCTGAAAAAAAATTCTGGCTACGGCCTTGTGCTACATTGCGAAAAATTTTGGAATTTCGGGGGAGGGCCCGGGCCAAGATCGTAGCCTGATTTTTTTTTTCCGGGGGAGGGTGCCCCTGACTTTGAAACACTTATGTTGAGGAAATTTTCAGGGAGGAATATATGCTACTTTGCGAAACATTTCGGGATTTCGGGGGCCCGGACCCGTGGGCCCCCCACCCTCTGGATACGGCCTTATGCAAACTAAAGGGAAGAAAGATTTTTATTTTAAACAGGGAAAACTTTTTGAACAAAGTTTTGGGTGCGTTTGAGTTTGGGCTCCATAACTCCTTCCCCCTTCCCCTCCCCTTTAAAAAAATGCTACCGCCTTTTGCTTGTCATGTGTTTACCATCAGCAGCACCGGTGTTAAGTCGATTGGATCGATTGCTCCGAGCTCCCAATAGGGCCCACGCACAGTGGCGTAGCTAAATGGGGGCGGCCCTCCCCGGGTGCCACCCGTTCACGGGTGACACTCAGCCATGACGAAAAAAAAAAGAGCCCTTAAAAGCTCCATTAAACATAGCAAATACCTGAAATTGGAATTTTTTCTATCGATTTCTTTCAATTTTCAACTTTTAAAAGTTTCTTTTCAAAATGTATTCAATCTGTTTTATAACTGCTAAACACACCATTGCCATCAACAAATACCTTATATATTATGACGCCGATGATAAGAATGGTATTCCCCGCTCCCCAATTTTTTTTTCGGTTTCATAGTTGCGATTATTTTTTTTCTAAATGGCATCACAATGAACTCGCGCTAACATATTTTTTTTTGTTTAATCTTTTTACATGGGGTAGCACCATCAATAACCGCCCCGGGTGTCACCCTTGCTAGCTACGCCACTGCCCGCGTATAGAGGGGCCCCGCACTTTAGGCTCCTTTGCTTTAATTTTTCCAAGCGAAAAAGAAAAATTAAGCATTTAAAATAAACAAGCGAGCATGTAAGTTTCACAAATTTACAAGCCTTCAGCATGTGTACTTTAAAATATGAGGCAGTGAGAAGCAAAAGGATGTAAATGACCAAAAAACGATTCGGAATGAGAAGTGTCCAAAATTTCGATCTTATGGGACCTCTTTAATGCTAATATTTCTATAAATCACGCTCTTGCAGAGCACCTGATAGGGCGATCACTAATAACATCTCTTGCCATGGCTGTAGCCAAGGGGTGGGTGGGGGGGGGGCAAAATATTTTTTAAATTATTAGCTTAATCTGCAACGTTTTTTTTTTTTTTTAAGTTGACGGTTTGATATTGCATTTTAGCTCTCAAAATTGCGACATTGCACGGGAACGTTTTTATGTGTTAAGACATATATTGACAACATAAAAAGCCATTATAAGCAAACAGAAAAAGGAAAAAAGAACTTCCTTTTCTCGAGAACCTAGACAACCAACCCATTTGTTGAAGGGGGGTGGGGTGGGGAGGGTTAAAGACAACTTGAAGTGACTAGAAATGGTGCTAAAAGATCATTTTCGAAACTAAAATTAATAAAACCATATTTAATTAATTTTATGAGACAAGACAACTAAGTAACTTGGCTATTCTGTCTATTGAAAATTCTGTGTGGCCCGACCTTTAAACTTTGATGATGTTATTAATACTTTTGCGGAACAGAAAGCTCGTAGAAAAGAGCTGTATTAATAAATATCTTAAGATTAAATTATTTCATTATAAATATGTAACACCTATTGTTCTGAAAATTAAATTACAACTTGACGATTTTTTCTGGGGCTCCATCCTATGAATTTGCCACGGGCCTCAGATGGTATAGTTATGCTACTGTATGCAGTGCTAAGAAACGTGCTATTTTGCCAAAAGTTTTTTTTTTTCAACGAAAAAAAGACACAAGACTATTTAAAAAATACAGCAAAGAATCACTATTACCATCGCTTATTTTTGACAAGAATTGTTCTTCTCTAATTTTTACCGCATTGTGTAAACCTCTAAATAAATACTATTTTGATGTTAATTCAAATGTTATGTATTCCTGTCATAAGAAGTCACCGGTAAGCATGCAGTGAAACCTGCTAGATACATTTCTTTTCAATCATCACGAGTTTTCTCCTATTTCTATTATGCTTTTTAAAGTGGTTTAATACTTTTATTTCTCCCACTGAGTTTAATTTTTTTATTATTGAAGAAAGTAAAGATGTAAGTGAAAAAAACATGCTATTTTGTCGCACAGGTCCATTTCACTTTCAAAACCTGTGTATTCAATTTTCATTGCAAACTGATGACTAACAACTTTGAACTTGTTTATGTCACAACTGCACATATTTGCCTTCTTCAATTTAAACTTAATTGCTCTGCATTGGCACTTGGCACGATGGTGCATTTTGAACGTTTCTGATGAACAGAGTGCAAATAAAATTTCTTCACTTTCTCATTTATAAAGGAATAGAAAGTAAAATTTGTGAAAAAAAATGAACACTTTGTACCAAGTCGAAGAAAAATCCCATTTAAATCGAGCATTGAAATTTCGAAAATATTTAACTTACTGTGGCATTATTGCTAAGCTCAAAAAGATTCTGAATGTTTCATATTTCTTCTGAATCGCAGATTTAAAAAATAAATAAATAAGTAAGTAAATAATAATAATAACGAGAATATAAAAACATTGTAGTTAATTTTTGCAGTTTTCTCAAAACGATTAATATGCTCTTCTTAGAATCATTATGTACGTGTAATAGGTATTTTAAACTGAATGTCAAAACAAAACGTTTTGGAAATTCAACCGTTTTTTTATTTCTTTCTTTTTTCATTTTTAAATTTTTTTCTGAAGAAGTTTTTTTCTCCTGGTCCCTTGAAAAAGTTCATGAGCGGCTTCAATGACACACACACGTCTATATTTATATACTATATAAATATAATTTTTTTAGCTATCTGGAAAAAAGGGGGCCCCAATTATCTCTTGTGGGGGGGCCCAAAATTTATAGATCCGGGCCTGGTGTTCACAATCCTAAGTTATCATGAACTGAGCAAGGAAGTAAAATATTAAATCTAATCATAATGGATTTCTTTTACCCTAATTCACTTAAAAATTACAGGTATGAATAGACAATTCTCGTTTGCTATTTTCACCACAATGACTTGTTGATCTACTCGTGTAGTAATTGGAAAGTGCTCATGCACCGAAGATAATCAGTATGCACTTTGAACTGTCTGTTGTACTTCTGAAAAAGCCCCGCCTTCTGATGGATGAGGTCCTTTGTTAACAAAAACAGGATTGAATGTCTAACTCAATGATTCTCAACCTGTTTTTTTGTTGGAGCACACTGTTAAGGCTGCTCTTCAGTCAGAAAACATTTCGTGGTTAGGCTTAAGATGGCCTTCGAAGGGCATGAGAGGAGTGTGTGAACCTCAAGTGATTGACATTTCAACGACCAATGAAATGTACGATAGCTCTTGGAAGAAGGGTCTACTGTCCCCCACATTTGACCTGTCACTTCAGGCCAGCTTCAGGCATCAAGACCCCCTGCTGTCCGTGCAATCCAAGAAATCAGCCAGCGGCTTGCACGTGTCCTCAACTTCTTACAAAACGTTGCTCCTTTTCCGGTTCCCAGAATTCTCTGGCTGAGAGTTGAAACGAAAAGAAAAAATATTGTTACCCTTCTTTCATTCTCCCGAATTCTTTGTAAATTGCATATTTAGTGCTGTAAAAATGAAAATGTAAACGGTACTTTTAAAACAAAGGTTTGTCTTTCTGAGAACTTGCTTCTAGACCTAATTTAGTACAAATTGATCAATCAAAATTTGCGATAAATTGTTTGATATTCAGAAAAAAAAAAAAAAAATATTTTGCGAAAACTTGCTGAATGCTGTTCTCAGTTATTGTTACATAAAGAGCGCTAATTCGTCTCTTGTATAAAGCTTAATTTAAGAGCAGAAATTTTTGCGTTAGTATGATTAAAATTAAATGAATAAATAAGAAAAGAAGTAACCTAAGCAACGAGTTTTGCTCGAAACAGGAGTAGCAAATGAAGATTTGTTAAGCTCCACTACTCTTTTTTTTTTTTTTCAAAAACTAAATGTGAATGTTTGCGTTTCTTTCTTTATTCTATATAATTTATTTAGTTATTTTGCATTTTATTTTATTTATTTATATACACTTCTTTAATTATGTTTTGCTAATTATTGCATATTGAATACTTGATCAATATGATGAGACCATCACATTCATTTTATTTCTTTCCTTTGTATTTCTGTCATTTAAAATAAAATTCCCGAATCATTTTCCGAATAAAACATCCCGGTTTTCTTTTTCTCTGACAAAAGAACGTTTTCAATGGTTCTTTACTTTCTGTGTAGTTCCGCTTCATTGGCACTTCAATATGTAGTCAAGTAATATGTGTTTATATAAGCGTGCGCAGAGCTTTAGCAAGGGGGGGACGCTACTGTGCTAAAGGGGGTATCAAAATACACCCATAAGCAGGGCCGGCCCGACGGTATTCGGCGCCCTTGGACTTTATAAAAAAAGTCGCCCCTAGCCCTCTTTCATCATACAAACTAAAATAATATAAATTTAAATTGTGTATAATTTTATTGCGTTTTCAATTACTTTAAAAACTTTAATAATTACATACATGAAACAAATAATGCATTTTTTTCTTTCTAATGGGATGCTGTTGGCTTCTCGTAATTGTAGACCTAGTGTGGTACACAGGGATTGGTACCATCTAATCATCTCTGTCAAGCACCACAGTAGATATAGTACCATCGCTACAAGTGAATTTTGACCCTAAGTTCTTTCACTTGAAAGATGGAGTATATGATAGGAGTCACTATCATTGGGTCTGCTTACGTGAAGACAACTAGAATTGTTGAACTAATTTTATGAAACACGGATTATCATTTTTTTTTTTTTTTTTTTGCTCTTACGCTGAGGCGCCCCCAAGATGATGGCACCTTTGTACTTTGCACACTTTGCACATTGATAGGGCCCATAAGATGGGGGTCCCAGATGCATCTCCAAGGAAACATGACAAATTAAACGCAAAGAAGCATATCTATTGAATACAAACGCGAAAGAGTTTGCCAGTTTTGTAATCAGTTTTCATTTTTATTCGCTAATGGGGGTACAATGGTATCTCTAAGTCCCCGCACGCACACCTATGAGTATCTACGAATGTATTTTGATGATATAGTATTAGCTGTTGTAAAATATATATTACTCAGCAAAATTAAATAACGAACTTGAAACTGGGGATGTGCATAACATACTTTCGCTGTTGCAAAAGTATGCGGCAATTACAATGCACAAAAAAAAAAAGAAGGCAGGAAGGAAAGGAAAATAAGAACTTAAAAAAAGGAAAGAAAATAAGCAAATGGTTGGCAATGAGTTTTGAAACAGTGGCCTTTTTCCGAGCGCATTTATTTATTACTTTTTTCCTTTATTATGTATGAAACATTAAATATTTATTGAAATATTAGGGTTTAAACGACTTTTAAATTTTTTCCGTAATACACTGAATAAACGAAAGCGATAAATATTGTATTTGCCATTAAAAACTATTCAGAGCAGTGAATGGAGCTGGAGTGGACTTGAAACTATAACATAAGATTCGGAGGGGAGCTGTAGCATAGCAACTCAAAAAAATAAATTAACATAAATAATAATAATAATAATGATGATAATATTAATAACTCTGCTCCAGATCCCTGCGCAAAAGGTATTCAAAACTTTCAAAATGGCAGCCTGACTACTGGGAAGGCGATATTCCTCGGAACCAGAAGTCCCAATTTCTTATCCTGGCAATGCAAACGTTGCTTCGATAAGCGAGCTGAGGTGGTTGCTGTGATAATTTCTATTTAATACTTATCGAGAAGTCAGTTGAGAGTTTTCCTGGTTTTCTCCTATGACTGAATGTACGAAAACACCATTAGAAGACCTCGCAGGGCGACAGCTTTTTACCAAGACTTGTTGAATCGAGATAAAGTTTGTATGGTTGCAGGTTGAGGTCAGGGCTGCCAATTTTAAAACTGCAAATACGGAACAGACGGGACACATCGACAAAGGGGGGAGGGGGGGCTTGAGACGCACATTTGCATCATTTCTTCTGTGCCGATTCATCATGTGTGAGCTTGCCTGTATTTATTATCCAGTAAATAAAAACGGAGGAGCGCGGAAGATCGCACTTCAAACTGAAGCAGCATAGAACAGAAATGAATATAGCCCACGGTTCGGCAACCTGCGGCTCTTTGGATGTGAAGCTGCGGTTTTTAGTTCCATAGGCAAATATTATTTATTTTATATAAAAAAAGACATTTAAAATTGTTCTGAATTCGTTTCTAATTGAATAACCATGCAAAGCCATCGTCCCATTTAATTTGTTTGCTCAATTGTTTGTTATTGAAGTAAAAGTTATAGTGTTCCAAGTAAATGTTTAATTGTTTTAATTTTTACTTAAATAATATATAATTATCTAATAATGCCATGTATATATTATCTAATTTGTTGCAAAAAACACTACTTATATATGAATAAATAGATTAGATTTTTTATCAAGAAACTTGATTTATGCAAGTGCTATTCATTGTCGGCAAAAAAAAAAAAATGCGGCTCTTTAAAAACTTTGAAATTTTGTAAATTGTAATTTTTGACTCTTTCAACTCAAAAGCTTGCCGACCCCTGGCTAGGTATAGCCAATAAAGATTCAATATGCGATGCGACTCAAAATGACAACGGTTTTCCCGAAGGATATAATTTACGCAAAAGGAGATAAGTACATCTGGTTAAAATAATAAGGAGTAAATAAAGGAAGTCCATCTACAGCGCATTTAAAAACAGTTTCCGGAGTATATACTTCAAAAAATGTTTCAATATACCTTTTGAAACATGAAGACGGAAGTACATGATTAACAGTGAATAATCTGAAAATAATGTACATGCACAAAAAAATGACAAGAGGATTTAGTGACAAATTCAGTTATTCAAATGCAAAACCTGTAATGTATGGAATTATCTTCTGAAATGAATTCTACATACATATTTTCCTTGTCATGTTTGTTTGTTTTGTGTTTTCTGGGATGTGCGAAATAAAAAGATTCGTTGAGCTAAATTTCATTACAAAATACAAATTTTCAGGAATGTAACATACAGTTAAAAAATGAGACAATAACTTTTAAATTCTGCAATTTTTCATGCATCACGAACGGATTTCTCTCATTTTCGTTTAAAAAAATATTAACAACAACAAAAAAATAATAATAATGAAAAAATAAATGTCATATGGTGACTCAAAGTCTAAAATCAATGTTAAATTTAATGCATATTGAGATCCCGTCATATTAATCTTCAAAATTCAAGAAAAAAATTACCATTTGAAAGAAAAGGCATCCATATTGTAGTGATTAGTAATCTGACAGAGAAAATGAACAATTCGGGTTCACATGCCCATCAGTGGACTAAGAAGATAATTGAAAACGTAATTATTATTATTATTTTGGAGAGTTTTTTTCTCCTGTGAAAACAGCAAAAAATGACAGATAAAATCAAAACGTTTTTCAAATTAATTAATTCCCATGCTAACTAGGGAATTTTTAAGCTCAAACCCAGTCAATGGAAATGGTTGATTTTTTTTTTCAGGGGAAAAATTTCAAACCGCGAATATAATATTGCAATAGCTGGATTTTTAATTGCTAACGAAAAACAAAAAACAAAATTAAAAATGTTCATACATATTAGAACGGAGATTAAAAATGATTTTTTTTTTATAAAATTGTTTTTCCCGATAATGTTGTGGGGCATAGGAACTATACGCATAAAATTTGAAATGCACTTATTTCTGCATTGCGTAAATTTGAAAATTTGGATCGTGAAGGTGGTTTATTGATCAAAAGGTATTAATTGATCTATATTAATTTTAGAGGTATGTTTCTACTACCATTTCTCACTTTTCCCATGCTAGTGCGAAGGAAGATATTTTAATTTCAAATTTTGTACTCACATTTTAATAATTCTTTATTCCACCTTTCCTGCTCTATCGCAATGAAAATTTGAAAACATGTAAATTTCCCAATATTTCTGTAAATTTCCATAACTGTTGCGAATTTTGTATATTTCAACGTGGGAATGGAACCCTAAGATATTTATTGATTGATTCTAAATTTTTTTTACTTATATTTCTGGTATCATTCCACTATTTCACAACTTTTTCACAGTATCGAGGAAATAATTATTAAAAACAGAGCTTTTGCAAATTCGTATGTTTACTGCTACTATTAATTATGCAAAAAGAACAAATAATAAAAATAAGTAATTCATTTTTAAAATGCTTGTATTACTAATATTATTATTATTATTGTAGCTATTATGTTAGTTTTTATTTCCATTTAGATGTTTTAGTATTGTGTTTCATTGCTTGTAATGAACTGTTGTGAAGCTTGAAAAATGAATGTGCAAGCAAATTTTATTGTTTTCTTACCCGTTTACTAAGGACTACCAAAGGGATTCGCCATTTTCTTTCCGAGTTTTAGAAGGGCTTCGCCAGGAAAAAAAAAGTTGGGAACCCCTGACTTAAATCATATTCAGAAATTTTGCATAAGAGACATAGTTTTTTTTCTTTAATGACGCGAGTTCGCATGCATAAATTTAATGTAGAGAAATAATTAGTCTACATTTGAGCTGCGAAACTAAAGAATAAAACGACAGCTTAGTCAAAAATTGCGGACACGTGTTTCAGAGTTACAAGGAGCCCATGTTGCAATGCAAAGAAGTAAGCTTATGGATGAGAAACAACCAAACCGTTTTTATTCTTTAGCTAATGATAAGATATTATTTCGTAGTGCCACACCGCAAACATTGCATAACCAGGAATGGGCAGCTTTTGGAAAGCTGCGGGCTAAACTGAAAAGGTTAAAAAAGTCACGGGCCGTAGAGATAATCAGGTGTCAAGTTACCGAGATTCCGTAACTTCAATTGCTGATATTGGTCTGTATTGTTATTTACTTGCCATTCAAGTTATAGGAGCCAATTCCAGTGTACGAAATTATTCCCGTTTATTATTTATCTATTATTATTTTGAAAAGTTATACATTACAAATAAATAAATATATAAACATTAAATCAGAATACCTCATGAGAAAAAAATCCATACTTTTTGTTTGCTTTTCCCTCTGAAGAGAAAACATGGATTCCCCAGCACTATTAGGCTTGCTATTTTGCAATTAACTTTTTTCTCGTGTTCGTAGAAAGGTACAAGGGGAAGAAGGAAATTTTTTAGGAACACTTTCCAGAAAAGAATTCATTTATTGATGAAAAAACACCGCTGTAAAATTCCCAGAATTGTGCACCGTGAAAAAATACCGGAGGAAAAAATTAATAAGAATACAAAATGGAGGTCAACTTACAGGGGTTTCTGAAAATTGTGTGTCAAGTTAGAGAGTTTTTCGCCCATTGAAATTAGCATTGGGCCAAGCATTAGGGGAGGGATATGACGACTTACCAAGGGTTAGTATAGACTTATCTGCGCGTCGAGCTACCGAGGTTCCACTGTATTTAGTTTAGTCATGTGAACTGTGAAGAAAATAATTTTTGCGATTCAGGAAAAGAAACATGTGGTTTGTTTTCTAAACAATGTCCCATGCTTTTCGCCATTCCCCGAGGAAGTGTACTGTACAGTGGAACCTCGCTATTCGCACACAATTCATTCCAGGAGGCAGCTCGAATGGCAACTTGTACGAATAGCGAATTATTTTTTCACATAAAATACAGTGTAAATTGGATTAATCCGGTCCAGACACACAGATGGTTGCTTATTTAAACCTATGAAAAACAAATGTACAGTACTGTACATGAAATTATAGATAAATTAAAATTTAACTGCACTTTGCTTGTACTGAGGTGAGCTGATGCAGGGCCGGATTAAAGATTTCTGGGCCCATAGGCATTAGAAATGGTAGGGACCCCTCACATTTGGATTTAATAATAATTATAATAATTAAAATATGATGCGTAATTATTTGATGACTATAATAACTGATCATATACAATGTTATTGGGAACCCTTTTTAAATAGTAAAATGAATTAAAATATAATTTTAATTCATTGAAATTCGCTATCATTAACACAGATCTTTAAAAAATAAGCAAATAATACTAAAATATGATAAAATATTTAATTTAAATAAAAATTTTGAAACATTCCACTAAAAATGAACATGACAAATTCTGTTCAAATGAATATAAAGTTATACTTAATAAAATGCCATAAGAGCATTTATAGCTAATTTGAGAAACAATTTAATGTTTCAAAAGTGTTTAACTTATCTTCAAAGTTTTACCGTTTAAAAATATCATTCACTGTAAAAAATGTTTGCCCGAAAATACAAAAGAATCTTCTGAAAATCGTTTATCCGTAGTCTGACGTTAAATTGCAGAGAACTAAAAACAGGAAACTACGAAGTCCTTAAAAAAGGTAATTACAGTGAATAAAAAACAAAGAACATTCTGTAAATTGATAGCAAATAATGTGCAGTGGTGAGCGGTCACCATCTGTGAGTACTCTGAACTACTATTTCTTGAACAAACATAGTTGAAGGTGAATTCATTTGAGCTCACGCTGTTGTGATTCCTGTGTCTTAGGCCTCCCCCCCCCCCCGTCCATCCCCCAATAATTGTTCATATTTCATTAACTATTATGCTTGGCCATTTTACGTTTTTGAGATTCTTTCACTTGGGTGTGACAAATAAATTCATAAAACTTTCGTTAGTAGTCCCACGGCATGGCCCTTTTAGCTCAACATTGGGAGTAGAGCCATATGAATCCCTTAACTTAAGATATGAAATTGTTGAAGGGGTTCCGGGGGATTCTCCCTCGGGAAAATTTTGAAAACTAGATGCAAACTGGTGCATTTTGAGGCCTTAGAAGATGCATTTGGGACTTCAAAAAATTAGAGGTAAAAAAAGAAAACACAAAATTTTGAAAATTTAAACGTTTTTACTCATAATAATGCAGAACAAAATAGCTTTTTAAAAAAAAAAATCCAGGTAGCAGTAGTACCCTACCGCCTCTTCCCAAAAGGATGCTTTGAAAATTTGTAAAAGAAAAACTATTATATTGTTTGAATATGACACGTTTTATGTTTCACTATCACAAGCTTTCACCCCCCCCCCCCTTCCCAAAAGCATGCTTTAAAAATTCGTAAAAGAAAAACTATTGTACTGTTTGAGTATAGCATGATTTATACTTAACTTTTACAAGAGGAAAAGACCTTGACTTTTTAAAGTTTAAATTTTTTAAAATTTGCAAAATTTTCTGTTCCCTAAAACTGCCTTCCTATAGGAGACGGCCAACTGATCAACGACGAGAGAAATAAATCGTAACTTTCGAGACGATGCTCCAATTTCACCCTTTTGCAGTCAGGTTTCAGGTTCAAAAATCCAATGATAAAAGCAAGTCTGTCGGTGATACCAGGGGGACTGGCAAAAATTCTCCAGCCTTTGGACATTTCAGTAAACAAAAGCTTCAAATCTCATGTCCGACATCGATGGGAGAATTGGATGTCTAATGGACTGCACAGCTACACCAAATCCGGGAAAATGAAACGCGTTACATATGCCGAAATTGCTAAGTGGATTAAGGACTCTTGGGACGCGGTTTCAATTTCTACGATTAAAGCTGGATTTCAAAAAGCTGAAATAACTCACGATCTCAGAAGTTATGAAGATCTTGAAGCCAGCAGTGAATCAGATATTGATGATCGAATTCCAATTCACAATTTGCCAGAGGACCTAATGGAACTTATTAATTCTGATACAGAAGAATATGATTTCGATGGCCATGTATAAGCAAAATATGGTAAAATGAAAATTTTTTTTTAATCTTGTTATTGTGTAAATGTTAAAAGTATTTTGTAATTAAAAATTAATTACTTACATGAAATAATTCCCTATACCGTACATAGTGAGTTATTTATGTTTTAGTTTTGGGTGCGGGCTATACACCGAACATGATTTTTTTAGAATGAATTTTTCTTCCTGCGGACTATACAACGATGCGGGCTATATACCGATAATTACGGTATTTTTCTGTTTTCGCCTATACGATAGATATTACTAATTAAGGCACTAAATATCAGATGCATAGTTAAACTAAATCTGGATTAAAGAGAAATCTTTCCAAAAAGAATGCAAATCTATTCAGTCGACTCATTTTAAGTTGACCCCCAAATTCCTTAAGTGAATTTTTGGAAAAAAAAATAATTTTTTAATCAAAATAAAAATTTTAAAGGCTTGAACGGTAGATTATTTTTTATGTTATTTTAAGAGCTAAGTTCTTGAACATCGGCGAATTTCAGATGTAGATTTGTTTCCCTTCTAGCCCGTATATCCCTTTTTTTGATTCATAAATTTTGTAAAATATGAGTTGACTTATGCCCGATTATATAAACGTTATCTAGACACGGTATACGGTAATAGGCATTTCAGAGAAAGAAATCTTATCGAACAAGTATTAAATATAATAAGATATTAAAATTATTTTTTACCCAGCCTAAAAGACTTAATAAACAAAATAGTCAGTCGAATAATTAAATAGACAAATAAAATATATATTTAGGGATTAATTAAAGTAAAAGACATATAAGCTATTGTATGAAAAAAACCACGACCATAAAAAATAAAAAGACTCGAATTTTTTAATTAAAAAACGTATATCAAACTCACTGCTTGTATTCCAAGTCCATACTAATGGCGTAGGGACCGTTCATAAATGATGTCACGCTTTTTTCCCACATGTTTGACCCGCCTCCCCCCTTTGTCACAAAATGTCACACTTCAACGAACCCCCCTCCCCCTTCGTCACATGTCACGCTATGTTGCATAAGCAGGGATGTCACACTTCTTGTTACCCCCTCCCCTCTCCTTGGCGACAGTTTGAAACAAGGGGGAGGGGGTGACAAAAAGTGTGATATCACACATTTTGGTGTCTATAAAGACATTTACAATCAACAAATTAAGTTTTTTCGATTTTCATAATTTGACTTTTAAAGCTTTATTAGTTTCACTTTGTATCGGAAACACCGATGGTGATTAACCTTTAGATTGGCCTTCCTTACGGCTGCGGTACAGCATATGTACCAGACCTTTCGTCCCCTTCCTGAGCGGAAGGAAATCAACAGGAGGTGTGAAAATTACTGAGAGTTATTAGCATTTCCTGTCATCACGAAAAGTCTTGGCGAAATACGCGGCGTTAATTTACTGTCTGGCGAGTATTTGGAATGTTTCTGGTTTAGATACACATATATTCGTCGGATAACATTTATTATAGTCCTATAAATACTTTCTTTCTTGGTTTTCTAATAAAAACCACATGTACACTACGCGTGTCGAAGTCGAAATAATAAGAGTCCACCCCATGTCATACATTCCGGTAAGTGCATTCAGCAAGTACAATAGCTGGACATTCGGTCTTGCTTTTGTTAACAAAGGACCTCCCCCCGGAGCCATCAGCAGACAGGAGTTTGTTAGAAGTACAACAGACACTTTGAAGCTCATTCTGATTATCTTCGGTGAATGACCGCTTTCCAGTTGCTATATGAGTAAATCAACAAGTCATTGTGGTGAAAAGAGCACAGGAAAATTGTCTATTCATACTTGCAATTTTTAAGTGAATTAGGATAAAGTAAATCCGTTATAAGGATATCAATTTCAGCAATGAGGAGATACTTTACTTCCTTGTTCAGTTCGTGATCGTTTCATATTCTTATCATGAAATACCACGTAAAGCAAGAAGTTAACTTAGGAGAAAAATAATAATCTATTACGGAGGGTGCGGGGAGGAATAAAGCGCTGCGAATTATAGAATTCGTGTACTAATAATATACTTAAAGTGTTTTACTTGTTTATTGAGGTTGTTGATAATGTATTTTGCAGATGTTTAATAAAAATGCTGTCATCATGACTTCGCATCTGAGATGTTTGTCGAAATCTAGGCAAATTATTGATGCTCTAAAACCATTGAAAGGTCACTACTATTCAACTAAATGGAACAGCACTTTTTATTGTTAATTGTAACTCTAATTTGGGCAGAAATTTTGATTGCCTTATTAGCCTAGCAAAATTTTTTAGACAAACATAGGGAAACTCACATTAGACTTCAATAATAAGTTGTAGTTTAAATGAGGAAGAAAAAAAAACTGCATGTTTCCAAAATTATTATTATTATTTTCATATCTTCCTTTTTTACTTTCTTTCGGAAATTAACTTTAGAAATCATATAGGTAATTACTTTGAATTGGCGATTGGGGGCAAAAATATAGCAACTGAGTAACGAAAGTTTATATTTTGGCAACCCTTCTAATGAAGTCAATCACACTCAGAAGAGGTATAATGGGAGTTAAGGACCCCCGGTGGTCACACTGAGGAGAAAAAAAATCCGCAGTTTTGCCGTTGTATGGATGAATTTCGGGAGCTCGAGCCCCGTAACTTAAAGGTTAAGCTTTAAATTTATTTCTAGTAAAAAGTTTAAAAGGGAATCTTTTTAGACATGTACCTTATAAGATAAAATAGAGTAGGTCATTTTTTTAGAATTGGAACAATCAATATATTTTGCTTTTAAATGGTAGTAACCTTTTTTGTTGCAAACCTTAATCTCAATTTATACCAATTAAACCCACGCGTCATCACTATTATTGATATCCTTAAAAATGCCATTACAAGTTCAAAAATAAAATTAGAAATGCGATCTATGATGTAAGTGCTTTGTTTCTGAACTGCAACGCTGCAAGTACATACGCTTATGTAGGTAGTATAATATAGCGTCACATGTGATTAAATAGGGAAGGGGGTCAAATATATTGAGAAAAAGTGTGACGTTGTTTATGAACGGTACCCTGGCTGTCCTTTTCCAGAGTACTTGCCCCAAGTTACTGAGTCTGAGTGTAAAGCCAACATATATGGCATCTATTTCTGTTCCACTTAATTTAACTTTGTGAAACATTCCTTTATCTTTTTTTTACTTTGGGATCATTCATAAATGATGTCACGCTTTGAAGGGAGAGGGGGTTCGTGAAATTGTGACAAAATGTGAGAAGGGGAGGGGAGGGGTATTGAATGCTAACTACGGCCATACTGACTGAACCTTTACGATTATCTCAGACTACCCCCAATACGAGGGGGTGCGACCGCAGCGCTGTCCTCCTTCGCACTTCCCACAAACTCTCTGACAAACTGACAACCAGCACCGGCCTTAAGAGCTGGGCTGGCAGAGCTTTGCCGACCTGCTTTACCGACCCGGGGCCATAGTCATGCTACAAAACAAGCCTTACGTCACCCGAATCGGATAGTGCTATTTTAGTCGCCTCTTACGACACGCATAACTACGTCGGCGCTATTCTACGCCGGCCATCGCACGGCGAAGGAGGGGAGAGGTAACAAGAAGTTTGACATCAGGCTTATGCAACATAGCGTGACCCGTAACAAAGGGGGAGGGATATGTTTAAGTGTGACATTTTGTAACAGAGGGGGGAGGAGGTCAAATATATGGAAGAAAAGCATGACATCATTCATGAACGATCCCTTTATAGATAATTTAGAATGTATAACATGCTTATGAGGTGCATGTGATTAGAAATCTTAATTTATGGAAAATAACTCTTCAAAGCACGGCCGTGGGAAAGGGCCCCTCCGAAACTTTCCCAAACTATACCCAAAAAATACTGCTTTATATATATATGTATAACTTATACACATAGGTATATACATACATATATACATATTGCATGTATACGTATATACGATACGTATATCGTACGTATACGTACGCATCGTACGTATACGTATACGCATGTATACGTATATCTTACATATACGATATATACAGGGGAAAAGTATTTATCGAGAAATGTGTTGGATCCTGCCCCCCCCCCCCCCCCCAAACAAAACAGAAGTCTGGTTACAGTACTGCTTCAATGAATATTCTAGGCTCTAAGGTTTCATATTCCGGACAGTTGTACATCTCTATTTTCGTTTCAACAAATATTTGTAATTTTTTTTTCTTGTAAAATAAGGCCTTATAGCTTTATACAGTCCGTAAAAAAGTAAATAAAACTAACTAAATAAATAAATAAAAAGTCATTAACTTTTGAAGTTTCCTTACTCTTTCAATAGGAAAAAAAATTGGAAGGACAGCAATGGCATTTAAAAATATCTTAAAAAAACAGAAAATTTGTATTATTAAATTATTTTAAAACTACAAGGAATTTTCACTTTAGGGGCCCCCAGATTTTATTCAAACATTTTGTAATTTAAAAACAAAATCATTTTGCACGATAGGGGCTTCCAAATGTTAGTCTGACTCTTTGACATTTGGAAAACAAATTAGTTTTTGCTCTTTGAGGGCCTCCAAATTTGGTGTGACTGGCAAGTTTTACAAAATCATACTGAATGTTATGTTTAAAAAATTTTTGTTGCGTGAGAGGCCTCCAAACATGACTTGTGCCTATAGTAATTCAAAATGTAAATCGGGCCCTGCCAATGGCACCGAATTTTGAAAACTATCTTAAAAGGAACAAATGCCGTTGAGAATTTCTCCTGGACTTTTAAAAACTAGTCAATAAATAAATAAATAAATAAAAATAAAGTAGGAAACAAAAATATAAATAATTACAATTATCATAATTAAAGATATTTTGAATACATTTTTCAAATAACTACTTGGTGCATACCGAATGATAGTTCGGATATATAAATAAAAATATGAAAACTTCCTACGTTTTTAATATAGGAATAACTTAAGAACTGAAAACCAAGAAATGCTTTAGATTTCACATTTTAAAAAGATACAATTTATTCCCCTTCATAAATTTAATTAAGAAACATAAAAGATTAATTTCCAAAACTCAGCTTATTAACTCATTATCGTAACAATTAAAAGCGGAAATGAAAAGCAGCGTCTTTTGTGTGCTCTGTGTAATTAATAATAAAAAACATTGCATACTCAAGGTTATAGGCAGACAGAGATAGTTTAAAATCCCCAATACGGCGCGGCGCCTTCTAATTTAAACAGCATGCCCATTTGTGTGTGGTCAATTGGTCTACCGTTAATAACCCCTGTTGACTGTCATCGAGGAGGGCTATGTTCATCAAGGGTAATAAAAGGGTATAAAACATCTGCAAAATTACCTACTGTACCAGAAAAAGCCTGAAACGAGTCCATCCATCATTTTTGGACAGGAAGGGAAGTAAATCAGGGAAAAAAAAAATACCCCACGTGTCTTTCTCTTTTTGTATCACCAACTAGAATTTGTGTCCCTTGCACATGGAACCACTTCGTGGGAAAGAAACAATCTATTCTATGACCAGCTGCGTTTTCTTGAATAGTGGAAGAAAATGTTTTCGCAAAAAGGAACGGAAATGATCCTAAAATTGTTTGGTTAAAGAAAGTTTTTTTTTTTGCATTTTACGTTTAGGACTTCTCAGGGCCCTTGAGGAACCACGGGGCCCCTAGGCAGTTGCCGACTTTGCCTATTTGGTAATCCGGCCCTGAGCTGTAGAGACGCTATAAGGAGAGACGCGACATATGCAGGGATAAAGAAAAGCCGACTTCTAACCACCTTAGGGCTTGTTGGGGAACTTCTCGTAGACTTAACACAGGAGAAACGAGAGGGGTTTACAAAAACGCTTATTTCACGGAAGCAAGGTTTTTCAGCAAAATTTTAGTGCCATGTTCCAAAGTAGGAAAACACAGGCTTCAATTTCATACCATTTTTATGTGTCAAACAGGCATATTAGTTGTATTAATTAATGTTTTACTGTTCGGAATCTACCATCTTCTTCCAAATTTCTGATGGGAGAAAAAGAGAAGTTCTTGGCTGTGTTTTGGCGGAAGTAGTTGGCGCTGTAAATAATTTATCGGAGAGTGAATGTCCAAACACTCTGATGAATGATTTTTGAGGTTCTTTTCTTTTTTAAATTAACATGCAAACTGTGCTGAATTAACAGAAATCGTTATTATTAAACAGTTGTGCATTCAACACTATTCGCAGTTTTAAGAATTCATAATTAAAAAATTACGACAGACATGATATGCATATCGATCACAATCGTATCACACGATCGATCACAATCGTATGCATATCATGATATGCATATCGATCACCCAAATTAGTGAAGGATTATGTTCGTGTAAATGTGTGACTATTAAATGAGTTAATTATTAATTAAGCTTTACTTAGTCGTTCCAAATCTACTTGTATTTATAAAATATGTCAATACAAAAGAAATTTCTCATCGGAGTTTTCGCTCATAACATAAAATTATGTTAAATAAAGTGTACCCGTCTTAGGCAATTTTTTAGCGATTGCATCTTATGTAATTAATATATATTTGCTGGATATGAACAGTTATCAATTATTCAACAAAGTACATCTGGTTTTGATGTACAATAACTGTAGTAATAGAAGAAAACTTTTGTATAGGTGGATTAACGTCATGTTTAATACTGAAAATTAATTTAGAGAAAATGACTTCACTCCATTAGTTTAGTCAGTGTATTACTGAATCACAATCAACTGAAAGTCAATTACTGCATTGAAAAAAACACGATCACTGTGACTTACTTTATGCTCAATCTCATAGTTATCCAGCTTTTTAAATAATGTAAATTTGTTGATTAGATACTTGTCATTACATTTATCAGCATATGAATATCTTAATGTATATCACGATCACGAGCATAGCATACTTGAAATTTGACCGAGCCCAAGAGCGTAGCAGTTTAAAAATCATGGGAGTGGCTCAAACAATTTTCTTTCCAATTGCTCACAATTATTTCCAAGAAAAACCAATCAACAATTAAAAAGTAATTAGTATTTACTAATTATTATTAATATTAATCACAAAAAATCACTAATAAATGAATATTTTTATAGATCATTAAAATAAATTAATAGTTTTCACAAAATAACCGAAAGTCTATGTAGTATGATTTCTAATGGGAGGGGCTCAGGCCCCCTGAGAGCCCCCCCCCCTTTCCTACGCGCCTGACCGAGCCCCCTCAATAACTCCTTCAGAAAACGGGAAGTTTCAGAACCCTCCCCTTCCTACGCCACATATATATATATATATATAAGAAAAATATTTATATATTTAAAAATAATTATAAGTATATAAAATCAACAAACTTAATTGGGGACTATAAATATAGCTGTCTATCTGAATATATATTGCATCTATATATTTAGTGCAAAGAAGAAACGTTATTTCACTTTTCACTTGCTTACTGACTTATGTATGCTTACTGACTGATATAACTTGCCCAAAAATCTGTTATTAAAATTTTTGTATTTCAACATTATTCAGATATTTTAATGCTAAATTTGTGTACTTATATTTCAGGCATTCTAAATTTAATTTTTAATCTATTAAATGATTTATACAGTTATTACTATTTTTTTTTATAAAGTATTGTATTAAAAATGCGAAGTATTGACTATTATTGAGTATTAATTTTATCTTAACCCTAAGAACTGCCTTTAAGCAGCCTATTATTTCGATATTGATTATTTGTACTTTTTGTTAGAAACTCAATGATGATCAAGAAGAAGACACGGAGCTAATTACCTGAACTTTTACGTTTTTTGCATTTTCGCCCACTTTTTCACTTTTTTTTATATTGTTAGGGTATTTTACAATTTAGGTTTTTACATGTTAGGATATTTTACTAGGTAGGTTTTTTATGTTAGGTTTTTTCATGTTAGGGTAATTATTTGTTAGGGTAATAGAGATTTCGGGGATAATAATATCCGACGGGGTGTTTTTAATATGCATTGAAACGTTATATTTATTATTATGCTTCAATGCGTATTTTTTTTGTAACTTTGCATATGCATTTGAGCAGTATATCTTAAATGACATATTGTTTCACATGTGTATGCAAAGCCAATCTATAATTGAACATGAGATTTATAGCTTAATTGATATAAATCTTGATGTTCAATATTTTTGTACAGATTTTTGTATATTGTTATTGTTATACTATATGTTACTGAATTATGTTATTATTCCTATGTTATTCAATATGTTATACAAAGTGCTATGTTATTACCATGATGAAAATAAAGAGAGTAATCATAATGGTCAGCAGTTAGCGAGTGACCGTAAATTTAATTTGCGGCACCGTTAATGTTGACTTTTAGGAATTCCTAAAAAAATAAGACAGAAACGTAAGTATAGTTTTGCATTGCAGTGTAAAGCCGGTATGTACTCAAAAATATGAGTGTGTGTTTTGATACATACTCATATTCGAGCCCCTGAGCGTACTCAAAAAAATGAGAACGTGGATTTCTCAAATTTAAGAGTTAAGTACTCGGAGCTATTATAAGAACGTGAAGTACTCAAAAATGAGTACATTTTTCTTATTTTTAAGTATCCAGTTTTAACAGTGTAAGCACAAAAATAATAAAGTTAAAAAAAAGATCTGAAACGGTGATTTAACTTTAAACGCAGAGTCCTGGCTCCTGTCTAGTAACCTTTTTTTACTAGAGGGGATAATTAGCTTAATGGCAGGGACTGATTGAGACCCCCGGAAGAGCGACTCCCCCATGCAAGAAAGGCAATTCTTTTACCGCCGAGAGGAGAACATGGGCCCAATGTCATCTCTTTCCTTATAGCCTCTTTACTGAGCTGATGGCATATGTGGAATGTTGAGATGAGGAAATGAAAGGACTGGAAGACGAAGAGGAGGCCCCTTCTATAAAAACATCAGGTAATATCCCTTCAAGTGTTTTCTCCCTTTCTGTTGTCCTTTCTTTTTGCACTAGAAGAATCTTGGGCTTCTTTCCCTAAAAACCTGTCCAATGTTGTCTGGCTTTGACGATTGTTCAGAATTTTTCTAAAATGGCCAATAACATTGTCGTTGAACAAAGCATCCCAACATTGCTGTTGACCACAGCAGTGTTGGGATGCTGCTCAGGATTTGTATACGACTGAAATTTTTCCGTAAGCGCTGTCGGTTTTTTTTTTTTTTTTTTTTTTTCTGAACTGTATGAAATTCGGCGTGGTTAAAAAAATATTTCACTCCGAGAGCTCCTTCCAATACGCTTTTTCAAAGGAACTTGGATCTTCTGCAAAGAATTTGCATACTTTGCTTCATTTTTTCCCGAAGGCGCTAATGTTCAGAATTTTTGAACTGTTCAAAATTGAACGAAAAATTGTTCAAATCAAAAAGTAAAATATGAAAATGAGATGTCCTCGCCAAGATCTTTCGAATGCAGGGAAAAAAATCTTTCGAATCGGACAATTCCTTCAAAAGTTATTGGGGGGGGGGGAGAGATGCGCACCCAGAACCCCCCGCACCTGCCATTATCTGGCGCATCGGATTTTTAGATGCCCCCGAGGGCTTGCCCTCGGGGACAAATGGGGCCCTGCAGTGGGGGGAGACAGACCGACAGACACAATTACCCCATCTCAAACCCTTACTTTCAATTTTTTTTTTATTTTTTACAATGTGTATTTATTTACTTCACTTGTTTATGACCTTTTCCTATTTTTAACGATATTCTTGTGATATGATACATTAGCCTTCTTTCGTTGTTTTTTTTTTTACTTTTACGAAAAAGTAGGATAAGAAGAAGTAAAAGATATCGAAAGATGGAAAAATCTTATGAAAGAAAAGGCTAATAAATATTACGAATGGCAAAAAAAAAAAACATTACAAAAAAGGAAATAAAAGAAAGAAAGGAGGTTGTTAGTATTCCCCCCCCCCCCCCCCCAGCTGTCCACCTTTATATGTAATTTTGTTTTTCAAAATTCCAGCTCCACCGGAAGATTTTTTTTTTTTTTTTTTTTTTTTTTTTTTTTTTTTTTTTTTTTTTTTTTTTTTTTTTTTTTTTTTTTTTTTTTTTTTTTTTTTTTTTTTTTTTTTTTTTTTTTTTTTTTTTTTTTTTTTTTTTTTTTTTTTTTTTTTTTTTTTTTTTTTTTTTTTTTTTTTTTTTTTTTTTTTTTTTTTTTTTTTTTTTTTTTTTTTTTTTTTTTTTTTTTTTTTTTTTTTTTTTTTTTTTTTTTTTTTTTTTTTTTTTTTTTTTTTTTTTTTTTTTTTTTTTTTTTTTTTTTTTTTTTTTTTTTTTTTTTTTTTTTTTTTTTTTTTTTTTTTTTTTTTTTTTTTTTTTTTTTTTTTTTTTTTTTTTTTTTTTTTTTTTTTTTTTTTTTTTTTTTTTTTTTTTTTTTTTTTTTTTTTTTTTTTTTTTTTTTTTTTTTTTTTTTTTTTTTTTTTCTGGAAATGTTTTGCTGGTCTTGCTGTTTTCCAAATTTCGGTAACATGCTTTGAAAATATTTTATAGAGCGAAACGTCTAGCAGTACCACGTTTTTTCCAAAATTCATTTTTTAACGATTTTTTAAAAATACGGTAACTGAGATTTAAAAAAAGCAAAATCTAAAAGACCGAGATATAGGCTTGAAAAATACTCAAAAAAATTCCGGACTCGAAAACTTCGAAGGAACTTTCTAAAACTTAATACAACTTTTCCCGTAGGTTAACATTGGTTTCGAAAATTTGAAACTCTGACTGAGGAGCAGCCTTAAGGCTGTGTGCCTACCCTAATAGCTGTCCCGTCAATATCAATGATCACCGCGGATCTCCCGTTTACCTTGAAGGCAGAGTCATCCATGCAGCTGCTTGCTTTTGTGAATCCAACTTCCAAGAAAAGAACCTCGGGATACTTTCTACCCAATTCTTCTTGTTCTACGCTCTTCCAAAAAAAATGTTTTTCAACTTTTCAGAAATTATCTCCAATCAAATATATATATATATAAAACCAAATCAAATATTTGGTTTTAAAGTTTCAAAATCAGATTAATATGTTTTTTTTATCTGCATAAAATAAAATTATTTATGAAAATGTATTTGCGCTATTATTTAGGGACACTTTTTTTCGATATATTTTTGGCTCCCTCCTCCTTCTGTCACAAAATGTCAAACTTCATTATAACCCCTACCCCCTTTATCACATGTCACGCTATAATACATAAGCATATATACTTGCAGTTCACAAAGAAAGCACTGCGCTATAGATCACGTTTCTGATTTTATTTTTGAACTTTTAATGACGTCTGTAAGCATAATAATAATTATGATGATTACATGTGTACTTAATTTGTATAAAGTGAGCTTATGTTTACAACAAAAAGATAATATGTTTTACTATTCTAGCCTAATTAATTGTTTGAATTCTGAAAAAATAACCGACGCAATTTTACCCTAAAAGTGTAAATGCCTAATGAAATTTCCTTTTAAGCTTTTAACAAGAAGTAAATTTAAATCTTAGTCAGCATCGGTGTTTGTGATACAAAATGATCAATAAAACTTTATAATCAAATTATGGAAATAACAAAACTTTAAAAATAAATTTAATTTATTGAGGTGCGAGAATTACCCGTATTTGTGTATTTATCAATTTTTTTTTATCATACTTGAGTGTTTGAAAATTACATTCTTTTGAAAAGTATATGGTTTGAGCTGTAGATAGAATATTTTTGTGTACAAAGCATTTTGAGATCCAAAAAGAAAGAAAAAAATATGAATTTTTTACCGAACAATCAAAATAACTTTGAACTCACTAACTGCAACTTAAAACTAATTTTTCTTCATTATTCATGAAATGTAGCAAAAATAATGGACTAATACGAAATTACGAACAAATAAACACAGAAACACGACGCGGAAAACATATCAAATTCACAAGGAATTTTATTCACTTCCATAAGTCATAAGTTTTTCTGCTGAATTCATATTTATTTTTTTGCTAAAATCTATAAATTAGCTTTTGCACTTAAATGTTATCCTTAAGTTATGATTAATTTCATGTCAGAATAGTCGCATTATGTGAAGGTGCAATTAAAAAAAATGTTGGTAGTATTTTTGCAGCAAGCACAAATGAATAAAAAATGACGAATACATTGTACTCTCCTTTCAAAAAGAATCATTCCTTTTTATTAAGCCCCCCCCCCCCCCGTCATGTCATCTCGCCTAAATACCAAACCAGTTCTTCGATACTATTTCAGTTAACGATATTAAACGTCACTAACGGTTGCTTCTTGATATAAAACTGCATTTTAATTCATATTAATTTACAAAAAAAAAATAATAATAATAACCTTAAGTTACATTAGAAGCAACTTATGTTTCGTTTTTTTAAACGCGAGAACATTTACTTTCGAATTTTAGATGTTCGTGAGTAGAAAAAAGTTTTAAATACTAGGTAAAGAAAAATATGCTATAAAATGGCATTACTGTAAATTCTGTATTGAAAATTTTAATGTATTTTTTTTTACAGAATCAGGGATCTGAAGCGGAACGGGGGGGGGGGGGGGGAGCAGTGAGGCAACCAGATTTTGCTCGAACCTGGAACGGGGCCGAGGAAAGAAATTTGTTGTGCTCCACTAATCCGGTTTTATGTTTTTGTTTTATTTTTTTATCACATAAAATAATAAACTTAAACGCAGGTATAAATAATATAATTTATTAGAATTATTCGGAGCACGGAGAAGAACTGGAGCAAAAATTTAGAAGTCGGAGAGAGGAACTAATATATTTTTTTTTTTACCTAAATGCAATACATTTTGTTTTCAGATCATTGTTTTAAAAAGTTACACAATCAGTCTAACGCAGCGTTTCTCAACCTTTCAGTATTCGCGGCCCAATTTTCTATCATAATTTTCATCGCGCTCACACTTACCATAAAATGTATACAACAATACTGTATATTGAGTACTGATTCTGTTTTTGAATTATTTTTAACTTACCGCCAAAGCAAGAGTAAAAACGAGTAATTTAGTAATAAAATAAATTTAGTAATAAATCACTATTTCAATTTTGGGCATTAGTAGATTATGATCTTTCTGCACTAAACACAAGGGTATTTCGCGTTCTATTACCATTTTGTGCAACTAGATTTTCTGCTGTGACTTTTTTGAAGTCAAGCTATAGATCTTGGCTAAATATAGAAAACAGAGGCACTGAAGGTGGCTATTAGGGTGGGTCGAAAAAAAGTAATGTTTTTTTTTTTGAAACGCTATACCGCGGAAAACTTGCCTCTGGGGTAGGTAAGTAATATGCAAATTAAAAACCGATTTTTATTGAACCCCTAGCTAGAGCATTGTACTTTAAATTTTCAATTTTTTTTTCGAAAATCAAGTCATTTTACAAGTTTTTTCGCAGAAGTCAGCCATTAATACTTTAAACTGCCATAGCGAAAATCATTTATTAAAAGGGTTGAAAAGCACCTAAGAAAATTCAAACAGTCAAAATCTTCCAATTTGCGATAGCGCAAAAGACTCAAAAATCGGTAAATTATTGCATTTAAGGTACATACTAACACCTTATGTGAAAGCCATGCTGAGTTATGTGCTAATAGCCCATTTCTTTCTTTTTTTTTTTTTTTTTACTTCACACTTCAATTCATTGTAATAGAATAGCGTTCCCCAACCGGTGGTTCGCAAGGTGTCGGAAGGGGGTTCGCGAATGTAATATTGCAATGGGGAATTTTTAATTGCTAACGTACAAGAAAAAGCTAAATAATAAATTTACATACGTAATAGGACGTAGTGTAAAAATGATTTTTTTAAATAAATTGTTTTTCCGATAATGCATAAAAGTTGTGGACTGGATAGGAAGCATTCGTACAAAATTTGAAATGCCCTTATTTCTACTATTGTCTAATTTCGAAAACTTGAATCACAAAGTGGTATCGGAAGAAATTCCTTGATTAATTTAAAATTTTGAACGTATATTTCCCCTACCATTTCCCACTTTTTCCTCACCAAAGCGAAGAAAAAGATGTTTTACAAAAAAAAGTTGGGAACCTCATTAATAAAATGACAATATGAAAGAGTGGTTCCCAACCAGTTTTTTCGTGCGAACCCTTTCTAAGATCCGAAAGAAAATGGCGAACCCTTTTCTGTAGCCCTTAGTAACGGGTAACAAAACTAAAATTTGCTGGCACATTTATTTTCCTTTTTGTACAGTAGTTCATCACAAAAAAACAAAATGGAATAGCAAAATATCTATGATTCAACCAAAGCAAAAATACAGCTACAAAAAAAAAAACATTTGTTTTTTTAATTATTACTTTTTATTAAATGTTCATTTTGAATTATTAATAGAGCAGTAAAAAAATCTTTAAAAATTATTTTACCGTTAATTGCAAAAAAAAATGTTAGTAGAGTGTCATGAGAACTAACGATAAGTATCATAAGAACTAACCATACGTACACAATTTTGAATCAATCAATAATTATCTTTATGCTCAAAATTCGCAAAAGTTGTGGAAAATTACAATATTAAAATTCATTTGTTTCAAACTTTTCATTGCGAACATGCAGAACAGTTGGAATAATTTGTGATAAATGCGAATACAAAATTTAAAAAAATAAATGATTAAATAACCTCGCTGAAGCAAAAAGTCTGTATGGGAGAAATTAGTCGAAAATAATGCAAAATTTTACATTTAGGAAAATTTTCATTTTTCCGACTTTTTCTTCGCGTTGGTGAGGAAAAAGTGGGAAATGGTAAGAGAAACATACATTGAAAATTTTAAATTAATCAAGGAATTTCTTCCGATACCACTTTGTGATTCAAGTTTTCGAAATCAGACAATAGTAGAAATAAGGGCATTTCAAATTTTGTACGAATGTTTCCTATGCCAGTCCACAACTTTTATGCATTATCGAAAAAACAATTTATTTAAAAAAACATCATTTTTACACTCCGTCCTAATACGTATGTAAATTTATTTTTCAAATTTTTCTTGTACGTTAGGAATTAAAAATTCCGTCATTGCAATATTAATTTAGCGAACCACCGGAACGCTATTCTATTACAATGAATTGAAGAGCCACATGAGATCCGCCGAGCTTTTTGTGAGTGGCCTGGAATACACCTCATTTCTTGTTTTTACATTCTAAATGTACTTTTAATTTAAAAAAAGTCGTGGATTAATTGGCAAAAAAAAGGACCGATTATGGCAGATCACCAATTACTGCCGATTAAGCGGTGCATCCATAGAAAATATCACGCGTAGTGTCGAAAAAATGGTTCCCTGTAATTATGAATATTTTCGAATTTTCACGTCTAACCTTTGAAAAAAAAAAAAAAACATTTATCAAAGTGGATTTTGGATATTTTATCGTCGAATCCATAAGATTAAGTATGAAATGTGATGTTATAGAGCAGATAAAATTTTTAGGTAATATTGTTTTCAAAAATACATTATCAATTCTAATAAAAGTTCAAGAGAAATAATCTTAAATTCTTCGCATACCAAATTTCAAGAGCTATTAGTCGATACCGAGCATGAAAAGCTTCCAAATTTTTAGGCAATTTTTCGGAAAAATGGCATTTTAAACATTTTTATTTATATTTGGAATTCTACACCATACAAAAAAAAAGTAGTTTTTAATAGTTTGAATAATCTAGATGACTTTTTAAGTTCTAGAAAATCAATGATACAAACTTTAAGAGTATTTGTGATTATTTATGTTTTGTCAAAAGTAGTGTAAAAAATGCTGCGAAGCATTACTCTATTGAGTTGCTTTTTGATTATGGAGTTTTGGCCTTTATAGGAGCTAAAGTTCAAGTTTCCAAGTGGAGGAGACATTCCACTCCAAGCTTTATGTAAGGAGGGGGATAGCAATTTTTTTGGAAAGGAGTAAAAATAGCAATATTATTTTACGGTTTAATCATTTTGTGTACTCCCACGTCATAAACGAAGTATAATTTCTACTTTTCGTACAATGGTATTGCAGAACAACAGTTTTCTCTTGGAGAAGGGACAAAAGAGTCCTCGTAATATGGTTTTTGAAACCAAGACTCTCACGGAGGTTCCAACCCACTTCCTTCGATTATGCCCCTGTTAGTTATAAAAGGAATACATTAATAACGTTTTCGACGGTTTCTTTTTACTAGCGTGATAAAATGATGGTTAAAAAAATATCAAGAGATAATTGCTAAATACTTCGAAAGAGAAAATTCTAATTCTGATGAAGGAGGCAAAAATAATGTGCATTTCAATTTGTAGGTGCTGTAAGAGGATAAGAGAAGGTGGAAAATGAAAGCATCTGTTTTTACAAAAGTAAGTACTTCTGTTTTAAAGATACATATAACTGACAATTTTTAAAGCGTCTACATACACCTCGCCCCCTCCCAGAAAAGATGTTAATTTTAATACCAGTAATATTGGTAACTTTATTTACAAGTGAAAAAATTTTGCTTTTCGCCTTTTCACCGAAATTTTTTGAATCTACCGCTGGCAGGAGTTTAGCGGCCGGTCTTTTATAAAGGATAAGAATCTGAGGAATTTGGGTGAAAATAATTCCGCCCTTAATTATGGCCTCTGCATTTGAAAAAATAAAAGTTTTACCATTTAATTTGGTACCGTTGTTCACCCATCCAAATCTCTAATTAAGTGAATGCTTTTTTTGGGAAACATGTAGAATCAAGCAAATTTTATGGGAAAATGGAGGTATTGCGGACAATTTTCATACATTTTCCAAAACGGGGTAAGGGGATACCATTTTCAATATGGCAAATATTATTATTATTTTTTTACAAAAAACGACCATGTGTCCACACTAAGATCACGAAGTCACTTATTTCTTTTCCGCAACTCTGGTAAATTTGAACAATGCAGAGTTAAAAAAAAAGTTGAAATATGCAGTGATTATATTCACTTATTAGGGGTCGATCCAGCATTTTTAAACAGGGTCCGTTTAATTGTAAAATTTAAAGCGACTTTATGAAAAGTCGAATAATTTTGTGAAAATTGAAAATTTAACCATATAGCGAATTTTGTGAAGGGTCCCTTTGTATTGATTTCAATTTTATGAGGGGTCCCTTTTTGTTAATTGGAACTTTGGGAAGGGTCCGAAAAAGGACCCGAATTTCCTCTGGCGTGACGAAAAAATACGATCTCTTTCATTTAAAATTGGGAATTAAAATAGACTAAATTAGCAATTAAAAAAACAAAACATGATTTTACTTTTACTTCATAAAAACTTTTATCAATCAATTAGTAATGAAATACGAAATATATTTCGATGAAACTAAAATGGAAGGGGGGTGGGTGCATATGAGTGTTTCAAAACTGCAAAAATTTACTGAGAAACTTGAGCTAAAAAATAAAAAAAAACATTTACGTTATCACTATATACTCAAAAAGTCCCAGGAGACTTCCATCATTTAACATTTCTTCAAAGTTCTGGAGAGATTCTCTGAACACACACCAGTAAAAAGTTCATTAAAAAGTCGTTCAAAGTTAACGGATCAACAAGAAATGGAAAAAAAAGTAAAACTACTTCTGATCACCCTTTATCATAAAAAGCAAGAAATAAACTATAAATTTCGAGAAATAGACTAGTACTTACAAAACTAGTTACTTACTACAAGACTTAATTTATAACTTTTCGAAAAATAAGACGCATATTCATGAGTATATTCACGCATATTAGCATTTGTTTAAAAAAAATGCATTTTAAAATAAAAATGCTTATTAAAATATCCCCCCCCCCCCCCAGCATATTTTTTACTCATAACACAGAGTTGTGCACCAAATTCCACCATATTAATCGAAAAGTTGATGACAAACAAGAGAAACATCTTACTGAAATTTGAAGCAGTGGAACATGGGCTAAAGGAAAAAGTGGGGCTAAGTGAAATGATAAAATATTTACTTTGTTTACAGAGCTAACTATTTTTTTTTAATATGTTACATAACATGTAGTCAGTGGCGCACCCAGGATTTTGCTCAGGGAGAGGGGAGGGAGAAAATGGGCAGAATTAGGGAGAACCTGTATATAGATCTTCTCAGATGCCGGATATCCCGGTGTCAATTACGTGACTTATCCTTGCCGGATATCTGGCTCCGGTCATTGAAACCTGCAAATCCGGAGAACCGGATTTTTTCGTGCATCGGTTTTCGAATATTAAAAACAAAATCGGTCGGATACCCAATGCCTTCTGGGAAGTCGGGTCGTCCTCCCCGCCTCCGTTAGTGAGCCCCTGCATGTAGTTGATTCCAGTCAAAAAATAACCGAATCTAAAGATAAAGCTATACTGTAATACAAGCCATTTTCAAAATTTGATGCTCATGTTGTAATGTTTTGGTTTAAATCAAGTCAAATACACCTTTTGCAATTATATAATTATACAATTCTTGTTAATATTTTAAATATTAATTAAGGCCTAGGGACTAATGCAGTGTTAATTTCTTTTATGTTAGGCTTATTTTGATTGCTAATGTTTAGTAAAATTTGTCATGTGCATAGAGGACAAAAAGAAATACGTATTTATTCCACTCTGACCCTACATCAGTCATCTACTAACTAAATTTGTCGTTCATTTATTAAGTTATTAATTTTTTATTTATTAAGTAGATGTTTTATTCGTTCATTTAATTAATATTTTTTTTATTAATTAATAATTCATTTTTACGTTTTATCAATCATTCATTCATTTAATTATTCATAATTACGAAAAACTATTTTTAACCATCTGTAGCCGTAAATATGAATCATTACAATTTAGACTATCATAAGGCGACATAAAAATCCAAAGGTATATTTATCACAGGGGTGCCCCCCCCCCCCCAGAAGGGGTCACGGCACAGTCTATTCCATTGAGATTTGGTGGGGTTCGTTTCAGGGGCTTCTGATCGATTGTTTGGATGATTTGGGGGGGGGGGGGTCAACGTTTTGGGCGGTTCAGTATTTTGTACGGACGTCCCTGATTATCACATAGAAAACTACTTCATTTGGAAAGATTTCAATTTTTCAAAATTCAATGAGGCAAAGTGATAATTTTCCACTTTGATTTGAACGACCAAATTTACTGCATAAAATGAAAAATAATATTTCAAGTTTTATTTTAAAATCACATTTCTCTGTTCATGCAGTTATTATAAAAATAAACTTTTAATTTGTTCATTTTGAAAAATGTAATTTTTCCTAACTGTTTCCCTTTACTCCACATTCCCCTATAAATACTAAATATGTATTTGATAAATCATAAGCATTTAAAGCAATTCCCAACCTTTGGTACATGTTCAAATAGGAAACCTACAAAAATAAGAAACACACCCGAGTCCGCAATCATCTGAGAGCTCAGCTTCAGGCGCTGTTGACGCGGGAATGCAAAATGGACAAAGCCGCAGGACAAAAGAAGGGGACAGTTCGTGTTCGTTGGGGGCATCTCGGTGATTGACATGTAATTTAGCACTCATTAGCAGAAGTAAAGGAAAATATCTATTTTTCTACTGCACTGCCATCTGAATTTTAGGGTTGGAACTACGCACTGCACAACTTCAGCAAGTTTCTAGAAAAGACATATTTTAAAATATAAAAAGCGCTTGAAATGAAAATAAAAAATTATCACGGAAACGCGCACAGTCTTCTGAATTATATAGTATTTTTTTTACTATATGATCTCAGCATTTTGCTGTAGGAGTTTACCTCCTACTGATTTTGATTTATTATGTCAGTACACTTTCCTTGGCCACGGCAGTGGTTGAGAATCACTGGTCTATCTATAGTACTTATGCTCTCCTCATTTCGTCGGTTTATTTTACCATTTGCTTCACTGCTGCATTTTTAGTTCAATTCCCTTACCGGAACTAATGACATGGGGTGGACTATTTCGACACATGTACCTGTGCTTCTTATTAGAAAACCAAAGAAAGAATTAGAAACATAGTATGTTACCTCCAGTGCATCGAACTGCTAATTGGATTATAACCCAGGGCAGCAGGACTCTGAGCGTGACAGAATAATTTTTTATTAAAATTAATACCGAAAGATGAAAAATATTGAAAGTGTTTTTGTCAGCCTTGTCATTTTAAAATTCGCTACCGGTGGGGAGAGGGGAAAAAGGTATATATTAAGGCTGTTGTCCGTAGCGGTTTGGCGCCAAGGAAAGTGTACTGACATAATAAATCAAAATCAACTGCAAGTATCATTCCAATTTTTGTTGCATATGACGTGTTTTTCAATTATGTATTGATTGCTAGAATATTTTAGAAAAATTTTGCGTTTTCTTGTATTTATATCGATTTTAAATGAAAATCGAGCTTGGCGACAGTTTTCAGAATAGCAACCATACTGACGAAAACTAACGAACTTTGCCTCCTACAGCAAAATGCTGAGATCGTATAGTAAAAAAAAAAAACAAAAATACTAGATAATTCAGAAGACTGTGAGCGTCTCCGTGATAATTTTTTATTTTCATTTCAAGCGCTTTTTATATTTTAAAATATGTCTTTTCTAGAAACTGGCTGAAGTTGTGCAGTGCGTAGTTTCAACCCTGAAATTCAGATGGCCGTGCAGTAGAAAAATAGATATTTTCCTTTACTTCTGCTAATGAGTGCTAAATTACATGTCAATCACCGAGATGCCCCCAACGAACACGAACTTTCCCCTTCTTTTGTCCTGCGCTTTGTCCATTTTGCATTCCCGCGTCAACAGCGCCTGAAGCTGATGTCTCAGATGACTGTGGATTCGGGTGTTTCTTATTTTTGTAGGTTTCCTATTTGAACCTGTACCAAAGGTTGGGAATTCTCCCCCCCCGGTCTAAGTTGAGGAACACTTTCCGCTGAGTAAAATAACATGTAGGTGTTTTTACCATCGAGCAGATTTTCTCGTGTAGTAAAAAAATAATTACTTTAAATGATTATGATTTATCAAATACATATTTAGTATTTATAGGGGAATGTGGGGTAAAGTGAAACAGTTAGGAAAAATTACATTTTTCAAAGTGAACAAATTAAAAGTTTATTTTTATAATGACTACATGAACAGAGAAATGTGAATTTATAATAAAACTTGAAATATTATTTTTCATTTTATGCAGTAAATTTTGTCGTTGAAATCAAAGTGGAAAATTATCTGTTTGCCTCATTGAATTTTGAAAAATTGAAATATTTCTAAATGAAGTAGTTTTCTATGTGATAATCAGGGACGTCCGTACAAACTACTGAATAGCCCAAAACGTTGCCCCCCCCCCCCCCCCCAATCAGCCAAACAATCGATCAGAAGCCCCTGAAACGAACCCCACCAAATCTCAATGGAATAGACTGTGCCGTGACCCCTTCTGGGGGGGGGGCACCCCTGTGATAAATATACCTTTGGATTTTTATGTCGCCTTATGATAGTCTAAATTGTAATGATTCATATTTACGGCTACAGATGGTTAAAAATAGTTTTTCGTAATTATGAATAATTAAATGAATGAATAATTGATAAAACGTAAAAATGAATTATTAATTAATAAAAAAAATATTAATTAAATGAACGAATAAAACATCTACTTAATAAATAAAAAATTAATAACTTAATAAATGAACGACAAATTTAGTTAGTAGATGACTGATGTAGGGTCAGAGTGGAATAAATACGTATTTCTTTTTGTCCTGTATGCACATGAGAAATTTTACTAAACATTAGCAATCAAAATAAGCCTAACATAAAAGAAATTAACACTGCATTAGTCCCTAGGCCTTAATTAATATTTAAAATATTAACAAGAATTGTATAATTATATAATTGCAAAAGGTGTATTTGACTTGATTTAAACCAAAACATTACAACATGAGCATCAAATTTTGAAAATGGCTTGTATTACAGTATAGCTTTATCTTTAGATTCGATTATTTTTTGACTGGAATCAACTACATGCAGGGGCTCACTAACGGAGGCGGGGAGGACGACCCGACTTCCCAGAAGGCATTGGGTATCCGACCGATTTTGTTTTTAATATTCGAAAACCGATGCACGAAAAAATCCGGTTCTCCGAATTTGCAGGTTTCAAAGACCGGAGCCAGATATCCGGCACGGATAAGTCACGTAATTGACACCGGGATATCCGGCATCTGAGAAGATCTATATCCAGGTTCTCCCTAATTCTGCCCATTTTCTCCCTCCCCTCCCCCTGAGCAAAATCCTGGGTGCGCCACTGACTACATGTTATGTAACATATTAAAAAAAAATAGTTAGCTCTGTAAACAAAGTAAATATTTTATCATTTGACTTATCCCCACTTTTACCTTTAGCCCATGTTCCTCTGCTTCAAATTTCAGTAAGATGTTTCTCTTGTTTGTCATCAACTTTTCGATTAATTTATTAAGTCCTTATAATATGGGGGAATTTGGTGCACAACTCTGTGTTATGAGTAAAAAATATGCTGGAATTGGGGATATCATAAGGGGGGTTTCATAAGTCATATTATAAGGACTCTTTTGACCCTTCTCCAAGAGAAAACTGTTGTTCTGCAATACCATTGTACGAAAAATAGAAATTATACTTCGTTTATGATGTGGGAATACACAAAAGGATTAAACGGTAAAATAATATTGCTATTTTTACTCCTTTCCAAAAAAAATTGCTATCCCCCTCCTTACATAAAGCTTGGAGTGGAGTGTCTCCTCCACTTGGAAACTTGAACTTTAGCTCCTATAAAGGCCAAAACTCAATAATCAAAAAGCAACTCAATAGAGCAATGCTTCGCAGCATTTTTTACACTACTTTTGACAAAACATAAATAATCACAAATACTCTTAAAGTTTGTATCATTGATTTCATAGAACTTAAAAAGTCATCTAGATTATTCAAACTATTAAAAACTACTTTTTTTTTGTATGGTGTAGAATTCCAAGTATAAATAAAAATGTTTAAAAGGCCATTTTACCGAAAAATTGCCTAAAAATTTGGAAGCTTTTCTTGCTCGGTATCGACTAATAGCTCTTGAAATTCGGTATGCGAAGAATTTAAGAATATTTCTCTTGAACTTTTATTAGAATTGATAATGTATTTTTGAAAACAATATTACCTAAAAATTTTATCTGCTCTATAACATCACATTTCATACTTAATATTATGGATTCGACGATAAAATATCCAAAATCAACTTTGATAAATGTTTTTTTTTTTTTTTTTTCAATGGTTAGACGTGAAAATTTGAGAATATTCATAATTACAGGGAACCATTTTTTCGCCACTACGCGTGATATTTTCTAGGGATGCACCGCTTAATTGGCAGTAATTGGTAATCTGCCATAATCGGCCCTTTTTTTCTGCCAAGTAATCCACGACTTTTTTTAAATTAAAAGTACATTTAGTATGTAAAAACAAGAAATGAGGTGTATTCCAGGCCACTCACAAAAAGCTCGGCGGATCTCATGTGGCTCTTCAATTCATTGTAATAGAATAGCGTTCCGGTGGTTCGTGAGGTGTCGGAAGGGGGTTCGCGAAAATAATATTGGAATGACGGAATTTTTAATTGCTAACGTACAAGAAAAAATTGAAAAATAAATTTACATACGTATTAGGACGGAGTGTAAAAATGATGTTTTTTTAAATAAATTGTTTTTCCGATAATTCATAAAAGTTGTGGACTGGCATAGGAAACATTCGTACAAAATTTGAAATGCCCTTATTTCTACTATTGTCTGATTTCGAAAACTTGAATCACAAAGTGGTATCGGAAGAAATTCCTTGATTAATTTAAAATTTTCAACGTATGTTTCTCTTACCATTTCCCACTTTTTCCTCACCAACGCGAAGAAAAAGTCGGAAAAATGAAAATTTTCCTAAATGTAAAATTTTGCATTATTTTCGACTAATTTCTCCCATACAGACCTTTTGCTTCAGCGAAGATATTTAATCATTTATTTTTTTAAATTTTGTATTCGCATTTATCACAAATTATTCCAACTGTTCTGCATGTTCGCAATGAAAAGTTTGAAAACAAATGAATTTTAATATTGTAATTTTCCACAACTTTTGCGAATTTTGAGCATAAAGATACTTATTGATTGATTCAAAATTGTGTACGTATGGTTAGTTCTTACGATACTTATTTTTAGTTCTCATGACACTTTACTAACTTTTTTTCGCATTAACGGTAAAATATTTTTTAAAGATTTTTTTACTGCTCTATTAATAATTCAAAAAGAACATCTAATAAAAAGTAATAAATAAAAAAATAAATGTATTTTTTTTTTGTAGCTGTATTTTTGCTTTGGTTGAATCATAGATATTTTGCAATTCCATTTTTTTTTTTTTTTTTGTGATGAACTATTGTACAAAAAGGAAAATAAATGTGCCAGCAAATTTTAGTTTTGTTACCCGTTACTAAGGACTACAGAAAAGGGTTCGCCGTTTTGTTTCGGATCTTAGAAAGGGTTCGCACGAAAAAACTGGTTATGAACCACGCCTTCATATTGTCATTCTATTACAGAGGTTCCCAACTTTTTTTGTAAAACATCTTTTTCTTCGCGTTGGTGAGGAAAACGTGGGAAATGGTAGGAGAAATATACGTTCAAAACTTTAAATTAATCAAGGAATTTCTTCCGTTACCACTTTGTGATTCAAGTTTTCGAAATCAGACAATAGTAGAAATAAGGGCATTTCAAATTTTGTACGAATGCTTCCTATGCCAGTCCACAACTTTTATGCATTATCGGAAAAACAATTTATTTAAAAAAATCATTTTTACACTACGTCCTATTACGTATGTAAACTTATTATTTAGCTTTTTCTGGTACGTTAGCAATTAAAAATTCCCCATTGCAATATTATTTTCGCGAACCCCCTTCCGACACCTCGCGAACCACCGGTTGGGGAATGCTATTCTATTACAATGAATTGAAGTGTAAAGTAAAAAAAAAAAAGAAAAAAAAGGAAAGAAATGGGCTATTAACACATAACTCAGCATGGCTTTCACATAAGGTGTTAGTATGTATCTTAAATGCAATAATTTACCGATTTTTGAGTCTTTTGCGCTATTGCAAATTGGAAGTTTTTGACTGTTTGAATTTTTTTAGGTGCTTTTCAGCCCTTTTGATAAATGATTTTCGCTATAGCAGTTTAAAATATTAATGGCTGACTTCTGCGAAAAAACTTGTAAAATGACTTGATTTTCGAAAAAAAAATCGAAATTTTAAAAGTACAATGCGCTAGCTAAGGGTTCAATAAAAATCGGTTTTTTAATTTGCATGTTACTTACCTACCCCAGAGGCAAATTTTCCGCGGTATAGCGTTTCAAAAAAAAACATTACTTTTTTTCGACCTACCCTAATAGCCACCTTCAGTGCCTCCGTTTCTATATTTAGCCGAGATCTAGAGTTTGACTTCAAAAAAGTCACAGCAGAAAAACCAGTTGCACAAAATGGTAATAGAACGCGAAAAGCCCTTGTGTTTAGTGCAGAAAGATCATAATCTACTAATGCCCAAAATTGAAATAGTGATTTATTACTAAATTAATTTTATTACTAAATTACTCGTTTTTACTCTTGTTTTGGCGGTAAGTTAAAAATAATTCAAAAACAGAATCAGTACTCAATATACAGTATTCTTGTATACATTTTATGGTAAGTGGGAGCGCGATGAAAATTACGATAGACAATTTGGCCGCGAATACTGAAAGGTTGAGGAGAAACGCTGCGTTAGACTGATTGTGTAACATTTTAAAACAATGATCTGAAAACAAAATGTATTGCATTTAGGTTAAAAAAATATATTAGTTACAATTAAGGGCCATAAATTAACCGCACAAATTTTTAAATTTTTGAACTATTACCGGCCATTAAAAAACTGTTGGCAGTATTTTTGATAAAAATGTACAAAACTTTGAAAAATTTACAAAAATTATGTGATATGGACGACACAGTTTATTGAAATTGTGTGAGCAGTTTGCGAATGGGTTAAAAAAGGAAAAAACAAAAGGAAGATATACACGTTATGAAAGAAAGTCCACATCATTTTTTTTCTATTCTGGTATTAATATGGAGTTTAAATTACTCAATTAATAGATTTTGAGCATGAATCTTAAGCAGCCAGTTATTTTGAGTTGCTCATCTCCGACTTCTAAATTTTTGATCCGGTTCTTCTCCGTGCTCCGAATAATTCTAATAAATTATATTATTTATACCTGCTTTTAAGTTTATTATTTTATGTGATAAAAAAAAATAAAACAAAAACATAAAACCGGATTAGTGGAGCACAACAAATTTCTTTCCTCGGCCCCGTTCCAGGTTCGAGCAAAATCTGAATGCCTCACTGCACGTTCCGCTTCAGATCCCCGATTTTGTAAAAAAAAATACATTAAAATTTTCAATACAGAATTTACAGTAATGCCATTTTATAGTATATTTTTCTTTACCTAGTATTGAAAATTTTTTTCTACTCACGAACCTCTAAAATTCGAAAGCAACTGTTCTCGCGTTTAAAAAACGAAACATAAGTTGCTTCTAACGTAACTTAAGGTTATTATTATTATTATTATTTTTTTTTTTGTAAATTAATATGAATTAAAATGCAGTTTTAAATCAACAAGCATCCATTAATGACGTTTAATCGTTGACTGAAATTGTATCGAAGAACTGGTTTGGAATTTAGGCGAGATGACACGGGGGGGGGGGGGTGACTTAATAAAAGGGGATGATTCTTTTTGAAAGGAGAGTCCAATGTATTCGTCATTTTTTATTTATTTGTGCTTGCTGCAAAAATACTACCAACATTTTTTTTAATTGCACGTTCACATAATGCGACTATTCTGACATGAAATTAATCATAACTTAAGGATAACATTTAAGTGCAAAAGCTAATTTATAGATTTTAGCAAAAAAATAAATATGAATTCAGCAGAAAAACTTATGACTTATGGAAGTGAATAAAATTCCTTGTGAATTTGATATGTTTTCCGCGTCGTGTTTCTGTGTTTATTTGTTCGTAATTTCGTATTAGTCCATTATTTTTGCTACATTTCATGAATAATGAAGAAAAATTAGTTTTAAGTTGCAGTTAGTGAATTCAAAGTTATTTTGATTGTTCGGTAAAAAATTCATATTTTTTTCTTCCTTTTTGGATCTCAAAATGTTTTGTACACAAAAATATTCTATCTACAGCTTAAACCATATACTTTTCAAAAGAATGTAATTTTCAAGCACTCAAGTATGATAAAAAAAAATTGATAAATACACAAATGCGGGTAATTCTCGCACCTCAATAAATTAAATTTATTTTTAAAGTTTTGTTATTTCCATAATTTGATTATAAAGTTTTATTGATCATTTTGTATCACAAACACCGATGGTTACTAAGATTTAAATTTACTTATTGTTAAAAGCTTAAAAGGAAATTTTATTAGGCATTTACTTTTAGGGTAAAAATTGCGTCGGTTATTTATGCAGAATTCAAACAATTAATTAGGGTAGAACAGTAAAACATATTATCTTTTTGTTGTAAACCTAAGCTCACTTTATACAAAGTAAGTACACATGTAATCATCATAATTATTATTATGCTCACAAACGTCATTAAAAGTTCAAAAATAAAATCAGAAACGTGATCTAAAGCGCAGTGCTTTCTTTGTGAACTGCAAGTATATATGCTTATGTATTATAGCGCGACATGTGATAAAGGGGGTAGGGGTTATAATGAACTTTGACATTTTGTGACAAAAGGAGGAGGAGAGCCAAAAATATATCGAAAAAAAGTGCCCCTAAATAATAGCGCAAATACATTTTCATGAATAATTTTATTTTATGCAGATAAAAAAACATATTAATCTTATTTTGAAACTTAAAAACTAAATATTTGATTTGGTTTTATATATATATATTTGATTGGAGATAATTTCTGAAAAGGTGAAAAACATTTTTTTTTGGAAGAGCGTAGAACAATATGACTGCCTTCAAGGTAAACGGGAGATCCGCGGTGACCATTGATATTAACAGGACAGCTATTAGCCCCTAATTACCCCCTAGTGTGAAAAAGGGGTTCGGAAGAACCGATCTTCTTCCAAACCCCCCCCCCCTTGAAAGGTGTGAAATTCTGCGCCATCTATTGGCTAAAATTGAAGTTGCAGTTGAGCAAATTAGGGTAGGCACACAGCCTTAAATTCATAGGTAAAAAGCAACAAAATGCCTAAGCACCATGTATAAATACATTATACAATCGACGCTCGATATAACGACCATCTGCGTCCTACAGAAAAAGGTCTTTATAACGAGTGGTCGCTGTAAGGGGTAGAATTTTCTAAAAAATATATACATGCATCATACATGTTCAGTACCATTAAAATTGGTATTTTTTCAAAGATTCCACATAAATGCTCAAAATATTTTTTATTTTTGGAATTTAAAAAAATTATCGGTGCAACATATTATAACAAAATATTAAACAAATTTTAAAGTAAAAATATGGGGTAAAAAAATTACATACATGTTTCTGGAAGCAGAACTTCTGAGCTGACGTGACACCGGGCACGGACAGCATGACTTCTCTTATTTCGGAGAATCGACCCTTGGAAAACTATGTGATTCAAAACGACAAACTGCCAATACATCTGTCAACCCCTTTTTCTAAGAAATCCGAAAATTCCACGTCCCTCCCCCCTCCAGTTGAAGTTGTACATGAACACAGAAGACTCCGTAAACTACAATCAAGGTCATTTCAGTTTACAAATTTAGAAACACATGCTCTATTTGGAAAAATACCAGAAAAGGTAGAAAGTGTCCACCGAATGCGGTCGCTGTTTTGGATTAGACGATTCAAAACGGTCGTTATACCAAAAGCAAATTAACACTGAGTTCATAGGGATAAAGTTTGGCCTTTTATCACTGGTCGTTATAATGGAATGGTCTTTATAATGTGTGGTCGTTATAACGAGCGTTGACTGTATATCTAAAAGTCAGGAGGGCATGACCTCCCCCCCCCCCCCCCACCGAAAGTCCAAGTGATTTGCTTGGTCTCAGCGAGTATATATCGCTATAAATGTTATCCTGACCGAGTATATGCGTGTCTAAACCAGAAACATTCCAAAATACTCGCCGGACAGTAAATCAGCGCAGCTTATTTAGGCAAAACTTCATCGTGAAGATAGGAAATGTTAATGACTCTATATGTATTACATATGCTCAGAGTCCGACAAAAAGGCGAAAATCTTAGGAGCCAGCTATAATATTTTCATTTGCGAACTAATCGCCACCTGAAAAACTAGTCGCCAAGGCATTTTTTTAGTCACCCCGGATTTGTCGGACCCTGCATATGCTGCACCACAGACATAAGGAATTCCAAATTTTCTGCGGTATATATGCTGCACTGACAAAAGCTAAAAAAACTGCAAGCACTTCATCACTCATGCCATTAAATAAAATAAAACAAGTACTAAAGAACTAATTGTCTTTTTCATGGAAATAATATTACACAACACATTACAGAAAATTCTCATTGAAATTTGCTGTAACATCACTTTAGTAGACTCATCCTCAGTAGTTTATTCAGTCACATTTAGATGTTTTTCTTTATTTTCAAATTTTACATACCAGTAAGATTGTTTTTGAGGCAGAAAAAAAGCAAAAATCATTTCTGACTGTGCAACAATCCAACTAGCAAAGTAAAATGCATAATCAATTTTAGAAGGATATAAAAGGAACAATAAAATTCAACACGCTTAATTCACAAGAAAAATGGCTTACGAAGAATTAAACGATAATTAAATGTATTATATCACTTCTTTCTAAAAGCAAAAAGTTAGTACCAGCCGTTTCAAAGCATACACTTGTTATGTATTTATATTTTATTTCACTCTTAATATCTTGCAAGTAATGATTTCAAAAGTGTTTCTTTAACTTACTTCTACATCTGGCAACAGTCAGTTATGGATCAACGATCGCTTCGAATGTCAACATGCAGCTGGCTGTGCGTGTAGTTTGTTCTTTTTGTAAATAAATAATGTATAACGAATCCTTGTCAATTTCAATTCAATAATTCAACCTTCAAACATAATAACACTATACATCTGTAAGCAATAATTTGTGATAAGAATGTCATGGTGGCAAAAATTAAGTACATTTCATAGAACAACAGTCTGTGGAACTGTAAAATGAAAGCGAAGCTAAATTACGTTTGATTGCCATAACTTGTAAAGTAAGCATTCACAACCCTTCAAATTGTTACAGGCTTATGAAGTGTCGACCATTGTACGTTCTGCAACACTGTACCCTTGTAAACAATCATTTCAAAAGGAATATTTTGCATAAAATACGCACAGAAGGTACTCTATTTGAAACATGCAATCCATCTAGAACACAAATAATTTGTTGATTTGACCAAAAAACGTACTCAGGCATTAAAAAATGCTTTTAACGAAACATCAAATAACATGCGATTGCGGATCAATGGAGCAGCAGTTACAGGCTAGCTCTAGTAAAGCAAATCTTCAATCTTCACAAGAGGGCTTCTTGGACCGCTGGAATCGCCAAACCTTTTTTACTTTTGATCTATTCATGATTTAAACTAAATACAATTTTAAAAGTATTCGAAAAACAACGAACCGAGCTAAAAACTTCGTACAACTTAATGCTACAGTTGCAGTCAGTTACAGGCTTGGTCTAGTAGCGCGAAATTTCACGAGAGGGCGTATTGGACCGCTGGAATCGCCAATTGGCTGCCTAATAAACGGTTACACAGTGAGCGACAAAAGTTACATCAGCCTTTTGAACATTTAACGCAATTTCCCTGCTTTTACAGTGGCTAGAATAGATAGTGTGCCGTTCGCCATTGTCCTCCAGCGCTTTTTCTGTACCCGAAAGTAAGCCTCCACTAGATGGCGCTCTATTCGACAGCGAGGTAAGTTCGAGCCCGCCGGAAGACGGATTTGGGGCCAGCTGCTGCGATTAAAGGCCCCGTGTACCAAAAGTCTTTCGTTCAGCCGATTGTCATTCAGAAAGTGACAAGTGACACTGATGCACTAACATGAATTGATTGCTGTTAACTACTTTCAGATTAGTTTTTTCCGTAAAGAAGCAGGAAATGAAATTAATATCTCACTCATTCGAACTTTGAAATACGAACAACTTTCATTTTTTTTATTCTATAAAATAAATAAATGAAAAGGATTTTGTAACAAATGTCCATTTTTGGTTTTTGTAAACTTATGTGTGATACATCGGTTTAATTCTGACCACCTCAAAGAAAACAAGAATTTCTAAAGGGCACAGTCTTGCAATGCTATAATAAATGTCTGTGGTTTCTTAAGTCTGCATCCGAACAGAATAATTTGCTTTCGAAAGTATCGCTTTTTTTTTTTTCGCTCTCATTTGGTGAACTAAATGTGGGTTTGAACTTACTAAACTTTAAAGGAAGGGCTAAACTTTAAAGGATTATATGAGATAATATGTTGAAATTTTGTGTGGAATATACTATGAATTATAACCAGTCAAGAAAATTAAGTAGAGGCTTGTTGGAACGTCATTATAATAATATATTAAAATAATATGGTAGTTTGGCTTAAAGTTCCTCTGATAAAGGTACCCAGCAGAGGGGGTAAGGGGGGAGCTTAGGGCTGTTTTTCAGTTTCTGAATAAAATTCCACATTTTGGCTGGAACTACAACAGGTTGTAAAAGATGTGACTCAAAAATTAAATCTTATGCATGAAACAATATTGACGTTAATGAAGAAGAAATGTTATATTAAAATGAAATTCTGCTTGTCATAACAACAATATAAATTTAAAGCTAAGCTTTTCTGCTTTGGTTCAAGATTTTTTTTATTACATATTTGTTTCTATTTTGGTTTAGTATGTAACTGAAACTTGACCAACATTTTGTGTATCATAATGAGACAAAGGTACCCACCAGAGTGGGCGGGGGGATTGGGGGGGGGTCAGTTTTTTTAAATAAAATTCTACATTTGTCTGGAACTACAAAAAGTTTTAAAAGATGTGACTCAAAAATTAATTTTATATATGAAACAATATTGACGTTAAAGAAGAAGAAATGTTATATCAAAATGAAATTGTTCTTCTCATAACAACAAAATAAATTTAAAACTAAGCTTTTTGCTTTGGTTCAAGATTTTTTTTTTATTGTTTCTATTTTGATTTAGTATGTAACTGAAACTTGACCAACATTTTGTGTATCATAATGTGACAAAGGTACCCACCAGGGGGGGCGGGTGGATTAGGGGGGGGGGTTCAGTTTTTTTAACAAAATTCTACATTTGTCTGGAACTACAAAAAGTTTTAAAAGATGTGACTCAAGTATTAAATTTTATATATGAAACAATATTGACGTTAAAGGAGAAGAAATGTAATATCAAAATGAAATTGTGCTTGTCATAACAACAAAATAAATTTAAAACTAAGCTTTTTGCTTTGGTTCAAGATTTTTTTTATTATTTGTTTTTATTTTGGTTTTGTATGTAATTGAAACTTGACCAAAACTTTGTGCATCATGTGTTTTTAAATAAATGTAAATTTAAAAAAAAAAATTAAATCTATATTTAAAAAAAAAAAATCTAACACAAAATTTTAAGCATGCAGTTCATTTAAAAAATGACATTGCAAGTGTTTATTTTTAAAAAATATATATACATCAGATTGCAATGTGCTTTTTAAAAAACTTATGTGATAGCAATTACTGTTAATTTTTATTTAATTATTTATGTTAAAATATAGTACATAGACATATTGCCTTTCTTTTTTTAGGTAATATGAGCATAATAATGCAATTATTTTCAACAGCTCATTCACACTATATTAAACTAAAAAACCCTTGTCTTTAAAATGTATACAATATTCTCTTAACAAAATACATGATTTTCATTCAAGACTGCTTCCGAAAACTAAATAAAAACATTTTTCATGCTTGTATTCACCTAAACGACAGCCGTCTATTTATTGCTCCAAATTCTTTTCTAGAACAGATGATTGAATGTTTTTTTAAAAATCACATATTTTTTGCACCTCCTTTTTTTAGTACTGAAAAAAGTGCGAAAACTAAGGCGAGTAAATGATTCTTTAACGTTCGCTCTGCTAATCAGTAACCTCGCTGTCGATGCTAGCGCCACCTACTGGTGGCTTAGTTTCGTTTTCAACATTTTCGCGCCGAACGGCACACTAGGTATTCTAGCCACTGTACTGCTTTTAAGCTTTCATGGGCCACACAAATAAAAATTGTAGTAGTTTTTGCCACCAACAACAAGCAATAATAATAAAAACTATTAATACTGTAAAAATTCCATTTAAAAAGTGTCAAACCTTGAGGAACATTAATTTTGCTTTCTTATGTGAGTGCTAGGAGGAAATCAATTATGCTTATTTTCAAGTTTAAATTACCCTTTGTATTTTTCTGACGCTATTGCCTAAATAAAAAGGTAAAAGTAAGTTAATTTTCATAAGTAGGCAAAACGAAAATAAATTTTACTACTAATAGGGCATTCGCAAATGACGTCACGCTGGAGGACAAGCAATCGCTGATGATGATGATGACAGCTAAACTTCTACCTTCGTTCGGCTTCGATGCGATCTTTCACCACGTTGCGTTACAATTATTTTGCTCTTTCCGTTACAATATTTATGTTTAATTAACTTGTTTTGCATTTTTTGTTGTTTTTATGTAGTCTGTTTTGTTTGCTTTAATTTTCTCTTTTATTAATTTTGTTGTTTGATTTGTTTTTAAATTGTTTCATTGTTTTTAGTTGACATTGTTTATTCATTATTGTTAATTGTTTTTGTTTTTTTCATTGATTTTGTTTCTTTATTTTTCTTTTTTGGTTAAAAGTAATGCCCGATATCCAATATGTATACGTCTTACAAGAAACAAATCCGATGTATCAGTGAAAGATCGCGAAATTTCACTTCGAAAATCTGTAAACATCCTGAATGTACTTTATTTCCCGTACTTTACGTTTCCCCGTATGTTACGTTTTTTTATTCAGTCCATTGGGAAAGTTAAATCGGCTTTTCATGTGTACATTTTCCATCTTTCTACTGCCTAAATGTTCCTACTAATTAAATAGATTTTAATATTTTGTTTCTTCAACGCAGCATCCACAAATTTATCCATACTTTGTTTATCTGTTTCCCTTTTTGAAGTTAGTTTCTCTAATTTATTACTATTACAAAATTCAGAAATGTATGTTAGCAAAATTTAAAGCTAAGATACAGGATATTAGCGATTTCCTGAATATTCTCTACATGCACTGAAACAACATCTTACTAAACATAATAGAAACATTCACCAGATTTCAAACTATGTTATGCATTACCTTTATAGAAGTCTGCAGAAGAATAAAAAACTTTTTTTATTATCTCATTCTTATGTACTGGGCTAATATTTGTTTCAGTTTTCAGATTGCTTGTTAAGTTAGATTAACTTTTTTTCCTCACTAAAGTTAATTTCATAAAATTAACAGAATTTTCCCAAAATAAATCATACTTCGGCAAAAAGTAATCATTTTTTACATTTAAAAAAATTAAAATTCACTTGGAAAAAAAAAAAAAAGGCTGCTGCAAAAATAATTATGAAAGACCTTGTACGCCAAATTAATTTTACTCATCCTTCCAGTCACCACATGCATGTTTGCTATTTTCTTGACAAAAACATCTCACACCCATCCACAAGAGAATTGACTATATGCTAGCAGGCTTTTATAAGCTTTAAACTCCTCATATGTATATGCACCGACACCATAAACTTAAGTAATTTACAAGGTCTATGCAAGTCAAGTCCGCCAAATCAGACACATTAGTTGAAAGTTCATTTTTACTTGATTAATATGGGTTCTTATTGTCGATGATCTTGATTTTTTTCGATAAATCTTTGTTTAGCTTCATTATCAAGGCTTTTGCAATGTTCAGAATACATTTTAAACCTAGGAAAAGGATAATGCAGTAATTTTGCATTACCCATCAACAGGCAACACACATTTGGATTGTGTCAAGCATAAGGGGCTTCTTCTCCCCCTTAAAGTATTCATTATATATAGCTACAAAATGATTAAATAACAGTTCTTTCTATTTTCATTCAATAAAAAATTAAAAACAAGTGAAAAACATAGGATTCTCTTTTTAAATACCATTAAAAAATCGTTAAATTTGACAAACAAATAAATCTAATGCCTTAACTGTTTGACATTTTATCAAATATTACTGAATAAATAATCACGGATACTAAAAAAAAACTATATTTTTTATCAAAAATATTGTTCTGTTATGCATGGAATTGCTCACTAGCTAGTGTGCAAGTACATCATACAAAAGTGAGCGTAAAATAATCACTTGTCATACTTCATTTAAAATAACCAATCATGTGGGTAACGGTATTTTATGTGCGGTGGGAAATTTGTTCATTAGTGTATATTTTTATTGAACTGGAAAAGGGGTGCAATTGTTAAAATTTTTGGTTCCGTCTAATTTTTACATTAGGAAAAATGCATAGCTAATTAATTGGACATTTACAAAAAATACTAGATGAGCAAATGGATAAGAGGCAATGACCAAGGAAGGAAACACATTACAGGGATTCAGGTGTATCAATAATGGTTAAAAGGAAGTACGAAGGCTTTTTGGGATAATTCTATTTTAGGTACTGAAAATGCTAAGCGTCTACATAGAACATAACAATGATTCGAGGCATTGATTTTGGAGACCACGATTACAGGGATATATATTACATCAATAAGTAATACACTACCACCCTGCCTCAGTCGTTCCAACTGCTGGGTTTTAAAAAAACTAAATTGCTGGTTTTCTATGTTCCTTTAGATGACCTCTTTTTTTTTCAGAAGTGGAAAATTTTAAAGCATTTGATTATTTTAAAGAAAAGTTTCATTCTGCAAAATGTCTTAGTAGAAGTCATCTTCATAACTTACCAGCATTTTAAGACTAACAAATGTATTAAGGACCAACCAGACAGTGGAGCACCTGATATTTCTGAGGATACTAAAAAGGATGAAAGGAAAGAATTTTTTAATATGGTTAGAGGGTTTTAGATGATTAGAAAATTCATATTTGAGCAATTAGACTTGAAAAAAAAAATGGTTAGACTATATTTAAGGGTGCCCCTTGATTTTCGCCAAGCTGGGTGTTGCAAAGCTGCAAACACAGTGATGTAGTCGAGGGGAGATGACGTCCCCCTACTTTTTTATTTTAATACAAGCGTCCCCTCAATCGTTTTACATTTTAAGATAAGCGTTCCCCACTTTTTGATTTCAATTGCTTATCTTCAATTGTATCAAGCATCTCCCCAACTTTTTTTTCAGGACTACACCACTGTGTAAATAGAAATGGCGCCAAACAAAAATCGCCAATTTCGCAAAGGGTAGTAGCCTTAAGTACATCTTTACGGTAGCGGATTTAGGCTTAGGTTCGTGAGACCCGGGCCTAAGGTGGCAAATTTTGAGGGGCGCCAAAATTTTTAAAACGACTGAAATTGAAAATCAATTGGGTTTTCTGTAAACTGTAAGACCAAATTTTAAAGTTTATTTTATTGCGCGCTCTTACTATCTAAACATAGTATCATTTTGAGGGAAGAATTTCTTCGTTAAAAGTTAATCAGGCTAGTACTAAAATCTGAATATCTAACAAAAAGATTTTTAAAACTTTTTTTTTAATGCTAGCATATGTTTAATTTATACCTGAATTAAATTTCTTATCATTATTATTTATTTTTACACACACACACACACATATATATATATATGTATGTTGAAATATAGATGTAAATGAAAAGAAAATGAAACACTGATGAGGAGAGTTATTTGTTTTTGTTTCTTATTTTATGACTTTTAAATTTTGTATTAGCAATTTATACGTTTCGTTAATGTTAGTTTACATGTCCCGGAACTTTCATTTTCTTTTCATTTACATCTATATTTCAATATATTAAAGTTCGCTGCATAGTGCTGCATTTGCGCCTGGCACTAACTTTGACAATTTCATATACTTAACAACTTGCTACATATATATATGTATGTATATATATAAACTTTTCTTTCGTGACAAAGAAAAAGGGCGCCATATCGTCTCGGGCCTAGGGCGCCCTCAAACCTAAATCCGTTACTGTATCTTTACCACTAAAACACTGAAAGAAATGATGAATTTGCAAAGGTGTGTGGCTGCAGTATCTGCTTTAATTTATATTCTAGAAAATAGTGCCAAAATTACAGGATTAATTGGTATTCAACTAAGGATTGATTTTAAAGCAAACTCCACTTAGATTCGTGTTTCCGAAATTATTAAAACAAGTATTCAAGTCGCTGAAATTACTAGACCCGTACCTCCCCTTGCAAGACCAACTGAAACAAAACCTGCCGTCTTTCAGCATTCCAAATTATTAAATGTTGTTCTAACATTGTGTTTGTCCTGCCTTGTAAAATAAAAGCAGCTGCTTTACAGCAATACAAAAATATGTGCAAGCCTATGTTTACACTTGATGGGATAATATCCTAAAAGTCGATCAAAAACGAATGCCGTAATAAGTAAAGGGCAAACGTAATCAAAAGACCATTGGGATTTTTTTCCTCCATTCTTTTCAATCAAAAAGTACAATTTGTATAAACATAATTAAGTTACGAAATAGAAATCGAAGCATATACAATTAAAATGTAACATATGCATGTTGAAACAGTGTATCACTAAAGACATGCTATAAAATACAAATGCATATGTCAGGGAAAAAAACATGTTGCATAGAATACCATTTACTAAACAGTTAAAAACAAATTCTAAAACATGTATTTGGGAAATTTAAAATGTCCAAAACAGTCTTTCTGACATGAAATATATTGCATTAGATTTCGGTGATTTAGACAACTGGAAAAGTTCCCTTTAATATTGATGCACGCCTTTATGGGATCCATTTGAAAAGTGCACTATTATACAAGTATTTGTTAATTACACCAAAAACCACGAATAAATGACTAAGTTCCCTTTTTATATCTCGTTCTAATGTACGGGGTTAATTTCTTTTTTCAGTTTTATGCTAATTTAAGATTTTTAACTATTTTCTCACTAAAGTTAATTTCATAAAATTAACAGTTCTCCAAAAATAAAATAACATTTTGCACTTCAGGAATTAAAATTCACCAAAAAAAGAGCAGCAGTAAAATATTTTGGACAGATTCTGCATGCTTTAGCATGCAGACTATTTCTCACCTTTACATAGTCACCACACACATATTTGCTATTTTCTTGGCGAAAACATTTGAAATTCATAAATGAGAAAACTGGTAGAACGCTTGCAGGCTTTTATATGCTTTACATTCATCAGAAGAATATGCACTAACAACGTAAAATAAGTTATTGACATATCTATGTAAGTCAAGTGCGGAAAATTCCAATACGTTAGTTGAAACTTCATTTTTACATAATAAACACAGGTTTTTATTGTTGATGATCTTGATTTTTTCAATATATAATCCCTCAGCTTCATTGTTGAGGCTTTCGCACATGCAGAAGACATTTTAAAATTAAAAAAAGGATGAAAATATAACTCTGCATCAACAAACTGCTGCGAGCCGAAGTTGCTTGTCCTCCAGCAGCTGTTGCCAGGTTCCGTTGCTATGCAAAAATGACGTCATTGCGAATGCCCTATTAGCTATTTGACAAGAAGTGAAGAAATGTACGTGACATGTGACCAGTTAGTGGAGAGAACGAAGGTCTGAATCCTTAAATTTCCCCGATCTATGCGCATGCGCCTTGGCGCACATTCAGAAACCAAATAGCGATAAATGTATGCCAATGGCTGCACTTGGTTTGTTACTTTAATAACGCTGTAGATCGCAATGCTACGCAATTCTTTACCGTTACGGTTGTGTTGCAGAATATTTAAAGGCATATTATTTGGAGAAAACTGTTTAGATATATTTGTTTTTGTACGTGATTAATAAAAGCAAAACACAATTAGAATTTTCAAACAAGTTGATTACGCAAATTGATTTTTGTAAAGAACTGAAAAATAACGTTAAGCACTTTAAATGATAAGAATTGCAGACACGTGTTTCAGAGCTTTAAGGGGACCTCTTTTTTTTTTCCAATGCAGCAATAATAATAATTGTAATAAAAAAATAAACGTATAGATGAAACGATGAAAAAAATTAGATTTGAGGTAACTGCATGTTATTAATTTGACCAAGATTAGCCTAGCTGGGCCCAGAGCCTGTTTTTCTGTTTGCTGATTCTCGTTTTTGTATTTGTTAAGCTGCTTTTCAAAAATCTTCATTTTCATCACTTTAAAAATAACTCCATTTAAAAACACCAAATTAATGAGGAATAAGAACCACACTTTCTACCTTCCCAAAAGAGCCACACACATACATGAAAGACACCCAAGACCCATAGTCAAAGAACACACAACGTCCTAACTTTTTCTTTTATTTTGCTCCCCAATTACTTCTTTATTTTAATGAGTATTAAAAGTTGATTGCTACCCTAAAAAATATGGTTGTGGGGGTGTGCAATCGGGGTGAGAAAAAAAGCAAAGGATTAAGTTAAAATAAAGAGCAAAGAAGGCATTCTGACAAAAAATCAAGTCTGATATACAGTTTTTCAATAGAGGTTGCAACTATATGAGCAAATATAGTCATGCGCGCCCATATGGGGGGGGGGGTTGACTCTTGCCGGACACAAGGGCAGCTTTTTGGCTCAATATATAGCTCAAATGCTAAACGCAAGAAAAGTGACACAATTCAAAAACAAAACAACTTGGCAAAACGAAATTTATTGTTTTTCCCAATACCATACATTCTTCATTCAAAAGAGTGACATATTGAGCTGTAATTCAAATACTTTGCACTTATATACAGAGAAACCTGTGTATCATGTCCAGTTGCAGTGCAGCACTTTAGTTGTCAACTTAGTTAGGGGTTCCACTTTATAAAGGGTGGAGAGTTTTTTTTTATTTTGTCATTTATGCATTTATTTATTTGTAACTACTTAAAATAATTAAAATATAGCTTCATGTATTAACGTTACTTTAAAATAGTAATTAGCTATTTCTTTCAATTATCTAAAAAATGCTTAGAAAAATTTTACCTGAATGACTTACACACATGTATCCTATACAACTTTAAAAGTAAGTACTTAGAAAATAAAGATATATATCTTATTAAATATGTAAGTTACTTATGGTAAAGATTTCCTAAAAATATATAATTTTTCAAAATGGCTATATCAGATAGAAGAGAAAAAAACTTATTTAAAGAATAAAGAGTGTTCATAGTAGTTTTCCCATATGGGAGACTTACAAAGAGCTTTAGGTAAACTTTATATTGATGTTTCCTCCATCCAGATAAATACTGGTCAATGGCATAAAAAATATTCTGGAGAAGTTATTTTAGTTTTATTAAAAATCTTTTGCAAAAATAGATTAAAAAAATAAATATAGTTATAACTAGGCGGTCAACTTACGAAGGGTTTACTCCCACCCAAATTTGGCTTACATAAGTGATCAATATAGACAGGTGGTCAAGTTACAAAGGTTTCCCTACATTATATAATATAGATCTAATTCCATTAATGAGAAAATTGGTCAACTTAGACAGGTGGTCAGCTTACAAAAGTGGTCAATTTTACATGTTTTACTGTATAAATTTAATACCAATAAATATGAATTTTTGAAGCACATATATTTAATACCTTTGCACCATGAGCGACTGCATATTGAAAAATATCTTAGGTTGAACTAATGTTAGTACAGCAGTTTAGTATGCGAGCTGTATGTTGATTCTGGTCAGTGGCGTACGCAAGGGGGGTTTAGGGGTTTAACCCCCCTTGAGCCCTAAATAATAGTGCTTTATTACATACTCAAATTTCTTTTAGTAGATTCAGAACATTATGAACCCCCCCCCCCTTGAAAAAATTCTGCGTACGCCACTGATTCTGGCTACTTGCAGATGGGGGATTTAAACCTGCAAGCTTTCCCCTAAATATGCTCATTTTCTGCACAATGTACAAACGTGCAGAAAAAAAAATTGATGGCAAAATATGTGAATTTATAAAATGTACAAATCTGACACTGTTGCACTACAGGGGAGATCAGGGCAGTGGAGCCCTTGCCCTTATTTTTTTAAAAAACAGGAAAAAGCTATGGGCTTGAAAAAATTACAGATATTTTTCAAACTTTTGTTGTAATGACCTAATTTTTTTGCAACAATATCTGGAATGCATTATGAGTAAAAATATAAGTTGTGTGGATTCAACAAAATAGTCCACTGTGCCCCATTCCTGAGATACAGTGGACCATAGACCATCCTAGATTAACTTGATTTAAATTACATTTTCTCCTGAGATTACATTCTAATGTGTTTTGGTCTAAGAAACATAATGCAAACAATATCACGAAATAAAATTACCAAATTTTAAAGGAAATCAAAATAATAAAGAAACCATTGAAACTGAGAAATTTTATTAAGTGATTATTGTGAGTTTTAAAATTTAATGATGAAATACTGTAAGCCACATTTGAAAACACATCCATGAATTTCCTGAGGACACATATAGGTCAGGAAGAAGCATAACAATGTCCTCCAATGAATGTGATGTCCTTTATATTAAAAATTTTCGCAACAACATAACGAATGACTTTAGTGTTTCTATATTATTCAAATATTTATTTTATTATTGAGAAATTTACTATTTTCATTACCATTATTTTCATATAAACACCTTGGAAGTTATGTGTACATGTGAATTTAAGTAAACTAATTAAGCTGCATTTTTAAACAGATTGATGTTCCACTGTGCCCCATGTCGAAATGAAACAAATAAAGGCACTAAAATTATATATGAACTATAACTGTGTAAATAATTTCTAGAAACTTAAATACAGTATTCAGGGTTCACACTGGGGAAAAGTACAAGGTGGGATTTTCCTCCTTGACCAAAATTTTAAGTGGGATTTTTTAAGTTTAAGCCTAAAAAAAATTTTTTTTGAGTGGGATTTCAAAAAATATTGCGGGAATCGCGCGATCGCGCGGCCTAGCGCGAACCCTGAGCATGATTTCACCTTTCTGGAAAGACTATTTAATACTCATAGACATTTCAGGCATGATAAAATTAAAAAAAAACTTCAAGATGGAGAAATTATTTTTAGCAGCTCTAAATATAAAATTTTCTCATAATGGGTACCCAAGTATTTCCTATATGATATTTTTGCCATTTTAGTTGCAAACAACCATAACTACGCTACTGTCTATGAGACTTCATATGAATGGATAGTAACATATTTAAAGGGAGAATCCATTATGTACCTACCGGACCCCCCATATATAGGAAATAATATAAATACACTTCAGTTTTAATGGTAGATATATCTGGCATGTTGAGCAGTAATTCAAACAGTTTGTACTCCGTAAATCTGAAAGCTTGCATTTAGTGCATCACAAAATTTGAGAATGTTTATATTTAAAATTTTATTATTATGACTCAGTATTAATATTTTAAAACTAAATAGCATTTTAAATTTAATTTTCATTGATAAACATAGTATTTGATGAGAAGATGCTTACTTTCATATAATCAATGAAACCTAAAATAACAGCTTTTACTGTCAAATGCAGTCATATCTATTAATTAAAATTCAAGTACATGTAACTTCTGACATTGCATGATAACTTTTCCAATGCACTTCAATATCATTAATGAAAAATATTACTTTAAGAAACACAACATAAACCTTAAAAATCAGGAATTGAATTTAATTAGATCACTACAAAACCTGTAAAAGGATTTCCCAAGTCCTGAAAAAAAAAAAAAAAAAAAAGCAAAGAATATTAATGTAATAACAAAACAATCACTGAATTCAAACTAACAAGTGCAATATATGTGTAAATATATATATACACACACATATATACGAATATAAATTCTATACATATCTACAGAAGAATTATACTTGGAAATATATGTATAGTGCTTGTGTACCAACACCTGAATGCGTTTTCTTTATTAGAATAAATTAGGGACATGAATAATCATTTGCAATTTATTAACTGATGTAAATAATATGCATTAGAGGGTATGATAAGCTATAAAATAGTTCTACTAGATAAAATATGCTAATGCATTTTTTCTGCCCACACACAGAAATGACATATTACCAAACACATAAAAACTTTATTTCCACCAACACTTTTTTAAAATATTCACCAGTGAAATTAAACCTTTGCAGTTTGGAATATCTTCTGCTGTCTATAGGGCTAAAATTCACCTAGTTTAGTAAGGATATTTTTTCAGTTGCATTCTCTAAAAGCATAAAAAGATTAAGAGCAAATAAAGTATAAAAACAGAAGAGTGCAAGCTGAACTGCAGGGGAATAACAATGAAATTTACTGGATAAAATTTTAACTTTAATGACTTTTTTTCCATGTATGCACATAGTACATTATCAAGAGAAAATTCCTAATACCTTTGTCAGCTTCGGATCACTAGTAAAATTAAAACCATGATGCAGAATTTAAAAACATCTGCACCAGGGCTAAAATTCAACTAGCACTTCACATTTCTTAGTTCGCAATGATTCTCTAAAAAAAAAAAAAATAAATAAAATCCATGAGGAGCGAATAAAGTATAAACATTTGATTCAAACTATTGGACAAATTTTGAGCTCTAAAACATCAATTTTGTTAAAAATTGAACATATACCTATTGCCTAGGAATTAAAGAATAAATGAAAAATATTGTTCATACGAACGTTATATTGAGCTGAAATTAGAATGATAAATTTTGAAATTACCTTGGTTCTAAGTATTAAGGCATCGTTGCAAAAATATACCTATCTAATTTTAAGCTTTAGTCATTCTCTAAAAAAAGTTTTCACCACATAGGGTGCAAAGTATTCAAATCGCAGCTAATATGCTTTTTTCAGCAGGATATTTGAAATGCATTACACTTAAAACACTAAGGAAGAAACTGCACCTATATTCAAGAGAACATTCTATCATGTACAGGATTTAGCAGAAAAGTTACACATTTCTAAGATATTTACGATTTGAATACAATTCCTGGTTACAAAAACAAAAAATCCTAAAATATATAGCAGAACAAGAAACAAACTTGAACAATAAAATGGAAAAGAAAATAATCATGTTTAAAACTGGATCACCTGATTGATTAAATACACATCAATTGAAAACAAGATTTTAAACAACATAAGCTACTTCAGTATCTTAATTCAGATTAATTACACAAAAGAACACGTGCAGAGGAATAAATCCTTTCTCCATGATTGAAGCAAGAAAAGGGTTAATATAAGATAGGAGTAAGTTTGGCGAGAATTGATTTGGCGAGTTTGTTCTTAGCGCATGCGCATAGCATAGGGGAAATTTAAGAATTCAGACGCTCGTGTGGAGAGAAAATCGCTCTTGATCAAAACAGCAAGTAAGATTATAACCTCAACAGAAGCAAAAGCTTGTGTTGTGTAGTTAAAAAGTTATCAAACAGTTTTTTTTTTTTCCATTTCATGGATGATTTTAAAATGGATCCCGATGTATGTATGGGTGGTGTGACAATTCGATCTATTTTGTCAAATAAAGATCTTACGAATCCAATTAGAGGTAAGAAATCGTTTGCGTCATTTTCATGTATTCTTTTTTATAGTTTCATTAGAGCTTCAAATCTTACCAAGATGTTTTCTTTAAAATATTATTTAATTCTTAAAGTTACTAATGTATATTTCTAATCAATTTGATATTATTTTAATTAAGGTCGTTAATTTCTACTTAAAGAGGCACCTTCAAATATTAAGTGATAGATGAAGTGATGAAAAGCACATGCGCGATTTTTGGATCTCAAATAATCTAATTAAGTATTTATAAAAATTTTGTTTAAACAAACATTGAACAATTTTGTTCATTATAAAACATAAATCTGACTTAAATAAATTATTACTCTTATTAAACTTCGGAGTTATTATATTGGGTGAACGTGGGTAACGGAAGGACGTTTTTTACAACAAAATAGGACTTTGTCAGCTTGTCAATTGAAGAAAATAGCTGTAAAAACTGACAATCACACCTTCATACTTTCCATTAAGTTATGTAAAAATTAGTAAACTTGGAATTTTACAATTCATAACTTTTTTTTAATTGACATTTTAAAGTTGGCAACAAAAGGAAATTTTTCACACTTCATAATTTTGGTAACTCAAACCGCTTTAAAGTTCACTTTTTTAACTAGTTGAAGAAAGTTCTTGAAAAAAGTTGGACACCTTAAGGAGGGTTCATTCAATGCCTATTATTTGCATTTAGTGAAAAATATACTTATTTTCAAAAGAGTTTTTTTGAAAAAAGTTGGACACCTTAAGGAGGTCTCATTCAATGCGTTAGTACATTTAGTGGAAAATATAATTATTTTCAAAATAATTTTTTTTTTAAAGTTAAACACCTTAAGGAGGGCTCATTCAATGCTTATTAGTGCATTTAGTGAAAAATATAATTATTTTCAAAACAGTTTTTTGAAAATAATTTTTACTAAAAATAAATATTTTGTCTTGGTAGGTAAGAACATTTGTAAAAAATTATTTACGGAATCAAAAGCTTAATAGAACACTTAAAGTATAACAATAGGACGCTATTAAGTATAACAGTTAATCTATTAATTAAACTTTTATAAAATAATTAACCACATTTATAGGTTAAATTAAAATTAAGTTATTCAGCTCTACCAAGGAATAATATAAAAGAGAACTTTGAGCACAGTTTTTGAAATTATGTCAAATTTAAAAAATTTCTATTTTCAAAAAGTGCACTTATTTCTGAAAAAAATGATGCATTACCAGGTGGCCCAATACTATCTTATTAAAATGCAATTTTCCCTTTTTCACGGAATTCACCGTTAGTATCATGTTGAAACGGTAACAGATATTCATATTTCTCTGATTGATAAAACAGGCGATTATATATGTAGCAAGGCCATAGCCAGAAATTTTTTTCAGGGGGGGGGGGGGGGGGGGGCACGGACTTTGAAACACTAGTGTTGAGGAAAGTTTCAGGGAAGAATATATGCTACATTACGAAAATCTGGTACGGCCTTTATATGTAGCACAATGTTTATTAGTTTCAAATTTTAAAATCTTTTAGATACTTGTCTGATTTTTGTTTAGTAACTAATAAAATAATTTCATAATTTATGATGCAATTCCCGATTCATGAGTCGGTATGTATTTCTGATCGGTCATTCTGAAGCACTGAATAAATAAATAAACTTATTTTTTAAACCAAAAAATACATGGTTCCTTATTATTAAACTAGAGCTTAGAGCTATGATGATATAAAATAGCAATAATTATATATTTTTTTGCAATTTAATTATTTGTATTGCACCAATATCGGTATACTTTTTTATTATCAATATTATTTATTAATTGATGCAGAATTCATGATACAATCTTAAAATTTACTTCAGATCGATCATTTTGAGTCGCTGAATAAATTAGTAAACTTTTTTTTTTCTTACTAAAAAGTATGGTTACTGAATATTTTATTAGAATTATGATATAAAATAGTAATAAGACTTTTTTAAAAGTCTGTTTTTTGGTTAGTCTTTTTAAAATAATTTGTATTTTTGTATATGTCACCACTAGCAGTACAATTAATCAGGGTAACTTTGATCCACAATTTCTCTATTTTTAACTGTCCCTCTTATATTTTAATTTAGTGTTATTGTATTTACTAGCATAAAACTGAAAAAGAACTCCTAAAGTATATCTTAGTCACCACAAATTAAGAAATAATACGTATAGAAACAATTTAAAACAAATAATTAACTTGTTTCAAAACAACCTTTCCATTCAGGGTAACTTTGAACAATCCCAGAAAAGTGATTTAAAAATAATTATTTAAATAAAAATATTATAACTGTGCCATTCTGAACCAGAAAAATAAAATTTACAAACGTTTTTAAAAATGTATTTCACAACATCACACAATTTCTATAATTTAATGACGGTGCATAGAACAGCTCCAAGAATTTCAAAAACTTCAAGAGTTTCAGCAACTTCAAACCTGCAGCAAGGGTGACTGTATTCCGGGGATACCCCGGAAATCCGGGTTTTTCATATCCTCCTTCTGTGTTTTAAAAATCGGAGTTTTTAGTCTTCAAAATTAAAAAAATTTGCAGATAGGAACAAAAATACGCCGAAAAGTGATAAACATCCCCTTTGTAGCAACCTTTTACGCAGCTAGGGTTGTAACGGCGCCAACCATGTTTCGAACACAAACGATACCACGTCCCATGTGCTTTCGTTGTTGCTGATAACTGAGCATTGGCGCCATTTTGGAATTTTTTTTCGACGCCAAAAGCGATAATTTTTTTCCGGACTTAATTTTTATTTTAAAAAGAACGATAAAGAAAAATTGGAGTTTTTTTTTTTGATTTAGTTATTCTTCCGATAATCATCGCAAAAGTTAAACTCATTTTCCGACTTTCATTTAAAACAAATTTTTTTTTCTTGTTTGCATAATAACGCATTTTTACGTCCTTTTCCTGAAATCGGCGCTGGACTTCAAATTATTTTCTCAACTTTTATTTTAAAAGTTGCAGATATTTGACAAATAAATGAAAAAATAATAACTCTAAATAGAAAAAGTATATTACTGCAAAAAATATATAGTCATGGGAAATTCCTTTTCATTCAGGGGTGGTGTTAGAGTTCCGGAAAATTCGGAAATTTCCGGAATTTTTTTTCCGAAGGTCCAGAAATTTTATTTTGCTTCTTGACCCTACATTTTCCGCCCTCTTTTTTTTTTTTTTTTGCTTTAAATTGCAGCAATACATATTTCTTAATTGATTTATGCAATTCTTTAAAATATCATAGACCTAATTTAATTTCCACGTGCAAGCAAGAAAACGTATGCGTTCTTTTCTTTGCGCAATCTTCTGCATCCTCTGCAAAAATCGTATTTTTTCCATTTTAACTATTTTTTAAATTTAATTATGAAGTAAGCAAATAAAATTCTTTTTTATTTTTATCAATATCTTACCGTATATACTTGCGTGTAATTCGATTCACATGTAAGCAGAACCCTTACTATCGGACAAATAAATAGAAACCCGCATGTAAATCGACCTTTCAAAGAAAAATCGGGAACTTTTTAGCCGCGAATTTTTTTGACATAAATGTTTTAAAAAGTAGGGGAATGAATTGGTAATGTGTAGCTATAATATGGAGTTTCATTTTTGCGATTGCGATTTTCGTAAAGGGTTCGTGTTTGCTGTTAGACTGTTAATTGTTGCTTTTATTCTGAATCAATAAAAAAGAGCTTTTGGGTTTCAAATTTCTTTCAGTCTTATTTCATTTAATTTTTTAAAACAAGTTCTAATTTCAACTCGATCACTCGATCAACTACACAAAATTCGCGAATCTGAAAGTCGACGTTTTCTGCATTGTTTTTGCATAGTTTGGTAATAATGGATGAATGAAGCAAAGGCCTGCAACAGGATTAAAACGAAAAATCATGCAATGTATTGAAGCAGCAAAAGCCAAAATGAAAGCAATAAATAATTAACTGGTATGTGCAAAAGGAGTAAATTAAACACAGTAAATAATTTTGATAATGTTTTCTTCATCATTTTGATGATTTTTTCAAGGAAATTGTATTATTTCTTTTAATAATCCACACATTTTATTCAAATATAGTATGCCCTTTTTGTACCATTTCCCTGTTGTCCTAAGTTTTATACATTTTCCATTGCAACCCCTGTTCAAATAAGTACTTCTTTCCATTTCTGTCTGAATCAAGTAGTTTTCCTAACTTTCAACTAGATAAATTACATTCGTCTAATATGCCAGGAAATATAGTTCCTATGAAAAAAGTTCAAGGTTCAGGAAATTGTTTTGAAAGTTCAGGAAATGCAAATCCTTACTACTACCACCCTTGCATGTTTTACTATAAGTTGCAATTTATTTTCAAAAAATACATTAATTAAATTTTTCTTATTAGTTAGAAGTAGGTAAGTAAAATATAAATTTTAATTTCAAAAGTTATTTTAAACATGGCATTGTAACGTTATGTGCATAAAAGGTGTTGTATAATTTATGGTGCATAAAAATTGATATGGACTTTTTGCATAAAAAATTTTCAGGGTTTTTTACTTTGTGTCGCAATCACCCCTGCTGCAGTGAAAAATAGCTTCAAAGCAGTTGCTTCAAAATAACTGTAATACAACTAACTATCTGCATACAGTTGCAAACTTATATCATGTGCAGCAATGGACTTTCTAGTTTTTTTTTTAAGTTGAATATACTAAAAAATATGACGTGGTACAAAGTTAACCCCCATGGTTCAAAGTTACCTTGAATAACTAATAGTTTACAAAATTGTATTATTTAAACTTTTAATAACCAATTGAGATATATACAATTTACGAGTGATCTTGTAATTTAATTACTTGAGATTTCATAATGCATTCAACTTTATGTAAAATAATATCTCTTTACAAAATCTACCTGCTGCAAATATGAATAATAAAAGCATAAATTTTATGTTTTCTCTATGCATCAAGGTTTTTATCTGTACAATCACCCTCGTAAGTATATTTAAGTATGCTGTGTTTTTTTGTGTGTATGTGCCTGGTGATGTTTTTAAAGCATTCAAATATATAATTTAATCATTTTACTTATTCATTTATGTAAACACATTTTTTTTGCTTGCGTTTTAATATTGTGGTTGCGTGTGTGTTTGTAATTTTTACTGTTAAATATTTGTTGCATGAAAAAAAATAAAGCCTTTCATATTTATTAACTACTTATGTTGACATTGTTACTGTACATTACTATAGTTACACATATAAATATAAATTAAAATATTTTGGCAAACTTTTTAAGGCAAAAAATTCAATGTAGGCTTGGAGTAATTGCGATTACGTAATCGTAATCTGACAATGGCATATTCTTATAATCATAATCAAAATTGCATAATCCCTCTTCTCGCGTAATCTTGATCATAATATAAAAGAAAAAATCGATAATCTGGTCTTGTAATAATGTAATCTTGACCTGCTGAAAGCTGAAATTTTTAGTTTGCCTTCCTACCATTGAATGGAAAAAAACAAATTAACAATACTAACACAGAAAAAGGATTGAAGCTGTTTACTCCTCGTCGTGAGGGTCATAAAATGGACTGTAACCTAAGGGCGATCATAAAAGGTTCCGTGTAGTACGGCCTGGGTGTAGTCTCTCATCACGAGCGCCCCAAGGCGATGCGAGTGACCCATTAGGGTTTGCGAATAATCAAAGCAGAGACTGTCCCCCGAAAATCCATAGGAAAGTCTTTCCTAGGCCCTGAGCAGAAAGAGTACCATCATACAAACTACAGAAAACATATGTTTTCCAATTTGTAAAAGAGGTTCTAGAAAACAGTTGTATGCCTTTTGGTGTTTTTCTCCTCTCTTTACCAGAAATGATGACTTTTTCTAATGAATAGCACATTTACACTTGAGCAGCAATTTTAGGAGCAGGAGTTACTATATGATGCTCTTTGCTTATGTTGTCTGATATCTTAACCCTTGAAAGTGATTATTATTACATATTACTATTTATTTTTTTAATATGTTCTTTAAATATTTTTAAAAATACATACATTTAAATCATAAATTTATATTTTAATGTGAATATTCTTTTTAATTGATAGTTATGTAAAAGAAAAAACTATTTACTATGTTCAGAAATTTCCCAATTTTTTATTACATCCAATTAATATTTATGAATTATTTTAAACAGTTAATTATCTTTCTCTTCTTAAAATTACCTCAACAGAATTTTGTATTTTATTTTTATCTTTTACCTTAAATTTTTATTGTAAAATTACTTGCACTTTATTTTTTTATTAAAATAGTTAACATGGAAAACAAAAAATATATATATTATACGCTCATACGTGCTAAAAAAAAAGAAAGACCACAGAAAGTTATAGCAAAATATTATAGTCATTCATATTATAATTATTCTTCATATTATTTTTTAATGATTACTATTAAAGGATCAAATCACAAATGAAATTAAAACATACATAGAAAAATTATCCTTTAGAGTTCTAAGGCATAAACTGCCATAAATACCCAATGTTAAGCACAATTGTGCCTAAGTACTTACTTGTCTGTGTGTGCTTCATCTGCTCCAAGGGAGCGCTTATTCAGTATAGCTGGGAAGTTTTTTACTTCTCAGAGAATGAAAATGAAAGACTACTTTTGAAGCACTATTTTCTTTAAATATAATAAAAAATTATTCTAAAATGCAGCATTTATTTTCTAATGATTATTTATCTTTTACACTATCCAAATATTTTGTTATCTCATGCCATTCATACATTTTATAAGTGATTTCATAAAGAATCATATATATTATTATTTTCAGTAAATTAATTGGGGTTAAGTGAAATATTTGCCCAATTTTAACTAGCAAAAAAAATGCTATGTAGAAATATACAACATTTTCAGAAATTGTGACCAACTAAAATTTTGATTGAATACAAAATAAAAATGAACCAGTTAAATCACCTTATACATTATATATAAATTTAGTGCATTGTCTTTGCTTATATGCAAAATAAGCGATCAATGTGGTTATCCCACACATGAATTGTAAATATTTAAAAAATTCTGAATGTGCCTTTCCGGATATATATATGGTATATAAATATATATTACTCAACTACAAATTTCTCATTTCTGCATCAACATCATAATTCAAGAATTGTGATGTTGAAGTTATTTCATTATAATTGCAATCAGTTATCATTTCAGTTATCCCTTTTAAATCCAAAATCATATTTTTTTTATTTTCGACACTTGCAAAAATGAGAGTTGTATGCATGATATTGGCTAATTTTTCGCTAATCTAATTGTAATCAAAATCGTAATCGTAATCGATTACATTTTTTAACGACTGTAATCACTGCAGTAATCGTAATTACTTTTTGGCAAAGGATTACAATCGTAATCATAATCCCTTAATTTTTCACTTTGTAATCGACTATAAGCCTGTGTGTAATATTTCTTCCAAATGTGATGTTTTTCAGTTCAGGTTTTGTATTTTGTTATATTTTTGTAAAAGTAATTACTTTTGTGTTTTCTTTTTTTTTTTTTTTTGTGAAATTAGATTTTAAATGAAAAACTGATAAAGTTACTTAGAAACTGAAAAACTATGTTGGAACAAATTAAAACTAACCCCATGAAAATTATTTTTGGGCATTTAAGTTTATGTAAAGATTTTATTATTATTTGTTTGTTTGATCCAGATTATAGTGGACTGCCCGGGAGCAGAAAGTGCTTACCGTATTTTCGGGAGTATGCGCCGCACCCGGCGTATGCGCCGATGTCGCGATTTCCATTCAAGAAAATAAATTTTTAGCGTATGCGCTGCATGCCAAAATTTTAGTTATTATAGCACAATTAGGTGAAGAAAAGTAGAATAAATTGAATATTTTAAAGGTTTTCTTTTTTTTAAATAATCACCCATACTTTCTTTGTATTGTTTACTTTTAGGAGACATCGGTTGGTTATCTAATGCAACAATCCAGAGCGCGGGACGCGGACCCTTTTCCCCTTGGCGCTCCCCGTTTATTTAAGTGGTCATCGCCGTTGGGCTCGCTTTTTACAAGTGGGTGGCATCCACTAATGGAAAAAAGCAGATTTAATCAGAAAAAAAAGCAGATTTAACCATCGAAATCGCTCTTCTCGCTGTCCGGCTGAAAAAGGCTGCATAGCTCAGGGTCTTCCGTGCTCCGATCGTCTGATCTGAAGGCCAAATCTTGCAACATAAACAAAGCCGCCATGTTGCATTCCAAACTTCGCGATCGGATCGTTTTCCACCACTAAAAACACCGCGGGCAGAAATGCGACAGAGTAGGAAAATTATCCGCGAACTAGTACGAAAGTAGCGAAGCCGAAATTACGGGTTTTTCGGATCGTGACGTCAACATCGCCATTGAAGCACGTGGACACTGTCGCCGCCTACACTTCACATGGAACAAAAATGATGTGGTGCCATCCAGTGACAGTGTTTTTAATATATTTGAAAAATTTCTTTTCTTTTTAAACTTAAAAAAAAGATCGTATGCGCCGCATCCGTTGTAAGCGCCGCATCGGCAATTTTTTCACTTTTTTTTTCATTTGCGCCGCGGCGCATACTCCCGAAAATACGGTAAAAGTGCGACGTACGTCGCAGAACAAACGCGATCTCTGCAGAACATTTCATCTTTAAAAAGAAGAGGGAAAAAAACGCGAGCACAAACGCAAAAGAATAAAAACAAAACAAAAAAAAACGCGAGCACAAACGCAAAAGAATAAAAACAAAACAAAAAAAAAAAAAACGATATGTTCTGCAGAATAAAGGTCAAGATTCGCGACCTTGTTTGAAAAAGTGGCGATTCAAAAAATTACTAGCGATTGCCACCTTTCCTTTTTTTTTTAAATTTTCTAAAGTAAATAAATCCCTACTTTTCAAATACCTTCTATGGAATTTTAACTCTTGCTTCTTGCATGTATGCAAGCACAATAAAAACGCATCAATTCGGCATTCAAGTTACCGAATTTCGGCCGATAGTCTTCATTTCCCTTTTCACAAGAAAAAAAATGGCGAAAATTTTTCCCGATTACGCTATTTTTTTCTTTGAATTCCTTCTCTCTGCCATATAAGTCTTTTAAATTTCGTAGGAAGCAATATTAATCTTGATTTTGTTTTCATAACTTTCATTTCAAACTTACATTTCAGATTGGCCATTTTCGCTTTATAAAATCGGACTCAAGTGTCGCGCCATTTTGAAAATAGTGTGAAAGCTTTAAAAAGAGTTTTGAAAAGAATGAAAATTAAATGTACTGAACAAAACTAGAACTGGAAATATAAATTTTTTTATACTTGTGTTCGAAAATGGTTCGTATTGGTGATCGCGGTTTTTGTAAAAGGTTCGTTTCTGTGAGGGGGATTTTTGTTATCTGTTGCTTCTATGATGAAACAAGTAAAATTTTGCATTTACATCTTTTGTGCTCTATAACATTAAACATGAAAAACTGTATTGAAAAAATTCATATTCCCTTAATTTACCATCGCCAAGGAAGCAAGTTTTTTCTTTTTCCAATTTGAAAATCATATACATTTTTTTTTTTGAAGACTTGATAGTTTTAACAAAATATTATGTTTTCTTTACTGAAAATAAGACACATAAGGAATTGTAGTGCACTGATGCACCATTCATCCCCCCCCCCCCCCCCGCTTTGCACCTTTGCTTTATGATGCATAGGTGGCCACCAAGTTAATCAAGTTTAGTGGCCACTGGCCACTTGCAAAATTTCTGAGTCTTGACCTTTACTGCAGAACAACTGACAAAAGAATGTTTATATATTCCAATGGTGCACCACCTGGCCATAAATCCATTAGAAAGTTGTTAAAAGCAGCCATTGTCACAATGTATGGGCCAAATTTTTATAAACATTTTGTGAACAGTACATCTGCATTAATGTCACAGTATCCGACTTCAAACGTCATTGACAGAATTGCAAATTCTGAATGTATGCCTTGGTTTTAATTAAATAATTTAATATGTTTTGTCCATCAAATTGGACGACATGCCTGCAGAACATTTGGAACTGTTTGAGGTCATGTTGCAGAACACTGAATATAATTCTGCTCCTGGGGTGGACTGTCCATTTTGCAATGGGGCATTTTTTTGTGAAACATCCGATTTTGATATTATTGTAAATTATGTGAATGATCCCATTTGTAATTTATTAATTTTGAATAAGATTCATTTTGCGACAGACTCATGATAATAAGTCATATCAATTGCTATTGATGGAATTTCACTATGATCTTTAATTTATTTATTGTTGCATGAGAAATTGCTATCATGTTTTAAATTTGTTAGGGTATATGGATAGTTTTGGGCTCACAAACATCCACCATTTGTAATGAGAGTGCTGCAAAGTTTTGTTAGTCATATTTTTATTCCCTGATGTCTGAGGAACCCTAAAAACATCCCCTCCCAAATTTCGATCTATGTATCCAATAAGGGCAGTGGGACAGTCATGGGAAAATAAAAGATAAAAGAAAAGGGAGTTGCTTACAGACATGATCAAAAGTTATTCAAATAAAATGTTGAGGGGGGGGGGGGGGCACTTGTGCTGAAATGTTAAGAAATGCTCGTGTAAAGACAAAAAGTAGGAAGATGCCGTCCCTTGTGTCTTCGTCCTCTATTTCTTCACCTAATAGGGATGAAATGTAAGTGCTGGGACATTGTAGCATTTGGAGCGAAAGGCTTAAAAAAGAAGAGGACATTTAAAAATTAATATTAACATAGTAACGGTCAATACATGGAAAAAAATCTTTTACTCGAAAATAATGATGTTAAATTTGGGCATTCAGAGATGCCGAACGCTACATTCTCCGTAGTATCTGCGGAAAAATACAAAAATTTGAATTTGACTACGGATTACGGAAAGCGCTTTTTTTTGTACGGAAAATAAAATATTTTAGCAGAGCTCAACTTTTCTCGCTTGGCGCGCATATAAAAAAAAGATTCACCAACAGTCGCCAAAACGAGCGCTTACTGACGATTCGTGGTAGTTCAGAGTAGAGATGAGTTTGGGCTCACTTTTGCAGGCCCGAGCCCGACGATTTGAAGTCCGAGCCCGTCCGAGCCTGAGTGATACTGTTCTGTGTCAAAGCCCGAGCCCGAAATGATTTTATAAAGTGTTGTTAATAGATGGGGTGCTACGTCGACTAAATGTAGGCTTTTTGTTGTCATCGCAATTAGTTCTAATGATTTTTTTTTTCATTTCAAATAAATAATACATATATTTTTAAACTATCATGAAAGGCTCCAGTTGAGATTAAATTCTGCTGAGCTAAAATGCATGAAAAATCTTCGGTTTGGAAACATTTTTGGGAAGTTCTTGATTTGCAATCGAATTTAAAATTGGAATACACTGTAAAAAGAAATCAGGAACGTTACTAGGAATATGCTAGGCACCTCATGTGCCTATTTTTTACCAGTAACATTCCTGGGATCGACCTGGAACCTTTCTGAATAATTAAGAAAACTTCCCACAAAAAGCCAGTAACTTTCCTGGAATTAACCAGGAACCTTACTGAATAACTAGGAAAACTTCCCACAGAAAGCCAGTAACTTTCCTGGAATTAATCAGGAACCTTTCTGAATAACTAGGAAAACTTCCCACAGAAAGCCGGTAACTTTCCTGGAATTAACCAGGAACCTTTCTGAATAACTAGGAAAACTTTCTACAGAAAACCAGTAACTTTCCTGGAATTAACCTGGAATGTTTCTGAATTCTAAAATTTCAGACTAGAAGCCAGTACCGTTCCCAGAATCATTTTTGATGATATAACTAACAATTTTAATATCTTAATAGTTTTGCTAAGTAATTTTTGTACATTTCATGAATTTCAAAAGCTAACTCATTGTGAAGTTAACTTTTGAAATTCATGAAACTTACAATTACTTAGCAAAAGTTTTAAGATATTTAATTTTCAGCTATATCATCAAAAATAATATTGATACCTCAGAAGCATCCCTCAAGTATATAAGTAGTTTCCAGATATAAGTAGTATTGGATTTCTAGAAACTTGTTTGAATTCTTCAAAATACCTTTGTAGTTTAAAAAATCAAGATACTTACCTTGCAATGAGTAGAGTACTTATCTGAACTTTTTGAAGCCTATTTATTACCTGTTTTAAGAACTCTTTTTCCTGTAAACATACTAATTTTAAAATCAAACTTGTCCATAATTTCTTTGTAAATATAATAGGACTTAATTTTATTCTAATTGTTAGCAATATGAATAATTAATAATCATGTTAAAACATAAAATGTTATAACGTTTAGGTATTAAAAAAAAGAAGAAAAAAGCTTGCAACAATTAAAAAGCGATTTATTAACAATTGTTTTTCACTTCTCTGCCATTTCTAAGGGAAAATATTCATTTATGAAGTATAAAAGAAATAAGATGAATTTCCATGGTTATAAGTGCAAGTCGAGACAAAATTGAAAACATTTGTTTTGTAAATTAGTAGCTGCCAATAGCACATATCAAGTTTAGAATTTAAAATATTTTGTAAAAAATTGTTACCACTTTAAGTTTCAATTTTTTCAAGAGTATTTTTTTAAAAAAATAAAAATTTTAAGCTTTCAGGAAATTATCAATTAAATCAACTGAAGTGATATTTAATTGTTGCCACATTTCGTACAACCGTAGGAAATCTCAAGTCATAAATGTTATAAATAAAATAACCCTTATATCCATAGTTTAATATAATGCACAAAAATTAAAAAATTAAATTATCAAAATTATTATTTGTTAATATCAAGAATAATATCTTAGTATAAAGTGTTCTGCAAAAAAAAAAAAAAAAAAAAAAACAAATTTAGACAAAAAATAAATAAACAACAAATACAAACATTTTTAATCTCTAAGTTCACACATCACCTACATATAAGTAAACATAAAAATGTGATTTTTATATGAAACTGCGTGACAAAATAATAATAAAAAAAGAGGCATATCTATAAAATGTGACAGGCCATCCCACAGCTTGCATGTTTTTCAGCTTGCATGCAATCATGCATAGCAAAAAACTTCCTATCATTTAAATTTCTCAAAAAAAAAAAAAAAAAATAAAGCAAACTTGGTCTAACTATATACATTATTTAACTGATTAACTAGAAGTATGTATGAACATAAATTGATTCTCAGTACAAAAATTTTCTAAACACAAAATTTTCGGGAAAATTATGCCTCTCACCCCCCCCCCCTCCCAGTTTAAAAATATAAATTATATAATTAGATGAACACCTACCCTTATGTAACAATATATAAGCTTGAAATAAATAAATAAAACATAAAAATTAAAATCATGAAAGCATTGTAATATTAATTCCGAACTCATTTTCCCCCTGAAACAGTATTGATTGTTAAACTATTAAATATTTTGCTCATCCCAATGTAGAAAGAAAAGCAGATATTATTCGCCATGACAGTTGAACATTGAAGCCAGCACTCGTCGTACAGCCGACCGCAGACCATAAGCTTGTCCCCAAGGAAAACTAATTTAAAAAAAGGGACTTTAGTATCAAATTTTAAAACTGAAATTAACAATATTCCTTACACGCATTGTTAACTGGCATTGGTAAGAGAATAGAGTCAACCCTTCCCAAGAGCAATCTCATTCAAAGAAGAATTTAAAAAGTGAAAAGATGCAGAAAAGCATTCCTCGTTTTCAAGGAATGCTCAAAATACTAAATATGAGAACAAAATGCAATAAAAGAACTTGAAAATATTGTTACTGCTTTACATTTTAATATGTTTGAAAGTACATGTGTAGAAATTCGTAGATTATTGCGAGTAATGAAACTATTTTAACTGTTTCAAACAAAAATCATGTACTAGATTTGTACCTTTAAACTAAAATTACATAATAATAATGAAAAATATTACAGTTACATGAGCAATAAGTATATACTATGCAATTTTTAAAAAGCATCAAGCAATTTGTAATAATTGTGTTTCAAATGAGATTTAGTGATTTATGTTCATACCATACTTCCAGTTAATCACAATTAAATAATGTATATAGCTAGAAGAAGATTGCTTTAGTTTTTTTTGGGGGGGGGGGGGAATTTAAATGATTGGAAGTTTTTTGCTATGAATGATTGCTTTTTACAGATTCATTTCAATCAAATAATTATTTCGAAGATGCCAATATAAGTAAAGCATTTTTAAAATAGGTTTCAGTGGCGGATCCAGAGGGGGGGGGGGGGCACGGGGGCCCAAGCCCCCTCCAGACGCTTTAGGTAAGGACTAGAAAGAATTGACTTTCTTTTCTTCCTTTACGCTAAAAACGAGGAAAAAGAAACTATTTTGCAGATGGAGCGATAAAACTTCTATTCTATGTGACTTCTATTCTTTCAATTCTATGTGACAAACTGAGATAACCAGGTAATTGCTAAAACAGAAAGAAGCAGACACCTGCAAAATCACTTAGACAGTTGATTTATGCTCACGTTAAATCTTCAATAGACTTGAAGAAGACTCCATTTGACCCCCCCCCCCCCCCCCCCAAATTTTCGCGAAAAAGAAGTTGTTGTTTTTTTTTTTTTTTTTTTTTTTTTTTTTTTTTTTTTTTTTTTTTTTTTTTTTTTTTTTTTTTTTTTTTTTTTTTTTTTTTTTTTTTTTTTTTTTTTTTTTTTTTTTTTTTTTTTTTTTTTTTTTTTTTTTTTTTTTTTTTTTTTTTTTTTTTTTTTTTTTTTTTTTTTTTTTTTTTTTTTTTTTTTTTTTTTTTTTTTTTTTTTTTTTTTTTTTTTTTTTTTTTTTTTTTTTTTTTTTTTTTTTTTTTTTTTTTTTTTTTTTTTTTTTTTTTTTTTTTTTTTTTTTTTTTTTTTTTTTTTTTTTTTTTTTTTTTTTTTTTTTTTTTTTTTTTTTTTTTTTTTTTTTTTTTTTTTTTTTTTTTTTTTTTTTTTTTTTTTTTTTTTTTTTTTTTTTTTTTTTTTTTTTTAATTCAACAGTGATGTACAAAAAGAAAAGAAAGAAAGAAAAGGGGGGGGGAGGAGAAAGAAAGAAAAAAATATTTAATTATGAAAATTTAAGTTTTGAAAAAGAATTAAAATCTTAGTTCGGCGCTCCGATTTTATCATTGATCAGCTATATTGCTAACGATTAACTCCGATTAATAGAATTATTTATTTGTATAAACTGTTGGAAATTCTAAAATTGAGGTTAAGGGGAAGAAAATTTCGCAATGTCAAAATTTAAATTTTAAAAAGTCAAGGTTTTTTCCCCCTTGTGATAGCGAAATACGTATAAATCGTGTTATGCTCAGACAATACCCAATGGTTTTTCTTTTAGAAACTTTTAAAGCATCCTTTTGGGAAGAGGTGGGAGCTTGTAAGTGTCGTTTGAGAAGGCAAACACATGGCTCTTTGATATGGACATCAGTAGAAAGGAGAGGGACCTGCCCTCTGGATTTTTTAAAAAATGTCCATTTTTTCCTACATTTTTATTATTATTTTTATGAGTAAAAGTGTTTAAATTTCAGAAAGTTTTTGTTTGTTTCTTTTCCCCTAAAATTTGCTTCCCCCCTAAAAAGTCTCAAAGGGTCTCCTAAGGGCCTCCACTTTTGGAAACTATATGCACCAGTTTGCATATAGTTTCCAAAATTTTCCCAGGGAAGGGGATCAGAATTTCATATCTCCCAGTTAAGAAGGACCCAACATATGCTCTACCCTTTAATATTGAGCTGAAGGGTCAATGCTGTGGGAACATTAACGAAAGTTTTATTGGTTTAACAGCAATCCCAAAAGGAAAAATACTAAGGAATAAAAATGCCCACGCATGAAAGTTATATGAAATATCAACAATAATTGGTTAGAGGGGGCGGCATTTTTAAGTTTTGCCCCGCCTCGGAAATCTTCAAGATGTGGTACTGATAATAATGTGTGTGTATAAATAGAAAAAAAGGCAGAGTAATTTTGCCAAGGTAGATAATTGTTCAATCAACTTTTAGTAGGAATTTAGGCATCGACAAGCAAGAAGAAAGGGAGTATTTTTTCAATTCTGAGAAAATTAAGTTCCTAAAGACGACATTGTAGGTTATATTGAAAAAGTCCATTCATATTTTTGGTTCTAGATTTTGCGCTATTCCCTGTTCGGATTTTAATACATTGCATTGACAAATATGTTATTATTACATGCATTTATTTCAAGTATAATGATTAAACATTAGCTAAAAAATTAGTCCCGGAGGGACTAAATGTTCTTAAAATGTCTAACTTTAAAAACACCTGCGATTGCGTGCCTGAGAACTACATGGCTTAGTTAAATGTAAATGTAATTTAAACGCTCATCGCAATTGATACCAGTTTTGTGCTCTTAAAAACAATGCACAGTTTAATTTTTTTGCAGATGTGCACACTTTTTAAGTTTGGCTACCATTTTTTGAAATTTGGCTACCAATCAAGAATTGGAGTTTTGAGGTATACCATCTCTAGTTGAGAGCTGCGAACAATAGGAGATTGGCGATGGTAGAAAGCTCAGAATTCCAGTTCTAACCGGATTTTCTCCCAGCGTGGAGCAATATTTACAGCAACCCTGTTCTTCGGTGAGAGAGTTCGGGCAAATTTCGGATTTTTTCGCTTACTTGCACGACACGTGCTTTTAGCATTAGCAGTTGTTTATTGCATTCTTCGTTGCGTACATCGTTTGCTTGTTTGGTTATTAACTATTTGGTCCTAAATTAATTAACGAATTCAGTTAGAAATTAAATTTGTATTTTATATTGAAAAATAATCTTATTGGATGGAAACATAACCGGGAAATCAGGGAATTCTCAGGGAAGTTTTATGTTTTCAAAAATATCAGGGGATATTTAAATTTTCTCCAAATATCAGGGAAAATTATTCAAACCGGCAAGCGTCCGGAGTTTCGTCGCGAAATTTCCTTTCGTTGCGCGTGGTCAGCTCGATTGACGATTTCCCATTGGTTGAAAGCGCTCTTTCTCTGATTAAGCAATAAAAAAGGTCACTGTTTTTGTGTTTGAGAAGAAGGCATTGCAATCTTATGTAAAAGAACGCGTGTCAGCGTTTGTTTCCGAAAGTTCGCCATTTTTGGTCGTGTCCAAAATTCGGCCTAACACCGTTCTCCAGCATGCCGAATTAGGGATTTGGTTCTGTGCATTATTCTGTCGGGGCGCAGAGAGCCATGCTTTCCCCCATCCCCCCCCCCCGCGTGATGATTTGGAATTTTTAAAACTTTTCTTTACTCAATACATTAACAATATGCATCTTGAGAAAATAAAGTAAGATAAGTATAAAATAATGATGGGGGGGGGGGGGGGGTGATATTCATTCTTAAAAAAAAAACTAGACTTAAAACTTTCAGCAGTTGCAGATTATATTACTTAGAAAATTAAGTTATTGTCTCCTCCAAGGGTGGTAGAGTTCTGGAAAACCGGAAATTTCAGGAATTTTTTTGCCGAAGTTCCGGAAATTTTATTTTGCTTCTTGACCCTAAATTTTCCGCCCTCATTTTGTTTTTTTTGCTTTTAATTGAAGCAATGCATATTTCTTAATTGATTTGTGCAATTCTTTAAAATATCGTGGGCCTTTCCACGTGCACGCAAGTAAACGTATGCGTTCTTTTCTTTACGCGATCTTTCTGCATCCTGTACATGAATAGTATTTTTTCCATTTTAACTCTTTTTAAAATTTAATTATAAAGTAAGTAAATAAAATTCTTTTTTATTTTTATCAATATCTTACCGTATATACTTGTAAGTCGATTCGCATGTAAGCAGTACCCCCAACTTTCAGACAAATAAACAGAAACCCGCGTGTAAGTCGACCTTTCAGAGATAAATCGAGAACGTTTTTGCCGCGAATTTTTAGACATAAATGTTTTTAAAAGGGGGATGAATTGTAATTGCAATTGGAAATTTGTAGCTATGATGTGGGGTTTCATTTTTGCGATCGCGATTTTCGTAAAGGGTTCGTGTTTGCTGTTAGATTGTTAATTGTTGCTTTTATTCTGAATCAATAAAAAAAAAAGAGCTTTTGGGTTTTAATTTCTTGCAGTCTTATTAAATGCAATAAATAATTTTCGTAATGTTTTCTTCATCATTTTGATGATTTTTTAGAGGAAATTGTATTTCTTTTAATAATCCACACATTTATTAAAATAGTTTCCCCTCTTTGCATCCTTTTCCTGTTGTCCTATATTTTATAGATTTGCCATTGCAACCCCTGTTAAAATAAGTATTTTTTTCCATTTCTGTCTGAATCAAGTAGTTTTCATAAATTTTAACTAGATAAATTACATTTTGTCTTATATGCCAGAAAATACAGTACCTATGAAAAAAATTCGAGGTTCAGGAAATTGTTTTGAAAGTTCTGGAAATGCAAATCCTTACTACTATCACGCCTGAGCCTTCACTGAAAAAAAGGGAATTGCACAAAGTTCAGTTGGAAAAGTAGTGTCACCCTCCCTAAACATTTTTTCTGGTTTCACCACTGTGAAACTGTCATTACACATGGCAATGACGCTGTGTAACTCAAAATTTAATTATAACGTCAGGGAAATTTTTGGAGCCCAATCAGGGTTTTTTTTTCTTGGATTCTGTTGCCACCATGGTTCAGCTGAGGCAAATATTTTGCTTTTAGGTTGAATATTGAGTAGTTTTTGCATCCACGTTTCTCCAGTATTATAAACTACTGATAAGCACTGAAAACTACTGAAAATCATTCAGGTTACTACTGAAAACCTTAAGATTAGAGTGGCATCTCTTTGCATTAAATTTCTCATAAAATAGAATTTAAATTTCAAAGGTTTACTTTTTAAGATCTGCATAGTGTCACTGAGAAAGATAGCAATTCTAGAAGTTGGAAAGTGTTAAAATTAAATGTTGGTATTTAAAATCTATTTAACAAATGATAACAATACGGCTAAGATAAGGCTTTAATATAAACAAAACAACCGAATTAGAAGAAAAAATTGAATGCACAAGCTTTAGGATTAGTTTTTTAACCTGGTCACTTGAGTAGCAGGACATTGGCATCATGTATATGGTAAGAATTCTCTTCCATCAAAAGCTACAGATTTGACGAAAGATTTGTCTTTCTGATGCTGAATTTTGACAATACTACACTTTTCCTCTCCCAGTAAATCTATAGGCATTATCTGAAAGTTTTGTTTAAGAATATTTTCTAACATTCTATAATCAAACAAAAGCTTCTGTTAGTGGTTATTCAGTTCATTCATATTTTAAAATTTATTTATATCAAATTTTATGTTATCTTTTAAGTTATGCTCTCTTAAACACACATTAAATTTTAAAAGCAATATTATGTTTTCCGCTTGCTTAATGTAGTTTTGTGTAATATTCCAATTTCCTTATTGTTCTTTTATCAATTGAAAAAAATTTGCTTCTCTGTGATTAAATGTTTTATCTCTTATACAGTTTTTATTTTTGTGATGCCTTCATTATGTGTTTGTAAAAATTTCTTCAGCTTTAATTGGTGTTATATGTTCATATAAGTTTATATTTATTGACGTGAGACCAAATAACTATGATAATTTGACAATTTTAAGTGCTATTTTGTAGTACAGTATACCCTCAATATCTCAAAAAACCTTGTTAACTCGAAAAATAATTTTTTTTCTCCTGATATGACACATTTGATGACAGATTTGATGGCCTTCTCAAAACCACGTGACATTATTTAGACTACTCCCGTGCAAAGGCTTCCTAGATATAGGGGGCGCTGCTTACACGCGGGTTTCTGTTTATTTGTCTGAAAGTTGGGGGTTCTGCTTACATGCGAATTGACTTACACGGAAGTATATACGGTAAGATATTGATAAAAATAAAAAAGAATTTTATTTACTTACTTTATAATTAAATTTTAAAAAGGGTTAAAATGGAAAAAATACGATTCATGTACAGGTTGCAGAAAGATCGCGTAAAGAAAAGAACGCATACGTTTTCTTGCATGCACGTGGAAAGGCCCACGATATTTTAAAGAATTGCACAAATCAATTAATAAATATGCATTGCTTCAATTTAAAGCAAAAAACCAAAATGAGGGTGGAAAATTTAGGGTTAAGAAGCAAAATAAAAATTCCGGAACTTCGGCAAAAAAAAAAACAAAATCCTGAAATTTCCGGTTTTCCAGAACTCTACCACCCTGGAGGAGAAAATAACTTATTTTTCTAAGTAATATAATCTGCAACTACTGAAAGTTTTAAATCTAAAGTTTTTTTTTTTTTTTTTTAGAATGAAGGTCATCCCCCCATCATTATTTTATTCTTATATTACTTTATTTTCTCAAGATGCATATTGTTTCTGTATTGAGTAAAGAAAAGTGTTAAAAATTCTAAATCATCACGCGGGGGGGGGAGGGGGGGGGAGCATGGCTCTCTGCGCCCCGACAGAATAATGCACAGAACCAAACCCCAAATTCCGCACGCTGGAGAACGGTGTTAAGCTAAATTTTGGACATGACCAAAAATGGCGGATTCTCGGAAACAAACGCTGACACGCGTTCTTTTACGTAAGATTGCAATGCCTTCTTCTCAATCGTGCTGACCACGGGCAACGAAAGGAAATTTCGCCGACGAAACTTCGGACGCTTGCCGGTTTGACTAATTTTCCCTGATATTTGGAAAATTTAAATATCCCCTATATTTTTCAGAACATAAAACTTCCCTGAGAATTCCCTGATTTCAGGGTTATGTTTCCACCCAATAAGATTATTTTTCAATATAAAATACAAATTTAATTCCTAACTGAATTCGTTTCTTAATTTAGGACCAAATAGTTGATAACCAAACGAGCAAACGATGTACGCAACGAAGTATGCAATAAGCAACTGCAAATGCTAAAAGGCTAAAAGCACTTGTGTCCTGTGTCGTGCAAGTAAGCGAAAAAATCCGAACTTTGCCCGAACTCTCGCCGAAGAACAGGGTTGCTGTAAATATTGCTCCACGCTGGGAAAAATTCCGGTTAAAACTGGAATTCTCAAGGTATATAGAGAGGAGAGGTAGGTCATAGAAGGTAAACAAACAGCGGGCGATCTCCACGCAATAGGAGGTCTGACGTACACTGGTCCCCTTTCGATTGGAATCCGCTCATTGCGTAGCATGATAATTTGAATATTGGACATGCATTATTAAGTTTTCTGAACAAATGATACAATTTTTGCGTGGGAGAAAGTTGCATATTGTTTCAAAAAACTGCTAACATCATACTATATTTAAGATGTATAGACATTTACTATTAATGTATTCAGAAAAGAGGAAAATACTTTTATGTTGGCACTTGATATTAAATTTAAGCATTCATAAATTGTTTCAACTTTTTTCTTGCCAGGGACCGAGATGAATTTTTATTTTCCGAGAATAAACTCTTCTTTTTATTCAAGTACTTTATGTGAAAAAATGTCCTAACTCTTGCATAAGTTTGAAGAAGTTTTTATCCACCTAGCATAGTTTGAAGTTTAGAAATTATGCTACCAGATTTGAGAATGTTTTCTTTTCCATGAATGTTAATTAAATAACTTTAAAACTTTGTAATCATTTCTTTGATAAACTTCACGCTGCGAAATGATACAATGTATCCCTTTCGTAATGGAAGAAAGGTTTTTTTGTTTTTTTGTTTTGAATTTAAACTTAGAAATAAGGTTTTCCATTTTGTTTAATACATTTATTTGCTCTCTGTCTCTGAAAGCAGATCAGTATTTAACTTTGTTTATGGTCGTTTTCGAATTAAAAACATCACATGCGTCCATTCACTGTTTCAAAGAAATCTGCTGCTACTTTTCCATTCGAACATATAGTTTTAATTGCACATTCAATATGGTGTGAAAATAACTGTGTGGCATAGCACACGCTTTGTCGCTCACATCACTTAACTTCTAAATGCTTTGCGCTAAATTTGGGGCAAAGAGAAATTTCATTACTATCTTTTCTCAAAATAATTTCATTGCTGATAAAGTTATCATTAATATTAAATCCTTGATCAATAAAATGATTACGCAACAATTTTATCAAATGCGGTACATAAGCAAATATCCTAACATCTCTTTCGTTTGCTGCAGGATTTTCAAAATATGTCTTATCTATGGAAACAACTGGGCGTTAGTATATTAACGCCCAATTGTTTCCATAAGGTTTGATTTCCGGCCCTCATATCTATTACGAATGCAACGACTGTGTACTCGATTTCATGTTATATACGTATTCTATTATTCAAACAATCAAAAGTAATTTTTTATCGTATTCGTAATAAATAGGTTTTTTCCAATTGTGCGTTAGTCCTCGAGCAAGAACAACTTGGCTAGTTTCATGAGAGTTTTAACAAAACTTCATCAGCAGCATGATCGTATCAGATATCATTCATAACATTCATCCCATCAGACGAAAGAACGGTTAATTCCTGCAGTTCTAAAATATTTTTAGCTTGTTCTTTCGTCGTTGCAATGAAGTAAGAAGGATAAGGCCTTTTTAATAGCCATTTTTCAGACGCTGCAATTGCCCTGGCGTTAAAATGGCTGATAATAAGGAATTAATGGAATCATTAATTTTTTGTTCCATATTTAATTTCAATTCTTCTTTCCTTTTTGAAGCATCTTGTAACAATTCTTGTAATTTTGTATTTTCTTGTACTAATTGCTTCTTTTCCTCTTCAATCGTTAAAAAACAGACATCTTTTTCTTTCAGTTGGTTTTCAGGTTATAAAATTTTATTGCACAAGTTTTGATTTTCAACAAATTCTGGCGTTTTCAAGTAACAATTGATCCTGATGGCGGCAATAACTTTCCAGTTTCCGAATCCCGTCGTGTTTTTGAAAACGATGAAACAAACATCACATTTTTGCTCTTGTTTCCATTTTGCAGTCAGCTACAGCACAAAATACTATTTTTTAATAGCTCTAAAAATTTTAAAGTGTATGATGAACTAAGCAATAGAGCCTTTCATTACAAGGGACAAGATTGAAATGCATGAATTTTTTGCTTTACGCAGCGAAAAAAGGATGCAAACTAATTAATAACAGCCATCTCCGGTCCCAAGTAACCAGCAGAAGGGGACCAGACGACGTCACAGTTCCGAGAACTCGTCAAGGGGCAGGGTTGCCGGGAATCTCTGACCTACCTGTGGAATTCTGAGCTTTCTACCGTCGCCAATCTCCTATTGTTCACAGCTCTAAACTACCACGAATCGTCAGTAAGCGCTCGTTTTGGCGACTGTTGGTGAATCTTTTTTTTATATGCGCGACAAGTTGAACTCGGCTAAAATATATTATTTTCCGTAGAAAAAAAAGCGCTTTCCGTAGTCTGTAGTCAACTTCAAATTTTTGTATTTTTCCGTAGATACTACGGAGAATCCGTAGCGTTCGGCATCTCTGTTCATTAAATTTATTAATCGTCCGAGTTGAAACCTAAAGATAGGAATGTACCCTCTTTGAAAATGTTAATTTTACAATTAAAAAAACGCAGTTCATAATTTGCTAAGCGCTATTCAGTTACATGCAAGCAGCCATGTTTATATCTTTATATCACGTGATTTCTGTCTTCCGTCTTGGCTGCTAAGGATTTGCGAAAAATTTTTGGTGTTTAAGGGATCAAGTCAAAGGCTCTGTATGCACCGCAATATGGAAAGTCGCCATTGAGGGGGGGAGGGGGGAGATATGGGAGTAACATTTGATTTCTAAAGAACTTGAAGATAAAATCTACATTTTCATAGATTTAACAGATTTTTGTTCCAATGTATTTTAAGCCAAGTTTGGTTATTTAAAACCTGTCCAGTTGTTTTCTAGATTAGCTGGGCAAAGGTTGTTTTTGTAACATTTGTTAATTCATCTGGGGTGTATTTGGGTTTTAAACCACTCTAGGCTGTTGAAACTGCCTTCCAAGCTGATAAATATCCAATAAGCAATTACACTTAAATCCTAAAGCTACTTATTTTATTAAAAGCCATTTATAATTAACTAGCTTTTAGCCATGGCTTTACTCACTTTAATGCAGTTTTTGTCAATCAATTCAAATTTCAAAAAAGGAAATACTAAAAAAGAAATTAAAAGAAAAAGATAAAATTAACAGTCAAACTATTGCTTAAGTTAAAAAAAAGAATGAAAAAAAATATGAAAAGTAAAATTAATACAATATTATTAGAATAAAAAACATTGAAAAATAAAGGGTAACAAATCAATGTTTGTAAACAAATGAATCGTAAACGCAGATTTACTGTATATGTTGAAACGTAAGACACAGTACACATCTTATTAGTCCAATAATACAAAACTATACTATATCTTGAAATGTGCTCAATGCCATCAAATGGATTTTGGAAACAATAAAATGGCCAAGCAGTTATACCGAATGACCAATCAAAGGTTATTTTTCAATGCCTCTGGAATAGTACTAGAATGAAAGGTACCCTATGCTCCCCCTTTTCTGGATGATAAGTGCCCTATATCCTTTTCTGTACCCCTGACCATATGTATGCAATATTTCATTATTATCAGTCAAGTAGTTAAGGTGTGAAAGCCTAACAAACAAACAAATGCACTTTTGCATTTATAATATTAGTTAGGATTAAAACATGAGAAAAAGTTACATTAATTTAAAAATAATTTTACTAACTAAAGGTACATGCAAAGTATAATATAGACAATTAAGGTGCTTTGTTTTAATTTATAAATATAGTTGCAGGGGATTTCGCATTTTAACGACCCTGCATTACAATGACACAATGTTTTATAATGACCTTTCAAAAAGAATCGATCAACTTCCGTTTAAGACAATGTTATTTCACTTTCGATATAATGATTGATAGGGAAGTAACACAACTCTTAGTATAACATCTGAAAATGGGATTAAAACAGACAAGTAACAAGGATTTTTCCATTCTGAAAATTTAAAAAGTTGCATTTATCTGCCACAAAGAAAAGAAAAAACATATTCCTTTACTTAAAAAAAAGACAACTTCTCTTTCAGAAATGGACTAGTCTACATTGGTGTAGTCCTGGAAAAAAGAAGGAAACTCTTGTGTTAAAATAAAAGAGTGGCGCTGTCCCCCCTGACTACACCACTGCTAGTCCTCCCCGCTGTGCACATAAAGAGCTTACTTTTCTTTTTCATAAAATGGGTTGTATATTTTAAAACAATTTAAATTTTTATGTAATTTTTTTTAGTCAGTTGGTTTACTTGAAATTATGTTTCATTTATAAATGCTTACTGCACCTTCAATTTATATTTTTCAGTATATTTAATAGCACAACTATTTCAAGTAACTCCATAAAATCATTACTTTATCAGTTAAAAAAGAATATATCATATCTTCTTAATTATTGTTTTTAATAAGCATTTAAATTCAAAACTTTTTTTTGGGTGTAAAAAAATTCCATAAATTTTATATTGTATTCTGTACCAGAAAATTTACAGTTCCCGTGGGATAGAATTGTTTATGTTCTCACAGAGAATGGGATTGACATAATTTTTTGCTTTGTGCTAGTTAGAGAAAAATGCACGGTTTCTATAGGATAGCATAACAATAGTATCCTACAGGGTCCATGTATTTAACAGGAGTTTCGTTAAAGTTTCTTGAATAGAGTTTTAGCAATAATTGAGTAAAAATCAATTAGTCCAGATGGGTTCTCAAACCCAGGTACCTCAGTTATGCACTGAATGCTGTACCACTTAAGCTATCAGGCCTATACTGATTTCCTTTCAATTTCATCTATAACTATAAAGCCACACTGTCCATCTTATGGTGATGTACCATTTTTTTTAATAACTTATAAATTAGTTGAGTAAAAATTTAAAAAATGTTATTAATGCTTTGAAAATGACCATTGTGTATAGTTGCGCCCTAATGCTATGCTTTCCAGCCCAGAATTTAAAAAATATTTACTGCCTAGAAATTCGCTCCCACCAAAAGGTCGTTTGGTTGCTCACTTTGAAAAAAAAATTAGTGCCGTAATGTTCCGGTTTTTCAGCCCTCGGCGCCGTTTTAATTTTATTTTGGACTTCTGCTGCCCATAAATGCAGCGCTCAAAAGGTCACCTATTATAATATTCACCCACATTGATCATATTTGGATCAGGCAGTCGGTTCTCACACATAGACAAAATTTCCATATGAAGTTGCAAGCAAAAGCTAGTATTTAATAAAAACCATTTAAAAAGTCAAATCCTAAAACAGAGTTCACACTGGGGAAAAATACAAGGTGGGATTTCCCACTCTGACCAAAATTTTAAGTGGGATTTTTAATATTTAAGCACAAACAAATTTTTTTTTGAGTGGGATTTCAAAAAATATTGCGGGAATCGCGCGGCCCAGCGCGAACCCTGTAAAAGTTTTAAAAAGTTAAAGCTTTTATATTAAATAATTCATTTTTACACTATTCTTTTAAATATTTTAATATAAAAGTAATGATTGGTCTAGAATCAACTATTGCCAAAAGGAGAGAAAAATAAACAGCTGCCATTTTACAAAAAATTTAATTTCTTATACTCTTGATGATAAAAGTTTTTTTTATTTCGTTTTTTTATTATTTATTTATTAATTTATCTATTTTAATGTTCAAAATCATTCACATTGGATATTTGTTGAAAGCTTTGTAATTTTAACCTATTTTTTCGGTTTCTTTGATGTCACCTGTTAGACACAGTAATAGCATTTTGTAGCAATCTTCTTGTGTCTGGTTTCATTTTACAATATTTCTTGTTATTTTATTAAAAAATACCTTGGAGAAATGCCTGTAAAAATACCTTGAAGGAGGAGTGAGTAAGCAACAACTTTCAAGGATTCTTCTATAATTTAATAGGCAGCCACAATCACAGATGGAAAAAATATGTACTCCCATCCTAGAAAAGCATATTCCTTGCCGAGAAACCTCTCTCATACTTCCATCTGAAAAGAACTTTTTTTCATCATTCTGCAATTATTCAAAAAGGAAAAGGATTATATTTTCTTTCCTTGTTATCCTCTGCTTTCCCTTATGAAATATGTACTATTTTACCCCTGCTATTTATGTGAAGAAATGTATATTCTTAAGGGTAGTACATAAAAAATTATATTCATAACACTAAAAAGCTTTATTAATCAAGTATACTGATTTTTTTTTTTTTTTTTTTTGACAGCTGCACCTGTGGGAAAAGATGAAAAAGAGTCTGATACTGATATATATGCCGATGCTGCAGCAGCATTTTTGGGGCCTAATATCTGGGATAAGATGACAGATTTTAAAATGGACTATCTTGACTTGGATGCTATATTAAATAGCAGCCCAGACCAACCAAAAGTAGAAGAATGTGCTGATGTAATTACAGAAGAAAAAGTACCTCATATTCAGGCTCTCACTGGTCAGGATGGAAAAAATCTTTGCTTGTCAGGTAATTTACAAGCTCAAGGAAACTTTGGGTTGGGGGGATTGTTTTAAAATTAACTTTTGTTGTAATAATTACTGCTTATAAATTTTTGCTCTCAAAAATAGTTGCAGATCAATATATATACAGTCAAACCCCGTTAGCGCGAACTCGCATAACGCGAAATGAATGCCATTCCCCGTCAGATAATCTAAGAACTAGTGATAAATTAATCGTTTAAGACGAAATTGATTTGAACAAAATTCCGCTTAAGACGAAAAACAAAATTTTTCAGTTGACGAAAAAAAAAAGAAAAGAAAGGTGAAAAAACATTCTTTGACATGAAATTTTCTTGGAGCTTAGGAAGCTTGAAAATTCTGTTGCACTTATTAACTTCTAGGAATTCTAAGAAAATAGCGAAACAGGTAAAATGCCTGCAGCTCACACGCTAATCCTTTTTCTGACAGACACTGTACAAGCGTGTTAGTGCGGGCATAGATAAGCAATGGACACTTCCATTAGGGGACAATGGGGTAGAGTTTCGAAAGTGTGTGGGTCAGGAAGACTTCCCAGCCACCTGGTTTTCAAGAGGGGGAGTGCCAATCAAGCATTCTATTCTTCGTTTCGTTCATTTTACTCGTTCAACATGGTGCTAAACTCTCAATCTATTTCTTGGAAATGAGTTATAAAGAGAACAACTTTGATTACATGCAGAGTAAACGCTGAAGGAAATTTTAGTTTTGAGTTAGTCCTGTGCGGGGTGCAGTTGATTTTTTCGTATTCGTAATAATGAATCGTAAACAGCAATCTTTGACGTTAGAAACGAAGCAAAAGATCTTAAATGAAGTTGAAGATAAATTATTGAAGAAGACAGAGATTGCTGCAAAATATGGAATTGCCAACAGCACTTTATCCACGATCATTAAAATTAAAAATAAGATTGAAGCAGCTTATGTTGTGAATCAGTTTGAGCCAGCAAGGAAGAGAATGAGAACCGGGAAAAATGAAGACGTGGAAGTGGCCCTTTTACGCTGGATCAAAGAGGCCAGGAATCAAAAGATCATTTTAACAGGGGTGATTTTGCAAGAAAAAGCCAAGTTCTTTGGAGAGGCTCTTGGTGTCAATGATTCCGTTTTCTCAAATGGTTGACTCTCTAGATTTAAAGAGCGTCATGGTATTGTTTGCAAAAAAATATGCAGTGAAGAAGCAGCTGTTGATCCGAAAACAGTAAATTCGTTTTTTGCTGAAAAATGGCCAGCTTTTATATATGTGAGCTACGGTTTACTCTTTATAATGGGCATCATTAATCCAGGCTGTAGATACCGTTTAAAGAACATTTATTACAACTACTGAGGACACTTACATGAAAACGACTTCTATTTACATTGAGAACGAGAAGACTGAGAAGAATAACACTTATGCTGTTGCCATACAAAAACTCAATAAAACACAATACGATTACGATTAATACATTACATCCCTCCCCCCTAAGTTTTATAGTCCTTTAACCAACTCGGTGGACGCCTGTTTCTGACATTCCTTGGAGAAGGCGAGCTCTGTTGAGGTTCACTCACATCATCTGGATCAGGAACATGAACATCATCTTCTGTTGAAGACGCTGGACTACTTGCAGCCTCATCCAGAGGTGAAGACTCCTTTAAAGATTGCGGTGGCTTTTGTGGTACACTTGAAGACTGAGCAGACAATTCGGATCGTTGTGGAATTGTTGGGCTGATCTCTTCAGGATTATCAGTCACATCTGTGACTCCTGGAACACGACTTCTCAGTTGATCAACGTGTCTTCTCCACACAAGACCATCATTTGTTTGTACTACGTAATTGGTCAAACCCAAGTCTTCCGTAACTGTAGCAGGAACCCATTTCTTATGTGGAGGAAATCCTAATGCATACACAGTATCGAGAGGAGCAAACATTCTTATCTTTGTGCGATTATTCAGATTGTCACCATCCTTTTTCATGTTAATTTCTTCTGATAAATCAGGATGCAATTTGTCTGAACAGGTTTTCAATTTCCGATTCATTAGTAATTCAGCAGGAGACATTCCTGTAGAGGAACTCGGAATTGTATGTTGTGCCATTAAGAATGCTGCAAGTCTATATTCCCAGTTTCCAGAAATAATCCTCTTCAGGGAATTCTTAGTAGTCTGTACCATGCGTTCTGCTTGTCCATGTAGGTATTCCATGTGTCAGGTATTCCATGAGTTGCGAATAACTTTCTTAATACATTGATGGTTGCTGACGAATCCGTAGAAGGAACTTTAAATACTTCTAACCACTTAGAATATGAGTCGACTATGATAAGAAACAAAGAATTCTGAAAAGGACCAGCATGGTCGATATGAATTCGAGACCACGGCTTCTTTGTGTTTTCCCATGGGATAAGAACCTTTGGTGGTGATTTCCGGGTTTGTTGACAAATTTCACATGAGTTGACTACTCTTTCCACTTCCTTGTCAATGCCTGGCCACCAGACATAGCTACGAGCGAGAGCTTTTGTTCTAACAATACCTTGATGAATATTATGCAGAATTTCTAATATGTCAGCTTGAGCCCCATAGTAGGCAACCTTTATGGACGGACAGTTCTAGTTTCCTTATGTTGAATGGTTCAAACTCCTTAGCTTGCTTTTCTACAGGCCATCCCCTCCATGCCCAGTTGAGAACTCGCGATAGAATGGGATCTTGAGCTGTCAGACGGGCCAAATCAGCTGATTTTAAGAGCGGTTTCTTCAGAGCTTCCAATAACAAAATTTCGTTAGGAGGAGTTTCTTCATTTACTGTCAGTGGTTGTGGTAGACGACTAAGACCGTCGGCATTAGTGATTTCTTTTCCTGGTTTATAAACTAAATTATAGTCATAAGAGCTTAACATGATTGACCATCTTTGCATTCTTGGAGATAGCATGTTAGGTATGGGCTTATTTGGAGCTAAAAGTCCTAACAATGGTTTGTGATCACTACGAATTTCAATTTTATGGCCAAATACATAATTATGGAACTTTTTTACGCTTTGGATGATTGCTAAGGCTTCCTTGTCGATCTGAGCGTATCGACGTTCAGTTTTGTTCAGAGTCCTAGAATAATAGGCAATTGAAGCTTCAACTCCTTCTTCAAGTCGATGACTTAACACTGCACCGATTCCAAATTCTGATGCATCACAAGTTAGTATGATAGGCTTCTTCTCGTCAAAATGAGTAAGTAGGGTTTCTGCTGATAAGAGCCTTTTTACCCTTTCAAAAGCAGACTGATGAGTTTTTGTCCAACTCCATGGTATACCTTTGTCTAAGAGACGATGAAGCGGTTCGGCTATATTTGCTTTATTTTTTAGAAATACGTGATAAAAGTTCAAGAGTCCTAAAAATGCCTGGAGTTCTTCTTTGGATTTAGGAGTTGATGCATTATGAATAGCTTCTACTTTCTCTTTGGTTGGTTTGATTCCATGCTGATCTATATGAAATCCCAAGTACTGAATACTTGAAGCACCGGTAATGCACTTTTCTTTGTTAAGCCGCAAACATGATTCTGAAAATTTCTTCAAGACTTGTCTGAATCGATCAGTGAGTTCTTCTAAGGATGAGCCCTTGATTAAAACATCATCAAAATAAGGCAGTACTCCTATGATACTGGATAACAATCTTTCAATGAATTGTTGAAAAATGCCTGAAGCGGAAGATATTCCAAACTGAAGTCTCTTGCATTTAAATGCTCCTTTATGAGTAACAATAGTTTGAGCCATTGCACTGTTTTCATCTACAGTTAGTTGTAAGTAAGCTTGCGAAAGATCAAGTTTAATGAAAAAACGACTACTTGCTGGTTCAGCTAGCACTTGATTTACAGCAGGAACTGGATAAGGATATTGACCTAAAGCTTTATTTAAGGTACACTTGTAATCACCGCAGAGACGAATTTCTCCGTTCGACTTTAGAATAGGATCTACTGGAGTTGTCCAGTCTGAGTAATCCACAGGCTCAATTGCACCTTGTTCTTGCAATCGTTGCAATTCCTTCTCAATTTTTGGCTTTAGAGCAAACGGCACTTGTCTTGCCTTGAGCTGAATAGGGAGAATTTTCGGGTCTAGTTTAAGCGATATTGGAGCGCCTTTAAAAGTTCCTAATTCTTCCTTGAAGACGTCTGAAAATTCTTTAACAACGCTGTTGAGGTTTACTTCGCTGATGGAATGCACACCTGTCAATCCTATTCCTAGCGGTTCGAACCAATTTGTTCCTAGTAAACTTTCTCTTGTCTCCCTTGCAACCAAAATAGGCAGAGTCCCTTTGAAAGATGAATACTCAACATTAACATCACATTGTCCTAAGATATTAACCGAATTCTTATTATAATCTCTGATTTCATACGGACATTTTTCTAACTTGGGAGCACGAGTAGGAAATAATTCTTTAAATGTACAATTATCGATAATAGTAACCTTTGCACCTGAATCGACTTCCATTAGAACCGGAGAGTCATTTATAAAAACAGTAGCTTTTAATCTTGAATGATTCACATTATTTACACTTAAATACTTTAACTGAAGATTTTCAAGCTCAGGAACAGTGTCAATTAAATTTGCAGAATTATTGATCCAATTTTTCTTAACTACATTTCTATTATTTGGAAGAAGTTTATTTCTACATACCTTGGCGATATGACCCTTCTTCTTACAAACGTAACATTCAGCTTCCCTAAATTTGCACTGCACTCTTGAATGAAAACCCCCACATCCAGAACAATTCTTTGATTTTGATGATTCTTTATTTTTATTATTTTTCTGATGCCACTTTTGCACTGAATTACTTGTCCTAGCATGTACGGGTCTCACAGATAAGGAATCGGAACTTCTGATTTCTTAGACATTCTTGCTGGCAGTTTCTGCTGCAATAGCTTTATCCAGCGCATCTGAAAACGTAAGAGAAGTTTCAGATAGTAGTCTCTGTTGCAGGTTCTCGTCTTTAATCCCGCAGACCAGTCTATCACGTAACATAGTCTCGAGAGATGTTCCGAAATTACAATGTTCTGCCAATCTTCTCAATTCCGAAACAAATGAAGAAATCAATTCTTCGTTGAGTTGTCTTCTTCGATAGAATAAATATCTTTGGAAAATTTCCGAGGGTTTAGGACAAAAATGACTCTTTACTAGTTCAATTAAATCTTTGTAAGCTTTTTTGGTTGGAATGTCCGGAGATACTAACGACCGTATAACCGAATACGTATCAGGGCCGCATACGCTTAAAAATACAGCTCGTTTTTGGTCTTCTTTTTCAATTTTATTCGCTTCAAAATAACATTCCATACGTTCATAGTATGAGTCCCATAACAAAGGTTTTGTAGTATCGAAATGTTCTAGTGTTCCGATAGTAGCCATAATTACAAAACGAAATACGAGATGTTCTTTAATCTTGATTATTAGCAAGAAGCTTCAAAGTTCTTGTATCTTGTTTAATATTAGTAAGAAAAACTTCAAAGTCTTGGTATCACAATACAATAAACCTTCAGAATGATTCCTTAGACACTTCAAGGCTGTCTGCCTCACTGGCGCCTTTCGTTACTTTCGATAACGCCATTTCTTTCCGGCCCATTCGAATTTTCTTGACTTTTATGAAGCATCCCATCCTCGTCGCCAATTTTATATATGTGAGCTAGGGTTTACTCTTTATAATGGGCGTCATTAATCCAGGCTGTAGATACCGTTTAAAGAACATGTATTACAACTACTGAGGACACTTACATGAAAACGACTACTATTTACATTGAGAACGAGAAGACTGAGAAGAATAACACTTATGCTGTTGCCATACAAAAACTCAATAAAACACAATACGATTACGATTAATACATTACACCAGCCCTAAAAGAAGAGTTTTCCCCACGAGACATTTTTAATGCAGATGAAACGGGACTTTTATTCAAGGCACATCCTTCCCGTACGTTGACCATGAAAGGGGAAAAGTGCTCCGGTGGAAAATGCAGTAAAGAAAGAATAACTGTTATGGTAGCCTGCAACATGGACGACAGTGAAAAAATTCCACTCCTTGTCATAGGGAAATCGGCTAAGCCCCGTTGCTTCAAGAAAGTACGAACTTTACCTGTAGACTATGCATTCAGCAAAAAAGCTTGGATGGACAGTGGCATTTTTACTAAGTGGCTGACAAATTTAGATTTAAAATTTCATCGTGAAAAGAGGAAAATTTGCCTCATTCTAGACAACTGTGCTGCCCATGTAGAAGTTAAAGGACTCGAAGCTATAAAGTGTGTGTTTCTACCGCCCAACACTACAGTGAAAATCCAGCCTTGCGACCAAGGGATTATCAAATGTTTAAAAATGCACTATCGTAGAGAAATGGTCCGCAAAGCTTTAGAGTGTTTTGACAATAAAAGGGAATTTTGTATCGATCTGTTAGATGCCATGTCTTATTTAAGAAGCGCATGGAGGAGAATAAAACGTTCGACAGTATGAAATTGCTTTCGCCATGGAGGGTTTGTAGAAGGATCGGATGAAGCTGTCGAAGAAGAGCAGGATGAAGAAACAACTTCTTCAGTTCTTGAAGAAGCTGCTAAAAGGGACATAGTCTCGGCAGTCTTGTTTGAAGAATATGTGCAAATTGATGACAAGGCCTTAACTTCAGATGTAATGACAGATGAAGACATAATTAGAGAATCCCAAAAGGAAAGTGCAAAAGAAGCTGAAACAGACGAAGAAGAAGAAGAAGATGCTGATCCGGAAGCATAAAATCTAATCACGGTGAGCGAAGCTACGGCAGCATTACAAACTATGCAACGATTTTTTAATTCAGCAGGAAAATGCCTCACATGCCTTAAATAATTTAGAAGAGGTTGATAGCTTAGTAAAGGAATGCTATTTCAAAAAATTGAAGCAAAAATCCATTGATTTGCAAGAAATTTTTAAAGATTTTTTTAAAAAGTAATCATTTCTCAGGTAAATAAAACTTACTCTTCCATTTTGATAATTGCTGTTTTTAATAGTAGTTTAGTAAATTTCATATAAATTTCCAAATCGAAGTATAAATATCTAATCGTATGTCTATGTGTATATATGTGCATTTTTGCATAAATATACTTTTGGTTCCTATATTTTGTGTATCATGAGAAAAAACACTTTTACTAAATTTTAAATCCTGCAGTCATCGGTTAAAGCGAAAAAATTTGGCAGCCCCCTTGACTTCGCGTTAACGAGGTTTGACTGTATATATATATATATATATAATTCTATTTACCTAATTTTGTTAAATTATTTCATGCTTGTTGATACTTTTTAAAATAAAACATGTTGATCCTTTCACCTTTACCTCTTTGTTAATATTACAGATAACTGGACTTTTCAGAAGTATTTATTTTAGATTATCAAGAAACTTTTTAAATTTACAGCATGGAACAATTTAAAGCTCTTTTTTTTATAAAAATAGCTTAATTTTGATGCAGAAAAATAAGATTAGTTGAATGACAAGGTAAAAGGGTTACGCCAAAAATTGAAAATCCAGACTTGGGCCAGGTTTGAACCTGCGATCTTGGGCGTACGAGGCCTGCTGCCTTACCACTACGCCACCCTGTCGACAGATAATAAAATAGTTATTGTGGATCTTCCAATGGTATTGTTGTATACATCATAAAAATCAACTGAAATTTGTCAAATATTGATATTTTTCAATATTATGGGCACAGGACACATATACTAAGAAACCATTTTAAATAAAAATATAATTAAACATTTCATAGTACATTTAATAAGGAGATTTTAGTTTATTTCATTTTTTCATTTCTTATAGTAAGTAAAAATACTGTATGCATCCAATAATAAAAAATTTTTCAAATGAAAGTATTCACATTGTTCTAGTCTCATTATTTTGAAATACAATTTATATTAGTGGATAAGTGTGTAATTATTATAGTGTATGAGCAACAAATTAATAATCACAAATGTTACATACCCAACTATATTTGAATCTTTTATTTCGAAAAGGTAAAAACTCTTAAAAACAAAATTTTTTCCAGGAGATAGAAAACAATGGCTTATGAAAAGTTGGAAACTTTACGGGTCTGATCATTTACTATTTTATTTTAGTAGGTAATAGCAATGCAATATTGGTAAATTAAAACAATTTTTGATTAATTATGCCATAAAAATTAATAAATTAGTATTGAGAGTTCTTTCTTTTTCAAAATAGAGATGTTACCTTTTCGTAAGAAACGATTCATTTGCAGTTTGCCTTTTTTTTGTGTTTATCTCAAACTAAAAGCTACTTTTTGGCCTCTTTCCTGTGTTAAATTCAACTTATTTCTTGTAGAGTCTTTGTTTTCAGAAAAAATGTACTAATCATGTTATCTGATGAAATTTAACAATTTCTTTGTAAAGTATCCACAGAGTTACTAGTGTTGTATTATAAATATTGAAAAATTATTTATACCAGCCCATATTTAATTAAATATTTTCTTGCACAGAAAGGATAATTAATGTACAACAAAGAATGCCTAATTTTTAATCAAACAATTAAAAGATCACTATATGATCTGAAGCATTGAAATGTTTAATAAACTCAAGTGAATAAAGTACTATAAACTAGATTTACTTAGAAAAAATAACCTTTTTTATTTAACTTATATTTACCTTATATTTTAAAGAATTTTCTTTAAAAAAAAAAAAACACAATTACAAGACTTTTACTTGATCAAAGTGTTTGAAGTGTTTTTTGTTTATAAGCACTCCATTCATAATAAATGGTTTCATTCTTTAAAATAATGCTGTAAAATTGTGTACTATTTCAAATTACATATGAATATAAAGCATACATAAATATATCATAATGTGATGAAAAAGTTACCACTTTCCTAAACAAGTTGCATAGCTTGCATTTTTAATTAACTAAACATCACTTTATATTTATTTTATAACTAACCATATGTACAATGAACTCTTTTAGGGCTAAAATTCACCCCAGCTTCAGAGTAAAAAAGAACCCCTCCCCCCCTCCTCAAAAAAAAAGGCGAAGAACAAATATTCCTTGGATTTGTTGTGATCCCCCCTTCCCTGTTCAGAATATTTCCGGCTGGAACTATCTTGGATGGATCATGACTCTCCTTGAAAATTATGGAAATTGGCCGTAAAAGCTTTTAGTTCTCACACAGGAAAATTCTATATTAATATCATGTTGTAAAATATTGGACTGACTTCCCAGACCAGATTTTCATTTTCTGAAACTGCTTTACTTGTTTTTTCTTTTTAGCAATTTTGTCTGGTCAAATATCAGAACCATCTTCTCCTCACTCATCTCCAGTGTCAGACGATCGAAATGAAATGACCCATCGAGATGTTAAGCGGCGCTATTCTGTCGAGTACAAATTTTCACCTACAGATTTAGCTCTGGCTACACCACCAGGAGAAGAACATTATGATCCAACATCCTCTATTCTTCCTGATGAACAACTGAAACCTCAACCAATAGTGAAAAAATCTCGCAAGAACTTTGTCCCTGATAACATGAAAGATGATAGATATTGGGCTCGACGTCACAAAAATAATATGGCAGCCCGAAGGTCTCGTGAAGCTCGACGCTTGAAAGAAAATCAAATTGTGCTTAGAGCATCATATTTAGAGAAAGAAAATACCTCATTAAAGGAAGATGTGATGCGTTTAAAAGCTGAGAATGATATGCTGAAAAATCAGTTGAAAGAATATCAGTCTTGAAACTTTTTAAAAGTTAGTTCATTTTGCATGGTCTAGTTCAAATATTAAACTTTCATGAAGACTTTTTATTTTTCATCATTTAAACTGTGTCTTAATACACATTTAAAGTTAGCATTTTTAGACTGCTGATTTTTTAAAGTTGTTTCATATGAGGTTTATGATTTGTTAGGTACTCTTACTGCAGTGAGGGAGTTTTAAATACTTGTTAAACATTTTCATTTGTATATAGTTGTTTTGCAGCATGTTGTTTTTGTTATATCAGCTGTTTGTTGCATGTTAGAAATCTATTACACTTGTATTAAAGTTGGTTTATTGCCTATGTTAAAAGTTTGTTACTTTTAATTAGCTTGTAAATAATGTTTATCTCATATTGTAAATTTTATTGTACATAATGTTTGATAAATCTTTTAAATTCATCTTACTTCATATTGTGTTTTGAAAAGCAATTCCATTTGGTGATAGATTTCCACTATAATTTTCAGTGCATCAATAATGAAGTTATTAATTATGCTTCTTTAATTTGCATTATAATAAGGTTTAGGAATAAAACTTTCAGTGGAAATACAAAATTGTTTGAGATTGGCTGGCTTGTTTTTCTCATAGAGAAAAGTTGTTGTAAATATGTGTTATATATTTTACTGTTTTGGGGCAGTTCGTGGTATACTACAAAATGCAACAGCACCAAATTTTGCAATGTGATTTTTGGTGTGAAGTATGGGCAAAATAATATTCAGTCATACTTCTGTTTGTTAAGAAATGATGTGCAATTTTTAGTATATGATAGTGAAATGGTGCTTGTAATTTTGAACTGTATAGAGAGTTTTAAGATTGAAGAAGGGACTTGGAAGTTGCAACTCAATATGGGTAAATTTAAAGAACAATCTTATATGACAAAATGATTGACAGACTTTTCTCAAACTAAAATGATGGTGCTTTACTGTATAAAATGATTTATATATTTCATACTTTGATATTTAATTTTTATTTATCTGTAGTATTATCCAGATTTTGCAGATAATACAAGAACCTGTAATTGTTCATATAAATCCATTGAAAACCATATGCACAAGAATACACAAGGTGCTTGACTGCCTAGTATTGGGTACATAGTTGCGTTTTTCTTTCCAACTATTAGAAAACTAGTTGGATTATATTTTCCAAATGGATGTTGTAATCTATTTTGCAACATATAACAATAGAAAGGGCCATGTAATAATATTTACCATTGTCTGTTCTGTAGTTACTTTTTAGAATTTCAATTGTTACTTTGTATTAGGGATTTTAAAAAAATCAAATTAAAAATATTTGAGATTGTAATTTTTTAAAATTGTAAATTTAGAAGTTACAATACTGGTGTGGGATTATTATTTTGTAATAGACTCTTTTACACCTTTTGTGATTCTGATATGATAAATAACTTATGGAAAGGGAAGATTAAGTTGCATTAAATCTGTTTTACTCTGTGAGGTAAAATGAAACTGTTTTAGATCTCCTTGTTTGATTATATTTGTTTTGCCTTAAATTTACTATTCTAGCTATTGTTCTAAAATTTCTACTTTGTCATACGTATCTTTAAATTACTTTTCATGAAAATTTTCTTTCATGTATAAATTTCATATTCTTTCCTTTGAGAAGTTTCAACTAGTTTTTTTCTTAAATTTTCACTTTCTTTTTTATTACTGGTACTGAATAAATCTGCTATTTCTTTTAGAACACTGCAAAGCTAAAATGTTGTTTAAAAATAATGTATATATATGTGTTAATTATGGTTATGTAAAAAAAGACTTATTTCCATTGAAAAAAGTCATAACTGTTGTGCAATACAATGAGTTATAATGCTTAAGGTCTTGGAGTCAAATGTTGAAAACGGAAAAGAAAAAAAAAAAGCTATTTCCTGTCATCTTTTTTGCCGAGGAAATCCTCATTGAAAAATGTGAAAAACTATGTATCGAGAGTTTTTATACAGGATCGTTGCTCTTTTGGTATGTCTGGAATAGAAGACTTAAAATTCATAGTAATAAACTACTGATTTATAAACTCATTAGTTTTCACATTTTGTTGAATTATATTGCATTTAATACCCTGGTATATGAAGTTGTTTCATTATAAATTCTGAATCATGAGGAACCAGGGTACATTATGTGGAGTTTCCTCCCTTTCTGGATATATTTTTGAATTTAACTCATGTAAATGATGAAAAGAAAACATTATGTATTTTATTTTAATGTTTTCTTTTTACATGTTTAATGACAAAATATGTTTGACTTGATTAAATACAGCTGCAGCGATATTTGTGCATTTAAATAATGGCGTACAAAGCTTTTAATAAATCAACAGTGCTATATTTTTTGAACTTGTTGTCCAGTTACATAAATCTGTTTTTGCTCAGTTTTCATAAGCAAGACAGAATGTGATAAACTTTTCATGCATTCTATCATTACTGAATTTAGATGAGGATTAACATAGCAAAAAGGCATAGTGTGCATTTTTACACTTGCAAATGCTTCTAATTAAAAATGTTTGGGACCTAAAAGTACTTAATTGGCACTAATTGGTGCCAAATGAATCTCTAAAAGGTTTGCACTCAAACATTTATAAAAGCATAATTTTGCATTATTAGTCCATATATTTTCTAAATACCAGTTTAAATTTATTTATAAATTTCATTTTTGTGAGTACAAGTATAGAGGAAACAATGTTTGATAGCCTAGATAAAATTATTACTCTATGAAAATTCTTTTTATTGTAGAAGATAATGAAATTATTATTAAGGAGTATAAATATGTTCAGGATGGTGTCAGTGTGCCAGACATTAAAAGTAGCTGAAATTAGCTGTTTTTTTTATACTTTATTGAGGCTTAAAATAACAAAAATTGCCTTTTTTTTCTTGTATAGCAACTGAGTAGTTGAATTAAAAGTTAAGATTTATAAATCTAGTTAAAAACTAGTTATGGTCACATAATTTTTCCTATTGCAGCTTTATCCATTTTAAAGGTATTTTTATATAAGAAGAGAAACAAAATAATAATGTGGAGCATTTAGTTGCATGCAGAGCTTAAGAAAATATTGTAAAGAATGTTTATACTCTTTTTAATTATGCATATATTTTATTATCATGATGGAGACCATTCTAAGTTTAAATGTGATATCTTGTCATAATAGTGCTATATATAGTATTTGCACATATTTTCGGATGCTGTAAAGGTAAAAGAGAAAGTCCATCCTATATAGAGCTATGAAATTGGTGATTTTAAACTAAAAATACTGTATTCATTCAGTATAAGCTTCTGAGTCTTTGAGATTTTAGGTGTTCAATTTTAAGTTATAGTATCTATGTGATGTTCAAAAATAATGTTTAACTCCTTTGATACTCTAGTTTAAAGTGACATGATCTATATAAAACTTTAATAAAAGAATTATTTTAAATTTATTTTTTGCAAGCTGAGGTTTGTGTAAAAATATCATTAAAAACATGAGTAATTTCCCCTTTGAATAATTAACGATGACAATTCAAAGAGCATTTGAAACTTTATAATCAGTTTGTTTTTTTAGAATTAAAAACATTTTTCAAAAACCATTTCTAACCTTTTATTATTTAAAATTTTTGAGTTTTAAAATGCCTTGACTAGTGGTATTGTTATGTGTCATACCTCATCTGTTTCATAGGTTTAAAATTGAATTCAAAATAATATATAAGATATCCTAGTCATAATTTTTACTTCTTAGTATTTGTTTAAAATCTTATTTGACATGTATACACTTGTTTGAAGGTTCATTTTTGTTACTATGCTTACATTTTAACATCACTAACTTCCTCAAACCGATATTCATTGCTCGAAAATTGTTTGTCTAAAAATGAGATCATCATTAATATATTTTTTCTTCAATTTGGACTAAAATTTTTATAAAACACATGTAATATTATTTGATAGTTTATATTCTTGGAGTTAACATTTTCTTCTTAATTGTTTCACTCAGTGAGTATATATTTTAACTATCACAGAAATTAAAGGTTTAATATCTTTTTGTTTTAAATTAAGCATGTTTCATGAACATATTTTCTGTGTATAATTATATTTAACAATTTAACAATTTCTTAATAGAAAATCAAGCCTTTGTGATATTTATTTTGAGAAGGCTGTAAATTGCCTGAAATCAATGTTGGTTTAGAAAATAATTTTTAAAAACATGAACAATAAATTCCAACATTTCTTTCTTTAAGAAAAATATATGTGTAAAAATGGCAAGTTTGAAATTTGAGTAAAAAATTTACTTTCTGCAGAACAGAGCCTGTAACAAAATATATAAATTATAAAATAAAAGTTTTAAAAACATATCAGAATTATCAATTTATGTCTCGAAAATATAAGCATATATTCGGCTTGAATATATGCTTATATTTTCAAGATATAAATTGATCATTCTATTTTTTTTTCTTTGTTATCTTAGTTTCTTTATCTTAGTTATCTCCTATTTATAACTAAGATAAAGAGACCCTGTGAAAATTTCATCATAGGCAAAATTTTGTTGCAAAAATTAGGTAATAATATTCAGTAAAACATGAAAAATAAATATGAAAACTTTTGAAAGAGAAAACTATTTTTGCCTCTAACTTTCATTTTTTCTGTAGTATAAGACAGCCTGTTTTTCAATGTGCTTGATTTTTCTTCCTTGCAGTTTTGGAAACATACATATTGCAAATTTATTTACTATGTCTAGTGAGAATATTTCAAATTCCTCACATATCCGTTCAACCACTGCATTCTTTGTCAGTGGGTCTGAATGTTGAAAAGTTTTCTGATGGATTTAAGTCATTATCTTGTCATCTTCTACATAGGGCTTAAAATTATATCATCATCAGCTGTACAGATATACTTTATGAAATGCTATTCTCCTCTGCTTAATTTATCAGTACAATTTTCTTCTCAATGTATGCTTGAGAAATCAGTATCCTTTGTGCTTAATCAATTATTGAATTCACACAAACCAGCTGAAATAAACCTTTAAGGAAGAATAGAGTGCACAAAGTATGAAAAAGATAAAAGTGCAGATGTTGCATATTCCTTACATTTTTATTGTGCTCTCTCAAGACTTTCATCTTTCCAGCAGTAGCATAGCAATATTTTGTCATATCAGTTAACATAGCAATATTTTGTCATATTAGTTAACATAGCAATATTTTGTCACATCAGTTGAAAGAAATGTTCACTCCTTGTTTAATGCTAATAATGAACTGTTAAACTATGTGCAATTAGAATTCTTTGTTGTAAGTGTAAATTGTCGAAAATTAACAATCTTGTTTTAATAATAATTTAACTTTGTGCAAATAAGCTGTAATAGAAATAAAATTTCATGTTAATTTAAAGCACAAATGAGCATTAAAATGCAGACATATGTTTCGGGATTGCTTGGAATCCCTTTTTCATTGCGACAGGGAGCTTCTAGATGCAAAACATCCAAATGAAGCCAAATGTTTTGCATCTAGAAGCTCCCTGTCGCAATGAAAATACTGATTCCAAGCAATCCCGAAACATATGTCTGCGTTTTAATGCTCATTTGTGCTTTAAATTAACGTGAAATTTTATTTCTATTACAATCTTGTTTTATGTTTTGTTACATTCATTCTTAATGCACTAAAATGTGGATTTATTTGATATTTCTATGTTAATCTATCATTGGAAAAATGTCAGTTATTCTATCCTCTTTTGATAGAATTTATTTATACTGTGTTTAAATATCTTTTGGATTCTGGAAAGCATTAGATAACACTAAATATCAAACTGATCAAGGTAGGATATTATGATGAAGTTATGGGGGAATATGATAAATTTCTCATTGAATTAATTAAATAAATTTAAAATCATTAAAGAATAAAGAAAATATTAATAAATATTTGTTGAATTACGTCCTAATCATAAACAAACTATAGATTTTACGTGATATTTGATATGAATTTTTTGGTACATTAATTAGAAATCTATATAAGAATACAATATGAAAGATAGCTGTGAACGAGGTTTTAATTAGTTGTAGAAATTCTAAATTGCTTCATTAATAAATTTCATTTCCATCTAAGGGGGGTTTTAACATTCTACTAACATTATCTAATATACATTATATATACATTATTCTTATCATTGCTTGAAATTTAAAATAGTATATACATTTTAGGGATAAAGAGCTAACAGACCTTTGAACTATCGAATAATTCTATTTGCCTATAGATTTGCCACTGATTATTCAATTTGCCTATAGAATAACCAGAGAAATAATGAATTAACTATTTAATTTAAATAACTCATCTGTAAGAATGCTTGTTAAAAAGGAGTTAGTCGCATTATAATTATGAACATCTTGCATAGTTTTGAATAAATATTATTTAGAGTCTATGTGTTGGTTTATGTATACAAAGTCATTACTCAGATGTACGTCCTGTGTAATTTTTTGTTCCTTATCTATAAGTCTTGCTCAAGCTCCTCTTTCTCAGGAATTTCATTTCATGAAAAATTTATTATTTTCAATTGCATAATTCAGGTATAGTAATAATGTTGGAATGCTTTAAAGTAGCAATAAATTTTATGATAAAATTTATCTGTTTTTTAAAATGGTGCTTTTAAAAAATATCTAATTAGAATGGCAACTTCGAATAAAATTAATGTCTGCATAATAGTTGCCACATGTAGCAAATAATCTGAATAATTGTATTACGTGTACTGGTAACAGTTTGTCTTGCTACTTATGTTTTTACAAACAATTTTTAATTTTAATTGTTTAAAAATAAATTTTATACAGAAATGTATAATTATTTTTAGTAGGAACAATTTTTTAAAAATGTTTTGTTTCATCCTTAAGATATTTACATTGGCTGAATATTTCTTTTTGAGTGTTAAGAAGCAATTTTCTGATAACTTCATTAATTACTATCTTTCTATTTTTTTTGTTTCTATTAAAAAATTAATAAAATTCAATGCTAAAATGAAAACATATAAATCCACTATGCTGTGATTGATTTCATATTTATTGTTTAATTATTATAACAAAAAAGAAAAAAATATTAAATATATTAAATGAAAACTATTCTGATGTGGTTCAATTTCTATGTTTTATCTTTAATAATCTACAATTATTATTTTATATTTTGTTTACCAAACCAAAGTTCAAATTTCACATGTGCTTTTCTTTCACATGCAAAATTTGTCACAATGAACTCTTTAGCTTCATTGTAGGTTTTCACATCTAATAAGCTTGGCATTTTCAAGAAAAAAATTGCAAGTGAGACATAGTTCTATTTTGCTGCTTGAATTTTCATGTCTGCAGAGCTTTATCTTTCTTTTTTTTTGTGTAAATATAAGTGTTTGCAGCTCACTGCAAATTGATATTTTATTTTATACAGTTTCAATATTGCACTGTAATTATTGGGAAGTCGATTATGCATTAAACATGCTTGTTTTCAAAGTTCTTTTTCTGCGAGGGGGGGGGGAGGGGAGAATAATCGTACTACTCATGGACTTTTGCTGTTAGTATGAAATTTGCTTTTCAATGAAAATGTAATACAGTCAGTGTTCTTTATAATGACCACACATTATAAAGACCATTCCATTTTAACGACCAGTGGTAAAAGTCCCAACTTTATCCCTATGAACCCTGTAAATTTGCTTTCGGTATAGCGACCTTTCTGAATCGTCTAATCCAATACAGCGACCGTACCAGGTGTCATGTCAGCTCAGAAGTTCTGCTTCCAGAAGTGTGAATGTAATTTCCCCCCTATATTTCCTACTTTAAAATCTGTTTAATATTTTGTAATAATATTTTGCACTGATCATTTTTTTAAAATTCCAATGATAAAAAATAATTTAGCTGGAATCTTTTAAAAACTACCGCTTTTAACTTAAATACTGAATATGCATGATGCATACGTATATTTTATAAAGAAAATTCCACCTCCTATAGCGACCACTCGTTATAAAGATCTTTTTTTGTATGACGCAGATGGTCGTTATATCGAGCGTCAACTGTAGTATATGATCTTTACTGAAGCTTTAAATAGTTGAACTAAAATTTGGGTACTACATATCCATTAACAATAAGAACAAAATTAATTTTGAACTCTGTGCATATAAAATTATTTTTTTTCAACAGCAGGTAATTTCCAATGCGAATATTAAAACCCAAATACTTTTTTTACTGAAATACTCTAAAGTTTATGTGTTGGAAATGGTTAATGTGTCACTTATATAAGTGGACAGATATACTTTTGACACATACTCGTTGCTTAATGCTTTATTAGAAAAACGTGAATAGTAAAATTTTCAATTCTACTCTCATTAACTTTTTTTAAAGCTTTTTTCTCCTTAAGGAATAAACTATGTCAAAAATCTAAATTAGTATAAATTTCCCAGAAAATATTTTTATCTAAAAAAAATTAAGGTTTAATTTTCCATCAAAATAAAATTTATACTTGTAAAATAATCAGCAAATTGATAGTCGGCTAAAACTCGTTCATCACTTTTCAATTATAAACAAACTTACAGATGAAAATTTTAAATGAAAACATAATTTAAAGCTATCTCGTATTATACAGTTATACATTTTCCACATTTAAAACTTTGCGAATTTATATTATCCATTGTTATTGATATAAAGTTTCTATGTTTCTTTTTGGAAACCTCATAAATATTATGTTATGTTTAATGAAATCCTATAGTTTGTCAAAATTCTGCAAGGATAGTTTGTGCATATTGTGAAGAGCAATGTGTGACACATTAACTCAAAGTAATTGTGAAGTAATCACATAAAATTTAACATTTTTACTTTGAAATTTTAACATTTGAGAATAAACTTCTTTCCAAAAATTGCAGTGTGAAAATTTATACAGTAAAATCTCGGTAACTTGATACCAAAAGAGGATTGGAACTTATGTCAGCTTGGCTGATTTCAGCTTTCCGGAGTTTTGTCTTTCAGCAAGTAAAGTATTCCTACATATTCTGTAGTGAATACAGTTCTAAAATATTATTTTTGTGCTATTCAATTTCCATTAGTTAGATTAGTTTGTATTTCATATTTTTCAAGTTTAAATTTTAAGACTACAGTACATAGTTTTTGTGAAACCATTGCTTACATGAAAATCTATAATGAATGAGTACAGTTGACTGCATCAAAGTTCATCACTACCTGTCCTTGCTGTCTCTGTCTTAAATTTTTATGAAAAGTAGAATATTCAACATATTCTCAGCGTGCAGTGGACATTCAGTAGTAATGACCTTAGCAAAGATCATGTTTAAGTTGACAGGTTATTTTCTCCATTCATACTCTTAGAAAATATTTGATGCTTAATTCTTTAAGTAAAAAAATGGAATGTCTAAACATATCAGCATAGAGGACTGAATTAATGTGCATAGAGACCGACAAAGTCAAATTCTAAGAGATGACAAACCAGGGCTCAAATTATATTGTCCGACATACCCGGGGCATGTAAAAATTACAATCGAGCATAAATCTTCCACCATTACATGCCTGGCAGGACATGTAATTTTTTAATCAAATATTTTTTCCAAAACTTTATTATTTCATATTTTATTGAAAAATAACCGAATCCTTACCGGAGCTCAAAATTGATATGTTGATGGACATGCATGTCAACAATAAAATTGGTAATACAATTTAAATTTTGCAAATTTTGACTTGTAACGACTTAATATGTAATATATTTTGTTTGCAATGTAATCTTTTAAAGATTTAGATTAATGTTAAAATAATTCTCAAGTCAGATATGAAACTGTTAATTTAATTTTTAGTCTAATTATTGCTATACGACAAACTGAAAAGTTTTTATCACTGTGTGATAAAACAACTGGGTATGTAAAAACTTTGTTCGGATATGTGTTTTTTAGACAAACATGCCCAGCAGGGCATGTAAAATTTTAAAGATTTTTCGAGCCCTGGAATGAATGCTCCGACATAATTTTATAAGGGCACATTTTAATAGAATAGTGCAATATTAGTCAACTTAAGCAGATATATGTTATTATGTTGAAGGTTATTTATTATACCAAATTGGTAAATATATTGGTTATTTATTATACCAAATTGGTAAAAAAAAAAATATTGGCAAATAGCAATATACCAACAGTCAAATATTCGTCAAGTTATTGGAATGATCAAGTTAACGAGGTTCTACTGTATTAGTAACTTTTTATAATTTTAAGTTTTTATATATATATTGCATAATGTTGGAATAGAGTAGAAGTCGTTACTATTCTAGTGACAAAATATAATGCTAGTCTTAAATATATCTTTTCTAACTTTCTACATGTAATTTGCCTTTACCATGTTAAAATTAATGTGAAAAGTGTTATAAAACTAGGCTGAACTCTGTTTTGTAACACATGTGGTTTTGACAATGATTGCAATAAAAAAATTTGACTGAGGAAACTTTTAACTAATAAATGTAGTATATAAAAACGTTTAATATCTCAGAAAATGTTTTTATGTAAAAAAAAAAAAAAATTTCTCCGAGATTTCCAAATACGTTCTTTTGCCATATGTTTGGCCAACGCAATGTGTTTTTCCTTCATGTCGCCCGTTAAAACTAATTTGAGTTATCATGATATCCACAGGAAGTGATTTACCATGATGGGTGGGGGGAATAAAAGTAGTATTTTATTGAGTTATTAAGCAAATGTACCAATAAAATAAGGACAATATAGATTTTAAAAATTGCATCTGTAATTGGTAGTGCATGAAATAATCTAACATTGTGATTAATATTGAATATATTGATCAATTAGTAAGAGTAAGATAGTTTCGTAATAAGTGTCATATTTACTAAATTTCGATAAATACTCTACCACATTTGAACTGAAGATCTCTGATTTTGTTGGAAGACACTTTTTTTCCAACAAAATATACCACGATGTGTGGGGGTATAGCATGTTATACCACAGCAAAGAGTGAAGCAATACTCTTCTTATTAATAATGAATGTTTCTTGTAAATGCCATAGAAAAAAAATAAATGTTTCTTGTAATGCTTTCAGATTTATAAAAAGTAAAATATTTTCTGCATTTTATATTAAATTTGATGTTATAAAGATATATATAGTAAATCTAATATTATAAAGTTTATATATTATAAAGTGTTGGTCGTCGAGCCTAGTACATTTATTTTATACTGTTTACAGCACTTACTAATTCCTTTTAGGTTAACCATTGTTAAACCGATTGATTTTAGGATTGTTTTTAAGAAATTTTATCTCGGATTTCTAGTGAAAACATTTTTTTCTTTTTTTTTTCCGGTCGTTACGGGTGTAATTGGCATTGGCTTCGGCTATATTGCTTCTATTGTTTTGTTTTAGGTTAGTGAAAACTTTAATATCAATATTATGGTTTGGGGCAATAAGTACAAATTTGGTTTTATTCTAGTTTTAGTAAAGATTGTCAATACTCCACAATTTTGGTTCATAAATATAATGTAAAATATCGTGTTACATCAAAATTGGATTTTAAAACAAAACGTGTATTTTCTTGTCTCTAAATCAGTGGTGTAGTTGAGGGAGACGGCGTCCCCCTACTTTTTGATTTTATCACAAGGGTCCCAGGCCTGTAGCCAGACTCTAACTCCAGGGGGGGGGGGGACTTTTGGACAGGAGGGGCAGACAATTTTTTTCTAACATGTTAGAATTTATGCTCCATTTTGGGTGTTTTCTTAAAATTTAAATTAATAATTTATTTAATAATTAATGCAATTATTTAATTTATTAATTGATTAATTAAACAATTAATTAATGAAACTAATACTAATTTAATTCAGTAATGAAATCATTTGATCTTAAAGGAAATATTTGATTAAAATTTACAAAAGGCAGAATTGAATTTTTAAAGCTTGTTCTAAGAATGTCTTTTGTAAATTAATAAAGCATATGAAGTAACATAAAAAAGTGAACATTTTTTAAAGATAATTTTAATGTGAACGATCATTCAAAGTAAGATATTGAAGCATAAAACATGTATCTGTGCGTTACAGTAAAACAATTAATGTAGTTGTAATTTTCTTTGTTTGTTCATATTAAATTTTTTAAGCACTTCTTCTAAAGATAAGTTTTCAGTCCGTTTTCTTTCGAATGCTAAGAAAGCTAAATCTGCCATTCTTTGATGCGTCATAGAAAGTCTTTAAGGACAATTAATTGCTGTCAATGTAGAAAAACTAGATTCGCAGGTAGCAGTGCTACAGCCAAATGTATCTACAGAAGCAAAAAGTTCATACGTATTCTTGAATGCTTCTCTGGCTATCTTCTCTTGACGCTATTTATACAAAATTTTTAGCTTACTTTTCTTGCTTTCACACTTAAATTTATTTTGAGATACAGGGGCTTCTGTCTCGGATACTATGAATGAATGTGAATGGCATTTGGGGCCTTGGTCACTCCGAAGATACACTACAATAGAGGGGTTTAACAGGTAATTGAAAACGCTGGAAAGAAATGTAGATTATTGCCTCTGGTATTGATAAAGTGCTGGGAGAGGGACAAGCTGAAGATTTCGGTTATTTTGCTGGGATTCAGGTTCAGGGGTAATTATTTTTTAAAATATTTGTGGCTTAAAGAGTTAAAAAAGTTTGCATTAACGTCGAAGTTACTGTTGGTTTACAAAAGCCATCGGATCTGTCATTCGGAGACGAGTAACTCCGCAGAGAGATGATTCACTGATATAACAAAAGATCTCGCATGTCTGCAATCAATTCGATGGTTTGACGATTGCACAGAAGAAAAAGTTATTTCACCTCTTTCTCTGGGATCATGCTCATTATTAGGAAGTAAAAGGAAAACTTACAAAGTAAGTGCCCTCGGGGACTGCCCATGATCCTTTCATTAGTGCCTGGTTTAGATTGAAAACAGAAAAAAAAAAAAGCTGAATAAAGGAAAAAGTTCGAGTTTTTTATTTCCTCTGAAATTTGAATTAAGAGATAAAAGTGCATGGGAACAGGATTTTTTCGTTACGACTTTGCGTTTAAACAAATCAAAAAGTTAAAACAGAAATACCATAGATTATTACGGTCTAATTAATCACGCTAGGACGGGCAAAACATTTTTCAGGTCGGGCATTGCCCGTCCTGGCCCCTCCCTGGCTACGGGCCTGAAGGGTCCCCCCAATTGTTTCAAATTTTAACGTAAGCGTCCCCCCAATTTTTGATGTTTGTATATGTAATCGTCCCTCCACTTTTTTCCCCAGGACTACACCACTGCTCTAAATTTATCACGTAATGCGTGATTAAGTACAAATATATACCTTTTTCTGAAGCAATTTTTATTTTACTTTGTAATATAAAGTTGTTGCTGAGAACTAAAGCCAAACTGTTGCTCTCAATATGTACAACATTTAATGCTTTATTCTGTAAGTGTACTAGCATATAGTGTCCATTTAAAACTTTTATAAAGTACCGTAAATGTTTAGTAGTAAGAAAATTTTTTGCTTAAAATGACAATAGAATCAATACAAGTATTTGATATTTGTACAATTATGTGAAATTCATTCAATTTGTAATTGCTTCTACTCATTTCGAGTTGAAATTCATATAGAAATATTTCAATCCATTCTTATAATTGGTTCTTTTTATTATTATTAATTTAACAAAAATAAAATTAATTTCAAAATTAATTGTATGTGTGTGTGTTTTCTTTTCTTGTGTTTTTTTTTTTTTTGTCATTAGCACCAGCAGATTAAATGTGGTTTAGTCGACTGCATGGCAATTTTTTCGGCAATCATTTATAGTTCGATATTATTCAGTTTAAGTGTTCCTTGATATTGGGACAATTGGCGAATAACAAAAAGCGCCAATAAGTGGTCTAAACTGCATTTCACCTCCCCAGCACCAGTATTTACAGCATAATAAAAATAATTTTATAACCACTCTCTTCCCAATTAAGAATTAGCCAAAAGCATACTAAGAATTAATCGTTTAGTCGCACGGTAAATAGGGACAAGTGTAAGTTGCTGGGTGGAGTCGTCGGATGAGCAATTTTAATACTGAACAAAAGCTGATTTACGAAGTTTTCAGTAATGGTTTCGGCCGCGTTTCATGGGCGGTAAGACAATTTTTAACTAACCCACGGTCAGGCAGAGGTCAATATGTCACCTTCGAAAAGGTTTCTTCAATAATGGGTGAGACGCTTCCAAAACGGTTGAAGGTTTTTCAAGGAAAATTCTTTCCCCCCCAAGTAGGCGCGTGCGGTGGTCAAGTGGAAATAATTGTAATTGACGAAAAGGACAGCTGTTTAGAATCCCCTCCCCGCTAAACGTGTTTCTTTAGAAAACAAGTTTCTCTTTGTCCGAGCCACGCTTGCAAAGCAATGGTTGTGGAATCTTTTGCTTATAGAACGAACTTACATACCCAAAGCAATTTATCACTAATTTTTTATTTCTTTTCTTTTTTTAAATATCTACAGGACATGATTTCTCGATTAAAAAATATATTGAATTATAAGTCAGAATTCATGCATTTATTAGGATCAAGTTTCCCTAATGTTGTGGAAATATAAACATATGAAACGACTTATCATTTTGGAACAAATGTCCTAGTTTGAAATTTTCAAATGAATTTGAAATACTTCTAAATCTTTGCATGCCCTATAAGTAATAATAATTGACTGAGAAAGATATAAACAGGACTTTTTTATATTATCTGTCTATCTAATTTAATCGATGTATGTATGTTTGTGGAGTTGTTGGTTTCTAAATTTGTGCGTATGTTCTTTATACAAATTCACTTCATCATGAAAGTTAGCAAAATTTGACACTGAGGTACATTGATTTCCAATAATTCAAATTCCGAAATTTAAAACAGTCAACTATAAATTTGCAAAAAATTATCTTTCCCATGCATAGAATTTCTACATATCGATTCGAGTTTATGCCACATTCAGCTCGTAAAAGACGGTGCCAGATGAAGTTTGTACAAAGCCTGTATATGACAATTACAGAACCTGGAAAACGTGTTTGTAGTGAAACAAAATTGAAGGGCACAATTGCATTTGACACATTCTCTTTAAACAAATGACATGTGTAATATTGATCAAGGGAGAAAGATGAAGTATACAGAAGTATTTGCGTAGCTAATAAAATGCAATCTTCTTTATTATTGCTGTTTTAATGAAACTGTACATATGTCAATAGGTTCAAGATGACAGGGTAACATTAAAATCATTAAAGGGTAAATTATTTTAAGCTAAAAGATTGAGTATTTTTCGACATGAATTAAAAAAGCGGTTGGAAGTGTGCGCAATGTCTTACTTAGTTTTCTTGTTTACTATGAATATAACGGGAATGAAAAAGAGCGATGCCCCCCCCCACCGAAGTTGTGGGTAGATACTTTGAGTTACCTTCGCAATACAATGAAATTAGCTGCGAGCAATCGTATTTCTCCAAAAGACATCCCCCCCCCCCCGAAACTAGTGTCTGGCTAAGCCACTGAGGAATACAAACGTAAGCGTTACTGTTTTAATACGATAAATTTATTACACAGAATAATATATTTACATAAAAAGAATTTGGGAACTATTTTTTTGTTTTTCACCAACACGAGCTCTGGCTTTGAAGCGTGAGGAGAAAGATTTTGATTAGGAATTTACTGCTCCTTTACTTGGAACAAAAAAGTTAAAAAAACGTTTAAGTATAATTATACGTGAGATTGCTATAACGTAGAATTTGGCATTGCTCCTGAGTATTTTCAATTACTACACGATAAGGCATCTAAGGGGTCATTCATAAATGATGTCATGCTTCAAGGGGGGAGAGGGGTTCAAGAGAGTGAGAGTTTGTGACAAGGGGTGGGGTAACAAGAAGTTGACATTGAACATTTTGATTTCTATGAAAATCTTTAAAATCAGCAAATTAAATCTATTTTATGCTAATGTAATATAGCGTGACATGTGACAAATAGGTGAGGGGGTACGTTGAAGTGTGACACTTTGCGACAAAGGGGAGAGGAGGTCAAATGTATTGAAAAGAAGTGTGACGTTATTTATGAACGGTCCCTAAGCTATATGACATGACTAACATACTCGTGGCACAAAAAAAATAAAAAGGTTTCATATTGCTGCTTTTGCTTTTTCTGTATTTATTACCCTTTTTGTTTTGACGCGTTTCGGTTAACAGACGTGCGTCGCCAAGCACACACATTTACATATACAGTAAAACTCCTCCTAACGGACACCCCTCTTAGGATATTTGTTTTTAATTCCCCAGCAGCAAATCATTCAACTTGGAAAAAAGCAATTCCTCTCCTGCGGATTCCTTACTATTACGGACAAATATTTTTGTCCTGTTGATGTTCGCTACAGGGGAATTTTACAATACATATATTATGTAAATGTATTATAATATTTATATGTGTTTGTGTGTGTATATACTACACACACCCACACACACACACATATATATATATATATATACAATATATAATATATATATGTACAAGGAAGCAGAAGGGAAGAGAAAATTAAATAAAAATCTGAAATCTTCACTTTTCTTCCTAATACGTAAATAAAGAGAATTAATGTTGTTTTTTAATATCAAGTCAAGAGTAACCAGGAACTTCATCCAAGTGGGGGGGGGGGGGGGGATGCATCCCTTCAGTTATCTAGAAAAAGGGTCGCCAATTTCGACTTAGAGATGTAAAAAAAAAAAATCTTCACAGCTCTAAAATAATAACAATAATAATTAAAACTGCAAGTATGTTTTTAAAAAACTTAAAAAGAAAATTCAATTGTAAAAAATATTGCCTAAGAATATGAGCGGCTCTGTATTATAAAGATTTCCTAACTAAAGGCCACTTATTAAGCACGCATTTCAAACATGTAAGCAAAACACAAATGCATTCATTATGTAATAGAAACCCGAGCAAGTCTCAATGTAAAAAAAAAATAATGCATAAATAAACAGGATAGCTTCATAGGGAGCGCCGACAGTTTTCTTTTTTTTTAAATCAAAATAACATAATGAAAATTACCCCAAAGAGTAGAAAATAAATAGCGAGAGAGATAGAGAGAGAGATGAAATATTTGGGCAATTAACATTCAGCAAAAGGTAAAGCTTTTACAATTTTATGATTTTGTTACATTATTTTTCAGATTATTATGGTACAAAAAAGTGTTAAAATAATAATCTTAAAAAAAAAAAAAAAAAAAAAAAAAGATGTAAAACCATAAATTTTTAAAAGCTTTAACTTTTGCAGGGTGCTCCGCTTTCCATCCAAATGCTAATTTTCTTTCGATGATAGAAAAGGTTCGTTATAAAGGCGAAACACGTGTCTGGAATCTTTTGCAAATTTATTCTTATGTTACGTTGTTTTTCTGATTTATACATATGCATATGTTACGGCAAAATGTCCGAAATTGGAGAATGTCGACATTCTGTATTTGGTGTATATCGACATTTTCCGATTTCGGACATTCACCGTAACAGTATATTCATAGTATAGTCACGTTAATAGTCACGTTAAGTTATTTGCATATTGCATTGTAGTTTATGTATTACATTTTAGATATTACTTTCTTAAAACAGTAATGGAATTAGCATTTTTTATCATTATATACATATCATTTTGCATATAGCCAGATGAAATATACTAAATACATTTTACATGATATGCTAGTGCTTTTTTCTTTTCTTTTGCATAGATAAATTTTGAATTTCTTGAAAACACATTAAATAAAGCAAAATAAAGAGTGCAAAACAGTTTGAGGATGTTTTATGATTATATTTAAAAGGCACTTGAAAATATATTGCGACATAATTAAGCAATCAAATTATTTAAATGTTTTCACAAGAAACAAAATTTCAAAAAAGTATACATATATATATATATACATAGAGGAAGGGAGGGGAAAGATATTTAAACAATTTTTTACAATAAATGACTTTAAAATGTTTGCCACGTATGAACGAACGTGTGTAGTCCCACGATTTTGAAACATGGGACTACACACAACCCAACATTGCACTCTTCGCACTCATACCGAGTTTCTCTTCGAGTGCGTTTACCGTTATCATTCGTCTTATTATAAGATACCACACATTTTCTAACAGGAAATTTTTTAGTTGTCGAAGAATTACTGACATAGGATGGGAAATGCCTATCTGTTAATCTCATTATGTTTTCCGATGCTTTTCCAATGCTCCGATTTTGTACGCATTTTGATTCTCCGGATTGTTCTATTAGTCTTTCAATTAGACGAAGTCGAAAATTTAAGTGGCACAAAGTTCCATCATTCTTTTTGTAAATAACAAATGAATTCCACACCATCTGATTCAGTAAATGTCGAAATATTTTTTTGTAATATTTTCTTTCTTGATCTCGCGTTACGTTGTAATAAGATAGGCATTGGTCGGATTTATCAACCCCACCCATTGATGAATTATAATCATTTACCATCATTGGCTTTTTTTTAATATTTTCATTTGTACCAATGTTCACTGTCTCAGCATTGTGAATCGTACTTAACATGCAGACTGGTTTTTTGTCTTGCCATTTAATGGCACACATTTTACCTTTTTGGAAGGCAATAAGTTCGCCCTTCTTTAACTTTTGTTTTTTCATTTCTGTAGGTAACCCTTTTCTGTTGGCTTTCATGGTACCGTATATGTCTGTTTTCTCTTTTATTAACATCTCTGCAAGCTCGGGGGAAGTATAAAAATTGTCTGTGACAATAGTATACCCCTTCCCCAGCAAGTCGTGCCCAAGTGTCATAACACTTTTGGTTGCTAAGCCAAAATCTCCGTACAAACCATTGAAGACTGTGTCTTTTCCAGTATATATGATGGAATTCCATATATACCCACTCTTCGACTCACAAAGCTCATAACTTTTGATTCCGAATCTCGCTCGTTTAGTGGGAATATATTGCTTCCATCCCAACAATCCGTTATAGGCTAACAACGACTCATCGATGGAGATCTCCTGTTCTGGTATGTATACTGCCTGAAAATTTTGTGTCATCATGTTGTGAATATCGTATATTTTCTTTAGCTTAGGATGAGGGTGCGTGTCATTATTGGTTGCCTCATTATTTACAAAGTGGAGAAATTTCATTAACAAGCAATAACGAGCTGAGCTCATTACGCGACCGTAGAAGGGCGTAGCTATAGATGGTCGCTTTGACCAGAACCATCTTTCCACTGGCTTCTGTATTATTCCTTGGAGTAAAAGCAGCGAAAGGAATTTCTGCATCTCCTCTGCATCTGTTGGTTTCCAGTTCAACGATCGAGATGATGGTGTTAGATTGGCGGTCTCTAAGTATTGCTCGGCATATCTGTTGGTTTCCAAAACAACGTGATGCATTATTTTGTCATCAAAGAACAAGCGAAAATATTCCAATGGATCTTCTTTATCATAAAAGGAGGCCTTTATCCCGGAATTTCCAAAAAAAGGAAATTTTGGTGGTGCAAACTTCTTTTCAGCAACATTAACTTTACACCATTCTCTGGCATCTTCTAAGCAATCATCTTCATTTTCCGATTCAGTTTCTGTCGAACCGAAGTCTTCATCGGATGATTCAATTAGACTCTCTTGATCTGAATCTAAATCCATTAAATTGCTGAATTGTGACAAGTCGACATTCTAAATTTTGAAGAAATACAATACAATTTGCAGAGAGCTACTGTAGTTAACAGAAATCGAAAACCAAGTGCGTACAAATAAGAATCTATAGCCCTTATCTACTTTTAGAGGATAATGGAGAGGCTTAAACTCATCCAAGCACAATTAACTATTACTGACAGTTGTTATCTGCTGCATTCTGCTGAGTTTTAGAAATTCTTGAAACGGTAAGCATCTAAATCAAATAAATAGGAAAGGAAATACGTGTCAATAACCTTTGAAATCGAGATTACTGAACCTGGTTAGAATAAAATACTTTTTCTCTACTTCGCGAGAACTGAAGGGGTGTCCGTAAGTGTCAGTATGAAACGTAGGTGGTACGCTCACTTTGTATGGTAGATAATCTTATTTTTGTTATTTGACAACTTAAAGAGTCAATAGGACTGAAGTACAACGAGATTCCGAACAAAGCAACTACTTCCTTTTATGTTCGTCTTAGAATTATAAAGCAAGAATGAGACATTTTACACCCACAGACATTATATACACACACACACACACACACATGTTTTTAGAACAGGAGGAAAACAGAAGGAGAGCAGCCCTCCTTTCCCTTAAAATATTTGAAAAAGTAGGCCTCAAAAGGAGGCTGCTGGGTAAAAAAGTCTCTAATTTCAAATTCTTTTTGAAAATGTACGCCCTTGTGCATACCTTAATCTGGAGCGAAAACCTAGCTTCTTTGATGTTTTTAATTTTCAATATGCCTACACTCGAAAAATTTGTGTATTGACGAGAGAAATTCACGTACCAAAAATTTGAGATAAGGGATCATTCATAAATAAGGTCACGCTTCAAGGGGGGAGGGGGGTTCGTGACAGTGTGACAAAGGTAGGGGAGGGGGTAACAAGAAGTGTGACATCATGCATTATGCAACATAGCGTGACATGTGACAAAAGGGGGGAGGGTGGTCAAATATATGGGGAAAAAGCGTGACATCATTTATGAACGACCCCTAATTTAATTTTTCCGGTTCCTCATAGGTCCCCAAAATTCTCATTTTGGGCAAATTTTAAACGTTACTATGTTTTTTCTTTTCCTTTTTGTCGTACCCTTGGTAGCAATATATAATCTTCGATGCTAGGGCAGTTAGTAAGCTAATAATAACTAGAGCTTGCCCAACAGTCGAAATTCGACCCTAATTAAATTTAGCATAGAAAACATTTTTCTTCCATAATTATATAAGTATTCATTACCAACTTTGGCGATGATAACGTTGAGTTTATTTTGAACATCCTCACTCAAAGAAAACTTATTCCAAATCATTGTCGGCGCAGGGTCAATTGCGCTCATAAATGTAGCAGCTTGTACTTCTGCCCATTTCGTACTAAGCTGAGTGGCAGTTGAACAAAACTTCAATGTTTGCTTCCATACACTACTCTCATTTTTAATTTCATTGCTTCAAAGAAGCTTTTACTCAAACTCTTATTGTAATTATTTTTTTATTAATGCTTAATGGCATCAAGCTCTTTTTAACAATAAGTTTTATATTTATTACCTAATTAATAATTTACTCAATCAAGACATGTTGTCATCTGCTATCTATAACAATATAACATTACAGTTATAAATGAGTCTTGTTTGACAAACGAAAAGGGAAATAATTAACTAATAATAAACTGCTCCCAAAATTTGTTAAATAACATCTCTAAAACTCGTCAACAAAAAACTCAGCTACAAAACAAAAAAAAAGTAAGAAAATAGGTTGAAAAGCAAAAGAGAAAATGTTTAATAACTATTCTGGGTTTGCCTATTTATATATAAATAATAACAATAATAATAAATATAAAAAAAATATCATAGATTCCTGCCAGCACACAAGTATTGAACACTAGGGACTATTGAAAAAAAAAAACCCCAGAGTTTCGAAAATTTTATATTTTATGTCCCATAAGGAACCTTAATTTTAATTTCATTCCATTTTTTCTGCATATGGATTTCTTATCAAGACACAACCTTTGAACGCTAGGGTATATTGAAAGGAAAATGAAGTGTTTGTTCGCTCCGCAATAATATACATGTATATAACAGCGAAGCTCTTATCAGGCATGGAAATAATCGTATGTTATAAAAAGTACAAAAACTTTTGAAAACGGCTCTCTATCTTGATAATGACCAGACAGGGTCGTTGCGAGTACAAAAATATCGAGTAGGGAGGGGAGGGGACAGGGCACGATTAAGACAGTCGGGGGCCCAAGGCACAACAATATTTTGGGGCCCCCTATGGTATGAAAAATAAAAATACTGGGTATAATGTACAAAGTTAAATAAGCTTGGAGATTATTCTATTAATATTTGGGGGCCCCCTTAACTTTGGGGGCCCAAGGCCGCGGCCTAGTTGGCCTTTGCGGTAATCAGGCCCCGGGAGGGGAGTTATGTGTTTGGCGGTCCCTCCATTTTGGAACGTGTGTTTATATATATATATATATATATATATATATACATATATACCTAATAACGTAATTTTAATCGATCTTGGATATGTTAGAGGGGTTTTGGGAGGTTCTGTCCCAGGGTGTTCGAAATTGAGGTTCTAAAAATGTGATTTTAGGTGATCAAGATAAGGAAAGAGGGTTCGGAGTTTACATGTGAGTTTTTTGTACAGTATTTAAAAACAAATATTAGTATATTTTTAGTAACGCTAAAAGACAGTAGTCTTTAAAAGTCGGGTGTTCCCTGCGGGCAAAATTGTGAAATTGAAATCAAGTCCTAAACACGCAATTCTTTGCGAGCTTTATGACGTTAGTGGAAGAAATCGACCTCGTGCCCCCCCCCCCCCCGCCCTGGTTATGTCCCTTTCCCTCCTTTTATTTCTTTAAAATATGAAGATTGCGGCAAATCCTTCGCCATTTTTTTAAAATGTTTCGCCCCATGTGTGAACCCATGAAGCTATCACGTTTATTTATCCACTTAGAAAAACTAAGGTTTGCTTGGGTTTTTAAAATGTTTTGTCTTAAAAAAATGTTTGGATTGTTAATTCAGTTAATCTAAAGGTAATCTTGATAATGCAGATTGGCCGGAATTGCTATAATATTTTTAAAACGAATGATTTTTTTGAATTTAAAAAAAAAAAAAAAAAAATCTTGCTTTATATTGCAATATTTTTTCAATTTTGATTATTTTTTGAAGACTTAGAATGTTTTCCTTCTCCCCCTACCCCCTTCTCTTTCTCTTTTACATCTCTAAATCGGAATTGGCTATCGCTTATTTTTTGGAAAACTGCTCCGTCTTGACATCGGCCAGGAATGCACAGCAAATTTGACTGGGATTGTAATAAAAACCCAATGTAAAACTTCTTCACTATAACTTAATCTTCTCATCTCGCCACTATAAGTTACTGATTTTAATTTCTGTGCATATATATATCTTTTTCATATACAATGTATATCCTTCATAGAAATGAGGTTTTTTTAAAAGCAGGATCTATTTATTCTCACCTGAATAAAATTTAATTTTTCAAACTTCGTAATTTCATTAAATGCGATGACCTATAAATAATTTTAGTAAATTGCGTTCGTTGATCAGACAAGCAAACAGAATCTGACAAGATACGACAGAGGACAGATATATATATATTTTTTCAGTTTTAAGAATAACATTTCACTTGCTATTGAGGCAATTTTAAACGTTGTAATCAAGAAGGATTTCTTGTACTTGCAAGCTGATTTTAATGCCCACTCAGGGGGTAGTGGCTGAATGCTGAAACTTGAAAGCACAAAGGGAATGAATGGTCATTGTGTGCGTATGTGAGAGAAGGGGCGGAAAAGCAACGCCTCCGGCGCACCAGGGAGCCTACTTGGAAAGAGGGGAAAGAATCTCGCAAATATACGCTACTGACCATTTCGACGCGGAAAAAGTGCATCGTAATATCACGGCTTCGACCATCTCAAGAAAGATTTCTCATGGCGTGATATCACGGCCTAGACCGCCGGTGAGTTTCACGTTTTTCGGTAAAATAAAGTTTTTATCATTTATCATTAGATTTAAAAGTTAGACTAAACTAATGATTAGTTTACAAAACCGAACTGACTTTTAAAACCCCAGAAAATTTTCATCTGAACCTTCTTTCCTCACCCTTCTTCATTTCTTTAAATTGAAATTTTACATTGGATTTCTTAACCAGAGTAACATGAATCTGAATTTTTGCAACATTTCTCGAAGAAAAAATACCGTTTTATTCTTCGTTAAAAGTGCGTGCGAAGGAGTGTGCCGTAGAATACGGTATAGGCATACAAATATTGAAAATTAACATAAATCCTTGGATTTATTTTAAAGAAATATTTTGCATTTCTTAAAAATATAGAGTCAGACAATACTTATTGATGTGTGCTAAAATTTTGCATCATTTATTTTATTTAATAACTACTATAAAATAAAAAAATTTCTGCAGAGAAAAAAAAATGACTTTTTTAAGCAACCACAAAATCTGAAAACAAAAAAGGTATTTTTTCAGTACCTGTAAGTAAACGCTAATAATAGACAAATACTTAAATTGTTATAGCGACAAATGACCATGTGATAAATATAAAAAATCTTCCTTGAAGGTATTACAGATTAGTCAGCATGTGAAAAAGAATCGAAGAAACCAATGCACTAATGATTCATTTTATTCGTTTTAAGAGCAATAACTATAAAATTTTCATTTATCTGGAGAATAATTAAAGGTACTCAAAAACAATAATTTTCTTTCACTTAGAACTTCAAAATGCCGACACGAACTTCAGAAAGTGAAACTCAACCCTTTTAATATTTAATATAAAATCGTATCGATAGTTTTGCTCCACTTAAGCATAAAAAGGTTTATAGCTTTATTTCAAATAGGTGTAAAAGCATTAGTTGCTCAGGGTATTGCTAAACTGCTTTAAAAAGCTGCTTAACTTTAGCTCTCAACTGAACATTCTGCTCTAGTAAAATTAACAGACGACGATTTGTTTAAGCATGTGATGGTAATTTATAAATCTTATGATAGTTTTCAACTAACAGTTTAAATAGTCAACTGAGTTATGAAATTTATAACTGATCTACGAAAAGTTTCAAAGAAAAAATGAAAGGGAACAGGTGCTAGCAGGGCCGGATTACCAAATAGGCAAAGTAGGCAACTGCTTAGGGGCCCCCAAGAAATTCTAAAGTTAAAATGAGAAAAATAAAAGAAAAAAATTCAGAAATATTTTTAAACCAAACAATTTTAGGCAGTCCAACCCTCGAAAGTAAAATCTCCAGAATCCCCCCCCCCCCCCCCCCCGTCTTGTTTCTTCCGTTTGTAACTTCGCAAAAACTTGTTTTCACTTAAGCCGAAGGAGGCGCTGAATTTGTTGTTTTACAACCTCAAGCGTTTAAATATAAGCCTCCATGCAAAAGCAGGGCCTTAGGGCTCCTATGGCCCTCATTGTGTTGGTGACACAAAAAAACACGTGGGCTCCTTTCCCACGCTCTATTTTTTCCCTCAGCTTTCTTAAAATGATGGATGGCTCCTTATGGTGACAGTCAATATAATGAGAGGGGTTATTAGCGGTGCCATTTAAGACCAACTGACCACACAGATGGTCATGCTGTTTAAATTAGAAGACTCCGTATTCGCGTGTACACCGGCCCTGCTTGTACACTACCTCTGTCTGTCCAGCAGATGTTCACTGGATCCCCAAGGTAGGATATTTTTCTTTATTAGGGTAGATCGTATATGAATGAGCAGAGCCCAGATGAAAGACTAGAGTCCAAGATGAAAGACATTGCGTCTGCTTTCAATAAGAAATATCCTTCAAGTGCAGAATTTATAACAGAATAACATTTTATACACAGAACTGATAAAAGGTACGCTCCTTTTGTTTCCCACTTTTAACTGTTACAATAATGTTTAAATAAGTTAATTTTTATAAATTAAATTGATCGTTTTTAATTATAATCATCAAGGGGAAATGTATATTTTCAATATATGATGTCTAAAACAGTGACATATTTTAAGGATGGGGGGGGGGGGGGGACAGATAGCACGCGCTTCTCCCAAAGGGAGGAAAGAAATTTAATTGTTCCATTAAGTATTTTCTAACAATTTTCTTGACATCAGAGGAGAATTTTTAAAACTATTATGTGAAAAAAAAGCAAAACGAAATATATTTGAATAAAATTACTTTTGTCACACAATCAAGCTACTAAGAAAACAATGACCTCTGGTTCAGCTTTCGGGTAAAATTTTCACGAAATAGTTCGTCAAGATTTGAGCAAAGTTAAACAACTGAATCATGTCCCCTCAGACTCCCTGTAGGCTCGCCTTGGTCATATTGATTTGTTTCATAATTATTATATTTTAAATTAAGTTTAAAATAGATGGCAACAGTGAATTGTTTTAACTGAAAAAGAGCAACGACCGATTGTCCGAAATGGTTAATCATACGAAACCATATAAAAGAAAATTTTATGAATCTGTGTTAATAGCGTGTTGTGTATAATAAAATATTTACATTGGAGTCAAAGGAGTGTTTGTATTACCTACCAGTACATAAACACTTTACTCTCCTTTCCTCGAGACTATAGATGACTAACTACATATATACTACTAATAAGCCTTTTAAGACTGGAAAAATAATCTAAATCTGAAAGTTCATTTGCTAAAGTAGTTCTGGAATTATAATCCTAATGAAAATATTTCAAAATAAACGGTCATTTTTAGGGCATTTAGTGAAATTATTTGTACGGTTTAATGTTTTATAAGCTTAAAACATTTTTAAATTAGCTACGTTTTCATTTAAATAAATTAGTAGCACATAATGTTTCTATACTTGCGGATTAATTCGGTTTTAAGGAACTCTAAAAAGCAAAAACACTCTTGTGACAACTTTATCATGAAGAATTTTATGAGGGAGAAGCACTTTTTACTCCACTGTGTTGTTTTAATTTTTTATTAGCTACAAATATAATTATAAAAAATTCAATAAGTTAGCTATAATGACTATAAAAATGCTATTATACACATTATTCAATTACTCTGTAATATTTTTATACATAAAATAATATATCATTAAAATATTAATCAGTTTTTTTCATTATTCAACTTATAAAGCGAAGAAGCTAGTACACTATGAAATTTTCAGTCAAAAAATAAATAAATAAATAAATCTTCGTACAATTATTGTTTAAATTTGATTTCTGAATTTTTTCAAGTTCTTTATCTAAACATTTATGCTTAGTTAAAGAATAAACAGTAAAAAAGAATATTTTGAAATTATTTTAAAGTTAATTTGCTTTTCTGATGAGTTAAGGGCTCGAACATTATTACCAAGAAAATTAACATTTTTTTTTTTTAACTTTATTTATATAGGGTGGGCAAAAGTAATGACCCAGGTTTGAAGGGTTTATAAAAAAAAAACTAATACAATTTGAGACTTAAAACTTCTTTTATTTTGATCTGTATTTAATAAAATTTTTTTACATTAAGTATAGAATGCCACTTCAAGAGTATGGCGGCCATCAGCAGGAATAGACTGATGCAATCTATTTCTGAAGTTTTGAGAAACGTTTCTGCACATTTCAAGGGGTATGGAGGATATCTCCTCGATGATTCGGTCCTTCAGCTCTTCTAAAGTATGCAGGGGATGTTTTAAAATTTTCTCTTTCAAATCCCCCCCCCCCAAAAAAAAAAAAAAAAAAAAAAGCTTACGGACCGTAACATTACGCATGATATTGAAATGCGCACAAATAAGAAGTAATGACCTGGTTTTGATAAAAAAGAAGCTAATGCAATTTGAAACTTAATTTTTTTTTTTGCAAATTATCCCATTTTTTTTACATTACGTTTTGAATACCACTTCAGCAAGAGGACGGCCTTGAGCAGCAATACACTGATGCAGCCCATTTCTGAAGTTTCGGGAAACTTTTCAGCACATTTTAAGGGGGGGGGGGGGTATGGCGGATATTTCCTCGATAATTCGGTCCTTCAGCTCTTCTAAAGTATGGGGAACATTCTCCAACAAATAACACCACAAAAAAAAAGGGCTAAGGGAGCATAACATTAGGCGGGATATGGAAAAGCACACAAAAAAGATGCAGTCTATTCTCTGTACGTGAAAAAATAGACTGCATCAGTTTATTGCTGCTGATGGCCGCAATATTGCTGAAGTGGTATTCAAAACTTAATGTAAAGAAATGGTATTAAATACAGATAAAAATAAAACAAGTTTTAAGTCTCAAATTGTATTAGTTTTTTTTTATAACCCTTCAAAACCGGGTCATTATTTTTGCTCCACCCTGTACATAGTCTCATTAGTGATTTTTTCTAAGGTTTTCCAGTTCTGTAGGAATTTTGATATTGAAAGCAAAGTACAATGTGTGATATTTTTTACTTTATTTTTATATAACTTTATTTTAATTTTTATATTTATTTATTTGAATATTTGAATGTTTCTTACTTAGTGTAAATTTCGTTACATTTCTTAATAAAAAAATGTTTGCATAAAAGTAAAGGGAAAAAAGGGGGGGAGAGCTCTTCAAAATGCACTTTTTGTTACTACTATTGCCCAAACTGATTTCGCTGAATGATCGAAAATGGCTTAAGAGATGGGGGTTCAGGATTTCTCTCCCGGAAATTTCTCGAAATAAAAGTCATGAAAATTCAGCGCCGAATTTGGGGGAGGGAGAGCGGAGCCCATGCCTGTGCGGCACTTCTGGGAAGCGGCAAATACAACTGTGAAGCACAAAAAAAAAAGAAGAAAGAAAATGAAATAAAAAAAAGAAAAAGAAATATTTAATTAAGAAAATTTAACTTTTGAAAAGAAAGAACGGAAATCCCTATATCAATTCGGCGCTCCGATTTGATCATTGATCTTCTATTTTGCTAACGATTAAAACCGATTAATGTATTAATATTTATTTGTATAAACTGTCGGAAACGTAAAAATTGAGTTGTACTGAATATTTTGCGTCGTTGATCAGTCGGCAGGCTCCAATGGCTGGGAAGGACTCCTAGGAAGGCAGTTTTAGAGAACAGCAAATTTTGCAACATTTAAAAATTTAAACTTAAAAAAATCAAGGTCTTTTCCCCTGGTAAAAGTGAAAGATAAATCATGCTATTCTCAAACAATACAATAGTTTTTCTTTTACAAAATTTCAAAGCATGCTTTTGGGAAGGGGCGGGGAAGGAAGCGCTTGTGATTGCGAAACATAAATCATGCCATGTTCAAACAATACAATAGTTTTTCTTTTACAAATTTTCAAAGCATTCTTTTGGTAAGAGACGGGGGGGGGGGGGGGGGGGGGTACTACTGCTCCCTGGATTTAAAAAATATATTATTTTGCTCTGCATTTTTATGAGTAAAAACGTTTAAATTTTCAAAATTTTTTGTTTTCTTTTTTTTTTTCCTAATATCTTCGCAGTCCCAAATGCGTCTTCTAAAGCCTCAAAATGCACCAGTTTGCATATAGTTTTCAAAATTTTCCCGGGGGACCCCCTACAACTGCCAGAATTTCGTATCTGAAGTTAAGAGGACCTTTCACATGACTCTATCCCCTAATGTTGAGCTAAAAGGGTCCTGCCGTGGGACTACTAACGAAAGTTTTGTGAATTCATTTGTCGCCCCCAAGTGAAAGAACCTCACCTCAAAAACATAAAATGGCCACGCATAATAGTTTAAGAAATTTGAACAATAATTGGATGGATGGGGGGTGGGGGAGGACTAAGACACAAGAATCACAACAGCGTGAGCTCAACTGAACTCACCTTCAACAACACAGATGGTGACTGCTGCACATTATTTGTTGCTATCAGTTTACAGCATGTTCCTTGCTTTTTATTCACTGTAATTACCTTTTTTAAGGACTTCGTAGTTTCCTTTTTTAGTTCTCTGTAATTTTACGCAAAATCAAATTAGCTATCGCTCTTATGGCATTTAGCTAATTAGCTATAAATGCTCTTATGGAATTTTATTAAATATAATTTCGTATTCATTTAAACAGAATTTTTTATGTTCATTTTTAGTGAAATGTTTCAAAATTTTAATTTAAATTAAATATTTTATCTGTGTTAATGATAGCGAGTTTCAATGAATTAAAATTATTTTTAATTACTATTTAAAAAGGGTTCCCAGGCAGATTAAGTATAACATCATTTGATGTAACACGTACTCAAACTTAAGTCAATGCGTATACTTTCATCTAATTTCTGCCTTGTCATTGAAAATAACATTGTATATGATTAGTTATTATAGTCATGAAATAATTACAGATCATATTTCAATTATTAATTATTATAAAATTTAAATGTGAGGGGGCCTTATCACTTCTAATGCCTATGAGCCCCTAAATCCTTAATCCGGCCCTGGGTGCTAGGGGTTGAATCCCCTATCACAATTGATGTAACCAATTAATATTGTTTATGTAGTTAATGATGTTACTTATTATTATTACTACTATTATTATTTCGTGTAGTAATAATTTTTATGTAAAAGGGCCAAAGTTGACCAAACAATGAGAATTTTATTGGTTATGTATAGTGTTCGGCAGTAGTTAACTAGAAGTAGTAAACTACTATAGTGGCAACTACTAGTTAACTAGTAGTTAACTACTAGTTGCAACTAATTTTGTTTTGAACTAGTTAACTACTAGTTAAACTACTTTTTTCCCAACTACTAGTTACAACTACTTTCAAAATTCCAATTACTTTGGAAAAAAAAATTTTAAATCTACTTTTTGAAAAAAAAAAAAAAACACTATTTTTTCAACATTAAATTATTTAAATTTTTAGCTCATGAATAATACTCACACAAATGTATTTTTTATGTTATGTAAAATAATGAAAGTGTACTCATAAGAAAAATCATAATATTTATTGTAGTACTTACGCAAATTAGAAAAAGCTTCCTAACATAATCAAAAAATAGTGCCCGCAACAGCTCATGCACAATGAAGATTCATTTAAAGACCACATTTTCATTATGAGGAAGCTTCATCTCTACTCCCGTTTCATGCATGCGTTTGGGATACCATAAAACAAAAAGAAAGAAAAAATACTGATTTTTTAGGATTTTTTTAGAAGAAAATACTGATTTTTATGATTGTTTTTTTAGACAAAATATTGATTTTTATGATTTAAAAAAATATATTACATCAGCTTCTTCCAAATTATTAAAACATAGATTTTTTTTATTATAGATTTTATATATTCTTGGTTCAAGTAATTCATCAGAATTTTAACTCCCTATATGCATCTGCTGGTCGTCTAGGGAAAGGTGGAATAGCCTCTTCGTTAAGGTGTCAAAGAATGACATTTTATCAGAGAACATGAAGTTTTTCTACATGCTGACTACTGCAAAAGCATCAACAGCACCTTTGGAAAGGATTTTTTTTTACATTTGGAATAGTGCACTCAAAATTAAGAAACAGATTGGGGGTTGATAAGGCATCAAAACTGGTATTCTTGATGAAACATCTAAATAGTAAAAATTATTAAGCTGTAGTAAACATTTTATGTGATATTTGCCATCTCTGTTTATATATTCAAGAAATTTGTATATACTCAAAAAATAATAATAGTCTAGTCAACTTATTTGTATATATTCAAGAAATAATAATACATTTATTGGTCCAGAAATATAAGCTTTCTCTTCTGTTTCTTGTTGTTCTCTGTTTATTAAGCATATTATTTTTATACAATATAATTAATTAATAATTAATTTTGAACTATTAATAAATAATTGTTTCAATTGAAATATGTTAAAATTATTTGAAGACATAAATAATTAACTGAATTTGTTACTGTATTTGTGTGCGCATACATATATTGCTTTTAAAAATAAAAAAAAATCTGATTTAATTTTAAAAATCCTGCTCTTTTAATTATTTTAAAAAAAAGCAAATCATCAACACTGCCTTCCATACAATCTGAAAGAATATAATCTAAATTCTAAAGCATGCGCGTTAAAAAGATATTTTGTTAATGAATGGGGGTTGGGCAGAGGGAGAGTTTTAAATTGATATTAAGGGTAAACCCCTTCATTTTACAACTGCTGAAAAATTGCTATTTTTTAAAAACATAAATTATTAACTTTATTAAACAAATACATATAAAAATAAAAGTTTAAATTTAGAGAAAAAGGTTTTGTCTTTATTCATATTCTCTTTATATATTAATTGTTCAGTGTTATTTGGAAATATTCAATCTTTGAATGTTTTACAGGTATTTCTTTAAAGTTGTTTTAATGATTAAAAATAATATTGAGTTGAATTATTAGGATTAAATATTTAAGAACAAGCTTACAAATGGAAATTCAAATGAAATTATACTTAAAAGTAGTTAACTAATAGTTAACTAGTTTTGGAGAACAGTGAACTACTAGTTACAACTAGTTTTAGAAAAAAAGTAGTTGACTACTAGTTTCAACTAGTTTTTTTAGAGTAGTTAGTAGTTGGTAGTTAACTACTTTTTGACTAGTAGTTGCCGAACACTAGTTATGCATTAGGTTATTTCATTTTTCCAAAGATATGATTTTCATATGACTTTACATTCCCTTCTGGGCATAATCTAAACCGCTTAACCCCCAGTACAGAGATACTGGGCCGTGGTAGCCTTGTGGTTAGCACGTCGGACTTCCACCTGGAAGGTCGCGCGTTCGATACCCACTGAAGACCACCATGTATACTTGGGGATATGTGCATGTAAAATCCGTAGACCCCACTACCTCTCCCCGTGCGTAAGCAATCCTAAGGCCTCGGCTAACAGGTAGGGGTCTGGTGGAGAAAAGTACAGAGATACTCACAATGCTAAAGCTCAGGACAAGCCTAGGTACGCATTCTAAACGACAAGAGGTGCTTCATTCTTTAAAAATTTTTATTTCTTCGATCATTAAATTAAATATGATTTATTTTATACTTATACATTTTTTCGTAAAATGGCACAGGATTAAATTTGAATAAACCGTGTAGTTTGCAATGATGCTGTTTCCTCAAAATTTAGTTTAAAAACTTCGTAAATCTTCAAAGGTGAGTATCCGCTCTAAACTTAAACTAAACTAAAAAAATATATCAGTGTAAACCAGTTTAAATTCCGAAAACTATGTTGATATGTATTTAATCCTTGTGTCTACTTAAATCTTTCTTTCATTTTAACAGCATTTGTTACCTGACAAGATTTTCAAGAGCATAAAAGCTTATTTCGATCATATCCGAAAAATCTACACATTTTAGAATAAATCAACACACAAAACAATGCACTGTACAACACGAAAAATGTCCTTTAGATGAAAATGTGTATTTCTTAAGTATTTTTGGCTGAAAATGACGAATCTGAAATTATTTTTTGTCTTCCAGCGCATCATTTTCCCCAAAATCCACATTTTAGCTTTTTACGTATTTTCTCGATAATTTTTTATACTTTTGTAATTTATTGACTTCATTTCAGGGCCGGATTACCAAATAGGCAAATTAGGCAACTGCCTAGGGGCCCCGAGGCTCTGAGGGGCCCCAAAGAATTCTTTCGTTAAAATGCGAAAAAGAAAGGGAAATGATAAAAAAATACAGTTTTCTTTTCAATCAAACAATTTCAGAAAGTCCAACCCTCAAAAGTAAAATCTCCATAATCCTGTCCCCCGCCCCCAAAAAAGGCAATCTGAAGAATTTATTGTTTTACAACCTCAGGCTCAGAAAAACACGTGGGTTCATTTCCCCTCGCGCTGCTATTTCCCTTTCCTTTCTTAAAATCATGGATGGGCTCAGGGGCGGACTGGGAAGAAAATTCGGCCCGGGCATATTTCCAAACAGACCGGCCCTTGGGGGGGGGGGGGGGGGGGGGGGAAGCACTACCAAGGAACGGAAAATGAGCGCTAATCACAGATATTATGCACTCCCCCTCCATTTTTGAAATTTACACATTGACTACAACGAGTTTTAATGGCATTTTAAAAAGAATTTCAGCTTTCAAAATTGCAGTACAGTAATTTATATGAACAGAGGAAGAGTTGAAGAATAAACGTGGAAAATTATGCACCCATCGCATTCTTTGTGTATTGAGTGTGCAACAATCAGCATGTTATCATCGAGTAAAAATTAGTTCTAGTTATGAAAAAGTTAAAAGAAATGTTTATTGTTCTGGTTTCCAGTACTATAACATTCAAAATAGTAACAGGTTTCTAAAAAAGAAAAAAAAAAAAAAAAAAAAAAAAAAACACACACAAAATCAAACCAAAATCAAATATACATTGCAATATTTGCTTAAAAATTATTTTTCTTTTAAAGGCCATTTAGTAGTAAAGGCCATTATTGCAACATCATCTATTAGACTTTCCATATCAAGCTTTACTAATATGTCTTTTTCACTCTACATTAACATAAATGATTCCAATTTGTCCTGAGTTAAATTGCTTCTTAATCTGTTCTCAATATACTTTAACCCTGTAGCGGTGCGAGTCAGTGCTTCAAATAGCCCTCTTTGCTCCTGCCCAGAGGGCGCGCCTTTTGGGAAAGCGGTAAAGAATGCGGCTACCGCCAAAACGATCTTGGTTCGACTCCCGACGCTTCACAGCCACTCTCGTAACATTATAACCCATTAACCGCCAAAGCTCCCGTTGCGGGAACATCTAATTTAAATTTTTTTTCTCAGAATGTTTTGAAGTTATTTATGAACAATATTTTTCATGGAAAGATTTATAGTATTGAGTACATTATTTTAAAAAATCAGAGTAATATTTCTCATTTTTCTATTTTTCTGAATATTTTCAAAAAATGGAACTTGGCTTTTTTCACGAAGTTGTAAAAACTTAAAAGAAAGAAAATAAATGAATTGTTAAATCTTTTTGAGCACACTGCATATTTCGAGCCAACCGTGTTCCCCACATTTCACCCTGGCCCCGGATTTTGATGGATTGGCTGCAAGCCCACTTGTCAATCAAGCTCACAGGAGATTGCAAAACGGGGTCTTGAAGGGATTTTTTCCACTGATCCCCACGGTCTATCCCATATTTTTCCCTTCCGTTGTTTGGCGGCCCTACCGTCGCCACGAATGGAAGGGCTTTTAGGGATTAAGAACGGACAATAGGGGTTGCAAGGGAATACTGGACAGCAGACGTGCTCCTTAAATTTAGGGAAAACATTCTTTCGTAGGGATATTTGGCGTGATTTCATTACTAGTTCACTTCTCTTAACTTCAGCATTTCTCAGGTTTTCTAAATTATTATTATTATTGTTTTTGTTGTAGTTTAAATCTAGTATTTGGATTTCTCCCCCCCCCTTTTTTTTACAGTTACTAAAAACATAGCTTTCGCAATTATGGAAGAGTATATGTTACACTATCTCACTAAAAAAACTTTTGAACGAGCATTAAAACTTTCCTTGTTTAAATCTTTGATAATGTTGAAGCATCATTTACAATTTTAAAGGGAGTCCGCACCATGTGACCTTATTTGTTGCCTTAATAATGTATTTATTTAAAATGTATGTGCTATGTCATTTACAGTAAAATTTGATCGTTAAAAATTAATTTTAAAAGAGAAATTTTGATATTTTAAGGTAAAAGAGCAAACAATTTTTTAAATAAATGTTTTTCTATTACTGCCGTACAATTCTCAATTTTTTTTTCTGGATTTAGTACTACTTCAAATAGAAAACTTTAATGCATTCGAATTCTATATAAGTTTAAAAAGTACTGATAAATATAATAGAAACTGGTTTAACGCAAAAAACACTACGAAAACAACTGTACCTTGCATATAGTTCAGTGCACTTTTTCTTTTTTTAATTCTGAAATTAAACTTTTTAAGCTAATAAAGGGAAAGCATAAATTTGTGGGGGGGGGGGGGGGAGATTTTCCCTGTTTAAATATTTGATTAGTGTTGAGACCCAAGACCTTTGTTGTTCTCTGCAGTATTTTTTTTTTTTTCAAATGGTTTGTACTGCACTATGTTTCATGCTATACATCATTTCCAGTGGAATTTTACTTTAAAAGAACTAATTTTTAAATATAATTTAGAAAATGTAAGAGCTTAAAAGTATGCAACTTTCAAAATGTATGCCATTCTTTCGGATTTTTGAAGGGGTTCGCAAGGACGAAAAGGTTGGGAACCACTGGTGTATATGATAGACGTGACAAAACTCAAATTTTTGTTTGATTTCATATAGTAAAAAAAAAAAACCCTTAATATTGTTTAGTATGCTAACACATCTTCATACTTGCTTTGGAAATAGTGGCAGGAGATTTTCCAAGAATTCTGGCTGATTCTTTCCATGATTTTTTTCCAATTCGGAAGGAACTAGCCAACCTTGATGCATAAATATGCTATCAAATTACAACTTATGTTGTAAATTCATAATGAAGGAGCCTCTTCTACTTGGAGGAAACTTATTTATTTATTAATTTAGCACAACTTCCAACTGTTAAACGATACGAGAAAAATTTACGCATTTTGTCCGTTTTTTGCGCTTTTAAGGGTCGGTCTCGATTTTTTGTGCATTTCGAAATCCGATTGGTTCGGCTTCGATAAAATTTCCTAGTTTTCATTTACTATCCGATTCTGAATCTTGACATTAACAACTTTGAGCTTAACGCTTACCATTTTTTTTTAAGTTTCAACTTCTGTAGTAAACAACTTGCACGGACTTTATTTTGGCACGCTCACTTGAAAATTTCGTCCGAAAATATAAGGACTTTCTCGAAAGTTATTTTAAGTTTCAGTGATCATATCAGTTAATCATAAATATTAAATATTACAGCTTTATTAATTAATCTAGTTATAAAAATATTTTTGCCCAAAATGTCCCCCCCTGTATGCAATTTAATCTCGGTTTTTTACATTTTTGGTTGTCTTTAGGGGGTTTAGGTTATTAGGGTTTTTTCTTTTCATGTACTCATCGTTCTTTTCAAGTACATAACGTTACAAAATGCATTAACAATTTCTTCTCTTTTCATTCAGTATATAATTAAAAAGCATGAGAAAAATCAGCAATTGCCTGTTGGGCGATTTTTCCAATATTATAAAACAATTGTTAAGTTTGAGAAAAAAAATAAACCTAAGATTTTTGGTCGTGTCTCTTTTTGATATATTAGAAGTTTATTATTCAAGTCGTTCAGTGAAACCTGTGTAAGTTGATCACGTGTGGTGCAGCGCTTTAGTGGCCAACTTAGACAGGTGATCAACATATAGAGGGTGAAGGGCTAATTCATTCCCTGGCAAAAGAGGGCAACTTAGACAGGTGGTTAATATAAACTCATGTTTGTGAAAATTGCAACACCATGAAGGAATCGTCATAATTGAATGAAATTTAATACACAGTTGAGTGGTAGAAGTACAAATAAATGATCAAATTTTCAAAGCAAACAAACAATAACAAGAGATCGGAATCAGTATTTTGTGTAGCCACCACGCGCCGCAATAAGTGCTGCTACACGACGTGGCATGGAGTCAAACAAATTTTGAATGTCTGCCTGAGGAAGAGCATTCCATATTGTTTGTATGCGTACCCAAAGTTCGTCTACAGAAGCAACAGGACGAGGATCACGAGCGAGACGCCGACCAACGAAATCCCACACATGTTCAATTGGCGACATATCCGGGGAATAGGCAGACCAAGGAAGAAGCTGTACCTGCTGCGTTGCAAAGAAGGATTGAACAGTCCTAGCAATATGAGGGCGGGCATTGTCCTGTTGAAATACAGCGCCTGGCAAGCTTTGAAGGAAGGGAACAGCTTGGGGCTGTAGAACTTCACTGATGTACCGGTTGCTGTTCAGATTGCCCACAATTCCTACCAATTGAGATCGTCCATGATAGGCTATGGCGCCCCAGACCATAACTCCGGGTGTTCATTAATGCACTCCGGAAAGAGGCGTTCACCGGCATAGCGTCTGACACGAATGCGGCCATCATGGTACCACAAATTAAAGCGGGATTCGTCAGAAAACACGACATGCTGACAATCAACACGCCAGTCTCTATGCTGATTGGCCCATTGCAGCCGCAGGCGGCGATGGTTTAGCGTGAGGGGGATAATGTATAAAAGAGTCCTTGCGCGCAGTCCACACTGCAGCAGACGTCTACGTATTGATGAAGCACACAATGAAACACCTGTAGCTATTGACCAATGTGCTGCCAATTGTCTAGAGGAAGCTGTACGGTCTGTCCGCGCCATGCGGACCAGGTGTCTATCATCGCGAGTTGACGTCACATTTCGGGGTCCACTCCCGGATTTCCGAGTCGTCCGACCCTCGTCCGTCCACTGCTTCCAAACAGTCATCACTGTGCTGCTGTTACGCTGCACACGAGCGGCTACTGCACGATACGACAGTCCAGCTTCACGAAGGCCGATGATTCTCCCCCGTTCAAACTCTGTAAGTTGTTCAAATCTCGCTCTCTTTCGTCGAAGAGGCATAAATAAAGATTGAGCTAACGTTTACCACTAGCAGATAACCATACACGCCTCGCTACAGCCGTCTATTTATTCGGATCCATCCGCCGTTCAGAGGGCGCTGCTCAGCATATGCATGCGCTACGGATTTGAAATTCTAATCATTTGCATATCATGCGCTACTTTGCATTTCATGAAAATTGCAGCTCACTCGCGTAAGTTCTTCATGGTGTTGCAATTTTCACAAACATGAGTTTACAAAGGTGGGCAACTTTACAGGTTTTACTGTATTTTTCTTCACTTCCCTAGATTTTTCACTTCACACATCATTCATTAATGTTTTAAATAGTTGGTAGATATGAAACGTTAATGCTTGAAAGCCTGTTTATTTCTTTACAAAATGGAATTAGTTTTTATAGCTTGCACTGAATTCAGACTCTGTACGTATGAATATAAGTTCCGAAGAATTTAGGACTTCTGCACTTTTTTTTGTTAGACATTAAGCCTTAATTACTCCTTTATATTAAAGTGTAAAGTAATGACTTAACTTTGCTTTGTATTATTATTCTCTTGCATAGTAATTTATGTTTGTATTATAAGGTTTTTTATTAAGCTTACAACATTCTGTCGTGATATTTCAGTATATTTTTTCCTCAATGAGTCACATGTATGTTAATCAGCATTCCGTGAGCTGATATTTCTGTACGACTTTATTTGTATCTATATTTATACAATTTCTCTATGTTTAGTAAATTTCTTAGACAAAACTTAGGGATTGTTCTTCAAAACAAAGAACTCGAAACGAATGATGCAAAGTGAACCTGTTCAATTTATGTTTTCGGCTGTGTTGTTTGCAAGATTTAACCCATTAATGACTGACGTTGCGTTTTCGCAACGTTAGTGAAAACTTTTTTTTTGCCGTTTTTCTTATGTATATGTTTAGGTAACTTTTTTTGGGTGGAATTTTCTCCCTATACTCATTGAAACATTGTGTAACACATACAAAAAAGAAGTTACCTAAAAATATACATAAGAAAAATGGCAAAAAAAGTTTTTACTATCGTTGCGTTTTCGCGTCAGTCATTAATGGGTTAAGATCTGGCACTGTCTGAGAATTTGTTGCAAACTACTCGCATTGCATATGCAGTGATATTTTTGGAAAAGTTCATCGCCCAATGTGTAAAGTAATAATTCATGTTACTTCGCATAAGTGACTCTTCCTTACATTAATGCGAGCGATAACGCTGCTGTTCAATTTCATGAGTAAGTGTAAATCATGTTGCACATGCTTCACATTTTTTCCAGCAAGAGGGCAGTACGATTGACAAATCGTCTTCTTCCTGATTGCACTACGTGACAGCACGTGACTTCGAAATCCTTTTTGACTCTCCCCGATTTGTTGTGTGGTGTGAAGGGGTGAAAATGGCATCTTCTCCTAGTTTTGCATGGAAGAGACGCAGGAAGAAATGTTTTGAGAATATAATTTTTCATAAAAATGTCTTGATGAACTAAAAGAAAATAAGTATGAAATGTGAAACATCGTGATTGAATCTACTATAAATCAACATTGTGTCACCTCGACGATTTGAAAAATATTCGATGGAAAAGGATTTTTTTTGAAGAAATATGAACGTCCCACGTGCAGCAGGCCAAATTTCGCAATAATTTTCGCATTTTAATCATCATGTGTGGCCTCTAAAAAATTTTAATGGAAGTCTCGTTAGCGAAATGTATCATTTGCATGCGATTTTAAAAATATGAGTGAAAGAATTGCGATTCCACGACTTTCAAAATAATCCTGTTTCATGAACTCCACGATTTACGGTCAAAGATGATGGTGCTGAAGTGTAATCAAGTATCTATTTTATTCATTCATGTATTAATATGCTGTGCACAGTATTCTTTTTATATTTAATATGATAAGCTTGGCCAGGTGAATTGATTGTTATATTTATGGAAATAAATCTATTCGGTAAGTCATGAAAATTTATGTATTTTTTATTGTGTATTCAATGCATGTTTATATATAATCATTTCATGGACACCATTTTAGTTATTTTAACATTTTAAATTAATTGGTGTATTTTAAATTTTAAAGGTGCCATTTAATTATCTAATTTTAATAATTTTAACATCAATTAGTTTTTAACATTTGAAAAGCACCAAAAACAAATGTCTAATTTTTAACATTTTGGTCGACAATAAATTTTTTATTTTAACAATCATCGACAATTACTCTCGCTATTTGGAAGCTATTCCATTAAGCAACATCAAATCATCATGAATAATTAATCAATTGAATGAATATTTTTCTAAATTTGGTTTATCTCAGGCAATAATATCTGATAATGGGACAAATTTTACTTCTAATGAATTTGAAAGTTATTTAACATCTTTAGGTATAGACCATAGAAAAACTTCTTTTTATTATCCTATGTCAAATGGACTCTTAGAAAGGTCTCACAGAATTCTCAAAGAATCAATTGCTTCTATGTGTAATAACAGTTGGGAATGGGCAAGAAAATTATTGTTTCTCAAATTGCATTTTAATTCCTCTGTTCATGCAGTAACTGGATATACTCCTGCTGAGTTATTTTTTGGAAGGAATTTAACCTTACCATTAAATCTACATATAACCAGCAAAAATGAAAGTAATCCAAATGAATATATAAAGAACATAGATAAATTATTGAAATAAAACAGGAAATATGAATACAGATTTGAATTAGCACATGCTAAAATTATGTCGAACTTTTAAAATGATTTTAAATACATGCACGATGCTGAAAGATTGAAAGTTGGAATGCGACATGAAATTTTATGCAAAGCACGTGTTAAATATCCCACTTCTGGAGTGTATCCTAAATACATACTCATTGTGCCTAAATAGCTTCCCTCCCCGCCTTGATTCGGTGAAATTAAACTTCATTAAACTATTAAAGACGTGAGTGCGCTAATGAAAAGGAAAAAAAAAATGGTGATGTCCCATTTCAGTCGTTCCCAACTGAGTCGGTGCAGGAATTTTGTCCCAACTCAGTCGGTGGGGGAGCCTGCTGACTTGGCGCAGTTTATTCCTTGCTGGCGTTCTACCGCACTTATTGAGTGTCAAGCAGAGAGTAAATTCTGATTTTGATTTTTTTTTTCGTCATCCTGAATTACTCATCCGATTTTTATGAATGAGATGAAAATGGAATCGTTCAGATGGTCCGGGTGACACAAGCTACATTTTTATAGTTGTTTTTTGGGGGGAATTATTCTGTATAATAAAAGCGATGAACTAATAAAAGAAATTGTCAGAACTATGCAGTTATGAGTCAAAGTCAAACTGACATAACCTTAAACTACTGGAGCCATTTTTCCATTGCCTGAAAAAACCACAATCATTCATGAAAATAAAAAGAAATTCACGCGGTTAGTATGTGTGATTTCAGTTATAATCCCCCTCCCCCCCGTCCTTCCAATATTTTAAATGTTTCGCTTATGGCATTATTAAATGGCATTCCAAGTGTACGCAATTGGGTACATTTTAAAATACTGTTTATTAACTACAGTTTGTGCAATTTGAAAGGCTGAAACACCCAATTGTTTTTGAAATTAATCAACAGATAGTTTACTTCCTTTTAAACATGGAAAACATGGAAATTGGGGGTTAATTATTATGTAAACTAATTATTAATTAAAATAAAAATTAAATAAATTTTTAGTTATTTCGTTTTGTAATCATTTTTTAAATCAGAGAACCAAAAAATTGCGTCAAAATTGTTTGCGCTTAGTTTTGGGGTCTGAAGGGGTTAAATTAGTAACCAAACTGATTACAAATCTAATGTAACTATCAGGAAAAATCCATCCAACACAATGATACTGAATTGTGACTCCTTTCCACCCAAAACTACGACGACTGCTCGCCTTGCAAATGGAATTCTTGATTTCCAACCTCCTTGACACGGGTGCCTATTGGCCTGCTAGTCGGCTTCCTATTGGACGATTCCTAATCCGCTAGCTATATTTCGATTATCTTGTCTTAGGTATACTTAATGTATATCTTTAATTGATACTTTTATTTTTCTTAAATCTATGGCCCATTAATTGGGACAAAATTCGCAATTAGTACAATAGTGCCATTTGTACTTGGTGTTCTACAATGACTCAAAACAACAAACAATTTCTAAAAAAAAAAAGAATTAGTATATGCAATAGAAATATTTTTTCGTGAATAGGTCAGAAATTTTGTTCGTCTTAGCCGAAATTTGTATTTTAGCCTTCGTAGTATGCGTGAGATATTTGGTGCAATTGAATAGTAAACCAAACTTCATAAACATTTTGTTCGTTTTAGCCGTGATTTCGTATAAACCGTGTTCGTATTAAGAAAGTTCAACTGTACTTAGCAACTTTCTTAATATTCCTAGGAATGAAAAAAAAAATCTTTTATATATTTCATCATGTTTTATCATTTTTGAATCGATTTAGCAACCATTAACTTCATCACGACAGGAACTTTTATCATGACTACATTGTATTTAAATTTGTTTTTCTAAAGAAGAGTGTTCATGGCAAGTATGAGCGCTATATAGCCAATTCTGGTAACCTGAAATCGTACCGACTCAAATGGGAATACCCAAAACTCATTATAACCCTTACCGACTGAGATGGCACAATTTCGCCCTACCGACTCATTTGGGAACAACTGAATTGGCACTAAACCAAAAAAATAGCCAAAGTCCGACAGCCACCACGTGTGGGTGTTAGAGGCTTAGAGGGGAAAAAATCCCTTCACTACTCTCAGAAACGCATGCTCAAATTTCACGAAACTTTCGTCGTATTTGACGAAATGGTTTCGTGAAAAATGCTCCGATTAAACATTTCGTCAAATTGACGAAATTTGTTTCGTCATACATTTGACGAAATGAATTTCGTCAAAAACGAAAAAATATTTCGTCATATACGTTTCGTCAAAAACAACGAAACTTTAGTCACTTGTTTCGTCATCTATTTGATGAAACACATTTCGTCAAAAACAACGAAAGTTTAGTCACTTCTTTCGTCATCTGTTTGATGAAACATATTTCGTCAAAAACAACGAAATTTTAGTCGCTTGTTTCTTCTGGTCTATTTGATGAAATACATTTCGTCAAAATGACTAAATTTTCGTCACTTCGATTCCGTATTAACGAGTCTTTAAATTTCGTCACTTTTTATTTCAATTTCATCGAAAATGAAAAAATTTCGTCATTTTGATTCGTTAATCATCATAATTAATTTCGTTATTTGAGCACGTCATGGAACCTTAAATAAAATCTTGAATTAATTTTTTTAAGAGGGCAATTTGATATTTCTAGTAATTTGAGACTTCAGAAAATTACACTGAAAATTTTCGATTTTTTGAGTTGCTGCATTAAATGTTGAAATATGTATATTAATTTTAAATAAATGTTCTAAAGGTGACTTAAAAAAAATCATATTGAAAAATATTTTACTATCAGCAATTTTAATTCTTTGTACACAAGAACTTTTCTATGGTGCTTATACAAGCATGCCATATTATATACGTTTAAAGTTATTTATTTTAGGTTAATTGTAACAAAAATTTCCAACACTATTTTATTTTACATTCTTACTTTCCAAACAATTTAAAAGGTAGCATTAATTTCAAATTAAGCATTTTGTTGACATATAAGCCATTAATTTTTTTTAAGTATTATTTTCCCCTCATAATCCTGCAAGCAATGAACTATCAATTTGTCTAAGTTCTGTTTACTAATTCATTCAGAATATTGTTCAATTAATTTTAATAATGACACATTTAAAAGAAAAAACACCAGCAATAATAATAAAATTTGCCTTTATTATGTTGGTAAACATTTTTCCAGGTCATATGGAGCATTACAGCAAAACTGAAATTATGGTATAAGCATATAAATTGATAGGAACATGTATACAGCACAAAAAACACGTTTGAAAATTAAAAAAAGGGAATTCAAACCATAAATTAGGGAAAAAGCATGTTCATGATTACCGTAAAACACCGAATAAGCAAAAAAAAAAAAAAAAAAAGTACTGATTATACGCCGCACCCATCCATGATTCATTGAACGCAGTACCACAGTAAAACTCATCTATTACTTGTTTGTTTAGCCAAAATTCGTTCCGATTGATCCCCCCCCCCCTCCTCAAAAATAAAAACAGAGAAAAAAGAAAAGTAAAATTAAAGTGGCAAACGAATTTCTATCGCGCTGAATGCACAGGTCTGCATTTAACCTATTTTCACATGTATTCCTCTGTAATAATAAATGAAAAAATCATAATTATAAACAATAACAAGAAAAGATAACATCAGCTGAAGCGACTGAGGCAGGTGCAAAACATTCATTCCCCTTACCTGACGCATCCTTGATTTTTTAGTTAGTTGAATGTGCACAAATAATTTTTTTTAAATTTTCTTTTTCTGTCTTCATTTTAGATCGGATATTGCTTTGCTAACTTGCAAAACTGAAAACTCTAGCCCGACTATACGCACCCTAACGATGATGGTTCGCTCCGTTTTGAAAGTGCGTTCTCTTAAACAACAGCATGAAAGTTGGAATTAGTGTTGTAAAAAAAATGAAAATAAAATTAATTTAAGATCGCAATTGAGCAATTTTCGTACTCATATTCGAGAATGGTCCACTTTTACGACCGCCATTTTTGTAAAAAAAAAAAAAGGTTCGTTTCTGCAATTTTTGCTAATTATTTCTTCTGTTCCTTCTCTATAATTTCAATGACAACCGAAGTTCGGGGGGGGGGGGGGAGATAATCGGTACAGTAAAACCCCGTTAAAACGCGGGTGTCGGGGGACATGTTTGGCACCCGCGTTATACCATAACCGCAGAATAGTGAAACTATACTACGGTACCATGTTCATGAAATAATACTCCCTTTTGTTGCATTATTTTAACTTTATCAATTACTCTTAACTTTTCTTCTATAGTATAATTTTCTTTTATTTTTTGCTGCCATTTTATTCACTGTAATTGCTGTGCAAGCACACATCTCAACTGTGCAATCAGTCTATCGAGCGATAGGTTATAAACTGTGTTCCGAGAAAACGGGGATAAGAAATCTCTTAACGTTATCAAGATGGGATTGTGAAGGGGGGAGCAGGTCTTAAGAAAAAATTAGATTTGGAAGGGGAGGAGCGCACTTTTCAAAGAAACAATGCTTTAAGCCTGCATACACTGGAGAATATGTTTACTTTTTCGGAATGCTAAAGAATCTGGAATACAAAGGTTGATAGGGCTGTAGGTGGCTGGACGGGAGCTCCTTAGACTAGAATACTTGTGCGCTCGGGCTGGCTTTATTTACAATGGTAAATAAGGAATCACCTTCAAATGGCAATGATAAAAATATATTTGAACGTCCGGGAACATGATAGTCACCGCGGTATACTGAGAGGCGTATAACAGGGTTTTACTGTATTTTGTCCTAAAGGTAATTCGCGGGAAACGGGGGGGGGGGGGAGCGCCTGCTCGGTATTTTACGGTAAGTAACTTCTTCAAGGTTACAGGACGCTTAAAAAAAAAAAAAAACTGTACAACAAAAATTTAACGGATATTCAAAAACATGCCAACCCTATAAAACAAATTACAAATCTGAAACTTTTACCATAGAACAAGGACATAATATATAAGAGGTTTTCTTCCCATATTTTGACATTATTTATAGGTTAAAAATAAATGAATAAAACGTTTATACACATTATAATTAAAGCAAGTTATTTCGAATATGTTACCGTTACTTGGTTAATTATGCAGAAGAAATATTTTAAAAATACTTTTATAACTGAACCCCTTTTACTTTCCAAACTACATAAACAAATTAGTATTTCTTAATCAATTCAAAGCTACACACTTTCATGTAAGATAACACTGACTTTACAAATGTTTATTATTTTCATTCTCAAAATCCTGTATGCAATAAAATGTCAATTTAAAAATTTATTTCTTTAAAATTTAAGAAATTATTTAAATTCTAACAAAAAATGAGTAAAAGAAAAGGTGAAGACTTTTGTTTTCAGATGTGTTAGTTGCATTCAATTAGTATACTAATTTGGAGAACAATTCTTGATACTTACAATTGATTTTTTAAAGATTCCGACACATTTAAGAAGAAACAGGATATACACACCTATATCAAACTGAATCTTAATATAACTTACAACACCACCTGATGCATGAAATTTATTATATATTGTAGCTACAAAATACAATATTAATTACAATTTAAAAATTAAGAATATTTACATAACGTAGTAACAGAACTGGAGACTGCACTAACTCTGATTAATCATCAGACTCCGATTATCAGAAATTGTTATAAAATGTGATTATACATTAGATTTTTCAGCCCACCGTAATGTTTAAGTTTTAAGAGAAGTTCCCAACTCCTTGTACTTTGTGGCATTAAAATTATAATCTAAAAAAAAAAAAATCCCCCAAACCCCATTTAAATATGAAATGAAACCATACTTGTTTTTTTTAATAGGTTATACATGAAATTATACAAAATTAAACCAAAGCATAATATATGGTAGAAACAATAATATTTTAATTCTGCCACTTAAATTCTTCACATTGTAAAAAAGTATGATTTAATCAAACTAGGCAGCAAAAATAATAAATTCTGATTTATAAAAAACTTTAAAAAGAAGATTGTATTTAAAAAGTATTTTTCATAAATTTCAAATTACATTTTATAACAATTACATTTTATTACAATTTAAAAGAATTTTGCAGGGGATAGTTATACAAAAGTTTATTAATTATAGATACTTCATTTGAAAAGAACCAGAGTGTTTAGCAACTCTGCTACAGCTGCTAATGGAAATTAATACTGCTTATGAAATTAATATTTTTCCGAAATGTAATGATTCTTTCATTTCAAACAATGTATTATTACAGGGTTCATTCTATTTTGGGAAAACAAAGAATAAGGACATTTTAAGCAAACATTCATAAATGATGACACACTTTTTTTCGATATATTTGACCACCTGCTCCCCTTGTCACAAAATGTCCCACTTCATCATACCCCCTAGTCACGCCATATTACACAAGCATATGGACTTAAAGTTAAGAAGCATTGGAGAGCTTCTAGTCCGTAGCTTCTTCATCTCTTTCATTGTCTTTAAAAAAAATAAAGGATAAAATCATGAGAAAAAACTTCAAAACTTTTCAGAAAAACTAATTTAAAAACATTCAGAAATTCATAGATAAAAGTTAAGTAAAACTCCAGAAGCATAAAGAACAACAGTAATATCTTCAAGAATGGAAAGCAATTTTGAGCCAGTTCATCACAAGATGCACCTTTCGGACTATGACGAGCAGTGTTGTAGTTTGTACTTTTTAAAATTATTAAATGTTTAAAATGAAATATTAAATGTAAAAATGCCCTTGTTCCAGCTTTGTCATAAAAGCTTTGTTCCCGCTGAACACCAAAAGTGAAGCAGCATTGATCAAGTTAGTGTTTGGGAGGGTGACACCTCTTGCAGCTGGTTGCTCGATCACTGCGTGCACTCAAGTGAACCGATACTTCTGGAGTTGCCATCCCCCAGGTGACAGTCTGGGAGCTGGTTCAAAAAAAGGGGCGGAGGTTGAACTCCTACCAATAACGGCCCCGTTAAACTCAGGAGCAGTGCATCCCCTCTTCCTCACTTCATGCGAGAACTCACCAACAACAAATCTAGAAATGCTTTTGTCAGTACTTTATTACTTAGTTTTCTCGGAAATCACTTTCTCGCTATTTCACAAATTCTTGACACATGTTCTATGCAATTTTTAAGCGGTCCACCTCCAGTGCTTATTTTTTTTTTTAATATGTTGTAAAAATTTTTTTTCCAGTTTCTGAACAGTTTTTGCTTTTAGAACTATTTCTTTAATGCGATTCGTAACTACTACACAAAAGTAGGTTTGTCTTATTTTCTTATGTTTTATACTATCCACATTGGGAGGGGGGAGGGGAGATATCTAAAGGCAACACAAGTTTATAATTGTTATCTGTTAACTTCAAATAATAGTAATAACAAAATATGGTAAAGTTAAGAAATAAAAAGTAAATCACAAAATATGATCAAGTTAAGTAATAGCAAAAAGTAAACACAAAATATTGTAAAGTTAGAAAACATGAAGCTTCAACATTATATTACACATTGAATTTCAACTACAAATAATATTATTTATGTCGGGCAGATTTTTAATGCTACCATTGATAAACGGTACTCAGTTTTACTTGGCCAAAGTGCAACTCAGTATGGTGCTAATTTCAGACGTAGTACTCTTTCTGGTAGCATTAACAATGCTTAAGAAATAAATTAAAATGCTTAATAATTATTAATTTAAGCAAGTCTATAAACAATGCTTAAGAAATATAAATAAAATGTTATAAAAGTGAAAGTATGAAATGTAATTGTTAAAATTTGAAATTGATCCACTTTGAAGTATCCAACTTCAAAAGGCTAATTTCACTTGCAGTTACTGGATAATATCATTTTCTGAAACTGACACATAGATCTTTCAATTAGGGATTCAAATCCTCATTATTTTAGCCTTGAAGGTACAATATCCATTTTTAGATAATTAAGCACTGTACGAAAAATTTATGAACCAACCTGCATAAGGAAAGAAACATTTCAAAATTAATATATTGCAATAGAAAATGGAGCAAGTGATACATAATGGGGACAGATATTTGAGGGGAAAAACCCTTGGATATTCAAAATATGGAGTAAATTATTTTTTTTATCAAGGTAGAAGATAGATTCAAAGAATAAACACCTACTTTATAAAAACAATGAAGATAAATTATGCAAATGCACTACAGTCAATCAGAGTAACGTTGCGCCACAATTACTTGATTTTTATTCATTCCAGTAATATTTTAATAATGTTATTTTTATTATTGGCATAAAATTAAAGAAAAATTCCGAAAGTACAGTGTAGTTATTAAAAACTAAGAAATAATAATTATAAAAACCATCTAAAATGGGTTATTAAACTGGTTCTTTTGACTTGACACTCAGGGTAACTTTGAACCGCATCAGAAAACCTTACATGAAATACACTATTTTAAAAGTATTATAGTTATGCAACATTGAACTACAATTTTTTAAAATACTAAAAAACTCACTATTTTTGGTTCACAACATTACCAGTTTTGTATAACTTATGATAATGCAAGAAATGTTACATGAAAAAAAGAGTAGAAGGAAAACATCAATATTTAGGACAAAAATCCCCATTTTAAATTTATTTAGGAAAAAAAGTTGCAGAAAACAATTTTCAATTATTTAAGTATAAACATTTTCACACAAGTATATTAATTAAAACAACCATTTAAAAAATCTCATTCAAATTTAACACTTTTAGCCAAGTTTTTTTGCATTTAACAGAGTTGGAGATCATAAAAACCCTTCTATTACCTGCTAGAGTAATATCTTCAATGGAGCTAATATTCTTCGTAGGAGAAATCATCAAAACAAATGTAATACCTTGAAAAAATTAAAACTATAATCAATTTCAATTCTCACATTTTAAAAAAATATTACTTGAAAATTTTCATTCATACACGTACTAATCAGCAATTTAATGATAGTATGAGTATGTAATTTGTAAGCAAAAATTATAAGAAAACAAAAGTAATAGTATTCACTTTAGGAAGAGCTATATTCTATTATATTCTATGCGTTTAACTTGAATATCACTCGAATATTCATTCATATGCACATTACATACTTAACAGCAATTTTTCACATATTCTCAGTGTAGACCTGAGTATCAAATACTATTACTTAAATTTAATAGAATGTCTAGTTATATATGCTTCTTTACAATTTAATTAAATGTTTTTAGAATCAAACTAGATAAATATATTATATACATTCTAATGGCGTTACTTGCAAACTTTTGTTACATGCATAAAAAGTACAAATAAAATTTTAGTTTATATGTAGAATATATCTATAATCAGTAAACAACAAACCTAAGGCTAACTTTCCGCCGGCTCAAAGTGACCCTTAGAATGTAATAAAATTGCAATGTCTTAATTGTTTGATATGTTACTAAATATTACTGAATTAAGAATCAGATACTAAATAAATCACTATATTTAGTAGAAAAAATGCTTGGTAAATAGTATAACGTTACTTACTTTAAAAGAATAAGTTTTAACAACTTTTAATCAGCATTCAAAATAGTTTCCAAGCGGTAACTTTAGATCTATTGAATTATACAATTAGCTGTGTACAGTTTTTTTACTAAAATAAGGAGAAGAAAAGTGATTTTAAAACGTTGCCAGAAGAATAGCACTGAGAGCGTGTTCACAGTTTCATTTCAAGTCAAATATTCTAAAAAATACGAAGTGCTGCAAAGTTACCCTGCTGAACTGTATATATAAGTTGATTGAAGGTTAGACAAGTTCAACCTTATGATAATTTGAATAACAAAATATGCATTATTTTTTAAAAGGTTTAAAATATCAGCACAACATTGCAGTGGGCAATTTTAAATAAAAATTGTTGTTTTAATTTTTATGAGTAAAGGTGTCTCCAGACTCGAATCCGACCATCGTGGTGTTGCAGACAGAAGCGTGACTAGTCAGTAAAGACAGTTTCATTCCATTCTGCCGTCCACATCCTTTTTTCATTACACCATTGGCGGCGGTGACGTCTGTGGTTCTGCGTCAAGGGTAGACGAAGCAATTGACGTCTTGCGGACAGACCACTCTGCTGCAAACGGCGTCGGCGTCGAATGGTACGCGCAGACAGTGGATGATGCGTTACAGACTGAATCTGCTGTGCTATGGTTCGTGCTGTGACTGAGCGATCCGTCACTGCCATGTTCACAATATGCCTGTCATCACGTGAAGTGGTGAACTGAGGTGGATACGATCGATCACGTCGGTCCGTCGTACCCTCCTGCATCCAGCGATCACATATTCACATTACAGTTGTTTGGTTTCGTCAAACCCAACAACCAATTTCCCTGAAAGATAATCCGCAATCTCAGTAGGTCACTATCCTTCCTCTGTAGGACTCGGATACTTGATCAAAAGATGATCACTGTTTACTACGAGGCATAAATGATTGTTTTTTAGAAAAAACCCCAAGAAAAACACAATTTTCGTACTTAAAATCGTCGAAATCTCCAAACCTTAAGAAGCGCTTTAAGGTGGCGCCACAGGCGCGCGTGATCTGCGTTTGAGCTGAAATTCTAATCATTTGCATATCTCACCTCCACTAATGCATGTTGTAAATTTCATATTATTTGCACGCTTCCTTCAGGGTGTTGCATTTACGGTGGCCAGCAGTGTAATAATATCATAATTATTTTTAACCTTGATTTTTATCGTTGAATTGCAAACGAAAAATATACTCATAATTACACTACACAACTTCGGTTATTCATTCATTTCTTTTTGATGTACATGTTAAATTTACGCAATATTTCTATTAAATTTTTACAATACTCCTCCCCCCATTTTCTTTGCAAAAAAAAGAATCATTACTGTGAAAAGCAAAAATATTGCGTTCTAATGTTATTAATGTTTATAACTAATTATACTGTTGTGCGTACTTTTAGGGGAAACTTTTAAAATGTATATTTTTTTTGTAACTTCATCTGGAATTCGATAAAAACCCAGACTTTTAGGAATAAGAATACGCGGTTCAAGAAGTTCTATTATTTGGTTTTAGAAAAGTCAGAATCACGTCCAAAGATATTAATCGAATATATTTTTCGTTCTTAAATTCTAGACGGTACTTCTTATCATGAAACGTTTCACTATTTTAGACGCCACCCAGCCGAACAAGATGTATTTTTAATCCGATTAAGGTTAACGCCCCTCAAGCTATTCAACAAATGAGGCAGTCAACTGTTTCTAGAACTTTTTTTTCTTTCTTTAAGGTCTGAAATTCGCATAAAAAGTAGAAAATCTGGATTAGTATAGCTATATTAATGAAATACATACAAATGATCTTATACATTATCTGCACATTGCTCGTTTCCAAACCGCATTTTGAAAGGTCATTTTGTATTATGGAAACTAGATTCGTGATTGGGATATCCATATAGGGAAAGGGAAATAGTAAGATAAATTACATTTTTTAAAATGAACAAATCGGATTTTTTTTTTTGAAAATAACAGTATACAAAGAGAAAACTATGAATTTTACAATACAACTTGCATTGAAATATTAATTCTGATTTTAGGCAGTAAATTTATACATTAAAGTAAAAGTGGAAAATTCACTTTGCGGCATTTACGGGGCAAAGTGAAAATTTGGGATTTTTTACTTTCAAAATGAAAGAGTTTTCTATGGGATATTTATTAACCCTTTGCATTCGCATGTTACTTTATGGTAGTCCAAATAACATGTAATTATTCCTATTTACGAGTACAAAGGGTAATAAATACTTTTCATTAAATATGAATAACTAAATGAATGAGTGATTGGATAAAACGGGAGAATGAATAAATGAATCAATCAATGTAAAAAAAAAAAAGATTAAATAAACGAACGAACGAAAAATCTACTTAATAAATGAATAAATAAAGTTTTAATAATTGAATGAATGAATAAATGAATGGCAAATTAAGTTATCTGATGACTGATGTAGGGACATAGTGATGCTGAATACGTATTTCACTTTGTCCCGTAAGCACATGACAAATTGTACTAAACATTTGAAACCAACACAAGCCTAACATAAAATGAATTAACATTGCACTGGACATTATTTAATCTTAAAAATAATAAAAATAGGAATTTTATCATATATAATTTAAAAATAAAAAGACTTAACACAAAATATTGCAACATGAGCATCAAATTTTGCAAATAGTTTGTATTATCATACAGCTTGATCTTTAGACTTTACTGTTTTTTGACTGGAATCTACTGCATTTTAAGAAACATAGTTAAAATGTTATGAAATTGGTGGCCATGCAAACAGAGTAACTATTTTACCATTCCACTTTGCCCCACATTACCCTACTCTAAAAAACTTTCTCCAAATTTGATATGTGGCATCAAAATACATCAGTTGTTTTTTTTTAAGAACCATGTCTAACGTTTATGTATCTATCTCAAAGCAGACCGAAATAAATCATTTCATAAACAAAAAAGTAAGCAGAACGAAATTTTATGATGAGTTTTCTCTCTCAAAAGAAAGAAAAATCTGAAAATTTGGAAGGTAAAGAAAGAAGAAAACTAGCAAATTGGACAGCTATAAAAATGCGTTAAATTTTCAATTTCATGCGTTTCGAAATGCCGACTTTCTTTGATATTTATATTTTGAAACACTATAGAAAAGTGGGAGAACCATGGAGTACGAAAGATTGGCTCATATTGGTGAATTTTGATGCTATTTCGCAACTCTCTGCTTAGTACGGCTCTCATACCAAGGCGCCCGATCTCGAGAGTTCATATTTCTTTCGGGAGAAAGAGGGAGAATCCTCAGATTGACGCAGAGCCAGTAACTATCGCGGTACATACTTTGTCGAAGTGAACCAACTTTTATTTCAGCAAATGGCATCCTTAAATTCTTCGTCCATCGGAGTTCAAGTCATTAGAGCCAAATAATCGCCGGTCGCCAGCTGCACAACGCTAACATTTTCCAATTTTCCATGATACTTTTCCCAGGATGGGCTTCATTTGAGATCTACAGCGCATAGTAATGGGCGTCGCCTCTTTACTGTATGAAAAGGAGAGTGCAAACATTAACTTAACCTCTTCAGACCCCAGAACTAAGCACAAACAATTTTAACGTAATTTTTTGAATCTCTGATTTAAGGGGGGAAATACGTGTAAAGGTCTCAAAAAATTAAAAAACAAATCTTCTACATAAATCGATTCTACAAATATTCAATAATATACTCTGAAAATTTCAAAGCAAAATTCCAAATCGTTTAAAACTTATAAGCATTTGAGCGAGCGCCCCTTTCGGAGCAGTTGAGCAGGTAGTCCCTCATGAATGACCTGAAGGGTATTAGATAACAAATAAAAATACAAAAGTGACGACCAGCAACAGGCTCAGGGCCCAGCTAGGCTGGTCCTAGTCAATTTAGCAGTCCCCAATGAACATCAAGAGCTTTCTTAAAAGTTTTTACCCCACTGCAATTAACAGTCGCTTCCGGTAAAGTATTCCAACTGCCTACAATCCCATTGAAGTAGTAATTTTTTCTAATTTCAAGATTAGCCTGAGATTTGAAAAGCTTAAAACAATGACCTCTGGTTCTACTTTCAGCATATAGCTGTAATCCATTAACATTTCCCTTTTTAATGAATTTAAACAACGGAATCATGTCCCCTCTAATTCTCCTTTGCTCAAGACTCTACATATTGAGCCCTTTAAGCCTAACCTCATAATCTAAGTCTGAAATACCACTTACCAACCTTGTAGCCCTCCTTTGAACCCTTTCTAATAAGGTAATATCCTTTTTTAGGTACGGAGACCAAAACTGAACAGCATACTCCAAATGAGGTCTTACCAAACTTCTGTATAATGGCAATATAACTTCCTTAGACCTGTTCAAAATAGCCTTATTGATAAACCCAAGCATCTTGTTAGCTTTGTTACTTACTATGCTACACTACTGACTAGACTTGAAGTCGTGACTAATCAATACTCCTAGATCAACAACTGCTTCTGCTTCCCTAATGACGGAACCTTGTAAATAATAGATTTCATGTTTATTCCCATGTCCAAAATGAAGCACTTGACATTTCCCAATATTAAAAGACATACCCTACTTAATTGCCCACCTAGAAATTTGATTTAAATTCTCTTGAAACTGAGTGACTTGTTCCTCCGTGTCCACAATTCCCATGATTTTGACATCATCTGCAAAAATATTGATGCTCCCAGAAATACTCTGAGTAATATCATTAATAAAAATAATAAATAATGTAGACCCTAAAACTGAACCTTGTGGAACACCACTCAAAACATCAATCCACTGAGAATAATTTCCTTTCACTACTACTGTCTGTTTCCTCCCAGTCAGCCAATTTTTAACCCAAATTAAAATTTTCCACCAATACCAATATAAGCAAGTTTGCTAAGAAGAGCTTCATGCGGTACTTTATCGAACGCTTTCTGAAAGTCAATGTAAACAACATCTACGCACTTTTCATTATCTAATGCCATGGTAACCTTTGTAGAAATGCAACAAATTAGTTGTACAGGACCTACCCTTCCTAAAACCATACTGAAAACCAGTCAACATTCCATTTGCCTCCAAGAAACTCACTATTTTGATTTTGATCAGCGTTTCAAAATTTTTACAAAGAATTGAAGTAAGACTCACAGGCCTATAATTTCCTGCCTTAGCTTTAGACCCTTTCTTGAAGAGCGGCGTTATGTTTGCCAGCTTCCAATCTGCTGGCACAGTCCCCGAGTTATATGAAGATACGAAAATAGTCAAGACAACATCCACTAATTCCTCTGCGCATTCTACTAAAATTTTTGGATAAACCATTATCAGGTCCTGGGAGCCTTATTTTCTTTAATCGTTTTCAAAAGAAACAAAACATCATCCCTAGAAAATACAACATTCTCAGTCTGTGTATTAGCTTGAGTCTCGCTTATGTCAACTGTTGAGATACAGTTTCTGTTAAATACACTGGAAAAAAAATTATTTAGACTATCAGCAATATCCCCCTCATTTTGAATCAAGTTCCCGTTCTCATCCACTAGTGGGCCTACCTGAGTATTACGAGCTTTCCCTGAATTAGCATAAGCAAAAAATTTTTTAGGATTCCTTTCAATGTTATCTGCAAGCTTTTGCTCCAATTCCCTTTTCTTACTCTGTAAGGGAAAGGATGGTAAGAGTACGCAGTCGGTTAAGAGTACGCAGGGACTTTTTTCCCTGTTGGCAACACTGCAAGCAGAAGCGAGTGTGATCAACGCAACACGTTTGTTTTCAGCCGGCTCAAGAGATCGCCATTGTAATTTTCATCCATGCTGTCGTTTATTTATCTGGTAAAATATGATTTCTGCATGTTGGCATGTAATTTTTCTGTGAAGAAATATTAATTTTTTTGTCAATAAAGGATTGATGTTCGCTTTTTAAGTAGATATCATTATGAGCTTTGTTCCCTTCCGAACAACGTGGGCATGTCAGAATTTTACTATTGTGAATGCTACAGCCATCTATGGACGATTTTGAGGAGCAATACATCGGCGGGTAAGAGTACGCACATAAGAAAAAGGTAGAGAGAAAGAGAGTATGAGAAGAAGCAAAGGCTAATCGAGCTATGAAAAGTAAGAATGAGGCAAAAACTGAAAAAGGAAAAACCGTGAAAGCAAAGAAAAAAACTTGTTCTGCATTTTACCGACAACCCAGCTCCCTCAACAAGTTCAGCGAACAATATGCCCAGGCTGCGAACAATCATATGATGAAGATTGGATCCAGTGTGGATTACGTAAGGAGTGGTGGCATGATGAATGTTCCAGCTACCAAGGCACTGGAGCATGTGTATGTGACTACTGCTAAATGTTCTGAATGCGTACTCTTATCCTTCCTAGGTGCGTACTCTTATCCGCCAGGTCGGGTAAGAGTACGCATTTGCAATTTTTTTTCCCGCTTGCTTTCTTTCATATATTTTTTTAAGATAAAACTTTCATTTTGTGTACCTAAGTTTCTAAGTTAATAAACTATGATTCAGTCAATTTTCAAGGTTCTCACTTTTAAATTCTCATTTTTATAACGAACAATCCACTAGGTGCGTACTCTTACCCTCCTGTCCCTTACCAAATACTTGAAAGTACGTCTAGCTTCACAATACAAAATCCTGTCAGCATGGCACCCAGTCTCTTTAAGTCGCCGAAAAGTGGCCTGCTTAAAATTGAGAGCTTCTTTCACCTCCCTAGAGAACAATATGTGCCAAATTTTCGTGAAATCCCCTTTTTTTTCTAAAAGGAACATAATCCATTACTGTTTTCTCCAATTTCCCCTTAAACTCTTCCCACTGAAGATCAGCTTCACTATTCTCCAACCCAGAAAAGAAAAAAAACATCTTTCAAACCCTGCCTAAGTGCAACATAATCAGCATTCCTGAAGTTAGGTACAAATCTGAAATTTTCATATTTGTAAGCATCGAAGCTGGGCACTCATTCCAAACTTCGACGCATCGATTCGAAGAGATTGCCGCTACAGAACCGGCCTAGACGTCATCTCTTCGAAAGCGTAGATTTCAAATCCTCCTTCGCTCAGAAGAGTAGGGTGAAAAGGGATTTCGTATCAAACTGGTGTAGCAGCCAATCAAAGCGTTTCTTTGCAGTTCTCAGCGGGGTATTGTTTTTAGTTTTTGGTTACGCGTTCTTGAGGGATTTACACCTCATAATTTTAGGAAATAAAGGTCGCCAATTTCAGTTTATTGATGCAAAACAGACACATAATAAATTTTGCATTCTTAACAAAGATAAAGAATAAGTAAATTTAAAAAAAAATAGTAAAAAATAAAAAGTTTATTAGAAATGATAATTTTTATGTAAAAATGAAAAGTAAAACAAAAATTCCTAATATTTTTTGGGGGAAAATATATAAATTTTCCAGTAAGAGGAGGAGGGGAGAGAAACTAGGGAGGAAAGGCGAGGTTTTTTTTTGTGCAAAAACTCGCATCAAATTCGGGGGGGGGGGGGCATCCGGTTTAATCCGTTAATATGCCCACGTCTAAGTCACACCTAATTCACGTCAAAAATTGATTTATTACTCCCCCACCCCCTTCTTATATACTAATCTCATATACTTACTGAAATACCCAATTTTGTTTCATGAAAGGTTAAAAAATTTTCCATTTACATCTGTCATTCCCACATGTATAATGGAAGTTATTTTTTTTATTATTTAAACTAAGCAATATTCTTTCGTGCAAACCCTAATTAGGGACTAACGCAAATAGAGGGAAGACAATTTTTCGCTTCTGCATGATATGCATTGACAGATTGGCAGAGCGCACATTTGCGTGATATACATTGACAGGGCGCACATTTGCGTGATATGCATTGACAGGACGCACATTTGAATGATATGCATTGACAGGGTGCACATTTGCGTGATGTACATTGACAGGGCGCAAATTTGCTTAATATACATTGACAGGGCAGGATGTCTACAGAACGCGCAAAAATCCCGAACAAGTCACAAATTCGGAAATCGGTCACGAAATCTAAGAATAGATCACGAAAATTTTCCATCCAACGATACCGATCCCCACAGAAAGCATCGGATATCCGGTATTCGAAGGATTTTTAAGTATTCGGAATCCAATCCGGCCACTGCACGAAATATCCGGTTATCCAGGTGGTATAATTTTATTATTAAAATTAGTGAACCCGTCATGAAAATTTTTTTGTAAATTACAAACTCAGTACAGTTTTTATGTCTGTAGAATACATGTGTATAGAATTTACTAGTTTCAAACATCGGGAATATCCGATAACCGGCAAAATCAATGTATGATGTGTCATCGATCGGTCACGAAAAAGTGCGGAAAATGTCACGAAACTTCACTTTAAAAATATGTAGACACCCTGCAGGGGCCCCCAGGAAGGAGTTCATCGCGCAGACTGCACCATTGACATTTGGAAAGCGGTTCGTTTCAAGGGCTTTGGGGCCCTTGATCGACTTTTCGACCGACTTAGGGGGTCATAGTTTTAAGGGATGTGCTACCTCTCAGAGTGGGGGGATAGTTGGGCTCCCTTCACATTAACATAATTTCTTAAAAAATATTTTTAAGGTTAAAACATTAGCGTTTGGCCATACATTTATCCGGCTATTTTAAAATTTATTTAATGTATGATTAGACTTTAATTATAATTAGAAAAAAATATTCATGGAAGGAATTAACGATGTTAGTTGCTTTTTTGACTCATAACCTAAGATTAAACAACAGTGCATAATTTATGGATGTACATAAAAAATTATGCGTTAAAAAAGGATAACTTTTCTAAAAACAACCTACTTTTCGTTTAATTATGGAATTTTCTTCCGTATGAATATGTAAATATATCTTCACGTTATTCATTAATATAATTTTTCAACTCCTTTTTTAGATTAAAAAATCTGACACATAGAAATTTAGTAATCTGGGGCTTTAAAGATATTTCTAAATTAAAAATCACCAAAAATATGCATAAATTGAAACCATAATTAGTAATAACATATTCATAAAAGAATTAGTTTCTTAAATAGCTTTTGATTGATACACATTGATATGTAACTTTAATTTATGAAAAAAACAAAAAGAAATTTGATGTTTAAAAGTATTTATTTAATTTATATTTATATTTTTGGGCAAACCAAAATTAATTTATTGATCAAAAATAATTCTCAATATGTATCAAAAACACCATCAAAGAAGGGCAAATACAACGTCCCTATTCGTGTAAAATATTCCTTTTCATATTTCGGCGACTCAACGAACCAATACCCCAAGTCCGAACGACTTCGATGGCACAAGAGCTGTTGAAGTGCGCTTCGAAGAAGAAAGCCGCAAGACAACCATACGAACCACATGGAATTAAAGCTTTCGTTGGTTTCCCTGCGGTCCTGTAAATTTTGCGTTTTTGCCATCTAGAGGGTTTGGAAACTACGATCGAATCGATGTGCGCTCACTTGGAATGAGGGCCCTGTGCAGTTTTATTTAATTATGCTTCAATATTTAATTGTTTTTTACTTAAATTAAAAATCGTTCACCCATATACATTTTACTTTTGGCTCCACTGATCTACCTTTAAAATTGTCACGTTGACTTGTTTACATTTTAAAAATTGCATCTATTCTTGGGATTTTTACTCTAAATCTTTTTTTCTTTTTTTTTCATTTCTATTAATAAGGCTACTTTTCTACGGCGTTACCTTTCTAGATCCACCTCTTAATTTTATTTAATTGCCTGTTGCTGTCTTTTTGAAATTTGCTAAACTTATTCGTTGTTCGACCCCTTTTGCAAAATTTTTATCCGTAGATTTTATCAAGGGTGTAGCTGGCGGAGGGGGGGGGGGGTGGCGAAGGTTCGAACCCACCTCCACTCCTGTTTTGGAGATTCACATGCTATAAATGACAATTTTAAAATTAAAAAATTATAATATTCTGATAAGAAAAACTCATTTGTTTAAAACTCAGTTATTCTGCTTAATTACGATCCCGTAGCCGAAGGAGTTAAAATTTCTAAAATTTTACATGCAATAAATGAAAATTTGAAAATTAGAGAGTAAAAAATAGTCTGATTAGAAAACACTCACTTGCAAAAATGTAGTTAGTTGTATTTTGATTCCAAGGTCATAGCCAGGAGGTGGGGGAGGGAGGGGGAGATAGAATCCCTCCCGCCCTGAATTTTTTTACGTGCCCTGAATGATAATTTGAAAATTGAAAATATTCAGATTAAAAAAAATTTCTTCAACTTGACCCTCCCTCCTCACCTCCAAAAACAATCCTGGCTGTGGCGTTGATTTGTAATGATTCTTACTTCCCAATCATTTGAATTACCTATTCCACCAAGATCAGGTAAATCCGGCTTTGTATTAAAAATATGTCCACTCTAGGAATTCTTTGAAAAATTGGCTCAATTTTGCGTGATTTTCGAAATAGCACTTTTGTTGCCTTAAACGTTAAATTAACTTTTTTCTAAAACTTTCAACCTGTGCATGTTTACTTTATTTTGCTTCAATATATGCTTGCTTCTTACCTGATTTAATACTTTCCCCCATGTATTTTACATTTTGCTCCGTTTGCTCTACCCTTACAGTTGTAACAATGGTTTGTTTTCGTACTGAAAATTGCATGTTTTCTCAAGATTTTTGCTCTAAATCATTATTATTTTTTCCTCGTTACTATCAAACCAATTTTTCAAGCTGTTACCTTTCTCTTTTATGCTCTTTACATCTATTTTTTTAATTAACTACTACCAGTGGCAGATTTTAGGAAGGACATAAGGAGCATGTGCCCCATTCAAAAAGAGTAAAAGAAATTCGTAATTATTCCGTTAAATATTTTTTACACATTTTCCTCGCTTTTAACTTCATTAGTTTTAAGGCATCGTAAAAAACATTAAAATTCTGAAAATAACTTTATTATAAAAATATTGACGAGGAAGAACTAATTTTTACTTCCTGGGTGCGGATAATGTCAACGTAACATTGAATAGACAGCGTACAAATCAGATACGCTGCAATATCAGTTCTTTTATATCTTTACAGGGTGAAGTCTTAGACTCATCTGGTCGGTCTTAGTCTGAAGTGCCACGAACTACTGCACAATTAGCCTTGGAGCAACATTTGTGCCGGAACCCCCCCCGAATAATTTTATATATGGTTATTATTCCTTTCACTTCTAGGCTTATGTTTTCAGTCATCTTTGTATGCATATAAATAAATTAAATATTTTTGATGCTAAAGAGTGTTGAAATATATTTTTGAAAAAAAAAGTAACATAATTCAGAAGTTTAAAATGTTCGCTATCAATTACACTTATAAGCGAAAATTCAAATGCCATTTTTGTTAAAACTATCTGTTGACGAGCGTAAAAAAGTGTACATATATTGCAAAAGCCTTCCCTATGTGGCTTTAAAAAAATTAAAAGTGACTTATATTGCAAGTTTGAAGAATATAACTAAGTAAGGTAGTTACTTAAATATACTGAAACTTTCTAATACAGTGCATTGGGATGTTGATATAAATAAATATATAACTAAATACATTAAAATATATGGAACACTGAATCAATTATTGAAACGCATGAACCTGTTCTTATAACTAAATCTAATGATTAGAAAAAACTTAAGTTAAATTTACAGATTAAAAAATAGAAAATTCACTTTGCAAATTAAAATTGGTAATAAGTTTTTTTCCTGTTTTACGCTTGAACATAAAAAATTATGTTAAAGTATTTATGTTAAAAGTCACCATTGCAACATAAAATGATGCAGCTCAAACTTCACTTTCATGATATAAGTCTGACCAGTAGAAAGTCCATCATTAGGGTTCATAGTTGAACCAAGATAGCAGTTGAAATAAAATCTATGGTTTTGGTTCAAAGTTGAACCGTTGAAACTAGTTGAAACTAGTTAGAAAAAATTTCGTTATCATGGTTCAAAGTTGAACCGAAATAATGGTTAGAAAAAATTCTTTAATCATGGTTCAAAGTTGAACCGTAATACTGGTTCGAAGAAAAATCCGTAAGCGTGGTTCAGTGCTGAACCACATTCATGGTGAAGCTAGTAAACCAAAATAATGGTTCAAATTAGTACCAACTGTTGGTTGCAGCTGCATTTCACCAATTTTTAGTGAAAGGTTGAACCAGAATTTTTTAGTGTAGTGCAGGACATTGCAAAGACTGTCCTATGATGACATCGCTACCAAAATGCAAGTGCGTTTCAGGTCATAAATTAAGAGACAGTATGACTACCCGTTTATTTTTTCTTTTTTCTTCATTTATATATCATAGACAACCATTCAATAGAGTGATCTGCAATAATAGTCTAGGCATCATACGTTATTTTCCATTGTTGAGGATTTTTTAACTAATTCCTCTTACTTTATTTTAATTAAATTTAAACTGCAGTCCTATTTTATGATTCGTTAGAATTCGAAGTTTCATATTCAGTAAGTTGGACACACCTCCCAAAAATTTCCGTCCGTGGTGCTCCTGCTTATGTACACAACACTTTTATACAACTTTAAATGAAGTTAGAGTCACAATAAGAAAAAAAAAACTATTATTTAGATTGATATTAGAGGAGACACAGAATACCAAATAATAATATTTTACCAAATTACATTCCATAATCAATAGGGTCACTACGGGGGACGGTGGAGGGGCCGGGCCACCCCGGGTGACACCCAAAATGAGATATAGAGTTTTAGAAAAATACATGAACTTGAACTATACAATTTTAAGGGTGCTATTTTAAGGTATCATAACTGAAAATAAATGTAGTTTAGTGAAAGTTATCCCAAATAAATAAAAAAAAAATTCCTAAAGTGTTTTTTATGCACCTCTGAAAATAATATAAACTACAAGTTTATACAACACAACAACGTTTCTTTCTTTTTCTTCTTCTTTTTTTTTGGGGGGGGGGGGACACCAAAATTATCGTCCCCCCCGGGTGACACTTATGCTAGGAACGCCATTGCTTTAATACATTTCCATTAAAATTAAAGATCTTGTTATGAATAAACTCATAACGTATTATTTGATACTAAAATTCGAAAAACATGTATAACGTTTAAAAAAAACTTTTTCAGATTTCATGTGAATGTATTGCATTATAATATAATAAAAATTTGCGATCAGAATTTTCTGAAATATTTAAGCAGGCAGAGCCGCCTGGAAACTTATATTTTTGGGACGGGAGGGTGATTTTTAATTTCCCCGACTGAAACTTCGTATTTCACCGAATCGCGAAGATCAAACTTAATTAAACATGATCCTATTGAGAATAAGTGATCATTATACACATAAATTAAAATTTGATGCCTTGCAATTGCAACTGCTATTGACAAATATATAGTTTTCAGTCAAAAATGAAAAACTATTGTTATACCAAATGGTCAAATTCACCATGGCTTGTCAGAATTTGCGGAATAAGAACAATTTTTTGGGAGGTCACAGTGACCTGCCGTGACCTTGCATGGGAGTGCCCCTGAATGCAGAAACTTACTTGTTTGAACGAAATATCAAATATAAAAACTGTAAACAAATGCCCAACACGAGAATACAGATTAGAAAATGGTAGCCGGTTATGAACAACCGTCCGAGAAACCGGGTGCAAACCTGCAGGAAACTCCGGATCGAAAATTTGCTCTCGAGGTTACCGATAGAACGAGGTGGAAGTAACGTTTGCTTGAAAATTCCTGTCGTGTGATAACCGTTACCATTTTTTATTTCCTTCATTAAACATATGCCTCTAATACTAACTAAATTTAAAGCAAACAGGCAAAATAATACACTACGCAACAAATTTAAGCTACTACACTGATTAAAAACACAAATCACATAGAAAAAATGCAAATAACTTGAATTTAAACAACAAATAACTACAGTAAACAAAATTGGCTGTTCCCCAAGACTTACAAAATACAAACAATCACCACATGGTTAGGCTTACCTGAAAAAACTGAATAACACCCCCCTCCCCCCCCAAAAAAAAAAAAAAATTAAGCAGATGTCCTTTTATTTCTTTTAACAATTGAGACCTCGGATACAAATTTCTATAAGTATTAGTATCTATGAGTATAAAAAAATTTGATTCATTTTACTGAGTTAAATTTACCTTCAATAATACCGCTCTTTTTTTTTTTCAAACGCGTTTTTCTCGAAACTACTTTTTTCGAATTTGCGTACACTCTAGCTCGCAGAGTATTTGATCAATCCCTATCACATTTAGCACACATTTTCTTGAAATATATACACGCTTTAGTTGAACTAGAATCATAAATATATCTTTATTTTTACTTTTTTTATTGTAAAAAAAGAGCAACAAAAAAAAAAAAAAAAAAAAAAACGGTTAAAATCGTACTTAATTTTCTCATTCTAAAAAAAAAAAAAAAAAAAAATGTAGAAATTTTCATTTTTTTGTGATGATTTTAGTTCAACTAGAAGAGACACTTATAAAAAAAGTAGATTAAAAAAAATTGATTTCAGATAAAAATTGTGACCTCCAGGATGTACGCAAACTGCCGACCCTAGTGGCGACTTACAGTGTGCAGCAGCCGATATCTCCGGGATTTTTCAAGAAAAATGTTAGAAAAGTTCAGTTCAGTTCTTCAATATATCTATAAAATAACCTCAAAATCTCAATAAAATATATTTATTCTTTATACGTTAAAAAAATTCATGAAAATTGTTCTTAATACGCCGTTTTATACTTATTTCCCCCCTTAAAAAAGGATTTAAAAACAAAACTAATTTTTTTTTTAAATTTTAATTAATAATTAGTTTAAATAATGATTAATGCCCAATTTCCATGTTTTCCATGTCTAAAACGAAGTAAACAATCTGTTGATTAATTAAAAAAACAATTGGGTATTTTAGCTTTCAAATTGCACGAACAGTATTTTAAAATGTACTCAATTGGGTACACTTGGAATGAAGAGGTTAACACCATTTAAAATTAAACAGTGATTTTCACGTAATGAAAATAGTGCCAAGATTTACATACCATGACTTCGATAAGTTGTGAGCTAACATAAAAAAAAAAAAACAAAAACAAATAAGAGTACACGATATGTGTATCAAAAGTGTAAGGCTCGAGCTAGATGAAGCCAGCCCATGAGGAATATTGAATGTCGACAGGATGGCGTAGTGGTAAGGCGCAGGTCTCGTACGCCCAAGATCGCAGGTTCAAACCAGGCCCAAGCAGGGCCATCTCGATGTCAGCAGTTTCTTCCTTTCTTCCGGGCCTGCTTCAAGATTTGATTGCGCAATCCAAGTGATCCCTCATTCTGCAGCGCTTCATCGTTTTACAACGAATTTTTCTATTTCATACCGACCAAAAGTTCTTAAACTTTCGCTGCCTGTACTTAGTTTAGGTACATTTACAACAGAAAATCAAACACATATAACATTTTAAAGCAGAAAAATACACTGAAATGTTTTAATCTTATTAGATTGCTAATAGGACTTCAGTTAAAACTTACAGTACTTGATAGCTTTTATTTTTGGAAGTCATTTTTAACTATAATTATTCAGTGAAGCAGCATTAATTTAAAACTTAAAATGCAATACTTTTAAGTGAAGTGATCCTTTTAAAAATTATTAGGAAAAAAAAACAATAAATAAAAAGCTATGGAAATAATTATCAACTTTCATTTAAATTTTCAGCATATGTAATTGATGTTTTCATTGTAAGTGTTTTTTTAAACTGTAAATAAGTATGTTAAAAGATCTAAATTTATGTTAAACAAGTATACATCTATTTTCAAAATATAAAATTCATTTTATTCTTAAATTTTCTAGCAGTAATTTAAAAAATAATTCTTATTAGATTTAAAGTGTTCTACATGACCAAATTTAGAATTTTTCAGAACTTTTATAGTTTTTTAACATTTTGAAACAAAAATATAATTTTAAAATTTACATTGTAATGTAGTAATGTTAAAGTTAAGTTTATTCGAGTCAAACAATCCGAAAAATTCAAACGTAACTTTAATGAAAGCAAATTGAAATAGGAAATACTGATTCTAGTTTCAACTAAATTGTAAAAATTTCAGGTATTAATTGAATTTACTCAAATTGAAAATTTGTTTACAATTTTTAAAATGATGTTTCACTACTTCGGTGCCATCACTCTGTTTAAAACGATCTTCACGAACTATGAAGCGTTCTTTAAAATGCTTGATGCATATAACTGCAGAGGGAACTTGAATCAAAATTCTTTCATGAAATCTTTTTAATCCATAAGCTTCTTCGACGAGGCTCACTGGGAATTTTAAAACTGTTGTATAGTTTTCGTTTCGGTAGTTAGACCTGCAGCAAGCACAGTAATTTTTGCCTATAATAAACGAGGATGATTCTATTGAATTTTCATTCGCTAAAGATGGTGGGAATTCAGGCGACTAGCAGTGACCATGAGGGTAATACCAACAATCTTCTACTCGACAAGATTAGACACTCTGGTAGAAACCTATGCTAAATGCTTCGGAGCAGAGGGGTCTTAAAGTAAAAAAGCAACATTTAGGATGAGATTGGTGAGAGAATCTTGGCGAAAATCATACTTAGGATGTCATTGCGGCAGTAAGCCGCCAAAGTGGATGCACTGATCCTTTGAGGCAGGCACGGCGAGATCATCAGAAACCCCCGGATATACCGGGGGGTCGGATCGTGTATCACAGAGGTTAACAAAAAGAAAGAGGCCAGAAAGCGCTGAAATAGCCTGGGGTACGTCGTTCATGGTCGACCCTTCTGCTATTATTAGGCAAGTGTCAATCACTTCTTAACGAGCTTCACATAGTTAAAATATATAAGGGAAAATAAGAGCAAACGCAAAGTGTTCCCAACTATCAGGATGAAACCTATTTGCTCCTGTTAAGGAAGATTCGATAAGTTGCTTTCCTTTTTGGAAAAAATTCAATTACGGAAGAAATTTTGTTGCTGCTGCATGTAAATTATAGTACAAAGCGCTGCCGTTAGAAAGTCACGAAACAGGGAGGGTAATTTTATCGGATTAAAAAAATTAAAAATACTTTAGAAGACGGCAGTCGATTAGCGAAAGGAGTGGCTTCAGCTTCCTTCAAAATCGGAAGTTTAGACAAATTTTTTATCTTCAAAAAGTACTTTTAGTTTACAGCGGGGGCCGCGCCCCAATGCTGTCTGATGGTCGTCCAATGCTGGAGCAATTTGAAACACGGATTCCCGTAAAATGATTTAAATATTTTAACGTATTGTTTCAACATACAAATATGCCGTAATTATCGGTGTATAGCCCGCGGGTTATCTACAAAAAAACTCCTTTTTTTACTACCTGCGGGCAATGTAACGATGCGGGCAATGCATGAAATTAAAAAAAAAAAAAAATATTATTAAAAAGACAATTTTCGTTCAAAAATATCGAAATCTCTTTTCCTGCAAAACAAAACGCAGATAAATAAATCGTAGCTTTCGAAACAATGGGCAAAAGCAGATTGGGGCTCGGACGCTACAGGGGAATGTATTGTTTTCTAGGGGTGTATCCCATGTTTTTTTCTGGCTGCGGGTTAGGTCTACCCCACACTTCGCCCTTCTATTGTTCGGTCCTACCTGTCACCATGAATGGAAGGGGCTTGGGGGATTAAGAACGAACAATAAGGGTTGGAAAGGAGAACATGACAGCTGACATGCTCCTTGAATTTAGGGAAAACATTCTTTCACAGGGACATTTGCAGGGATTTTATCCCCACACTTCGCCCGCTCCGTAGATTGCCCCCGAATTTGATGGATGGATTGTTACACCCATTGTCAATCAAACTCACAGAAGATTTCCCTACTTGCAAAACGGGGTAGTGAAGGGATTTTTTTCCCCCTTTAACACCCACACGTGGACGTGGTGGTTTTCGGACTTCGGCCATTTTTATCCTTCTCATTAGCGCATTCACGATTTTAAAATGGAGTTTAATTACATAGAATCAAGGCGGGGAGGGAAATTATTAATGCATAACGAGTATGTATTTAGGATACACTCTAGAAGTGGGGAAAAATCCCACTGGAAATGCAAATATTCACTGCAAGGCCAGACCCACAATAAGAAACATAATGATAGAAAAATTGACCGGTCAGCACAAACATGTGCCGGACATCAGGAAAACCTCGAGAATGATGTTCTACAACAGCCTAAAAAGTAGATGCAAAGCTGAACCAACTCTGCCAGTGCATACAATTTATAGGCAAGTCGAATATTGTCTGTATATTTCATTTTTTAAAAGAAATTAACTATCAAACTAGATAAAGGAATCACTAGGTACAGTTCTGCTTAATCGCAATAAGATGCTTAGATATTGCTGCTTGATAAAATCCCAAAGCAACATAAAAAATAAATGTAAGAAAATATCTTAATAAATTAAAGTAGATTTTTTTTGGTTAAGTTCAATAAATGAAAAGAAAACATAGGTTTCAAATTCAAACTATTTATTAGAATTACTTATTTTAAGTGTCTCAATTGCAACTTGCATTATATAGATTTAATAAAAGCTTGTTCTTTAATTTTCAGGGAAGAATTATCAAAGTTTGCTGTATCGGTAGAAGCTGCATCATGTTTGCCAAATATTAAAACAGCAGAAGGTCCTATGTATAGGGCCAGAGCACTGACCAGGCCCCCACTGCCCCATACATTGGAAGAAATAGTCCTGGCAGATGAATGGATAAAAACAAAAAGTGGAAAAAGCTTCCTTTTGTTTGACGAAGGAGAAAAGCAAAACAGAATATTGGTATGAACTTCTTTTTTTTTTCAACTTCCTGAATGTGTTATTTTTTTATGTTTTAAGCATTTACTTTATATTTGAAGAATTTTTACTTATCTTTCATTGAATTATAAATTATGAAATATTATGAAGAAGTAAGAAAAAGAACAGACATTTACCTAAAAAAAGCATACAATAATACGTAATGAAAATTACTTTAAATGTCAGTGAAATTTGTTGAAATTAATTAATAAATGGAATTCTTAGTCACTAAAAGCAGGAAAACATTTGCTATTTGAAAATTGGTTCTTTTCAATGTAACCTAAGAAACTTTAACAATATTTACATGATTTTTGTAATACATAAATTAACTTTCCTTTATCATTCATAATATTCACATGACACTGCTGTTACATTAATTAAATATGACCAATACTTAGGCTCAGCCTTTAAACAAAATGATAACACTTTTGCAAATTTCTTCTGCTTTTTTTAAACATACGTATATTGGTGAACTAACTGGTCACCGTAGCAAATTCTGCTATATAATGATACAGATATAAAAAAATTAATGTGATTATACATATTAAAAAAATTGAATCTATAGCAAAAAACAAGCTAATTGATTGCTACAGTTAACTTCTTATACCTTTCTACTATATGAAATGTTGCAATGGGGATTGCCAGTTAAGATCATACTATAATATGATGATGGAAGTTGTTTCATTGGGCATGCTACTATTTGTTATTCTTAAGCATAAAAATAACTAATACAAAAGGTATTGCTATGACATTGTTTACTTATGGCTTACAAGTTTCTACATATATTGAGATGGACCCGGGGCACACAAGAAATTTTGCTAACTGGTCCACACCTGAGGACAGAACAGGCGGAGGCTTCAATTATCTCTCTCACAATGGATGTTTTTTTTTAACTTTCTGTGTTATAAAAGCAATATCAGTAACATAACTTAAGATTTATATCAGTATTAAATGAAAATATTAAAGCATATAATTTTAAAAAGCCAACAAAGACCAATTTTTTATGTCACTTCAAAAAAATAACTTATTTTTGTCTTAACATTGCAGGCATTTGGCTCTCTTGAAAGCTTGCAGATACTGTGCAAGAGTCAAAAGATCTTTTTAGATGGCACTTTCAAGGCAGCACCCAAACTGTTTTGCCAACTATACACCATACACGGCTCCTATAAGGGCAAAGTATTCCCACTGGTGTACTGCCTTATGCCAAATAAGGCAAAAGAAACGTATAAGATGTTTCAATGTTTGAAAAGGAAGGCAGAACAGTTTGGGATTGAGTTTGAAACAACATACGCCATGTTAGATTTTGAACTAGGGGCTATGAATGCATTGAAAGAAGTATTCCCGTCAATTATCATAAAAGGATGCTTTTTTCATTATGCACAATCAATTTTTAGAAAGGTATGTACTTTAGTAGCTTCTTTATTTTCGCAAAGGGGGCACTGTTAAAATAACTAATTACTAAATGTGGTGCATTTTTTATTTAATTTATTTTCTCAGGTTCAAGAGTTGGGGCTGGTTTGTAGTTATGCAGACTGCGAGGACGCAAGAATTTGGATTAGGAGGATTTTGGCTCTGCCACTTGTACCGACCGAAAAAATTGATGATGCATTTATCATGCTTACTGAAGACGCACCACCTCAAAATGCTAAAAAAAAGCGTAAAAAATCAACAGGAAGAAAGAGTTTTCCTCAAAGTTGAAGAAAGGGAAGAAACACGCTCATTAAGAGTTTACAACTATAAATGCAAATTTATAACATAAAACAAATATTTTTTACAGAAAACCTTAAGTACATATGGTTAAACTTGCAAACAATTAATTTCTTATGCTAAATTAATAAGTGAACAAGTTTCCTCAAAGTAGAAGAGCCTCACTCATTAAGAATTTACCACATAAGTTGTAATTTCATAGCATATTTATGCATCAAAGTTGGCTAGTTTCTTCTGAAGTGGAAAAAAACCATGGAAGGAAACAGCCAGAAGTTCCAGAAGTCAGAATCCTTGGAAAATATCCCTCCACTATTTTTAAAGTAGGTATGAAGATCAGGGCCCGATTAAGACAGTCGGGGGCCCAAGGCACAACATTATTTTGAGGCCCCCTATGGTACGAAAAATAAAAATACTGGGTATAATGTATAAAGTTAACTAAGCTTGGAGATTATTGTATTAATCCTGGGTCCATACCCAATTAGCAAGGGGGAAAAAAGCACCTACTGACACGACATCCTACAATTCTGAATTCTATATTTTTATCCAATATGATTTTGGTGTCTTTCTAACAATTTGGGGGCCCCTAAAATTTGAGGGCCCAAGGCCGCGGCCTAGTTGGTCTTTGCGGTAATCCGGCACTGATGAAGATGTGTAAGCATATCAAACAGCATTAAGTTTTTTTTTTTTTTTTAGTATGGTCAGTTGGGGTAAGTGTAAACACTTTTTCAATGTTTTAACTTTTGATTCCTCCCCACCTCTTGAATGAATTGAAAAATAAAACTTTGAGCATTGTAGCCAATACTGTACTTCTTAGTAAATGAGTACAAAAATTTTCATTTTATGACTATTTTTTAGCAAATGATCTCGTGTTTACGTTTACCCCAGTGTGTTTACAATTACCCCAGAGCCTCTGTAAACAGATTTATTTTTGAATAAGGTTGATGTAAATAGAAAACTTTCATAGACAGTCTGCTTGGAAGGTTAAGAGGTTCCAGAGCAATGTTCCTCAATCTTCGACCAACGTGCCGCATGTGGTCCGCTGAGATCTATTGATGAGAGATATCTTGCAAAAAATCAAGTAAAGCGGTAAATTTATGAAAAATGTGTCCTTCAGTGGAAATGTCGGTTAAATGGCCAGTCGTGACCACTTGTCACGACTGATTACTCTGGGACCAAGTAAACTAATGGGAGCTGTGCACGTAAAATCCCTCGTGGCTTCAAATGTCCTCCAAGTTCGAAATAGTACCTGGGGGGCAACCTAGGTGACCATCTCTCATCTCGGAGCTGGTTCAAAATCACGAGGTTCCTATGAACTAAATGTACTTCCATTTTAGCAAATTATTAGACGGCAAGAATTTCCTTAATTCCTGGCCGCCCTGCAAGGGATGCTTGGATTTCCAAGTGGCATTAGCAACAACAATAGTTATGTAGAATAGATACTAAAATGTAATTTACATCAAAATATAATTTTTTTGTCTTTGTAAAAGCTTGGAAATAAGAAAAATTGAAGTGTTTATAATTGCCCCAGAGTACGAAATATATGGGGTAATTGTAAACACTTAACTTGCATGTCAAAAATAACAGGCAGGATGAAATTCATAGCTAAATATTTTATGCAACATTCCATATGAAAAATAAAAATGGTTGAAACCGTTTTCTTTGCATTTGTAGATGTGCTGGAGAGTAAAATGTAAGAGGATCACTAAATTTTGTAAAACAACTTTTTTCACCGTGTCATTTTCAATCAATGGTGACACCTTTCGCAGTTGTTTCGAAACTTAAGAAACATTTTCAATATCTTCCCAACATTACCAATTCTTCACACACCAGCAGTTAAGTTTTTAAAACCACCAGAAGTTCAGTTAAGAAGCTTGTTTACATTTACCCCATGTTTGGACCGATGTTTGCAATTACCCCAACTGATCCTACATGAAATCAAACAAAAATTTGAGTTTTGTCATGTCTATCACATACACCAGTTGTCCCCAACCTTTTCTTCTTTGCGAACCTCTTCTAAAGTCCGAAAGAATGGCGAAGCCCCTTCCATAGTCATATTGGTAACGAGTAACAAAATTATGTATTTCATATTGCACAGACGTTAGTAACAAGAAATTAAAAACATCTAAGTTTAAATAAAAGCTAAAGAGATAATTCCAGAAAATTAATGTATTTCTTTAATTATTACTTTTTTATTGTGTCTGGTTGAATTTTTAATAGGGCAGTAAACATAAGTATTCGCAAAAAATATTTTTTTAAAAATTTTTCTGACATTGCGAAAACGTCATGGAATGGCATGAAAATTATGTGTCCAAAACTTTGAATCAATAAATAAATATCTTTCGTTGTACATATTTTTGAATTTCTGATTGTGATTGTGATAATGCATAAAAGTTGGAATAAGTAATAAATGTGAATACAAAATTTGAAATTAATTAATAAACATCTTTCGGTTATACTTGTGGGGCCGGGGCCGACTCTCTCGGGGCCGAATTGAGAAATTCTCAGGGCCGGCGCATCCATATAAGAAACCTAGGCGGCCCCTTTGGGGTGCAAACTTTTGAAATCTGTAAAATTGATGTTTTTTTTTTTTTTTAATTTCGAGTAGTGCAGGCGGGGAAGACTAATAAGGCGACGAGGAGATTGCCTCACGGCGCAACGCCTTAAAGGGCGGCAGCTATTAGCAGCTAATTAACATATTACGTATATTGCCCTTCTACAGGGACGTAACTAGGTCATTTTCTAACTGGGGCAAGACCAGGATTTAGCGCCCCCTCCCCCCTTAGATACACAAAATAGTATATGCATTTAGGCAAACACACACATTTAGTCAATTTAGCCCCCCTAAAATTATCTGGCGCCCGGGGCATACGCCCCGTCTGCCCCCCTCTAGTTACGTCCCTGCCCTTCTATGAAGAATAGGAAATATAAATGTCTTGTAGACATTTAGTATTATTCAAATACATATCTAAATATAAACTGACAATATTTTTAATCTCTACAATCTACAAAATACGGCACTGAGATCTCAATCCAGGTGATGCAAAATCTCAGGGCCGGCCTCGAGAAATCTTCAATCTGCCAGTTGTCTCTGCCGATTGCCGAGTTTTTCTATTTTAAAGTACCGAATTATCTGTGTATAGCCCGCTGGCTATCTACGAAAAAACTTCTTTTTTTACTACCTGCGGGCAATATAATGATGCGGGCAATACATTAAATTTAAAAAAAAAAAGTATTATTAAAAAGGACAACTACCGTTCAAAAATATCGAAATCTGTTTTCCTGCAAAACAAAATGCAGGGAAATAAATCGTAGCTTTCGAAACAATGGTCCAAAGCAGATTGGGGCTCGGGCGCTACAGGCGAATGCATTGTTTTCTAGGGTTGTATCCCATGTTTTTTTCTGGGGTGCGGGTTATACACCGAACTTAATTTTTTTTACAATGAATTTTTCTTCCTGCGGACTATACAACGATGCGGGCTATTTACCGATAATTACGGTATATTAAGAACAGATTAAGAAGCAATTTAACTCAGGACAAATTGAAATCATTTATGTAAATTTCGTGTGAAAAAGGCATATTAGTAAAGCGAGACATGGAAAGTCTAATAGATGATGTAGTAAATAAGAGTCCAATTTTAAAATCGCTTTTAAAATACTAAATGCTTCAAATAATTTTAAAGCAAATATTGCAATGTATATTTGATTGTGGGGTGAGTTGTTGTTCTTTTTTCTTTTTGAAACCTGTTACTATTTGTGTGTTATAGTTATAGTACTGCAAACCAGAACAATAAACCTTTCTTTAAATTTTTTCATAACTAGAATTAATTTTTACTTGATGTTAACATACTGACTGTAGCAAACTCAATACACAAAGAATACCATGGCTACATCATTTTTCATGTTCATTCTTCAATTCTATCCTCTTTTCATGTAAATTACTGCAATTTTAAAAACTAAAATTCTTTTTTAAATGCTATTGACACTCGTTTTTGTCATTGAGTAAATTTCAAAAAATTTCGGGGGGGGGGGGTGCCATAATATCTGATTAGCGTTAATTTACCGTTTCTTGGCTTAAAAATTTTAATTTCAGAATTAAAAAGAGAAAAAATGCCCTGAAATGCGTGTAAGGTATAATTGTTTTCGAAGTGTTTTTTGCGTTACGCCAGTTTCTATTATTTTTCTCAGTACTTTTTAAACTTATGTAAAATTCCAATGCATTAAAATTTTCTATTTGAAGTAGTACTAAATCCAGGAAAAAAATGAGGACCGTACGACAGTTTTTGAAAAAGATGTATTTTAAGAATTGTTTGCTTTTTTTACCTTAAACTATCAATATTTCTCTTTTGAAATTAATTTTTAACGATTACATTTTACTGTAACTGGTATAGCATGAAAGACAGCCATATACATTTAAAATAAATACATTATTAAAGACAATAAATAAGGTCACATGGTGCCGACTCCCTTTAAAACTGTAAATGATGTTTCAACATTATCAAAGATTTAAGCAAGGAAAGTTGATCACAATTAATGCTGGTTCAAAACTTTTTTTAATGAGATAGTGTAACATATGCTCTTTCATAATTGCAAAAGCTATGTTTTTTATAACTGTAAAAAAAAAAAAAAATCAATAAAAAATTGAAAAAAAAAAAAAAAAGGAATCCAAATACTAGATCTAAATAACAGCAAAAAAATAAAAATAATTTAGAAAACCCGTGAAAAAGGTTGAAGTTCAAAATGGACGAACAACGAATTACGGCAATAAAAAAAAAGAGAAGTGAACTGCGTAGTTCTGCTCCTATTTCGTTTTAGTGAAATCCCGCCAAATATCCCTAGGAGAGAATGTTTTCCCTAAATTTAAGTAGCACGTCTGCTCTCCAGTACCCCCTACCAACCCCTATTGTTCGTTCTTAATCCCCCAAGGCCCTTCCATTCATGGCAGCAGGTAGGGCTAAACAACGGAAGGTTAAAATATGGGGTAGACCGTGGGGCTCAGATGGAAAAAATCCCTTCGCTACCCCGTCTTGCAACCTCCTGTGACCTTGATTGACAAGTGGGCGTCTAGTCAATCAATCAAAATCCGGGGCCAGGGCGAAGTGAGGGGAACACGGGGTCATACAACGATGCGGGCTATACACCGAACTTAATTTTTTTAGAATGAATTTTTCTTCCTACGGACTATACAACGATGCGGGCTATTTACCGATAATTACGGTAGTAAAAAATAAATAGAGAAAATTCTAATAACAAATTTCTTCTGTGTTTATTCCTTTACGGCTCTTAAAATTGTTGGGCTTTGCTTATTAATATGTTTAAATTCTGTTTTTGGTCAAATGATTGAAACCGCCTCTAACGAATACATTTTTTTTTTTTTTTTCAAAATTTTCTCTTGACTTTATGGGTGTAGTTTTAAGTTGCAGTTCTGAATTTTAAAATTATTTTTTTAACTTAAATACAATCATCATATAAAGAAAAAAAAGGCTTCATTAAGAGTAAATGCACAGGTTTATCTCCAGCGCTCTTCATTAATTAAAAATTGAGATCTGCGTGGGCAAAACAGAAGAAAAAAGTGCGCCGAATTTCAAATTGAACAATTATAAAACTACAATTCGCATCTATAAGTGTTTTTTATATCAGCTTTTCCACCAGAAAGTTCTGTATAACGCATTATTTCCAAGTGTTCACTGAAAGGTTTTCCCCCGTAAGAGTTCGAACGTGCACGCAAAAATTGTCTCAGACATTAGCGGCAGAAGCAAAGGGAATCGTTATTTTATCAAGTACAGTGATCTCTCACTTATGCGCGGTCACAGGGGCCCGCGGCAAAAACGTGCATAAGTGAAAAACGTGCATAAGTGAAAAACGCGCATAAATGAAAAGCGCGCCAAAGGGGAAAACCAAAAAAGGGAGCTAAGAGCAAACATCAATTTAGTGTAGACAATAATTGTTAAGTAATATATTATGCATTAGTTGTAGTGAAAAATGGGAAAAGAGACGTCCATAGCGTCAAAGAAGCTAAGTTTTCTCGCCATTGTTCAACTGTGCCTTCATTCACACTCGCCCTTTCCTTGGCAAGATCCATATCGAAAACTCTTTGACAATTGTGCAGCCCTCGCACTTAAGGAGCTCAACATTAATAGGGATGTTCAAGGCACGAGCTTCTTTGAACCCATAGTAACAAAACTCTTCGAACTTTCCACTTTGAATCCTACTTCTTTTTTTTTTTTTTGACTGGATTCCATTCTTTATTAGCCATAATTATTGCCTCCCGATTTTTAAAAATGCCCCTCAATGTCGGTTCAGAGATATATAATTGCTTAGCTAAAGCTATTTTTGATGTGCTGGGATTTCCTTCGAATTTTTGGATAACCTCCATTTTAAACGAAAGGGACAAGTGCGTTCTTTTTGCCGTTTTAAAAAGCAACGTGCTGCGTACTGTACTCTTATTGGACGGAACACAAAGGCAACTTTTGCTGACGTCCGTCAATCTCAAGTACACGTCCGTACAAGTTTTTTAGCTCCGCGCATAAATGAATAAGAGTTAACATTGATTTTGAAGCATACACTGCCCTTCCTAATTCTTAACATGCTCCCCCTGCTCCGGAGCCAAGGCAGTATCCAGAATTTTTTTTCGGCCCAGACTTCGACACACTTATGTAAAGCAAAGTTTTAGGGAGGAATATATAATACATTGCAAAAGATTTCTGGGGGGCTGCCCGTGGGTCCCCCTTCCCCTCTGGATACGGTCTTGATTCACAAAAACATTAAACATTCCATACTAGATCTATTAGTTTATTTTTTAATTCAAACGCAATAGAAAATTCAATATTTAGCGCTAAGCAGTCTTAGCGCCAAGCATGTCCAGGCATTCATAATATTAAAACCGGGAAATAGTCGAATTTTAGAGAAAAAAATCCAAATTCCCCTACAAAAATGCTCATCCCCACAATAAATTTCTAAAAAATTTGTTAAATTTGTCGCAAAACATACCTCAGAAGTGGAAGCATCTGAATCAAATTTTCTTTTCTTTTTGGATGACGAACGTGTCCGTCGCTGGAGTGCAAACATTATTATGTATCGAAAATAATTAAAAATTTAGCTAAAATATAAATAATACTTGATTGTAAATTAAAATGCAGCATTAAACCGTAGCAGTGAGATTGGAAACGTTGAATGGATGATTTCCAGAGTCGTAATGCAATCAGTGATGGACCATAATAAGAAAAGAAAAGAAAAAAACATTTAAAATATAAGAAATGAGAGAACATCTGTAAATGAAAATGCAATGCAAATACAGTTCATCAGTTTTCCAATCGGCTCATCTACAAAAAAGATTTTACCAAAATGGGTGTTTGGACAGGAAGTCATAAATACAAACTGCTCTTTAAGTTTCTTAATGAGCATCCCTTCCTGGCCTGAGGGTTGAACACATTAGGACAATTGGACTTTAGGACTCCATCACAGTAGAGAATATTTTCCAGGAAACTTATTACTTGTGCGATTGTATTCCCAGATTGCTGCCTTTGGGTAAAAAAGACATCAAGGAAAGAAAACCCTCTGGAGTGATTGAAAGGATCTCTGTCTGTGTGTGGTACGGTGATTGAAGCCACCTTTCGCTGTTAACCTCCCCCCCCCCCAAAGTGATAAGGGGGTTGATTATAACCTTATAACCAAATGAAAGGTCTTCTTTATTATGAGCTGCATACTTTGGCCATGATCGCAACCCTTCAGAGAAAAAGGGAAAAAAAATCATATGCATATGTGTTTAATTTTCTTAGGGGAAAAAAATTGTGCTTTGCAAGGCCGTAGCCAGAAAATTTTCTGTGTGCCTAAAGGTTCCTAAATAATTACATAACCAATGGGGGGGTTTGAAAACCCAACCCCCCCCTGGTTACGCCCATGTCAGTGGCCACCAAGTAGAAAATCCTCAAAAAAAAAAAAAAAAGGGCAGCACATAAAAGTTTATGAAATGTAAGTAATAATTGGATGGAGGGGGGGGGGGGGGGAGGGATAGTTTTGTCTCGCCTCGGAAAACTTCAAATCCGGTACTGACCTTTTTCACACATTTGCTTGAAGTGAAAGTTTGAATAATATATACTTCATATTGTATCTAATAAAATAAACAGTTGAAGAATACTCAATAATACTGATAGTATTTTTATTCGCTAAGCTAAATTTATTTTTATCTCCTAACTTGAATCTTTATTCATGTTTCCTTTTTAAACTCAAAAGGGTGAGTAGTGAAAACAAGCCTATTATGCGTATTCGTACTCAAACGACCCCACATGTATAAAAATACAAGTGTTATGCTTTAGCTCTTAACACAGCTAAGAAAGAAGGATCAAACATCTGTTTTCATTTTGCGGTTTGCCTGAGAGCAACAAAGACCTCGGAAGATGGTACGATAATGATAACGGCCTACCCCCTGAACAACTTATTATTTCTAGGAATTCCGAGAGAAAAGCTATGGCAAACCTTTCGCCAATTTCCAAGAAGGATCAGTTGAATTTTGGCGGCAAATGCATGCGAACTGCCCTAAATGTTTGTTTTTTTGTTGTACACCTCAGACCTGCCACGGTTGCTTTCTCGGCAATACCGAAACCGAAGTGTCCCATCTTCTTCTTTCTACCATCTTTGGTAATACCCTGAAGACCAATAGTTCGACAACCACCCGTCATTGTCAGCTAAAAGGAAGACATCATTGAGACAGTTTTATGGTTTTATTGCGGAAAAGGGGCATTGTAGCGCATTTGCATTGTTTTGTATCACCACTTCCAAGGGGCCTTCGTTCGCAGAATCCTTCTCCGAGTGGGGTGATTCAAAGATAAGATATAAACATTTAACATTCGTTTCTGAAATACAAATACATTTGTACTACTCACTGAGACCTCCTACCCCCTCGTTCTCTCTTCGTCCATCCCATCTATACTTTATTCGCGTTAAACCAATACTAAATGTGACTCAGCATTTAACGTTTTTTTCTTTAATTATTTTAAGCAAATTAAAACTAGAATTTTTTTTTTCGGGTCTTTAGTTTGAAAAAAAAATACATACGCACACACACTTAGTCAATGTAGCTCCCCCTAAAATCTGGCGCCCTGGGTACAGGGCAAGTTTGACCCCCCCCCCCCTTCCCCAAGTTACGTCCCTGGCCACATTCCACGGCAGCTAGCTCGTATGCCATCCTCGCGCAGTTGGAGCTTGGAAGGAACATGGGATCACTTGGATGACTCATCTAGCGATTCGCATGCTTGAAGCAGGCCCGGAGAAACTGCCGAGACTTCGAGATGGCCCTGGCCCAAGTCGGTGGATTTTCAAAATGCAGAAAATCGTCCGCGCCTTTGTCGTATGATTATGCGGCATGTAAAAGATCCATTGAGTAGACATTTGGCTTGGATGCTCTCGGCTAAATTAAATTCCTAGTGCAGTCTAGGCGCTAGGTTTGTAAAGGTTAGTGACCATACGCAGCCCCATTAGAAAAAAAAAAGAATGAGCTTTAACCTTGAAAGAGCTGCTTTTTCATTTATTTAAACTCCAAAATACCTGCTCTTAAGTGTATATATATATATATATATATATATATACATTTGCCCTCTTTAGTCCTAAGCTTTATATAGTATGACTTCTATGAGCAATGAGCAAACATAAAAACAATAAGAGTACACGATATTTGTATCAAAAGTGTAAAAGTGTAAGGCTCGAGCTAAATGAAGCCAGCCTATGAGCAGTAATAAAGAGGAAGAGACTGAATTTTAACCTTGAAAGAGGTACTTTTTACATTTATTTAAACTCCAAAATTTTAGGCGAATAACTGCGCTAAATTTTAAAAAGCAAGATGTGGTCTTATTTCGGGTGAATTTTGCCTCAACTTTAAGCTACATGCAGCAAAGAAAACTCGAAGTTTCACCATTTCATCATTAATGGAAAGAAAGTATCCAAAGCATATGTAATAAGTACGTGAGAAACATACATAACGCTGTGGAAAAAAAGTATTTACACGCCAACCGATTTCATCTACAGGTTCTAAAGCAGTCAAATAACTACTTTTTCCATTTGTCCCAGGTAACTTTTTTATTCAATGTTCCAATAACTACGACACCCGACCCTGACCCAGCCATTGAAAATTGGGGGAAAATAATCAATTAAACTCACAACACACGTTTAACTTTTTTTCTTTGAACCAATTGAGTCTTGATTCACTTCATTTCAAAGCATGCCGCTAATAGTGGCGCTATCTGCTGAAGATAACGAAAAGTTTTCATAGCATTTTCTAGATTTTTAATGGACACTGACATTTGTAGAATTTTCTAGGTAATCTTAATGGGTAATCTTCTAGTAAAGTCTAAGTAATAGTTCTCAGTTCTCGAAACGGGAGAATATTTCATTATTCAGTAATAGGAACATTACAAATGTTTTTGTGTTTTCGAGCAAGTGATATTTATGAATACAGAAAGATAGAATTTATGAATACAGAATTTATGAATACAGAACTATCATTTTAAAATAGCTTTTAATCACTGGCGCCATAAAGACGTGCCATGCACGTCGAAATGCTTTTGTTCCAAAACCACCAGCGACGTGTATACCACGTCGATAGGCATTTGTCGCAGAAACAAAAACGGACGTGTAAGCCACGTCGGCAGTGTATTTTTTTAATATTGAAATGTGCTCCGTCGACAATCGTATTTGTATGTGTTTGTACCTTCATTTCGTTGGTATTTTATTATTTTTAACCATTTGCTTTCTTTTATTACATCTTTTCTCGATTTTAAACTGTTGTTTTGGTCTTTTATTTTTCCCTGTTTGTTTCCTCTACACATAAGAACGTTGTCTTTATTATTTTAAATTGCATTTTCGGTAGCGAAAAGCAGCGATCCAATGTTTAAGAGCAACATATTATTAATGTGGGATACGAATAATAACTTGTAGTGAAATTTAGATTCATGTCTATAGCTATCATTCCCTTTTATTTTAAGGTGGTTTATTTTATCTGGTCATTAAAAATTACATAAAAAGCCGATAAATTTGATTTTTTTAGAAGTCTTTATTCGTCATACTTTCAGACTACTCCTTAAATCTACCCAATCTACAATATGTCTACAATACTCAATACATTTTCTTACTATTTATAATTCAAAGAAGAAATGTCAAGAACAAAGCAAAGGAGAAAATGTTATCTATTGAATGAATTTCGAAGCAAGCATAATAATACTCATCTTAAGTTGTCAATTTATCCATTTCCAATATATATATATATATATACATATATATATATATATATATATGTGTCAAATTGTTTGTTCATTACAATGTCAAACAAAGTAAAATACAATTTGAAGCTATCAATGTCTAATATAATATGAAGAAAAAATAGAGAATAAGTGCGGTGACGCGTTATTTTGCCTAGAATCAATAAGGTAGCATGAAAATGTTTATTTATATTTTCTTAACAGGAGAAGTGCAGAAAGATACGTGTTACGAATGCATTAAATTAAATAACTGACTCGGTGGTTAATCAGTTGCTCTGAGGAAAGATTACTGCTGATTGAAATATTTAAACCAAGCAAACTGGTCAAACAAAAGAAGTAAAATGGATAAAAGTTATTTAAATGTACGAGGATGATCTTGTAATGAATTACGGTTATATTTTGACCGCTGGGCGAACTCTAGTTTTAATAATTATAAAAATTTAATGATTATACCAAAAATTTCTGAGTTTATAATCTTTAGAGGGTAGATAAACAAGAAATCATTTTTGATGCATTGATGATTATTTATATTGTACCGTAGAAAATTAACCGAACTAGAAGGCCCAAAAAATATTGAATTCGTTCAAAATTACCTATTAAATTAGGTGTACCACTTTTCGTCCACCATTTTCCTGTAGATGGATTTAGCGGTGCATAGCGGTTGAAATAAACATGTAATAGACATCATACAATAAACCTCTGGGTATATCTGTCAACATAACCTCTTAAAAGGATTATTCAATTTGTGTCCGACTCATAAAACAGTTCTCAAAAAGTTAGTTTTCCGAGCCAAATTCTCGGTATTTGAGCGAAGATTTTAATTTTCTGCTTCAGTGGAGAAATCTGTGGATGAGGCTTATCGAATGCTCTTAAATACTTAAGGTGAGGCCGCTGAAAGAGCGTGTTGTGTGTGGTTTCAACTCAAAAACGATAGTTTTCTCTTCGAAGACCACCATGAACATGGTTGACTCAATGTTACGAAAGTGGTCAAAAGATGTTTGGAAACTTTGAAATGGCAAGTTCTATACCCTTTGTCAAGTTATGGTGCCTTATAGTTAGAGTGGTCGCCAAACTTTTGAGAACAGTAAGCAACCGTTTGAAAAATCTGCTGCAAGCTACTCCCCCCCTGCCCCCAGTCTCCATCGAAGAAAAAAACAGGTAAAAAAATAAGAAATTCAATTCTTGGATCTTGGTTATTATTCATTTGTCAGTTATATATGACAAAAAAAAAAGAGAGAGAGAGAGAGAAAGAAAACTATGTTGGCACATTTTCCCATTGGCACTTATTCCATACTTCATATCTATGCCAATAAATTATTATTCCGTTTCTTCCTGTGCCACGTACTATTCAGTACGAATTTTGGGGAAATTTTGAAAATCCACTAACAATCATCGGTGTAATAATGTGCAGTCTGAGCAGTTGAGTGCTTTCGCGATCTACCGAAAATGAGCTACTAGTTGCTTTCGATCGACAGTTTGGCAACCACTGATATAATACATTCACAGACATTGAAAATAGAGCACCAAGAAGGAATCATCGGATTGAAATGAAATGTATTTCAGTGAATGATAAAGATGAAACATACACTTGATCAAAAAAAAAACTAAACAATTAGACAACTACAAAGCCGTCCAGCCGGCTATGCTCAATAGCGCGTCGGACAGCCTCGGGCTGCAATACATGCCTCACTACGGTCCGGCATTGAATAGAAAAGACGTCTGATGGTGCCCTGAGGCAGCCGTACCCATGAATCGTGAACAACTCTGTCCAAATCATGCAAGGAGTGGCACGACGGCAACAGGCGTTTCAGCTGGTACCATACATGCTCAATAGGGGAGATGTCCGGGGAGTGAGCAGGTCATGGAAGGGTCCGAACACATCGTAAGAAGTCCCGTCAATCCGAGCCTTGTGCGGACGAGCGTTATCCTGCTGGTAAATTGCACCTGGAATACCGGTTAAGTATGGAAGCACATGAGGCCGTAGGATTTCATCCAAATACCGCTGAGCTGTTAATGTACCACGCACCACCACCAGAGTGGAGCGGCTACCGTAGGCTATGGCCCCACCCGCAGACCATGATACATGCAGTGCGGGAACTGTGTCGCTGAATAGTGAGGGTGGGATTTCACCGTTCACCAGGGCGTCTCCAGACACGTGCGCGGTGATCATCTGACCCGAAAACGAAGTGGCATTCATCTCTAAACACCACACGTCTCCAATATGTGGCTCTCCACGTCGCTCTCGATTGGCCCCACTGTAGTCGGAGCCGCCGATGTGACGGTGTTAATGGCAGTACACGTAATGGGCGCTGGGATTGCTGATTCGCTTCTCTGAGGCATCCAGAAAATGTTCGGGGACAAACAGGAACCCCTACATCTACTTGAACAGTGGAATAGGTCACTGTGGGATCCGTGAGTGCGTGGCGCACCGTCGATCGTCTCGCGCCGCCGTCGCTCCAGACCCGGTACGCCGTGCGCGGATGCCTTCACGTGTCCGCTGCTCCCAACACCTTCTGATAGCACACTCAGAATGATCGACCTGGCCTCCTGGCGAGAAACACCGCGCGTCAATCACGCTGCAGTCTTCAGGTCAATGATGAGGCCCCTCTAAAACTCACTTGATTGGGAGGAATGTCTTCTTCGATGTCTACCTGGCATTCTATACACTTTGGTACACGCCGATTCGTGGTCGTCACGTTTATGTATCTTCCACAATACATCGGTTTATATAGGATGCGTTTCTTGTTTGCAACGCCAGTGCAGCGTGCGTGGACACGCGCATGCGCACTATACTTACATCATATGCATACCGGACGTCACTCTACTAATTTGCATAGTTTCGAGGTTGTAGCTCGCTTCCTTCTTGGTGCGCTACTTTCAATGTCCGTGAGTGTATTTTTATGCGCAAGAACACGTAAGCTTTTTTACAGCCTCATTCACCAACCGATGCGAAACTTCTATCAAGCACTCGAACCACCGATTTGAACGTTTTGATTGGTTGAGGAAGCCTTTGATCTGCAGTTCGAAAGTTCAAATATGCTGGTGAATGAGGCCGTTAATGAACCAAGTTAGTTATTCAGATAGTTGGTTCTACAACTGCAAATTTCATAATTGCAAATTGTTTGAAATCGTCCATTATCTCAGATCTCGCAAAGTCGCTCTAAATTTGCCAAATGTCTCTTGAAATTCTTCACAAAACTAAATATCGAAATATTGTACACAAAAGGTCGTTAAGACGAAGAGAGCAATCAAAATAAATTAACCACTCAGCGCAGAGCAGAATGTTATTTTCTAGTAAGCAACGAAATAAATAAATATGAAAAGGACAGATGAATCGTTATTTCAACTTATTGTTTCGTAAAATATAACTCTTGAAGCTTTTTAGTAAATAAGGAAAATAACTCTGAATCTACACGAATATTTTCCTATGCAAACTTAACTCCAGTTCATAAATTACTCCACAATGGAAGCGTAAAAAAAGGGTGAACAATGTGAGCTTAGAAATTTTACTTGATTTCTTCCTCCTCTACATTGGTTTTCAGGATGTAAAATGGTTTTAAATTCTTCACTTTGCATTACAAATTTGTCAAATACAATGTACAACAAGACACCTCATTAACAATAATTATTTTTCAAATGAATTGAATGAACGTTTGAATAATTAATAATAATGATTATTCAAAAATCAGTCATAAGGCTAGAGCCAGAAAAACCCTAGTGCAAAAGTTCAATACTTCCACTTTGTCCAACACAACTCCTATTCGGCTAAACACTTAATAAGTTTAAACAATAGGCAATGAATGAGTAATCTGGACGTTCACTAAACGAAAACACAGTCGGTTGAAAAGACGTCCTCATTAATCCAGAGCAGGCCCGGACTGGCCAGGTCGGCTGGTCGGCGATCGCCGAGGGCCAACGTACTAGGGGGGCCCCCAAACGGGGAGGGGAACAAAATAGTTTTCTATCCGAACTTCTTTTTACAGATCTTTAATTTCTTTATAGCTGCTTCATTACGCTTTTTCCCAGGATGCTTCGCTATCGCAATCTGACAAAGCTTAAAGACTTTTACACATAACAGTGGTCGATGGCCTAATTGGACTTGCTTTTGCTTTGTATGAGCTTGTAAAATCAAAACTAGCTAGATGGGGCACTTCAACATAAAATATTATTGCTTGCTCGTTTGTCGGAGCTGCTCATGTGAACGGATTTGATAACAGCCTATAAGTCAACTTCAAGAAGAGAAACAAAAACCAGTGGGTGGACCTGGCGGCCACCAACAAAGGGGGCCCCGAATTGAGAAGTGGCCCCTTTATTATTTCAAATTTCCTTCCCCCCTACTGTAGACCACATGGATACAGGTAGGGCCTCGCAATAAATGATGTTTCATGCAAATTGTACAGAATAGGAATGGTGAAAAAAAATGAGCAATTCAAATACTGGGCACTCACATTCATGTTTCCAATGATATTTTAAGGGGGCCCCATATTTATTTTACCGCCAGGGGTCAAGACCGTAGCCAGAATTTTTTTTTTTTTGGGGGGGCGGCCCTAACTTTGAAGCACTAGTGTTGAGAAAAGTTTCAGGGAGGAATATATGCTACATTGCGAAAGTTTTCGGGATTTCGAGGGGGGGGGGGGAGCCGACGCCCTCCCCCCGCTCTGGATAGGGCCTTTCCCCAAACTTCTCATTGTGTTCTTGACGAAGATTTTACTTCTACTCATAAACTCATTGAATGACTTCTATTTTAAAGGCCAATTTGGTTTCATAAAGTAGTAAAAATTCTTTTTCTAGTTTTTGCCTTTTTGCAATATACTATATTAATAAGAAAAAGTATAAAAATTACATTTTTCTTTAAAATTGCTTAAAAATAAAAGGTGAATCTTATTTTTTATATTACTTAGTAAAATAAGGTATTTATGTATGAATAGGTAGACAATATCATTAACAGGACAGGTTATACTACATGCGCACCCGAAGACCCCCCGCGCCTGCCATTAACTGGCTCATCGTATTTTTAGATTTTTAGATGCAGGTTATATAACAAGTTGACTAAGGTGCATTGATAAAGTAATTTTCCAAGGATGCCAGGCAGTGCCGGATCTGGAGGGAGGGGGCATATTCTACTGTGATGCACAAAAAAAAAAAAAAAAAGAAGAAGAAGAAGATGAAAGATAATACAATAAAAAAAGAAAAATATATTTATTTTTGAAAATTTAACTTTTGCAAAGAGAGAATTAAAGTCCTAGTTCAGCGCTCCGAATATATTGCGTCGTTGATGAGTCGGCCGGCTCCTGTGGCAGACAAGGGAAGGCAAGTTTAGGGGCTGGCAAATTTCGCAATGCCAAAATTTAAAAATGTATATTTTTAAAAAGTCACTTTTTTCTCCCCTTGTAATAGTGAAATATAAATTATGCTATGCTCAAACAATGTAGTAATTTTTCTTTTACAAATTTTCCAGGCATCCGTTCGGGAAAAGGCGGGAGGGGGATCCTTGCACGAGTCGTTTGAGAAGCCAGACACGTGTCTCTACGATATGAACGTAAGCAAGAAGGCGGAGAGGGGGCGGATTATTAAAAAAATGCTCATTTTATTCTGCATTTTTATGAGTGAAAGAGTTTAAACTTTAAAAAGTTTTAATTTGCTTCTTTTTTCCCCTAATATTTTTGCAGTCCCAAATGCGTTTCCTAAGCCTCAAAATGCACCAGTTTACATATAGTTTTCAAAATTTTCCCGGGGGATAATCCCCCTGGATCCCCTTCAACTGTCTGAACTTCATATCTCCAGATAAGGGGAGCCCCTTTATATGGCGCTATAGCCCTAATGTTCATGTGAAAGAACCTGGTAGGTTTCTCTGGGCCTGAAAAATGTTATGGGTTTATCAGTGCCTCGCCCTCACAACGTGAATTTCCCTAAAAAAATGACCAGAGCATAAAAATTTACGAAATATGAGCAATAATTAGCTGGAGGGGGAGGAGTGGCATTTTTAAGTTTTGCCCCATCACGCAAAACTACAAGATCCGGTACTGGTGCTTGAACTTGAATAAGTTTAGGACACTTTGGGATGACTAATATGATGCTTGTAATTTAAATGAAATAAATGTTTATTTTATTATTATTTTCTTGGTACAAGCTAATAATAGTTTTTAAATTTTAACTTGGAGCAAATCTATTTGTGATTGTTAAGAAGATGTATATATTTTCAAAAAAGTAATTTTGACTTTTCATTTAGCTAGAAAATCATTCAGAAGGGCAGATTTTTAGTTTTATAATATAATGAAAATTATATTCAAATGATTTCATACAGTACTGAAGCATACGGCAACATTGTTCATTTAATAACTAGAGGTTTATTACAGTAGTCTCTCGGTAATCCGGCACTTCACTGGTCCGGCCCTGCCAGTAATCCGGCGCTTCATAAGAAGCTAGTAAATGCGTAGTAGTTGTAGTAGAGTTGAAAACCTGTTTCTGTGCAGCTATTGTAGCGCAGCTGTGCAGACAATACCACACGACGTAGCCGTTCGTTCCTTCGCTACATCTATTATTTGGGCAGAAGAAAATGGCGTCTCTGCTCGTGACATTTTAGTGTTGAAACGTCTTCAAGGAAACGCATTGAAAATGTCATTTAAAGTGAAAAAACAAACTATTTTATGCCTTCAACTTCAAAGGAATAATGTAAACAACACGATGTACATTAAAATAAATAATTTGCCCAGGAATTTATATGCGTATTTTTAGTACATTCCAGTAATCCGGCGTTTTTGGTAATCCGGCAGTAACCTGGTTCGATATCTGCCGGATTACCGAGAGACTACTGTATTTAGTAAGTGCTCTTGGCATACTTAAAGACTTTTACCTTTCTCATTGTATTTTATAGTTTAATACCATAATTTCTGCAGTTTCTATGTGATTGAGACATAATAAAAATAGCATGAAATTTTGTTGTACTAAACAGTTAGTCAAGCATAACTTTAAAACACTGTTTTGATTTTTTTCCTCCTTTAATATAAAAATATCGCTTTAGTTTAACTACTGTATAAGACCCTAAAAAGGGCAAAAAAACGGTTTCCTAACACATAATTTTCAAAAAATTTCCTGGGAAGAACCCCCCTCTAGGGGGCCCCTTTTCAGTACCTGCCCGAGGGCCCCAGAGGGAGCCAGTCCGGGTCTGATCCAGAGGTGACCCCCTCCCTCATAAAAAAAGACTAAAAGCCCCACTGAAAGAAAATTAGATATTGTTTTCAATTTCACAACTTATTTGCAAGTAACGAAATGAAAGTAACAATTGAAATCGACATTTTACATATTTTTTTGCAAATCTTCTATCAATATAAAGTTGCTTTTTTAGAAATAACTACGCTCAATCGAATTTTATTCGCAGTTTATCTATCAAGCTTTTCTATCTTGGCATTTTCTTATTCAAATGATTTATGATTCACCATCTGCGCTGACCTGACAAAGGATTTTGCTATCATTTCGCAGTGTAGACCGTAGTTTGATGGATGAGTTAAAGGCTCACAGTATATATATTTAGTCTTTTCTTCTAAAATAATTTATGATCTCATAGAAAAGTATCGGTTTTTCGACAGAAGAGGAGGGAGAATTTCTTTCCCGCGAAATAGAAAGATCCATCAACATATCAAGAACTCTATCGAGAATCTTTTAGATGGATTCTCTCAAAATATCAGGTATAAAGGGAAAATTTCTTTTGAAAACTTTTAAGTTGCTTATAAAATATTTGAAGACTCAAAATTTCTTATTATGTGCAAAGTATGTGCTTTACATAAATTATACATACACACTTTTAGTAAGTCAATTTTTATCGCTATTTTTGAAAAAGATAAAAGCAAACATGCAAACAATATGATGAAAATAAATAGTTTTTGATTTAGACACCTTACAAAAACCGAGACGATTTCTCTTTTTTCTTTAAGTTTTCTTCGGTACCTAACTTACCAAGAAGTTACTGGTTTTTCCACTGCTTGTTAGTGAAATTACATAATAAATAAGAATTTAAAACAAAATTTGAGCATATTCCAACAACTCCATATATTATTTTTCATTGCTTAAAATAAGATCCACACTACTGTTCTTGAAATTTTTTTTCAATTTATTAACACATTATGAGCGGGGACGCCAGGCACTAGTATCCGTTTCGTGCATTGCCGTTTAAAGCGGGGCCGGTCGGCCGGTATTTGTACCCGTTTAAAATCACCACTTTTAAGTCCACACAAGGAAAAATAATGTTTCATATAATGTATGAATGGGCGTATTGTTTTTAGAACTTTTTTAACTTAGTCAACTTAGCCCGCTACGCAACATAGTTGCGCGAGCTACGTCGCCCTCTCATAATGTGCTAACATCAGTATATTAATATTATTTCTTAGTTGCTGTAGATTGTAACTGGTATTAAGAGCAAAGATTAGTTTAGAAGGTAGATACTACGTTTGTAGCATGTACAGCCATGATTTGGAGGCCCCCTCGACTTTTTAACTTTTTTTCAAACATCTATGATATAAAAAATAAAGGAACTTTGTGCACAAGTAAAACTGAACAAAAAATTTCACGTTATGAAAGCACAAATAAGCATTAAATTGCAGACATATGTTTCGGGATTGCTTGGAATCCCTTTTACAATGCAGGAGTGGAGCTTCTAGATGCAAAAACACCCCTTTATTTGGGTGTTTTTGCACCTTTTCATTTGGGGGAAAAAAGGGATTCCAAGCAATCCCGTGACATTTTTTGTTCAGATCTATAATATATTCTTCTTTTCGTATAAAACACACCCACATCGCTTACCCGCAAGAAAAGTGACCAATTAAAAAAACGAAACATCTTCGCAAAACGGGAATTATTGTTTCTCTCGATTCCCTATTCTTCACTCGAAAACTCACATTTGGCTCTGTGTGTTATACATATAAATTCTGCCTCATAAAAAGGGTTTCAATTACGTTTTAAAAAAAAAGTTATACCACCGCACCCAGTATATACATGTATGTGTAGTAGGGTGGGCCGAAAAAAACTTTTTTTATTTCGAAGTTGTAATAGCACGGAAAACTTGCGAATTATATAGAGAAGAAAACAAAAATATCAAAATCGGTTGACATCTTCCAGTCGCGCATAGGCCCTAAAGTTTGACAAAATATGAAAAAATCTAATTTTTACTATATTTTTTAAAATTTTTTAATTAGATGTTTTAGAAATGTGATAGTTTGTAACGTCTTCAAATAGAGCTTAAAAACATTGTGTTTTAATTTGGTTTAGATCAGTTGATATCTTCCAGTCGCGCACAAGAACCAAAATTAGCCAAAATATTGAAAATTTCACATTTCTACAAGTTTTTTTTTACTATCTTTAATATACTTAATTTTAACGTACTAGTTACAGCAGTTGTATTTTTGAACATAAGAAGATTGTATTTCGTTATGGTGTAAATAAATTAAGAACGTTCGGTCGCGCAATGACCCCATGCTATACAGGAACAGTACTCAAAAAAAGATAGAGTGATAACTAAAAACGGGCATGGTTCTTTTCGACTTGCTCTATATTTAAAAAGCTTAAATATTTTACAATTACACAACCCCTCCCTCTTGTGCATGAGGGCATGAAATATTGCACACCCTCAGTCGTAAATACAGTAGAGCGCCGATTATCCGGACTGGTTGGGACCGAGGTAGATCCGGTCAAAGAAAAATCCGGATAATTGGATTGCCAGTTTTTAGGGCTAAGTTTCTTAGGCAGCTTCCCTTCACACTTTTTCCAGGCTTACCACTGGCATTTGTTGTAGTGCATATTTTATCACATTACAAATGGCGTGTTTGCCATTGCATCGCTGTTTTTTTTTTTTTTTTTTTTAATACCTAACACAGTTGATGTACCGATGCCATATTCAACGGCTATGTTTCCATTTTCTCCTTTTTTCAGTATTTCCACAATTTCTATTTTTTTTATCAAAAGATAACACTGCTCTTTTGTGCTTCCCAGACATGTTTAAAAAACACCTTCTACACTTACAGATCGCAATCAGAAAAATGTGGATTCCTTTAGCTTCGTGTAACAAGTATCCAGTATGAAAACGCACAACCACGTGAACATTTCGCAAGGTGCACGGTCTATCTTTCAAGTGACTTTCTCAACAACAGTTTTCCTGGAAATTTAGTTAAGCATAAATAATTGAACTAGACCCCTAGACAGTGAATGCAGTACTTCCACTATTTTTTTCTGTTAGTTTCAATACTTTACTTCCGCTCTAATGATTTTAAAAAGAATCTTAATCCTTTTGTTCAGTTCCTTCTACTTCCTATGCTAATTGTAACTGTATCGAACATACCTGAGCGCTCCTGAGCGAAGGGGGTGGGGAGGAGGGGATCCCTCTTTCTTGGAAAGCCAAAAGGCAAAAGAAGGTGGTTTTCGCCTGCAATCTGAAGGTCAAGATTTTAGTGTTTATTTATTTTTTTTTTGCAGAGCGCAAGAGAAAAAAACGCATGATCCCTGACCGATCCGGTTGATTGGACATCCGGTTAAACAGCGTCCGGATAAGCGACGATCTACTGTAATGTATTTGAAACTTGACAAAGTGTCTCTTAAATTCCTGCGCCCTCTCCCCCAGCTACGGGATCTGCAAGTCGCTGGTTATACGATTGATATGCAGAACCAATCATTACATAAAGCATCACAGTAATCTCAAAAATATCTGTTAAATTCCAAACAATAATTATTAATTAATTAATATTGTTAGAAATGAAGGCTGTTCAACACCACAGTACAAAGAAAATCAAATTTAGCCAAAAAAGCAATTCAGTAGAACAAAGAATTTGTTTTTAAATGAAAAATTTGAGTAATTTGAATAACATTTAACAAAAATTTGACATTCAGATTTAGTTTGCAACCATGAGCTAAATTTTTAATTGATACCTGGTACCATGAGTTTATAGCATTGATGAGATCAAACATTCAATCCAGTTTTCTATTTTGCTTTTAGTTTCTAATTCAAGATTTAAAAAAATATATTCTAACTAATATACTACATATTTACCCCTGTCTCAACTTTTGCACTGGGGTATTGAAGTTTTTAGGGAATTGTTTTCAGGTGTTCTCTTAGCTTTTAAGCGGTCATTGTTTTTGGGGCTCCATAGCTTTCTTTGTGCATGCGGGGGGGGGGGGGGGGGGATGCAATCGCTTTTAGGTGGGTACCCTGTTGATACGAAAATCAAGTCAAATTATAAAAATGATACATTTGCAGCGACTGACTATGCCAAAGCGGGCAATAAAGAACTTTCCCTAGTGCGCCAGTTGGCGAGAAAACTGTAACCGTATGGACTGTCTAAAAAAGCTCTCCACATGTGATTTTCAACAGTCACTCTGCAGTCTGTGCTGTGCTTGCGTGCACGCTGTTTGGCCTGATAATATTATACAGACATGTATTTCTTCTTATTATTTTCGTAATTAAATTTTGTTATGTTTTTCCATTAAGGCTGTTAATTAACTAATCTATTCGCATTTAATGATTAACTAATTATCAATTTTTAGTTAAAATGTTAATTTTATTGCACGTGCTAACAAGCGTGCTAAACTGGTGACCCGGCAAATCTTATTTAATCGTGAATATTTCAAAACGCCCAGCCTTAATTATTCAAAAATATGCTTCTCTCATCCTTAATAACTCTTTCTTTTCTATTCGTTTCCAAAAATTTGAATCGATTATCAAGATGAATTCTGCACTTGCTCTACACTTGGATTAACCATCTAACGAGGTATGTGTTCGAAGTTTTCTTTGTGATTGGTCTTATTTTTAATACTTTGCTTTCTTCTCACAATTGTCTGCCCTTTAGTTGAGGTTTTTGCCATATTTTAAAAGTATTCCTAGTTAAAAGTGTGGTATATTTCTCCATCATTTAGTTTTTATTATGAATGAAAGCAAGGAAGTAGATAGCGGCAATACGCCGACTCAGGTATCCCATATCTCAGTCAAAATTCCTCCCTTATGGAAAACTAATATCCAGTTATGGTTTGTTCAGGTTGAAAGTAATTTTGCCCTCGCGAGAATCACAAGTGATGAAACTAAATATAACCACCTCGTTTCTTCTATCGACCCTGACACTTTGACTGCTGTCTCAGATATTTTGCTTACCCCACCCGCGTCAGATAAATACACTGCATTAAAAACCAGACTTTTGGCTGAATTCTCGGCATCTGAGAACGAACAAATTCGTCGGTTAATTTCAGAGTTACATTTGGGTGATGATAAGCCGTCACATTTGTTGCGGAAAATGCATGCGTTAGGAGGGGCATCTGTTAAGGATGATTTCCTCAAAACTTGATGGCTCCAAAGACTACCAGCAGAAATGCAAGCTATTTTATCCATTAGCACTGAATCTTTAGACAACTTAGCCAAAATGGCTGATAAAATTGCAGAGGTCCGTACTACGTCAATGGACGCTAGCGTTTTCGCCGTTGGACAGGCTTCCGCGGCTACTAGCGATAACATTCAGCGCGGCTCTCCATTGGATGACTTTCGCGCGCTTCGAAACGAAGTCGCCGCTTTACGTAAACAAGTCGAACGGCTTTCCCGCGATTGGAGTAGGGGACCCTCACGGAACTTCGCCAAACAGGAACATTTTCGCAGGCGCTCTTACGATCGTAATAAGGATTCCTCCAGTGAACGTCATAAAAGCTGTTATTATCATGCTCGATTCGGCAAAAACGCAACAAAATGCCGATCACCCTGTTCTTATTCCGCTAGTGCCGATCAGGAAAACTCACAGTAGCGGCTGTCGACCGAAATATGTCAGCGGCAGTCGCGAAATCATGTCGCTTATATGTTTATGGTAGCAAATCCCATCTCAGATTTTTGATTGATTCTGGGTCGGATGTCTCTTGTGTCCCAATTAACAAAAAGTTAAAACATTTCAAGCCAGATTCGCTACAATTATTCGCGGCTAATAATTCAAAAGTTCACACTTATGGAACCAAACTAATGAATGTAAATTTAGGTTTAAGACGAAATTTTACTTGGAAATTTGTTATTGCTGACATTCCTGTTCCTATAATAGGAGCAGATTTTTTGCATTATTTTGATCTTTTAATATACCTTAAACGCCGCAAACTTATAGATAATATTACTAAACTTAGCAAATCCGGACTTATTCCAAAATCTACAGAGTATTTTTCTCTAAAACTCATTTCTGAAGACTGTTTATATCACCAAATTGTAGCAGAATTCCCAGAATTGACGAAATTATCATCTGGGGCAAAATCAGTGAAACATAACACGGTGCATCATATTGAAACAACTGGACCACCAATTTATAGTAAACCCAGAAGGCTCCACCCAGAGCTGTATGAGGAAGTCAAAAAAACAGTTCCAATTTATGATGGACCAGGGTATTTGCCGGCCCTCTAAATCTCCGTGGTCATCACCTCTTCACGTTGTTTCGAAAAGTTCGGGTAGCATTCGCCCTGTTGGGGACTATAGACGGTTAAATGCTTGTACTGTACCGGATCGTTATTCCATACCCCACATACAGGATTTTTCCAATGCACTTTATGGTAACAAAATTTTTTCTAAACTGGACATAGTCCGGGCATATTTTCATATACCTGTGCATCCTGATCATATACAGAAAACCGCAGTCTGCACTCTACTTGGATTGTTCGAATTCCCCTATTTAAATTTTGGATTATACGGAGCAGCACAAACTTTTCAACGTTTTATGAACGAAAAACTTGGTGATCTCAAATTTTCTTATGTTTATTTAGATGATATTTTAATATTTAGTACTACTGAGGAAGAGCATAAAGCTCATTTGCGAAATGTACTTGAGCGATTGAATGCATACGGTCTAAACATAAATGTCTCAAAATGTATATTTGGCGTACCTGAAATTCCTTTCTTGGGTCATTTAATTACAAGCAGTGGCACAAAACCTTTACCCAATAAAGTCGAACCAATTTCAAATTATCCACGTCCTGAAACTGTCAAAGATCTTCAGCGATTTTTAGGATTTTTGAATTTTTTTCGCAGATTTTTACCGAACATTGCGAAGCATCAGGTTTATCTAACGTCATATTTGAAATGGGCAAAAAAGAACGATAAGACCAAACTCGACTGGTCCGACAGGGCGGAAGAAAATTGCAAACAATTAATTGCGAATGCAGTCTTATTGGCACATCCAAAACCCGACGCAAAACTAATTTTACAAGTTGACGCATCCGATTTTGCAATTGGGGGAACATTATCACAGGTAGTAGATGAACAATTGCAGCCTCTGGCTTTCTTCTCCCGAAAACTTTCCCAAACAGAAAGGCATTATAGCTCATACGACAGAGAATTATTAGCCGCATATGCTGCTATCAAACATTTTAGGCATATGCTTGAAGCCAGAGATTTTTCCTTGTTCACCGATCACAAGCCGCTCACTTATGCTTTCAGACAACGTTCAGATAAATCTACCCCAAGACAATCCCGACAATTAGACTTCATTTCCCAATTTACCACTGCGATTTTTCATATAAAAGGGTCCGAAAATATTTTGGCAGATACCCTCTCGCGTATAAATGCGATTACCATGCCTAATCCTATTGATTATAGCGAAATTGCTCAAGCGCAACAAACCGAATCAGAACTATAAACTTTAATTAACAATTCTGAGAGTTTGGAATTTAAAAAAATTACTTTTCCAAATTGTGAAATTCCTCTATATTGTGACCTATCAACAGGTAGAGCTCGGCCCTATATTCCTGAAGCGTTTCGTAAAAAAGTTTTTGTGGCTTTGCATAACTTAGCTCATCCTAGTATCCGAAGTACTTCAAAATTACTCAGATCCAAATTTGTATGGCCATCCATTCGCAAAGATAGCACGACTTGGGCAAGGCATTGTATCCCTTGCCAGAAGTCTAAGATAACCCGCCACACAAAAACACCTATAGGGCAATTTTCTGACCAGTCACAAAGATTCGACCATGTACATCTGGATCTCGACGGTCTTCTTCCACCATCTCAGGGTAATAATTATTGTTTAACAATAATCGACCGCTATACACGTTGGCCAGAAGTTGTTCCCATACCAGACATAACGGCACAGACAGTGGCAAAAAATTTTTTCACTCATTGGATTGCCCGATTTGGCTGTCCATCCCATATCACAACTGACCAAGGTAGGCAGTTCGAGAGTTCACTTTTTACGGCCCTCTCCCAGCTCCTTGGTATCAAGCGCATCCATACCATCCCCAGGCAAACGGCTTAATCGAACCATTTCACCGCCCCTTAAAGGCAGCTCTCAAAGCCTACGACACAGATCAGTGGTCCGCAGTCCTACCCACACTACTCCTTGGATTCCGGTCTGTCCTGAAGGAAGATATTGGAGCTACGACTTCCTGTCATGGCTACAGAAAAGTTTTCATGCACCCCCAGTTGAGAGTGTGTTCCCATGTGTTTGTTCGACATGATGGAATTCGAACTCCCCTCCAAGCTCCTTACGACGGACCATATAGAGTCCTGACAAGAGGAGAAAAGACCTTCGATGTTAACGTTAAGGGTAAAAAACAAACCATCTCGCTAGACAGACTGAAACCAGCTTTTATACCGATGGACGCAGATTTTACTCCAGTAAAGCAGACAACTCTGGACGGACAAACTCGCCCAGTTGTACCAACTGCTTCAGATACTAATGTACAGTCCGACTCGACCACACCTAGAGTAGCTGGCCAAACCATTCCAGCAACTCCCGTTCCATCGAGTAGGACAACCCGTACAGGACGGCTTGTAATTCCTCCCCGTAGATATGTCCATTTTGAATGACACTGCGGGGGGGGGAGTGTGCAGCGACTGACTATGCCAACGCGGGCAATAAAGAACTTTCCCTAGTGCGCCAGTTGGCGAGAAAACTGTAACCGTATGGACTGTCTAAAAAAGCTCTCCACATGTGATTTTCAACAGTCACTCTGTAGTCTGTGCTGTGCTTGCGTGCACGCGGTTCGGTCTGGTAATATTATACAGACATGTATTTCTTCTTATTATTTTCGTAATTAAATTTTTTTATGTTTTTCCATTAAGGCTGTTAATTAACTAATCTATTCGCATTTAATGATTAACTAATTATCAATTTTTAGTTAAAATGTTAATTTTATTGCACGTGCTAACAAGCGGGCTAAACATTTATTTCAACATTCAACAATTAAATGTTTAAAATAATAAAGGAACTTGGTGCACACAAACTGTAAAAAGTAATTGCACGTAATTAATGCATTTTAATGCTCATTTGTGCTTCAATTACGTGCAATTACTTTTTAGTTTAATTAAATAATGCTTATTATGCATTTAAATTTTTGTATGGTAAATATCAGTGTTAAACTTCACGAGAAAAAATATTTAAAAAATTAAAATTATTGGAAATACAGGGCATTTAATGTTATAAAAGCAGTCACAGAAATCTCAAATTTAATGAAAAAATAAGAGCAACAAGAATTTGTTTTCAAAGTTAAAAATTTGAGTACATTTGAAGGAACACTAAACAAACATCTGACAGTTTTTTTTTTTCTACCTCATTATCAGTTCGTTCGAAAAAATGCTACGGTGCATTTAAATGCTAATTATTTATCAAATACCAAAAATGCGTAAAAATGTAAAATTTTCAATATTTTGGCAAATTTTGGGGCTTATGCGCGACCGGAAGATATAAACTGATCTAAACCAAATTAAAGCACAACGGTTTTAAGCTCTATTTGAAGACGTTACAAACAATTACATTACGAAAACATATAATTCAAAAATTAAAAAAATATCACAAAAATGAGGTTTTTTCATATTTTGTCAAATTTTAGGGCCTATGCGCGACCGGAAGATGTCAACAGATTTTGGTATATTTTTTTATTTTTTATTTTCTATATAATTCGCAAGTTTCCCGCGCTATTACAACTTCAAGATACTAAAAAAGGTTTTTTCGGCCCACCCTAATGTTTAGGTGTGCTTATTTTTATTTTTCGAAAAACACTCGACTACTTTTTTTTTTTTTGCGTAGTAAAATTTTAAATTTCCACCCGACTTCTTTTCATTTGTTAAAAATACACTCTTCAGCGGCCGTAAAAAACTTTTAACATTGGAGTGTGGTGGTATGCAGAAGATAGCTTATATATATATTGCTTCATTAAGTTATTTTCCTCTTTATTTTATTTTAGATATCATGCCTCCTAAATCTCTTGATAAATTATTACTTTTGTTTTTTTATCTTTAAATATTTAGAACTGTTGTTTCTAAACATCGCATCCCCCTACATCCCTCCTAACTATGACCCGGTTTACTTGAAGCCTGTAAAAAGCACGGCTCCGTTTCGTTTACTGTATATATATATATATATATATATATATGCATATATGTATACATACAAATAAATAACACCAAATATTTTAAAGGAGAATTCTTTTAATTTTCACCTGTAGATGGCAGCACGACATTAAGAATTCTTCTCGGAACTGCGGGAAATTTTAGACATGGTTTTCCTTTAGGGCTCCTCCGCACTTACAGACTTTACAGACCAGTGTCCCCCACCTCATTAGGCTTTGATTGATGGGCTATTAAGAGAAACTCCAATGTGAAGAGGTATTTTGCAAAGGGACGACTTTTGCGGTAGACATGAAAGGCGAGAAAGTTGGTTGCCTGCCATGGTTTATTTAAATGATATGAATTTTTCAAATGCATACATTTGTTTCAGTATTTTCTATTTTTTTTGGCCTTATTAAACTGTTTACCAACCTATTTAAAAAAAAGAGGGTGGTAGGGGGGGGGGGGGAGTAATTCTTAAAAATAAATAATTGCACATTAAATGTGTACTGTAGTGTCATAAAAGCTCGCTTATCAAATCACGGGAAAAACTAATAACTACTTATATATTAATAAAATGATTTTTTAAAAAACATTTTTAAGAGAACAAAACATATTGTACTGATTTTACATTGGACGCGCAAATAAAACTACAAAAATTGATATCAAACAGGCGAACATAAAATTTCAGTGTTTATATTATGCAATAAATAAAATAAGTAATAAAAGCTTTTCCACATTCTCACGTATTTATTCCAATCGCAGTTTTATAAACTGAGAACAAATATTTCTGCATTTCGATGAATGCAGAAATATCTGTTTTTCTTATTTCACATCTATAATTTTATCCCTACTTATTATTATTATTACCTTGTTTATTTTTTAATTTATTACATTTTTTCGCTGCACATAATTAACACTTAAGAATTATTTGTTTCCGAAAATTTATTTCGAAATTGACATCCAATGCTTTATAAATTCTGAACGGGGAAATTCTCACTTCGAGGGGAGGATTTCAGGCAATGGTGACAGTTTGTGGCAAAAAAAAGGGGGGGGGGGGGGGTAGAGAGAGGGAGCGTTTGTCTGAGACATCACATATTTTGGTTAAGTTATAAACGTTTAGATTCAGCACACTAGATATTCTTAATTTACTTGTTTTTAATTTTTATTGTCAACTCTAAAAAGTAAAACTAATATCATTGGCGTTCCTAGCATGGGTGTGATCAATGCGGAAATTTGTGCTATCCTAACCAGCCCCCCCCCCCCCTCCAAAAAAAAAATCAGCTGTGTTGTACAAATTTGCGGTGTTGTTGTTTATATTTACAGCAGTGCAAAAAAAAAAAAAAAAATCTCAGGAAATTTTATATTTTATTTTTTTGGTGCAACTCTCATTAAACTACATTTCCAATCAGCAAGGAGACGTTGAAACGACACCAGTAAAATCGAAAAATGCAAGTGTATGTATTTTTAAAGAGCTCTTAAATTTAAATTGGGTGTCATCCCCCCCCCCCCCCCGTAGTGACGCTACTGCTAATATCAAGGCATTTTTTCTCTTTATTATTCAATCTGTTTTGGCAAACCAGTGAAATTAAATTGGTATTGATAATTTGAGGAATGGGGGACTTTCCGAATGAATTCAAAGTGGATGATATATTTAAAAAATTCCGTGACAGCCCACTCTAGTAGCAAGATAAGGTGCGCTTACTGTGCCATAGGTCACAGTTTTGAGCTCATACGTCTTAACTGGTTCATTCACTCCCTCCCTCCAAAGATTTCTCAGAAGTTTCGTTTGGCTGGGGTCAATGAGAATCATCCTTTACATTTGTCTAATGTCAGCCACGAAAGCAAAAATGTGCTTACGAAACCTCACCATTAATGAAAAAAGATCCTCCTGTAAAACTCCACCGTTATATTGAAAGGAATTGAGTGAATTTCCCAAAGTTGTTGGTGATGAAGCATTAAACATTACACGAAGTTTAGTTGTACTTTTATCAGGGCGATAGGCTCCTAAATGAGGTATATAGTATGTATACCTACTTCCTGAGACCCAAAAATTTCTTTCATATGCCCCTGTTCCTCATATTCGCGCAGAAATTCTCGATATAACTTTAAATACTCAGGCTCTCTTAAAAAACGATTCCACAGCGAATTTAATTTTTTAAGGGCTATATCTCTTGATTTCCCTAAACACTTTGGGTCCTCCTTTAAAGGCATTTTTACTATATATCTCCCTGTACTATCTCTTTTAAAGTTTTTCTGAAAATGCTGTTCACAAATTATCTCTTCTTTATTTTTGGACACCTCTATCTCTACATTTTCTAACTTCCAAAATTTCTCTACCGCTTCGTTTAAATCTGTATTATTTACAATGAACCCGCAATGTACTTTTCACTCAATGGTACTTGGTAAACTTCCACTAACTACATATCCAATATTTTGAAGTATTAAATTACTATTATTAGGATAAATTTGAATTGGACGCAACAACTCATAAAAGATTTCAGCACTCAAAAGCAAATCTACACGACCTGGCCTATTGAAGTTTTCATCCGCTAGTTTTACATAATTTAACTCTGGAATCTCAACTTTAAGCATTTTTGACGGCATTAAATCAGTAATTTTGGACCACAATCAAAAAATCTAACTCTTTTTCATAACTGCTCTCGAAATTGGAAATCGTCGCCGTAACTGCAGACTTAATCGTTGTTAATGTATCTCCGATACCGCATACTGTCACATTAATTTTATCTCTTTTGAAACCAAGACTATTCGCACAGTCTATGGTCATGCAATTATTCATGGCGCCTTGATCCAAAATAGCACGCGCTTTATGGAGATCTCCCTTCTGATAACTCAATAAACAATTCACTGTACTCAACAACACCGATTTTGACTGGTTTATTACTCGTGTGGAGAGCACCGGATTATTTTGACTAGTTGGTTCAAAGACCTCAGCTGTAGGCGAAAGTGATGAATCTGCTACATGAGACTGGGGGGTCCTCAAATCCGCGTTTCCAATGTTTATCTCATTCGGATTGCGCAATAACTCGTGAGTTTTCGGGTAATGTAAAGAACTATGGTGGCGTCTCCTTTTTCCCTCTTGTTTACACAAATAGCAAGAAATATGCGATTTGCAAGCACTGACCAGATGTTTTCCTAAACAATTAAAGCAGTAATTATTTTTCTACGATCTCTACTCTTTCTGAAATAGGTAATGAATTATAACTTGTGCACTTAAATATGGGGTAATTATCTGGGCAAAGAACTGGGCATTTTGAACTCTTACTATCAGATAAAAATACTCTAGACACATTTTTGAAATTACTGATTTTGTGATTGAGTGGTTTATTTTCCACCACTAGCGGTTTTCCTCGGGACGTGAAAAACAGGTCAATTTCTTTTCCTAATTTTGCTGGATCAACCAAGAATCTGATTGTCATACACTAATATGAGTCACGGTTTCTCTATCTAAAGTTTGAAACAACTTGTCTGACACCATTAATTGTTTTAATGACTCAAAATCAGACACATTTCTCCGTTTTAAATAGTAATCAAAATTTGTTGTCAACCGTGACGCAAATTGAACATGTGTTTCATTAGGCTAATAGCTTTTCGGAATTGCTCTAAACAAGACTGTGGGGTAGGCTCAAACTCTCTCAGTACAATTTTCTTAACTTTCTCATAATCGCTCAACTCATCATCATTTATATAGGAAATGCCGTTTGACGCTTTCTCTCCCAGCAGATTCAAAAGGATCTCTGCTTTAAGCTGATCGGGTACGCTTTTTGTAGCGAATGATCTCTCTAAAGAAGCAAAAAATAAACCCCATCCTTCCGGTCTGTTCGGAACTCTCATCGTTAAAGTTTTTATGCTCTTTATTAAAGAATCCAAAGATTCGGAAACCTCATTTTTAATTTCTGATTTAGTGTCTTTAGATTTCATATTTCCCCGCGCGAGGACCAACTCTAGTTCAGCTTTTGCTCTCTCTAATTTTATTTGCTCTAGCCGCAACTCTTCTTTGCGGTTCTCTATTATCCCCTTTAAGAGGTCAGACACATAGTCAGGCTCGTTTTTGAATTGCTCATTATTCTTTATGACATTAGTTAACTCTAGAACTGTCATTTTCTCATTGACTACCTCTCTTAACTCTATAGCAGCAAGCTGCAAATCACCTTTTATCGCGTTTCTCAACATTTTTAAAAACAAAACTCAAACTCAAAATTCACAAATAAACTCTACAGAAATAAATAAAATCAATGAAAAAAGTTATCAAAAGTTATCTCGAGGGAGTAAATACAAGATCAAGCACCTACCTCCCTACTGGATGTTTTCATCTTTCTCGGAGCGTTCGACTGTTGATGTACTCAAACTTCACTACTTATTCACAACTCTTTGTCAAAAAACTTCGGCCGCACAATACTCATCATATGGATTGTCCGTCCTCCGGCCTCAAGGACCAGATGTAAAATAATAAGAACTCTGAAGTGGACTGTATGTTAAACTCTTTATTTTGTTGCGGCGGACCGCCCTTTCTTGGGTGTTACATCGTTCAGTCTCTGGGCTCAAGTACCAATCTCAGCTTTTTATACATAAGGTGGCGCTGCTGCAACAGCGCTCTCTGTTTAGTATGGAACAGGCTTCTTGATGGCAGCTAGAAAAAAAAATTCCAGTTAAACTGCAAGAAAAAGGAAAATTCATAAAGTGTGTATTTGGTTTTTGAAGGGATTTGACCTTTTGAAAATTTCTCCCACCCTGAGGACCTTTCCTGTTTAGACTCACTGAGCTATAAGTCCGCTATTTTAGAGGCATTAGACAAAAAGTAAAATAAGGATACGGCATACGACTTTCGCTTTTCGAAAGAAATCGTTATTGACTCGCGTAACTGCGAAGGTGATTGTCTTTATTCTTCGAGACGATTTTTTACCCGTCACTCGGCAACACGACTTCATTCAGTTATATAAAAGAAAAGAAAAATATCATTGCGAACTGAGTGCAAAATAAAATTAACTACCATCAATTTCCAAAATGCGAAAAATAGCCATTTTTGAAGGTACGTAACTCCATTTCCGAATTAGTTTTTAATGAATTCACAAACTAAAAAGAAACAATAAGTTCCGTATAGAGCTATACGCTCCTACTTTAGCGTATACTAACATCAAATTTGAAAATCGAATCTATCTCTATTTCTCTCTTATTTAACTTCAGTTCTTAATTGCTTCAAATGTACCTTTTCAACTGTTAATACATATTCATTCATTCACTCCTGCATTTATTCATTTACTCATTCAGTTATTCATTCACTCATTCCTTTAACCCTACACTGCACCGTGTTGTTTTTAAACAAACCTCTATTTTCGTTCACATAGCTCTGGTTTTGTATAATTTTTAACATGTGGCGCTTTTTTTCGTTTTATTTTGTATATAAGATCATATTAGTTAATATAGTTTCCCCTAAATCTTGTGAACTGATCTCAAGGTTCAACTTTTTTTCACAAAATCGTAAGACATGTTGATTTTGTAAAAAACAGTAACTTCTTAATTTTTTTCCTAAAAATTTTAAACAATCATTTTATTTTAAAAAATAGTCTTTAATTGCTTACATAGTTTTAAAATAAAATAAATATAAGTTATCTGAAAAATTTTGGGAAAAATATATATTAGGGCGCTTTTTTTACTTGTTGTTTTAAAACAACCCCGCTGCATTCGGGGGTAATTCGTATGCTCCTGCATTATTCACAGTAGAAACAAGAACAGGTGTCACTGGTTGTTCTATTCTACTTTATTTAGTATCTTTTTGAAGATTATTGTTATAAATATATAACAAATTAGCGTAAAGTGGTTGATTAAATTATTATTTAGGAATTTTGTTTAAAACCCATTCACGCTCAACCAAAGAAGAAATGCACATTATTTCATAGACCCCATACAGATGTTAGGTTTCTAGTTTCAAATCTTTTAGTAACATTATTTACTAAATTTTACTATTTTAGTGCTATTTTATGATTATAATGCATACCTATTTATTATAGATTTTGTTTCATTTATTAAAATGATTATATAAAAATATTATTATTGTTACCCCTAAATGCAGTGTTGTTTTCAAACAACATGTCAAATTTTCTCGAATTCTACTTTTCCAAATTAAATAGGAATTTTTTTAGTATTTTTTCCACTTATAACTAGCACAAACACGCACAAAAAAAAGTTACAAAGAAAAAAAAAGTGCAGTGTAGGGTTAATTATTCACTTATTCATTCAATCATCCATTCATTCGTTTATTTATTCATTCATTTATTCAATAATTTATTCACAAACGTCCCTGAGAATACAGATCTGAAAGTTTCAAGAAAAAGTAGGCTCATTTAGTTCTGGATGAACTTCTTGTCTGAACATATTCTATGTCCAAAGTTCCTCTCGATAAAACTTCTTCCAAGCAAATCCGTATGTTACATCAGGATTTATGCAGGATTCAAATTTTCCGATAGGCGCTATAATGTTAAATATTTTTGAACTGTTCAAAATGGAATAAAAATTGTTCAAATTAAAAAACAAAATGTGAATAATTTAGCACTAAACAATATTTTCTGTCATATAATTCAATTTTGAAGTCACACATCCAAATTTAGGCAATCAATAAAAGGTAGGATTGTATAAACTTAGTTACACAGAATTCGCTTAAAGAACAATTAATTTTAGATATTGGCAAAATATTCTAATTCATTACATTTTTATTAAAAATAGAAAAGTCCTTAAAGTGGAATAACTCCTTAAAAAAATAGTATTGATATAAAAATTTTTAAACAAAACAAGAAATAGTAGTAACAAATAAGTAAATAATAAACAATTCTGATTTTTGTATTCAAATATTATAAAAGGCTGTTAATAAATAGTAAAACATGAACCGCTTTAAATCTGTAGCTCAGTCAGAACTATTGCTAACCATAATTTTACGTTGTCAAAGCGATTTTCTTTATTACAGAAAATAGAATGCAACGCTAATAGCTTCCAAAAGTTCCTATATCCAAACCGAGGGCCTGCCTGAAATGAAACGGCTCTGCTCATAAAGTGACAAAGAACGGCCATTATCAAAAAGTGGTGCGGAGAGCCCATGTAATTGATTGCTTGTCACCTTGGGGAGAGGGGAGAAAAAATGGTCCCTCAAGTAGGTGGGACAAGCAGCGCGATTCTCGTCCCTCGCTACCAAACGATATCGAGCAGCGAAATCGAGGAGAAAAAGTTCGCTATCTCGCGGCGCAAATCGACACAAGTCGGCAGCCACTATTCTCGTTCGGCGTCGTTCGACCTCGTACTCCTCCATCGGAAGTGACGTGTTTTTGACCAATCAGAATGCGATTCAGTGACAACTGCGGCTGAATCCGCCATTGCTTTCAGAATTAGACGTGTTTCTCCTTCCCGCACTCACTTTCGCTACGATAAGGCAGGCGACAGATTTATTACTATTGTTTCGCTATATATGTTTTCGATTTTATTAAATTATTTTATTTTGGAATTTATTTTGGAATTTATTTTTATCATTTAATCTTTTTTTACTATTTATTATTATTATTAAAATATTTGTTTAAAGACTTTTAAGACTAAAATTCGCTTATTTCACTTTTTTTTCGTAATTAGCAAATGTGTACTGAGGCCGGTACGGCGTTCCGGTATTTTGCCACCAGGCGGAAGGCTGTTCTGAAATTTAATTTCGAGTAATGTTTTTTATAATTGAAAATCTTCATTTCTCTCTAATCCAGATGTAATTTGACTCGGTTAGTAATCTGAATGCTGCTAAAAACGCACAACTTTCAGCTTCTCTTCACATCACAATACATAATAAGTAACGTTGTTTTAAATTACGAAATCCAATATTGATCAATATGAAAACTCAGGAGCGTCATTTCAAAATTTTCAAGGGGGGAGGGCAAAGGGTTGCATATTATCGGTAAAAAAAAAAGCAAATTGCTTAACCATGTGTATAAATACATTGTATTTTTCAAAGTTAGGGAAGGGGCAATAACCCCATCCCCCCCCGGATTGCCCAAATGACGGGCCTTTCAAAACCCTAGCGTAGTGAAAGATTCTAATAAGAAAAGCAGATCCCCTTGTAAGATTATTGTCTTTTTTTTTTTTTGCAATTCTTATAGAATTCTGAGATTAATGTGCTGTAGTGGAACAGGGGGCAGAGTGAAATGGAAAAATATTTACCCTCTTTGCAGGTCCACCTTAATTAATTTTTAACTTTGTTATGTAATATTAGTTGATTCCAGTCACAAAATGGGTAACTCTAGCTTCAAGCTATTCGTTAATACAAAGCCATTTTCAAAATTTAATGTTCAAGTTGTAACATTTCGTGTTGAGTCAAAAATATTTTTTTCTATTATACTCGTATAATGATAAAATTACTGTTATATTATTTACTGTGCTATTAATTAAGAGTTTCTAATGTCCAGTGTTAATTTATTTTATGTTTGGCTTATTTTGGTTTCAAATGTTTAGTACCATTTGTCATGTGCATATGGGGCAAAGTGAGGTAGCATTTTATTTCACTTTGTCCCTACACTAGTCATCATATAACCAAATGTGTCCTTCATTTATACATTCATTCAATTTTTAATTCATTTATTTGCTCATTTGTTAAGTATATTTTTCATTCGTTCATTTAATTAATCATTTATTTTCTTACATTCATCAATTCCTTTGCTCATAAACTCATTTTATCGATCATTCATTCAATTAGTTATTCATGTTCAATAAAAAGTATTCATAACTCTCGTAATTATGAATCATTACATGTTATTTGGACAACCATAGGGCAACGCGAATGAAAAGGGTTAATTATCCCATAGAAAACTATTTCATTAGGAAAATATTTTTATATTTCACTTTGTCCCATACTTGGTGCAAAGACGATAATTTTTCACTCCTACTTTAGCTTACAAATTTACTGCTAATAAAGGGAAAAAATTATATTTCAATGCAAGTTCTATTATAAAATTCATAGTTCTTTCTTTATGTACTGTTGTTTTCAAAATGGATTTCCAATTTGTTCATTTTGAAAAATAATTTATCTTAACTCCCCAATATTCCCCCACTTATTTGAAGCAAGTGTAAGGATTTATGAATATAAAGGATGAATAGCATCATATGCTATAGTCCTCAGTGATGTTACTACACCATAGATTGCACTCTTATTACTGTAGTAAATAACATTTGCATTATTTTTATTTTTTTAGCAGTAGAGTAGTCATTAAATAGCTGATTTTTAAATGAATCTATTTCTAAAGTAATTAATGAGTATTTATTTTACACAATTGTATTCTATGGGGGGGGGGGGGGATTCAATCTTGTTTTCTAATACAACTATATCGATCGATGCACAAAGCATGATGATAAAAAAGAATAATTTATTTATTATATGCCGCACTCACTTCAGTCTTCTTCAGCAAGGAAAAAGAAAAAGTAGCAATAAAGGGCTAGTAATTATTTTTTAACTATGCTAAATAATGCAATTTTTTTTTAAAACTGGAAATGCATTCTATTTATTTGTTCCCCTTTGTAAAATACATCAAACCTTATTGTTTACATGCACTTCCGTTGCACATAAAAACATTCAAAATATCTTTCAAATCATTCTTCTAAATTTCATGCATAAATTACTGCGTTAAAATGTCCATAAATATCAATTTTTCCACAAAAACCTTTGTTTTTTTATTTTTTCCCACTAATACTTCAATGTGTTTAAGTACAAATTACTTTTTATTCCAAGTTATGTAATTTATTTTAGAGTTAAAAATTAAAAAAAAAATGATTTCATTGCTTGCAGTAGATCAACAAGTTCTCAGTAGATGCAAATACGAATGCATATAAGTTCCAAACAGCTCCAAATTCAACAGAAACTTGCTCAAAAGAATCGAAGAAAGCACATCGAGCGCGTTCTCGGCACCTACGGAGCAGTCGAGCTGAATCCGACTGTAAACATCGAACTCAAATCGAGGTCGCGGTACGAGAATCCCTCTCTCCTCAATCCGACGTCGATTTCACCGCCAAACCGGTTGAAAACGACAGGAGAGCTCTATTCGAGGCGTACGAGAATCGCGCTGAGCGTGGATTTTCGCAGATTTTAACAAATTTTCTAAAACAACACTTCGTAAAAAACAAATAACTCGTGAACAAATTATTCTAGAGATAAATATAAAATATGCTTTTAAAGAGAAATATTCAAACTACATTTCGTATTGTTTCGTTTTTCTGAATCGTCCACCAAACTTTAGAAAATCAGTATTTAAAATTTCAAAATCTCATAAAAATTTTTTAAAACTTGCGACTGAAAAACTAAAGACTGGGCAATGTACATCTAGGCCGTCACTCTCGTTTAAAACAAACCGCATGAAAATATTCAAATAACTTCTTGTGTTTTTTGTTTTATACTTTGAAGATTTTCCCGTAGAGAAAGCATTAGGAGCGAAATCCAAGATGGACGGTAGCGAAGAGCCTTAATACGTTCTTGAAATGTCAAATATTCTGATTTGAAATGAATTACGACAACGAATATATATGAAAAAGAAAACATATTCCTCTTTTGGATTACATTGTTCTTTTCCATTTCTTGCGTTTTTTCATTTTTTACAACGACTGCAGTTACGTAAATGCAGAAATATGATAATTAGAAATGCGTTATGATTCTGATGACTTAAATGTAAATGTGACTTCTACGAATGTTTAATGCGAGATGATCTATAGATTGTGGTTAATTAAAAGTAATCCAATTAGTTATTTTTCGACATTTTTTTCTTTTTTACAGATTTATGAAACAAAAAATTGTTGAAGATCTGAAAAATAGAAAGTTATCGAGATTATTTTGAAAGTTATAGTGAAACCATTAGGAACTATATGCAATAACTGAATATTTATATAAGATGTGAGTGAAAAGTAAGGAGTCAAAGTGACAGAAAAGGAATATATTGAAGATATCCAAATAAATAGGAAAAAATCCTCAAAATAGGATCCTCCGGCTTAACACACTTCTAACAACAAGACTTCCAAGAGAAAAAAATTTTTTTTCAATAATAATTATTGAGATATTACAAAAAATCATAAAATTCTTAGTAATTTCTTATTTTGCATGGTTTGTATAAGTAAACGAGTTTGAAACTAAGATTTAATGCAGCAGTCGTATTATTTTTATAATAACAAATGGTGTAATTGCAGATTTTGTATTTTTTAAGAATACTAGCTCATTATACTTAAATTTACCAATATGCATGTTTGTGCTTAATTTAAGAAAAATTTATCACTCGAAATAATTAAATATTTTTTATTGGATTAAAACCAGAGACACACATACGTACCTAGAATTATTAATTCCCTAGAAGTAAAATTTTTATTTTTCAAATTTCAATATGACTTATGCAGGTAAAACGAAACTTTGGAATTGTTAAATATATTTTTGAAAAATACTTTTATACTTCAGTTGGATAAGCGAATTAATTTTTAATTTCCAAGGTTATTGCATTCGTTATTTTCTTCACTGTCGAACAGAAGCCCACATTGATACAGTTCGACTACGAAGTACATTGATACAGTTCGACCTCATAGTAGAAAGGGATCCATTCGAGTTTCAGGGAAGTTCTTTTTGCAGGGGCGTTTATTAGCACGCGAATCAGAATGTGTTTGCTTATCTCTTTGTTGAAATTTATAAACTTTAGTTAGGAAGAAATAAAGTGTGCTAATCGAACTAAAACAAGAACAGAATACGGTACATTCCTCACACCAACAGTTTCTTCCTCGAACATGAATGGAATATTCTTGGCACTCTGCCAGGCAGAGGTTTTTTGGTTTTTTTTTTTTTTTTTTTTTTTTGCCGGTAGAACTGTACAAATACAATGAATTTAAAATTTATCTTTTGTATTTCGTTGCTTAGTCATTTTATCTTGGGTGTCGAAGCAAAAATTGACAAAATTTCCAATGAAAACGACGAAACACTTTCAAATGAGTCAGACCCTTCTCAGAGTGCGACAACTGAATGTGTGGAATGTTTCGAAGATTTTGAAACGACAAAATCGAAGGTAGGCTGGATTCAGTGCATGTGTAGAAGTTGGCTGCACGAAACATGCACAATGTACGGAGATTGTTGTTATCAATGTAAGCGTTTAAAATTATACGTCAAGAAATAAAGAATAAAAAATTATAAATTGCGTAAAAAAACTTATAAATAAAAAAAAAACAAAAGACATAAAAAATATTTTAAAAAACTATATGTAAAAGAAAAAGATATAGTTAAGATTTTGTGCAATGCACTACTCTTTGTGAAAGAAATTTGTGAAAATTATCTTTAATTTAGCACTAAAGATGATTGTGCCATCTAACGTAAATTTAGGGCATATTTTTTTATCAAAAAATTATGATTATAATTAATACAAAATATTTAAGTTCAGTTGATTGTATTGTTTAGCAAATGTTAAATGAAGTTAAGAAAATCATAATATTCTTTCATTAGTTCTTTAGGGCAACTATCCCACAAGTCAAAATATCATAGCGGCGTCTAACCAACATAGTAGGCATCTATCCTCATTCATAAGGTTATTTATTTTATTTGTAACTAACTATAAATAATACAAACAGTATTAAATTACGCAAATTATTTTGTTCATTAATAAGTACACCAACCATCACAAAAGTTAAAGATTTTTAAATTCTTATCTTCTCTATGTTAATCGCCCATTTCAAAAAGTTTGGCAACTATCCCACATTTACCCTATGTATGTGAATTTAATTACTTTTCGTATCTCTGTTCCAAAATGAGGAAAAGTAGAATTATTTTATCTGACAGAAAATTAAAATGTACAATTAGGGTTGCATTAATTTAAATTACGGAATAAAATTTCAATAGGAGATGGAAAACTTTTTTTTGGAATTTTTTTTTCATGCAGCACTTTATGGTGTTTTCTCTAGTTTGTATTCAAGACATACAGCTTAAAATTTTTAAAAACTCGCTGGCATCTGACATTTATCTTTTCTATTTGTTTTTCCGATGCAACATGAATACGAAAGTTTTCTGCGGCATGTCTGTTTGTTGAAATATCCGGAAACATTTCAGAAATTCGACAATGAAAAAGGTTTTTAAGTAAGGAATGCAAAAAGAAAAGAAAAAATTCTGTTTCAGCTTTTTAAGAGACAGAATTTGTCGTCGGAGACGACACTTTCTTCGAAATCAGAGAGTTTATTATGATCATATTACGAAATCAGAGAGTTTATTATGACAAATTTTGAAATAGAGGAGTAAATGAAAAAATAAACGTGCAAAACCTGTGAAATAAATTATTTAAACGAGCGAATTTATCCAAAAATAATTAACAATTAAAATAGCAATGATCGCATTCAAACTGCATTTCTTACCTAAAAATCATAATTGTAAACGTCGACTCGTAATTTAAAACATTAATGCATAATTTGAAAGTTAAAAAATAAAACTTTTTATAACTTTCCAAGTAGATTTTTCACTCTCAAAAAAGTGTATCAGTTTTTTCGTAAAAACTATTCGTTGATAATAATTAAGAAAGCTTCAAAATTCCCCCCTCCCCCATATGAAGCTGGTAAAACCATTTCCGCGGCTATTTTTTTTATTAAAGGGTTAGTAATTTATTGCTTTATTATTATTACTTTTTTTGTTTCACTTAAAAAATTTAGAATTTTTTTCCAATTTTACATTTATTTATTTAATTAAAAAGTAACCTTCAAATTTTTAAAATCACTATAGCATATATTTTTGAGAAATTGATTTATTTCTGTTTAAAATACAGATAAAATTAATTATTTAGTAAGTAGTAAACATATTTTATTAACATAGAACGTAAATCTACATTAACTGAATTCATAATGCAAGATTCACTGGAAGCAACCGCAACAAAAATTATGCTATGCACTGTGTGCAAAATAACATACAAAGCTGTGCGCAATCGTAGAGTGACGGAATTTCCTTGCTATTTTGCTTGCGTTCTAAGACTAGCTTAATCACTAAACGCATATGTCCGTGTTTGACACGGGCGAAAGTTACCTGCAAATTTGCAAATGCCCCTGTCTCACACGGGCGATCTTGTATATCGCGTTATTTCATTTCTAATGCACCTCTGAGATCCGTTAGCACTTTGTATAATAATTTTATATATAACTTTTACCCACCCCCGCTCTCTAGTCACCCCCTACAACTGCAATTTACAAAAACAATTTATACTATACCTATATATTTATTTCCTGTCAAAAAAAAAAAAAAAAACATCGATCATTCCTTACCTGAAAAAAAAAAAAAAAAAAAAAAAAACACATCGTGCTTCAAGGGGTTAAGGGGGGAAATACGTGTAGAAATCTCAAAAAATTAAAGCAACATTTTCTTCATAAATCGATTCTACAACTAATAATATACCCTGAAAATTTCAAAGCAAAATTCCAAGTCGTTTAAAAGTTATACGCATTTACTTATAGAAATTTCTCTCCGAGGCCTCAATTGTTAAAAGAAATAAAAGGAAATCTGCTAACGTTCTCTAATACCCTTTAGGTCATTCATGAGGGACTACCTGCTCAACTGCTCCAAAAGGGGCGCTCGCTCAAATGCTTATAACTTTTAAACGACTTTTAATTTTGCTGTGAAATTTTCAATGTATATTATTGAATAGTTCTAGAATCGATTTATGAAGAAATTTTTTTTAAAAATTATTTGAGACCTTTACACGTATTTCCCCTCTTAAGTCACCAAAGCTGTGAAAAAAACATCTCAAAACTTAACTCACTATCAAAAACTCAAAAAAAAAAAAAAAAAAAGAAAAAAGTTTAGAGAAATTTTAAATATTAGATAATTTTTGGTGTTGAGTTATATAATTAAACAGTTCAAAAGAACTCCCACTTCAATATACATTCTACCTCGCTAAAAATTAAAAAAACAGTAATCAGTCAGGAGAAGTTACTTTTAAATTCAAACAAACTTTTAATATTCATGAAAATTACTTTTTTATATTAACATCTTAACTTTGCGTTCAATGTGCTCAGAAGAAATTTTTCGTAAGATACTTCATTTAGCCATTAAAATCCTAAACATATTTCTAAAACCTTTTACCTTTTTATATTTAAATGATTAGTTTTAAAACTTTCCGAATGAAAACGTGTATTTACAAAAGGCAGAAACTTCACCAGATTTTACAAACGGCCATAATCAGAATGCATTTACTGTAAGAATATCTAATGATGATTTTATTATTCCGCGCTTTTTATGATTTCGGAAAAAAATAAATTCCCTTCTGATAATTAAATGAATTATTTTCACGCTTGAGCTTCTAAAGTCTTCTCTTTAAGTCTTTTTTAAAATCTTATATAAAATTCCAAGAAAATTATAAATTCGAGAAAACTTCTCTCTTAAGTTCTTTCAATTCCATCAAGTTTTTCCAGCTACACCTTTGCTAGGCAATATTAGGAAAGTATTCCACTCGAGTGAGTTTAAAATTAAATCTTGAGAATTGTTAGTAGAAAGAAGTTTGAAAAGAAGAGCACACACCGTTTTCTTAACTTCATTTACTCAAATATGCAATCTAAATAATTTGATTCTGTTTTCCTATGAGGCGTATCAAAAAAAAAAAAGGTAAACATCAAAAGATGTGAAAAAACATATTTTTGATAGAAAATAAGAAGCGGATGTTATATTTTGTAAGAATATAATTGCTGCTTTAGCGTAGCAGCTGTGTGTATAATAAAGGTATAATAAAGCGTTAAGAAGTTTCATTGAAAGCCTTAAATAATAACGGACAAATGAAGATATTTAAGCTGTTGCAAAAATATTTTTGTTTTTTAAACGTGCTGTTAAAAGCAGCGGTTGTGTATTGTTTGCAAATGCGAATTAAAACTCCTTACTCTATATAGTCGAGAAAAGTAAGAGTTTTACGCTAATTAGGCATTCCTAAGAATGTTTTAAAATGTTTTTAAAAGTAGTATAATTGCAGGATTATAGTTGTAATTATGGTTTCCCCGTGAGGTGTAAATAGAATGAAAAATATCCAACAAAGCGTTGATAAGAAAAGTATTCTTTTGCTTGACTAATAGATTGGATGAACTAAGAATGGCTCAATACTTGTGCCAAATTTTAATCATGTAATGCCGGTAAGCCAGGTAACGTCGACCCTAAAATATAAAGCATTCCTGTTGAAGAATAGCAGAAATCATCAATGGTTATGATTAACCCTCTGAGACCTAGCGTCCAGTATACCGGATATTAACTAAACGGACTCAGCATATATAATATTCAAACTAAGGTCATCAAATTAATTTTAATTTACTCTTTAGAGCTTTATGTATGGCACGAGTTAAAATTTTTCACAAAGAAGTTAGTAATAATAACAAAAAGAAAATAGTACAGGGTGCGGCAACATAACTTCCTTTTCTCAAAGCACAATGAAAACTGTTTTATGAATCATAAATTTTTAAGTTTTTTAACTAATGTAGATATACATCTAAAGTTTTGTTTTACGCAGTTGAGAAAATCAAATATGGTAGGTAAACGCCCCCCATTCCCCATGCACTGAGAGCCGATTTCTGGCGCTTGTCACGATCCTTACCAGCATAGCTGCATTTATGTTTGCAATTTCATCTCGGATGTTGGATTTTAGGTGTTGTAGGACCCTTGGATGGTTTGCATAAGGGTGGACTTTCAAAACCTTACAAGAAAAACCATAAGGGGTTTAAATCGGGGGAGCGTGCTAGTCACCCAAATCACGGAACATTCGTTCGAAAAGTAGGTTTCGACGAAAAACGCACGCGCCTCACTGTTTCTAGGCATGATGGTCCCTGACCAAAGTTGAGAACCAAACTTTAGAACCATCCTTCTAGAATGAGATCACTCCCGTCCCGCAGCAACATTTATAGCCTGACACACGCGCATTTTAAAAAAGGAAGTTATCTGCCGCAACCTGTATTTCTTTGCTTTCAGTTTCCAATCACACCGGCCGAACAAAAAATTGAGTTGTAAAATCACTTATTTTTTAAAAAGTATTGTGACTTAAATGCCATTTTTAGCATACAATATATTTATAGTATTACAGATTATTATTTAGCATTAAAGATATGTAGTATAAGGATTTAATACAAGTGAAAAAGTCTTTTAATCCGAACCTGCTTTTTGTCATAAAAATTAAATATTCTGCATCGTGTCCGCTATATAGGACAAACCATTTTATATATATCTTTTAAATTTATGATTGAAAATGCATACAATTTTGTGTGATTGATATTTGATATATTATGAAACTACATATTAAAGGATAAAAAAAAAAAAAAACACGTTTTTCTCAAAATTTTGTATGACAGGGTTAACCTTGCGAAACTTTCTACAGTAGTTTGTGTGGCAAGCACTTTAAACATACACTTTAAAAAATTTTGAGTAAACTAAAGGGTTTCTGATACATGAAAATTAAATGCAAATAATTAGCCTATAAGCTTTTAAGAAATAAAACTTATGAAGAACGAACAAACTATAAAGTAATCGCTATTAAACACTTCGCAGATTTGGGCTTTAGCAATGTTGGTTTTGATTTCTGCCCCTTTGTTTTTTTTTATTTAACCCAATGTTAAGCACATTGGGTTAACCGAAAAAAAAATCCGGGGATCAAAGTCAACACTGCCTTACTTGAGCTTAGAATTCACTGAACACACGTCATAGTATGTTGACACGTTACAATTGACGCACAATGCACTCATACTGTTAAAGATAGTGACAGTTCTCGAAATTAAGTTACAAAATCCCACCGAATTGATGTAAGCAAAAATGCTGTTTATGCTTTTTTATGCTTATGCTGGTTATGCTCTTATGGTTATGCAAAAGGTACACGGTAAGAAAATGTAAACGCATCGTAGAACGTAATATAATAAGGGACATACTCCTTGGAAGTAGCGGTTTGAATAGAAATACGTCTATGAAGGAACCCATACAACCACTGTCCTCCAATTACCATCCAGAGTACAGCCATTTCATCCATATGACGTCTTGCAGCCAAGAAAGACGTCAATATGAGGTCGAATCAGAGCATCAACTGGAATAAACCATGATGGATGTCAACATTACGTCTTTTCAGCACGTAAAAGGGATGAGCCAGATTTTGTCCCTTTTTGACATGTTTTTGACGTACTTTTAAGCTCTATTCAGGGACAAAAGCGATAGTAGCGCCACACTTTCATGCAAAGCATCAAGAATCAAGAAATCGGATCGGATCGTACGCCATTTTGTGCGTCGCTTGATATGTAGATGACAACGTACGATTTGGGTTCAGCATTAGTTTTATTTGTGTAAAATGTAAGTAAATTAGCTTTTTTTAAGACTTATGTGCTTCACTTTTCTATTTTGTTAATATACAATGGGATATTTTCACGCTGAGAAGAAAATACCGTGGCAGCTGCTGTGTACTACGCACGTGCTAATATTACTTGAAAATTGGAAACATGGTGCTTGCTGTGAAAATCATCGATCATTTATCCTAAGATCCTAAGTTACCGAAGAAATTAATGAAGATGAATAAAATGTTTGAATCTTTTAGTTGCACAGTAAGTTATTTCATCATTAATCGGTGCATTTTAGTCGTAATGTTTATAAATTTTTCTCGAACGCAAGTCAAGTATAGTATAATATGCTGTTTTTAATAACTTATATGTGATATTGTTCAGTCAAGTATAGTATATAATATGCTGTTTTTAATAATTCATATGTCATATAGTTCTTTTATTTCTATTTAAAAAATGAAGTAATTGCAATTTTTAATAATTATCACTTCTTTAAAAAAATAGTTTATTTTTAAGTTAAATTTTTCTCATTGGTAGGATTACTAATATTACAATTTTTTAAAATCATATGTTGATCATTAGTTTAAATACAGAAATAAATCAACTTTTTATTGCTGAACATCTTACTGATCTATTTTTTAAAATTATACGTTGATTATTAGTTTAAATACTTATAGCAATAAATCAACTTTTTATTCATTTACAACAATTTCAACTTTTTATTCATTTTCCACATATCCACAATTAGTTTAATGTGCATCCCCCCCCCCCGCGGCAAAGTGTAATGCTCTAATACATATTTTAAAAGAACATTCAATTTGGAGAAAAGTATCCTTTTCTATTTAATTTTAATATGTGTTCCATTTACTACTGAAAATGTCTTATTTTTTAAATAGCTATGTAAAGCCTTCAAAATCATACTTAAGATTGTTAAATATACAATGGTTTTGTACTGTACTTTTATTTTCTTGCTAATTTTCAGAAGACAGAGCATTTATAAATGGACAAATTTCCTTCTTACTTTTACATCACTAATTGGATCATTTGCTCAGAGTCAGAGTTTGCTATTAAAATTCTCCCCTGTGAATGATCTTGTTGGTAGAAAAATTGGTAAGAATGGATTGGAATTCATAAAAACATTAGTTTAATAACAAGCGATGAGGAATATGGATTCTAACATAGGTATAGTATTATTTTTGCTTCAACATTAATTCTATTTAAAATTGAATAGCAGCAACAAATATTTTGTTGTTCGAAAGGGTAGAAAAATTAATTTATTTCGTAGTTTTGTGCTCAAGAATAATAATACAAGTAAATATATAATGAGGTCCTATTCAATGAAATATTCGACGTCTGTTTTACGCTCTCAGTGCACGTCCGATCGATCTCCATTCTACGTCAAATGCACGTCCTATGGGTGGTCGCTGGTGTAACAAAAGAGGTCGAAAATACGTTCTATGTACAGCCGCTGCACATAAACTGCACATCCATGGACGAGCCAACTAGGTTCAGAATACGTCATATGGATATAAATTGAACGAGTTTGGCTGTATGGGAAATATAATGCCACTGATTTCCCAAACATAAAAAAAACATAATCTGTCATGATTCAAAGCGACATACTTACGTTTATTCTTAAAATTTTGCATAAGGTTCAAAACATCCCGTTTAAATAAAAGCATACTAACTTTTACTTTACTCGGAAGGCAATCCAATTTAAATTCCTACCGAAAATAAACAGAGCTTGCTATGAAACTCGAAAGAATTAAACAAGAATTTAAATATTTTCCTTTTGGCGAAAGCATTTTGTTGACTATAATTTAAACTGCACAGACTGAAATAAATTCACACTGAAGAGGTTCTAGTCAAGAAAGATTTTTATATTTACCTTTGCCAGAGTTTAAATTTCGTTTTTGACGATTTAAAATAAACTCTGATTAGTTGTAAATCGGAAAGGATATGTTTTAAAGCTTTTGTATAAGTTTCAAAATCCTAGAAATGTATACTGCTTTTATTTAAAAGGAAGAGAGTACTGGTTTACCGATTGATCGTTTTATATTGTGTAAACAGTTACATGTAATTGCAGGAACTACCAAGGAACATTTTTTTTGGTGACTCCTTAGCGTCCGGGTTTGAAAACTTTTTAACTCCTTGAAGCACGAGTTTTTTTTTGACAGAAAATGAATATATAGGCAATGTTTTTGGTTATTTCAGGTGTAGGGGGTGACTAGAGAGGGGGCGGGGTTTAAAGTTTATAATAAAAAGGTTTATAATAAAAAAATAACAAATAAAGTATAAACGTATCTCAGACGGGCATTAGAAATAAAACAACGCGAGATACAAGATCGCCCGCATGAGACACGGAGATGTTCAAATTTGCCGGTACCTTTCGCCCGTGACACACACGGGCAAATGCGTTAACAGGATTAAGCATTGCAGGAGGTGTTTCATGTAACCAAAAGAGGCGTATATGCAATAATTTTACCAAATTCTTTTTAATTTTTCCTCACAGAAATAGTCATTTTAATTAGGGATGTAACGAATAGTGATTTGGCCGAATAGCCGAATAAAGAATATTCGGCCATTTCTTCTAGGCCGAATAGGCCGAAGCCGAATATTCGGCCAATGTCTTAAGCCGAATACCAGATATTCGGCCAATGTCTTAAGCCGAATACCGAATATTCGGCCAATGTCTTAAGCCGAATACCGAATATTCGGCGGCCGAATATTAAAATTTCTAGAAAATCGTTGTAATAGAAAGTATTTGTCAAATTTAAAATTATTCATAAAGTCAAACAGCAATTACACACAATCTATGATGAATCATATCATTCTGTTTGTTAAGAATTTCAAACTATTTAAAATTAATCTATTTTCTCTATTGTTTTAAATGTAATAAAACTAAGAATTTCACCCACAATTGGAATAGAAATGAGAGGTTTTATGGTAGTAACTATTAGCATTATTTTACTAATTATTTAATTCAAATGAAAGAACTACAAATACTTAGTGAACCTCGCTCAAAACTGTTTTATGAATATATTTTAAAAGTTATAAAAGTTAATATTTTTATTTTATAATGTTTTTTACATACCTATTTTTAAAAGATCTATTAAAATTTAATACACTTAACTGGAATATATTTTTATTTTCAAAAACCCCAATAACTTATGCTATCTAAATATTCATGATATATTCCACGCTTTTCACATTTCTCTTACCAAATATTCACAATAAATAGTCTACCCTAATAAAGTCTGACTTCCACTTTGTAATTAATAACAAATTAAATTTTTCATATTCTCCATCTTAATTAACTATTGCCAGCTTTTGGGAGAAAATGATAAGTATAAAATAAAATATTGCAACTTAAAAATCTGTTTTTGCTCCGTCAAGTCTGAAACAAGATTTTAAAAAAATAATTTTTTTTTTCTAAATTATTTTTACTTATTAAAACTATATACTAATGTATTCTTTTGCAATAATTAAAATATAATTTTTAATGTTTAAAATCTACTAATTTCTTTATTTTTTTACATTTCTACTGCTGCAGAACTATTCGGCCGAATAGTCCATCAATATTCGGCCAGGCCGAATTTGACCTTAACCAGTATTCGGCCAGGCTGAATATTCGGCCAAAGGGCCGAATACCTAATAGTGGCCGAATATTCGTTTCATCCCTAGTTTTAATCACTAAAAAGATTTAAAGTTAATTTGGATCAGGAAGTAGTTTAAAATACAACATAAGTTGAGCGTCTCTTAATCCTGTCGTTATAAAGTTACGCTTGCATTAGTTAATTCAACTTTAAAGTACTAGCTTTTTTATTACGATTGCAGATGAGGTTCATTTATTTCCTTAGGAGCATTATTTCAAAAAATCTCAATTGTTAATATTTTTTGACCTTAAAATTAGCATTACGTCGTTATTAGTTTTAATTAGCTTCATGTTCAAATGAATACTGCAGTTTATTTATTTATTTTTCATATTTTACACGTATATAAAAATAAATAAAAGTTAATCTATTCATTATTTTTAGCTTGAAGTGAAAATTTCATGGCATTTCAAAAGAATGTATTTAAGCGAATTTCAGTAATGACACCATCGAATATTTGCAAATCTTTCTATCATTCTTTGTATTTCTGTTTCATACACATTTTCCAAATTAATTCAGTACCAGTTTAAACATGGATCATTTTCACTTGCGTACTGACAGTTTTAAAGTGTATTTTTACAAAGAAAAAAAAAAACATGCGGTTGTCCTTAAAAGTTTTGAAATTTAAGCACTGAAAAGAGCACTTAACAACCTTTGTCACATTCAGTTTTAATCTTCAGATGACACGTAATAAAACAATCTCAAACGAATTGCCTATTTTATTAATTAGTATTTGACGAGAAACAAGAGCGAAGTAAGTTTGCTATCAACAAAATTGACCCAATTTCATGAACAAACAGTGCAACTTTTGTTTGCCGCTCCTGTTACCTAATTGCCACATTTAGAACCTTACAAATGAATAAGATTAGGATAGAATCGTTTTTCGCTAAGAAAATTGTTTCCAAACTGTTCCTACTTGATGTTTCCAGTTTTATTTCGTATTTATTGTTATTAGACTTTATAGTCGTTCCTTCCTTTTTTTTTTTTGGCTCGTAAATCGCACCTTTATTGCTGTTGAGATGCAAATTTGAATTAAATAGTTCAAATATGTTTCCATACTGTAACAAAAGTTCAATTTATTATTCTTTTGCTACATTTAATTATTTAAATAATAAATTATTGATTATTCAAAATTCGCCTCAGTCAAGCCTTGAATAATATTAATTTCATTTTAAACGCTTAACTGTGGCTTGACTGTTTATCCGTGACTGAACTTGTCACTCACTTTTAATGTAGGTTTGCACGTCATGCCATTTTTTTTCAAGGGGGCTTATATTTATAATTTTCATTAAATCACGGGATTAATTTTTGTACTACAAATATTTCAAAACACCTACAATTTTAATTAACAATTTGTTTTTAGTCTTTTGGTCAAAAGAATTCAAATGACAGCAATTTGTTTACACGTACTATATTCTACGGCGTAAACTTCCTGTCGTGGAATGCCTTGCCGTTTTTTTTTTTTTTTTTTTTTTTTTTTTTTTTTTTTTTTTTTTTTTTTTTTTTTTTTTTTTTTTTTTTTTTTTTTTTTTTTTTTTTTTTTTTTTTTTTTTTTTTTTTTTTTTTTTTTTTTTTTTTTTTTTTTTTTTTTTTTTTTTTTTTTTTTTTTTTTTTTTTTTTTTTTTTTTTTTTTTTTTTTTTTTTTTTTTTTTTTTTTTTTTTTTTTTTTTTTTTTTTTTTTTTTTTTTTTTTTTTTTTTTTTTTTTTTTTTTTTTTTTTTTTTTTTTTTTTTTTTTTTTTTTTTTTTTTTTTTTTTTTTTTTTTTTTTTTTTTTTTTTTTTTTTTTTTTTTTTTTTTTTTTTTTTTTTTTTTTTTTTTTTTTTTTTTTTTTTTTTTTTTTTTTTTTTTTTTTTTTTTTTTTTTTTTTTTTTTTTTTTTTTTTTTTTTTTTTTTTTTTTAGTAAGAAATGAAAATACAAATTAAACTGCATATAAGTAAAATATTTCCTGCCAGCTAATTAATTTGTGTAATATAATAAAATGTTTCTGTTTATGTCTTGTACTGATATTCAGTGAATGTGAGAAGTGTGAAATTCACATTTGAGTTAGCAGCTACCTTCTATATGTTGTTTGCATTAATTGTTTGTTTCTTCCTCAAGCCTAGCTAACTTGGGGAAAATTTAGACTAGCAATGCATTACTGTATCCATTGTGAGATTGCATGAATTTAACCGTTCTGAATAATTTGGTAAAATGATAACACGCAGAAAATTATTTGATTGAGTGTTGTGTACACCATCATGGCAGTTATTTACAAACATCATTGACTGAATACAAAACAATGTTGGTTATTTTTTCATAATTTGAAGTGATCTGATATATTGGGTGAAATTCTGGGTGATTCAAAAGAAACTTTAATTATTCATTGCTGAAATATTATTTTTTATATTTATTCATAATGACTGCATCATGTATTGATATTCATGTTGATGACAGAAAAATACTTATGAATAATTGTCATCACATTTTATGCAGTGATATGTGTACAAGGTATTGAATTTTCTTCTGGCCAAAATATTTTAAATTGTAGGAATCATATTTTTTTGGGGGTACTTCATTTTTTCCTTCGAGGGGGGGATAATGTAACAAAAGTTCAATTTATTTTTCTTTTGCTACATTTAATTATTTAAATAATAAATTATTGATTATTCAAAATTCGCCTCAGTCAAGCCTTGAATAATATTAATTTCATTTTAAACGCTTAACTGTGGCTTGACTGTTTATCCGTGACTGAACTTGTCCCTCACTTTTAATGTAGGTTTGCACTTCATGCCATTTTTTTTTCAAGGGGGCTTACATTTATAATTTTCATTAAATTACGGGATTAATTTTTGTACTACAAATATTACAAAACACCTACAATTTTAATTAACAATTTGTTTTTAGTCTTTTGGTCAAAAGAATTCAAATGACAGCAATTTGTTTACACGTACTATATTCTACGGCGTAAACTTCCTGTCGTGGAATGCCTTGCCGTGTGCATTTTTTTTGTCAGTTGGTAACTTGATAGCGAAACAGTACGACGCGTCCCAGCAACGCTCCCCAGCATTGGAGATATTATGATGTCTCTTTTGACTGGGGAGGCAGTATTTTTTCAAAGCTTGTTTTCTTACATTTGTATTTAAGTTCCATAAGGCGGAAGTGATATGTATGTGTTGTTGATTATTCAAGAACTGGACGATTAATATTGGAATGCAGTCATCATCAAAAAATCCAAGATCTTGATTCCGAACGAATTTTTGTCATTTTGCTATTTCAACAGAAATAATCCTCATCTGGCTGCTCCAACATGAATAATTCGTTAATATTTTCAAATCGTATGATCTTCGTTTAATCCATAAGAATTGTTGATTCTTCAAAAGCTGGACGAGTAAGCATTGAAGGCAGACATCATCAAAAAAAAGAAAAAAATAAACGAATTGAAGTTGAATGAATTTTAACATATTATTATTACAACGGCAATCGTGTCATCTTACTAATCCAAATGAAGAAATGTTTTCTTTTTATTTATATTCGCATATTCTTCATTTATTCAGAATGAACTGTTACTTCTTATCAAGATGAACCGATTCAATGAATATTAAATTGAAAATATCGAACGATATTAAGTAGTGTCAACAAAGGAATGAATGATCAATTTTGATGCATCAAAGTGGTACTACAGGTTGTATTATTTTTATTTTCTAATGGTTAACCAAAAAATTATAACTTGAATAATGGCCATATAAAAATATTTGATTGTCCAAAAAGCTTATTTAACCATATATATAATCTAGAACTTGTTAATAAATTGAATTAATTTTAATTCAGTATTATGAATTTTTTCACATACATTTAATTGTGTTTATATTTCAGTAAACGAAGAATTAATTATCTTAAATTTTTTTTTTATATGCAATTAATTTCACAACGTGAATATATTTATGAAATTTCAATTAACATTTTTGATGTCTTCCATTATACTACCACTATACTCAATCCAAATCCGTAACATTAAGTTTTTAACATAATTGGTGCCGCGATAAAAAACATAAGTGTCATGAACTAAAAAAGTTAATTAGTTTGATTAAAGGTTTTCTGGATTATTGCGGATAATTGCATATATCATGTGATCATCCTGAATTTCATTCCATATATCAGTATTATAATGTGCTGATATTTTAATGAGTACAAAAAAAATTTTTTGAGGTAATTATCTGTGATGACTGTGATATTTTATTACAATTACAATTTGCATAAAATGTTAAGTATTTGATTTAAAAATGCCATAATTTAATTTTGGAATGCATTTCATGTTTTACAGGTTATTTTAATATATTTTTCACACATGAACTAATTTACTCTATTGTTCATTTTGTTTGAATGCATTTTGGAGGATTATTATTTGAATTTAATTGCATATTTATGTGATATATTTTTGCCTTAACTAAACATGGTTGACAATTTTTTACTTCCATTAATACCCACCTTTTCGGGATTAAAATCTGAGAATGTTAAAAATTTCATCCGTTGTCTAACGGATATTGCAACGTTAGAAAAATGGTCTGCACAAAAGAAATTAATTGTTCTGAAGTTGCAATTAAGGGATAAAGCTTTTGATCATATATCAAAATTCTTAGATAAGAATCATGATGCAAAATTTGACAGTGTATGTGAAGAATTGACTGAGAAATTCACACACATTCAGAATTTTGAAACAACTCAAAGAGAATTCTGGGACATTTCCCAAAAACCTAATCAATCTGTTCAAGAGCTAAGCGAATTAATTGCAACTGCAGCCGATAAATATTTAAATCCTCATAATAATTGCTCTAAAGAAATTAATGATCTTCTCGAACAGACAAAACTTTCTAAATTTCTAAGTTCATTACGTCCTGAAATTCGGCTAGAAACAATGAAGTAGGGTCCGCCAACATTTTTTAAGGCAATAAAAATTGCAAAAAATATTGAATCAGCTTTGAACAATCCAAGCAATTTTGCTTGTAACTCTTAAGTAGAAATAAATGTCCTACTGCAAAGTCAGGCTAAAACTAACAACAAAATTCAAAAATTAACAGAGTGTGTTGAAAAATTGTAACAGCCACAAAATTTAAATCCTGCAGCACCATCCTTTCAGTATGATGTAAATGCCATTCAGGCCAATCAATTTGCTAATGTGCATGCAACACATTCTCAGCCAAATAACATGTGCAATAATGCTGCTAATGCAATTTCATGCCATATTTGTCTAAAAAACCACCTGACAACAAAATGTTGGTATTACCCAGGCAATTCTAGATATAATCAAAATTCAAACTATGTTCATAACAGGGGCAGATCCAACCATAGGAATTTCAATCAAAGACAGCGTGGCAGAGGTTTCAAACCGCATTTCAATAAAAACCAGTACAAAAGAAATTTAAACTAATAGGGGGTTTTCGACGTACAAATTTCAGCCATCTACAAAATTCGGAGACCCACAATTCTGTTGTAAACACTCAAAGGTGGCATAATCCTGAAATCAATGGCTGTAAGAAACAATCAAACACATCAAATAAATAAGTCAAAATTAAAAAACATCAAAACAGTAATAAATTACCAATAAAACCTAATAGTTGTGAGGAATCGACAAATAAAATACAACTGACTAATACTCAAAATGATATTCAGGATCACAATCAAACAAATGATAATGTTTCGAATCATCAACTCAGAGTTCTCATGTCTTGTACTGAGTCTGATCACTCATTACCCATTATTGAAGTCCAATTTGGGAACTTCACTTTTTTTGCTCTTCTTGACAGTGGTGCAAATGTGTCCATCTGTCAAACTGATGTTTTGGACAAGATTAGGGGTGAAATTAAAATAAATTATGTATCTCGTTCTGTGAAAATCAGGACTATCAACAATGAGCACATCCCATATTTATCTGCAATAGATATGAAATTTAAAATTCAAGGGAAATGGTTTTCCAATTTATTTTTTACTACAAATTTCAACTGGAATGCTAATTATCAACTTATCCTTGGTTACAATTTTTTCCACAGAAACAAAATAATACTTGATTCTGTAAACAAACGCCTAATTTCCGACAAAACTCAACTGAATTTTATAACCACTACTTCTAATAAAGACCAATCAAAAGTAAATGCAAATCAGTTACAAAGTCAACCAAACTCTAGTAATAAAAATCAAAATTCAACTACAATGCAAATTAAGGTTAAATCAGCTCTCAATGTTTCAATTAAACCCAATTCTTTTGAAATCATCAAAATTAAAATTCCAATTGAGGCAAAACTTTTCAAACTACTTTTATTTACTCCAGGAAAAATAAAAAACTTGTGTAATATCTGTGAATCCATACATTCTGCCAAAGAAGTTGATTTTATTTACTTAATCATTGAAAACAAATCCAACACAGACTTAATTATCCAAAAGGGGCAAAATTTGGGATCAATTCAAGAAATTTCTGAAAATGATATTAAAAAACCAAGTGAATCTCAAATTTTTCAAATCAACAATTTGAATTTAGAAGAAATATTACAATTGAGAAAGGAAGAATTATCTCCTAATGATTTTGATTTAAAACACTTAAATGAAGTTGACAAAAATAAAATGATTAAATTACTTATGAAGAACTACCCCATTTTTTCCAAAAACTATATTACATTAGGTTCTACTGATTTAGTCACTCCTGAATTCAAACTTTTGCATAACTTTACAGTTCAAACAAAACCTTATCCTATCCCAAAAATTGCTAAGAAATTTGCTGAACAGGAACTCAAAAAGTTACTTGAAGCTGATATCTTAGAAACTTCCAACTCAAGCTACTGTTTTCCAGTCATTTTCGTAAAAAAGAAACCCAACCTTTCTGAGCCGAATCAAGAAATGAAATTTAGAATGGTAGTTGATTTCAGACTACTGAATTCTATCACTGAACCATTTAAAGTATGTCTTCCTAAGATTTCAGATATAGTACAAAATATAGCTGGAAGAAATATTTATTGTGTTTTGGACTTAAAATCCGCATTTTTTCAAATCAAAATAAAGCCAGAGGATAGGGAAAAATTGGCATTTTGTTCTGAACTAGGTTCTTACCAGTTTAAACGTCTTCCTTTTGGTGCTCGCAATAGTGGATCATACTTTGTATCTCTATTAACATCTTGCCTAAATGAACTAAAAGGTCCCAACTTGCAATTTTTTCTAGATGACATTGTTATAGCTGCCGACTCAATCGACGAGCTAATTATCACTCTACAACAAGTTTTTGACAGGCTTAAACTTTTTAACTTCACTTTGGATCCTGCAAAATTGCAATTATGTAAATCTTCCATAACTTATTTAGGTTTCAACATTGATAGCAATGGTTTTTCTCCTTATGAAAATAACATAAACAAAGTTACCAAATTCCCTATTCCAAAAAATGTCAAACAAGTTCAAACTTTTTTAGGAATGACAAATTATTTTCGACATCTGATATTGGGTTATGCAGAAATTATCGCTCCTATTGTCAACCTAACTAGAAAAAGCACTACATTTTTTTGGTCATCTGAGTGTCAGGATGCTTTTGACAAACTGCAAAATGTAATCCTAAATAAACCCACCCTAAAAAATTTTGTTAAAGATGCTCCAATATTTTTAGTAACTGATGCTAGTAGAGAAGCAATATCTTCCATACTAATGCAAAAGGTAAACAACCAGTTTTATCCCATTGAATTCTATTAGAAAAAACTAACACCTGCTGAATCCAAGTATCCATCTATAAGACGTGAATTATTTGCAATATATGCTTCTGTTAAACATTTTAGGGAAATTCTTTATGGTACAACTTTTCAAATTTTAACAGATGCAAAAAGTCTAACAAATTTCATTCATATTGACAAACAACCTGATATTGTCAGCAGATGGTTATTATTTTTAAAGGATTTTTCATATCAAATGGTTTATTTACCAGGTATCAACAACCCTGCTGATTTTCTGAGCAGAGTCTATGATGATGAACAATTATCTATTAACAACATTAACATTTTTCAACCAAAACATGACTTATCTAAGAAAGTCATTCTCGAAGAACAGCAAAAAGATAGGGAAATTTTAGATATTGTTCAAAAGTTAAAGGACAAAGATAAGATAACTTCAGAAAATTTTTGTGTAAATAATGAGGGAATATTATTAAGAATTGTAAAAGTCACAAAAAGGGGTAAAAGTCACAATGTTAAAAGAATTTATGTACCTATTAGTTTGAGAGAGGCATGCATTGAAAATGCACATTTACCACATTTTGCTACACAAAAAACATTTAATTTCCTCCAAAGAATGTATTTTTTTCCTTCCATGTTTGCTGCTGTAAAAAAGTTTTGTCGTGCTTGTCCACAATGTTTAGCAAATAAACCTAAACCTGCTAAAACCATTCCAAAATTGATATCAAAAAAGAATCTTGCTCCTGGGGAGTTTTTAGCTTGTGATATCATTGGTAAATTGGTAGAAGTATTGATAACAATTTTTTAATTTTAACTATTTTAGACCATTATTCTCGCTATCTTGAGACATTTTCATTGGCAAATATTTCTTCATCAACTATAATAAAGTGTTTAAACACTTATTTTTCTCGTTTTGGAATTCCTAAGGTCATTCTAACTGATAATGGGACAAACTTTGTTTCCAAAGAAATTGAGGAATTTTTTACCAGTTTAAATATTGAGCATAGGAAAGCTTCAATTTACTATCCGGCTTCCAATGGGGCAATTGAACATACCCACAGGATACTCAAAGAAAGTGTTGCCGCGTTATGTGAAAAAACTTATGAATGGTCTCAAAAGATCATGTTATTTAAACTCCATTATAATGCCAGTACTCATAGTGTCACAGGTTTTTCTCCTGCAGAATTATTTTATGGTAGATCCATCAATATTCCCATGGAAAAGTTTTCAGATCCTATTTTAGTTGATCATTATGACAAATATGTACTTGAAACAAAAAAATGTGTTGGGGAGAACAGGAATTTAGTTGCTGAAAATGAGGATAAATACATTAAACAACATAAAAAGCAATTGAAGGGTAGATCAATTACAAAATTTAAGATAAATGATAGAGTGTATATAAAAAAATTTGAACAATCCTGGTGTATTATGAATCAACTACAAAGGTCCTTATGTCATTGAAAAGGCCTTTAGAAATAATAATTACTTAGTAAGAAATGAAAATACAAATTAAACTGCATATAAGTAAAATATTTCCTGCCAGCTAATTAATTTGTGTAATATAATAAAATGTTTCTGTTTATGTCTTGTACTGATATTCAGTGAATGTGAGAAGTGTGAAATTCACATTTGAGTTAGCAGCTACCTTCTATATGTTGTTTGCATTAATTGTTTGTTTCTTCCTCAAGCCTAGCTAACTTGGGGAAAATTTAGACTAGCAATGCATTACTGTATCCATTGTGAGATTGCATGAATTTAACCGTTCTGAATAATTTGGTAAAATGATAACACGCAGAAAATTATTTGATTGAGTGTTGTGTACACCATCATGGCAGTTATTTACAAACATCATTGACTGAATACAAAACAATGTTGGTTATTTTTTCATAATTTGAAGTGATCTGATATATTGGGTGAAATTCTGGGTGATTCAAAAGAAACTTTAATTATTCATTGCTGAAATATTATTTTTTATATTTATTCATAATGACTGCATCATGTATTGATATTCATGTTGATGACAGAAAAATACTTATGAATAATTGTCATCACATTTTATGCAGTGATATGTGTACAAGGTATTGAATTTTCTTCTGGCCAAAATATTTTAAATTGTAGGAATCATATTTTTTTGGGGGTACTTCATTTTTTCCTTCGAGGGGGGGATAATGTAACAAAAGTTCAATTTATTTTTCTTTTGCTACATTTAATTATTTAAATAATAAATTATTGATTATTCAAAATTCGCCTCAGTCAAGCCTTGAATAATATTAATTTCATTTTAAACGCTTAACTGTGGCTTGACTGTTTATCCGTGACTGAACTTGTCCCTCACTTTTAATGTAGGTTTGCACTTCATGCCATTTTTTTTTCAAGGGGGCTTACATTTATAATTTTCATTAAATTACGGGATTAATTTTTGTACTACAAATATTACAAAACACCTACAATTTTAATTAACAATTTGTTTTTAGTCTTTTGGTCAAAAGAATTCAAATGACAGCAATTTGTTTACACGTACTATATTCTACGGCGTAAACTTCCTGTCGTGGAATGCCTTGCCGTGTGCATTTTTTTTGTCAGTTGGTAACTTGATAGCGAAACAGTACGACGCGTCCCAGCAACGCTCCCCAGCATTGGAGATATTATGATGTCTCTTTTGACTGGGGAGGCAGTATTTTTTCAAAGCTTGTTTTCTTACATTTGTATTTAAGTTCCATAAGGCGGAAGTGATATGTATGTGTTGTTGATTATTCAAGAACTGGACGATTAATATTGGAATGCAGTCATCATCAAAAAATCCAAGATCTTGATTCCGAACGAATTTTTGTCATTTTGCTATTTCAACAGAAATAATCCTCATCTGGCTGCTCCAACATGAATAATTCGTTAATATTTTCAAATCGTATGATCTTCGTTTAATCCATAAGAATTGTTGATTCTTCAAAAGCTGGACGAGTAAGCATTGAAGGCAGACATCATCAAAAAAAAGAAAAAAATAAACGAATTGAAGTTGAATGAATTTTAACATATTATTATTACAACGGCAATCGTGTCATCTTACTAATCCAAATGAAGAAATGTTTTCTTTTTATTTATATTCGCATATTCTTCATTTATTCAGAATGAACTGTTACTTCTTATCAAGATGAACCGATTCAATGAATATTAAATTGAAAATATCGAACGATATTAAGTAGTGTCAACAAAGGAATGAATGATCAATTTTGATGCATCAAAGTGGTACTACAGGTTGTATTATTTTTATTTTCTAATGGTTAACCAAAAAATTATAACTTGAATAATGGCCATATAAAAATATTTGATTGTCCAAAAAGCTTATTTAACCATATATATAATCTAGAACTTGTTAATAAATTGAATTAATTTTAATTCAGTATTATGAATTTTTTCACATACATTTAATTGTGTTTATATTTCAGTAAACGAAGAATTAATTATCTTAAATTTTTTTTTTATATGCAATTAATTTCACAACGTGAATATATTTATGAAATTTCAATTAACATTTTTGATGTCTTCCATTATACTACCACTATACTCAATCCAAATCCGTAACATTAAGTTTTTAACATAATTGGTGCCGCGATAAAAAACATAAGTGTCATGAACTAAAAAAGTTAATTAGTTTGATTAAAGGTTTTCTGGATTATTGCGGATAATTGCATATATCATGTGATCATCCTGAATTTCATTCCATATATCAGTATTATAATGTGCTGATATTTTAATGAGTACAAAAAAAATTTTTTGAGGTAATTATCTGTGATGACTGTGATATTTTATTACAATTACAATTTGCATAAAATTTTAAGTATTTGATTTAAAAATGCCATAATTTAATTTTGGAATGCATTTCATGTTTTACAGGTTATTTTAATATATTTTTCACACATGAACTAATTTACTCTATTGTTCATTTTGTTTGAATGCATTTTGGAGGATTATTATTTGAATTTAATTGCATATTTATGTGATATATTTTTGCCTTAACTAAACATGGTTGACAATTTTTTACTTCCATTAATACCCACCTTTTCGGGATTAAAATCTGAGAATGTTAAAAATTTCATCCGTTGTCTAACGGATATTGCAACGTTAGAAAAATGGTCTGCACAAAATAAATTAATTGTTCTGAAGTTGCAATTAAGGGATAAAGCTTTTGATCATATATCAAAATTCTTAGATAAGAATCATGATGCAAAATTTGACAGTGTATGTGAAGAATTGACTGAGAAATTCACACACATTCAGAATTTTGAAACAACTCAAAGAGAATTCTGGGACATTTCCCAAAAACCTAATCAATCTGTTCAAGAGCTAAGCGAATTAATTGCAACTGCAGCCGATAAATATTTAAATCCTCATAATAATTGCTCTAAAGAAATTAATGATCTTCTCGAACAGACAAAACTTTCTAAATTTCTAAGTTCATTACGTCCTGAAATTCGGCTAGAAACAATGAAGTAGGGTCCGCCAACATTTTTTAAGGCAATAAAAATTGCAAAAAATATTGAATCAGCTTTGAACAATCCAAGCAATTTTGCTTGTAACTCTTAAGTAGAAATAAATGTCCTACTGCAAAGTCAGGCTAAAACTAACAACAAAATTCAAAAATTAACAGAGTGTGTTGAAAAATTGTAACAGCCACAAAATTTAAATCCTGCAGCACCATCCTTTCAGTATGATGTAAATGCCATTCAGGCCAATCAATTTGCTAATGTGCATGCAACACATTCTCAGCCAAATAACATGTGCAATAATGCTGCTAATGCAATTTCATGCCATATTTGTCTAAAAAACCACCTGACAACAAAATGTTGGTATTACCCAGGCAATTCTAGATATAATCAAAATTCAAACTATGTTCATAACAGGGGCAGATCCAACCATAGGAATTTCAATCAAAGACAGCGTGGCAGAGGTTTCAAACCGCATTTCAATAAAAACCAGTACAAAAGAAATTTAAACTAATAGGGGGTTTTCGACGTACAAATTTCAGCCATCTACAAAATTCGGAGACCCACAATTCTGTTGTAAACACTCAAAGGTGGCATAATCCTGAAATCAATGGCTGTAAGAAACAATCAAACACATCAAATAAATAAGTCAAAATTAAAAAACATCAAAACAGTAATAAATTACCAATAAAACCTAATAGTTGTGAGGAATCGACAAATAAAATACAACTGACTAATACTCAAAATGATATTCAGGATCACAATCAAACAAATGATAATGTTTCGAATCATCAACTCAGAGTTCTCATGTCTTGTACTGAGTCTGATCACTCATTACCCATTATTGAAGTCCAATTTGGGAACTTCACTTTTTTTGCTCTTCTTGACAGTGGTGCAAATGTGTCCATCTGTCAAACTGATGTTTTGGACAAGATTAGGGGTGAAATTAAAATAAATTATGTATCTCGTTCTGTGAAAATCAGGACTATCAACAATGAGCACATCCCATATTTATCTGCAATAGATATGAAATTTAAAATTCAAGGGAAATGGTTTTCCAATTTATTTTTTACTACAAATTTCAACTGGAATGCTAATTATCAACTTATCCTTGGTTACAATTTTTTCCACAGAAACAAAATAATACTTGATTCTGTAAACAAACGCCTAATTTCCGACAAAACTCAACTGAATTTTATAACCACTACTTCTAATAAAGACCAATCAAAAGTAAATGCAAATCAGTTACAAAGTCAACCAAACTCTAGTAATAAAAATCAAAATTCAACTACAATGCAAATTAAGGTTAAATCAGCTCTCAATGTTTCAATTAAACCCAATTCTTTTGAAATCATCAAAATTAAAATTCCAATTGAGGCAAAACTTTTCAAACTACTTTTATTTACTCCAGGAAAAATAAAAAACTTGTGTAATATCTGTGAATCCATACATTCTGCCAAAGAAGTTGATTTTATTTACTTAATCATTGAAAACAAATCCAACACAGACTTAATTATCCAAAAGGGGCAAAATTTGGGATCAATTCAAGAAATTTCTGAAAATGATATTAAAAAACCAAGTGAATCTCAAATTTTTCAAATCAACAATTTGAATTTAGAAGAAATATTACAATTGAGAAAGGAAGAATTATCTCCTAATGATTTTGATTTAAAACACTTAAATGAAGTTGACAAAAATAAAATGATTAAATTACTTATGAAGAACTACCCCATTTTTTCCAAAAACTATATTACATTAGGTTCTACTGATTTAGTCACTCCTGAATTCAAACTTTTGCATAACTTTACAGTTCAAACAAAACCTTATCCTATCCCAAAAATTGCTAAGAAATTTGCTGAACAGGAACTCAAAAAGTTACTTGAAGCTGATATCTTAGAAACTTCCAACTCAAGCTACTGTTTTCCAGTCATTTTCGTAAAAAAGAAACCCAACCTTTCTGAGCCGAATCAAGAAATGAAATTTAGAATGGTAGTTGATTTCAGACTACTGAATTCTATCACTGAACCATTTAAAGTATGTCTTCCTAAGATTTCAGATATAGTACAAAATATAGCTGGAAGAAATATTTATTGTGTTTTGGACTTAAAATCCGCATTTTTTCAAATCAAAATAAAGCCAGAGGATAGGGAAAAATTGGCATTTTGTTCTGAACTAGGTTCTTACCAGTTTAAACGTCTTCCTTTTGGTGCTCGCAATAGTGGATCATACTTTGTATCTCTATTAACATCTTGCCTAAATGAACTAAAAGGTCCCAACTTGCAATTTTTTCTAGATGACATTGTTATAGCTGCCGACTCAATCGACGAGCTAATTATCACTCTACAACAAGTTTTTGACAGGCTTAAACTTTTTAACTTCACTTTGGATCCTGCAAAATTGCAATTATGTAAATCTTCCATAACTTATTTAGGTTTCAACATTGATAGCAATGGTTTTTCTCCTTATGAAAATAACATAAACAAAGTTACCAAATTCCCTATTCCAAAAAATGTCAAACAAGTTCAAACTTTTTTAGGAATGACAAATTATTTTCGACATCTGATATTGGGTTATGCAGAAATTATCGCTCCTATTGTCAACCTAACTAGAAAAAGCACTACATTTTTTTGGTCATCTGAGTGTCAGGATGCTTTTGACAAACTGCAAAATGTAATCCTAAATAAACCCACCCTAAAAAATTTTGTTAAAGATGCTCCAATATTTTTAGTAACTGATGCTAGTAGAGAAGCAATATCTTCCATACTAATGCAAAAGGTAAACAACCAGTTTTATCCCATTGAATTCTATTAGAAAAAACTAACACCTGCTGAATCCAAGTATCCATCTATAAGACGTGAATTATTTGCAATATATGCTTCTGTTAAACATTTTAGGGAAATTCTTTATGGTACAACTTTTCAAATTTTAACAGATGCAAAAAGTCTAACAAATTTCATTCATATTGACAAACAACCTGATATTGTCAGCAGATGGTTATTATTTTTAAAGGATTTTTCATATCAAATGGTTTATTTACCAGGTATCAACAACCCTGCTGATTTTCTGAGCAGAGTCTATGATGATGAACAATTATCTATTAACAACATTAACATTTTTCAACCAAAACATGACTTATCTAAGAAAGTCATTCTCGAAGAACAGCAAAAAGATAGGGAAATTTTAGATATTGTTCAAAAGTTAAAGGACAAAGATAAGATAACTTCAGAAAATTTTTGTGTAAATAATGAGGGAATATTATTAAGAATTGTAAAAGTCACAAAAAGGGGTAAAAGTCACAATGTTAAAAGAATTTATGTACCTATTAGTTTGAGAGAGGCATGCATTGAAAATGCACATTTACCACATTTTGCTACACAAAAAACATTTAATTTCCTCCAAAGAATGTATTTTTTTCCTTCCATGTTTGCTGCTGTAAAAAAGTTTTGTCGTGCTTGTCCACAATGTTTAGCAAATAAACCTAAACCTGCTAAAACCATTCCAAAATTGATATCAAAAAAGAATCTTGCTCCTGGGGAGTTTTTAGCTTGTGATATCATTGGTAAATTGGTAGAAGTATTGATAACAATTTTTTAATTTTAACTATTTTAGACCATTATTCTCGCTATCTTGAGACATTTTCATTGGCAAATATTTCTTCATCAACTATAATAAAGTGTTTAAACACTTATTTTTCTCGTTTTGGAATTCCTAAGGTCATTCTAACTGATAATGGGACAAACTTTGTTTCCAAAGAAATTGAGGAATTTTTTACCAGTTTAAATATTGAGCATAGGAAAGCTTCAATTTACTATCCGGCTTCCAATGGGGCAATTGAACATACCCACAGGATACTCAAAGAAAGTGTTGCCGCGTTATGTGAAAAAACTTATGAATGGTCTCAAAAGATCATGTTATTTAAACTCCATTATAATGCCAGTACTCATAGTGTCACAGGTTTTTCTCCTGCAGAATTATTTTATGGTAGATCCATCAATATTCCCATGGAAAAGTTTTCAGATCCTATTTTAGTTGATCATTATGACAAATATGTACTTGAAACAAAAAAATGTGTTGGGGAGAACAGGAATTTAGTTGCTGAAAATGAGGATAAATACATTAAACAACATAAAAAGCAATTGAAGGGTAGATCAATTACAAAATTTAAGATAAATGATAGAGTGTATATAAAAAAATTTGAACAATCCTGGTGTATTATGAATCAACTACAAAGGTCCTTATGTCATTGAAAAGGCCTTTAGAAATAATAATTACTTAGTAAGAAATGAAAATACAAATTAAACTGCATATAAGTAAAATATTTCCTGCCAGCTAATTAATTTGTGTAATATAATAAAATGTTTCTGTTTATGTCTTGTACTGATATTCAGTGAATGTGAGAAGTGTGAAATTCACATTTGAGTTAGCAGCTACCTTCTATATGTTGTTTGCATTAATTGTTTGTTTCTTCCTCAAGCCTAGCTAACTTGGGGAAAATTTAGACTAGCAATGCATTACTGTATCCATTGTGAGATTGCATGAATTTAACCGTTCTGAATAATTTGGTAAAATGATAACACGCAGAAAATTATTTGATTGAGTGTTGTGTACACCATCATGGCAGTTATTTACAAACATCATTGACTGAATACAAAACAATGTTGGTTATTTTTTCATAATTTGAAGTGATCTGATATATTGGGTGAAATTCTGGGTGATTCAAAAGAAACTTTAATTATTCATTGCTGAAATATTATTTTTTATATTTATTCATAATGACTGCATCATGTATTGATATTCATGTTGATGACAGAAAAATACTTATGAATAATTGTCATCACATTTTATGCAGTGATATGTGTACAAGGTATTGAATTTTCTTCTGGCCAAAATATTTTAAATTGTAGGAATCATATTTTTTTGGGGGTACTTCATTTTTTCCTTCGAGGGGGGGATAATGTAACAAAAGTTCAATTTATTTTTCTTTTGCTACATTTAATTATTTAAATAATAAATTATTGATTATTCAAAATTCGCCTCAGTCAAGCCTTGAATAATATTAATTTCATTTTAAACGCTTAACTGTGGCTTGACTGTTTATCCGTGACTGAACTTGTCCCTCACTTTTAATGTAGGTTTGCACTTCATGCCATTTTTTTTTCAAGGGGGCTTACATTTATAATTTTCATTAAATTACGGGATTAATTTTTGTACTACAAATATTACAAGACACCTACAATTTTAATTAACAATTTGTTTTTAGTCTTTTGGTCAAAAGAATTCAAATGACAGCAATTTGTTTACACGTACTATATTCTACGGCGTAAACTTCCTGTCGTGGAATGCCTTGCCGTGTGCATTTTTTTTGTCAGTTGGTAACTTGATAGCGAAACAGTACGACGCGTCCCAGCAACGCTCCCCAGCATTGGAGATATTATGATGTCTCTTTTGACTGGGGAGGCAGTATTTTTTCAAAGCTTGTTTTCTTACATTTGTATTTAAGTTCCATAAGGCGGAAGTGATATGTATGTGTTGTTGATTATTCAAGAACTGGACGATTAATATTGGAATGCAGTCATCATCAAAAAATCCAAGATCTTGATTCCGAACGAATTTTTGTCATTTTGCTATTTCAACAGAAATAATCCTCATCTGGCTGCTCCAACATGAATAATTCGTTAATATTTTCAAATCGTATGATCTTCGTTTAATCCATAAGAATTGTTGATTCTTCAAAAGCTGGACGAGTAAGCATTGAAGGCAGACATCATCAAAAAAAAGAAAAAAATAAACGAATTGAAGTTGAATGAATTTTAACATATTATTATTACAACGGCAATCGTGTCATCTTACTAATCCAAATGAAGAAATGTTTTCTTTTTATTTATATTCGCATATTCTTCATTTATTCAGAATGAACTGTTACTTCTGATCAAGATGAACCGATTCAACGAATATTAAATTGAAAATATCGAACGATATTAAGTAGTGTCAACAAAGGAATGAATGATCAATTTTGATGCATCAAAGTGGTACTACAGGTTGTATTATTTTTATTTTCTAATGGTTATCCAAAAAGTTATAACTTGAATAATGGCCATATAAAAATATTTATTGTCCAAAAAGCTTATTTAACCATATATATAATCTAGAACTTGTTAATAAATTGAATTAGTTTTAATTCAGTATTATGAATTTTTTCACATACATTTAATTGTGTTTATATTTCAGTAAACGAAGAATTAATTATCTTAAATCTTTTTTTGATATGCAATTAATTTCACAACGTGAATATATTTATGAAATTTCAATTAACATTTTTGATATTTTCCATTATATTACCACTATACTCAATCCTACCCGTAATACATACAAACTTAACAAAGTCTTAGTTTGAGCCTGAGAAGTTTAACAAAATACATTATTAAAAATACAAAGCTTGGCTGATACACAACTTGGTTTCTAAAAGCCGACTACAAATCGTGAAAGGTTTAAGATTTTGGCGTTTTATTGTTTCATTCTATTTCGAGCTATCAGGTTGTGAGTTGAAATTATTACCCTTGAACTGGTTTTATACATAGCAGATTTGAGTACAACTTTTGTTTTACTGGGGAATTATACAATCTTGCACCTTCTTGTTAAAGTTACTTGGATGGGGGGAAAACTGGATGCCTTCATTGCATCTCCTCTCCAAACTTTTGAGTATACCTATTTATTTATCGATCATAAAACCGATTATAAAATTGGCAGGGTGGTTGCAACTTCTTATTTGTACGAGATTTTTTTAAGAAGTGTGTCTGTTCATAGTGGAGAAAGTTTCAGACTGATTTTTGAAGGGGTGGGCTTAATTTTAAAACTCTTCCTAGTGGTTTGGTATTTGACGGACAAGTGTCGATCACTTTCTAACTTTAATTATTATATGGGGTCATCCTTGGACCTGCCAAAAATAATGCTTTCAGAGCCCCTTAATATCAAATATCACGGCTATTAGCAATACATTTTAAGGGCCTGTCATGGGACAGAAAACTTTATCCAACAAAGGATGTTTTAGGCCTCTTTCGAGAACTTGAAATGGAAAATATACCTAACAATACTATTATACCAATTGTTACTAAAATATTATTATACATAGGGTGCATCATACATTTGTGCAAACTTTTAAGTATTGTTTGGAAAATATTTCGATTTGCGCAAATATTATCAGCTGGACGTTGGTTTTTTCCCAAAAGAGAATAAGAGTAGTACAAAGGTAAACGAAAGATGCAGTGAGTCATACTGAGACGTTTTGAAAATGAGGAAACCAACAAAATGGCTGGAAATGCTATAGTTAGCTTTTGTTATTATTTAAACAATTTGTTTTAGGAAGGTTTCCACAGTCATTTGTTAGATTAACTCGATTTCTGATTTTGTCAAGCATATTTTCGAGATTTATTATTTTTTTTTTGTTTATTTAAAGAAAAATTTCTCATGTAATTTATTTCTCCATGGAATGGAGCCTTATACCTAATGACGAGGAACTATTTTTTTAGCAAGTTGCTAACGTGTAACATCGGATGTACAGCAGTTTTTTCAGTTGACATTTGTATGTTTCTATTTAATCCCATATGTATCCATATTTTCCTTACATTTGCAGAATTTCTGCATACATTTCTTACGGGAGAAAACAAAAGGTTAATTTAACTTTACATTTTTAAAACAATCGAGATTTGATTAGTTGGAGAAAAATATCATTAAGTTTTATTTTGTAAAAAAATAACAATATAAAAATACGAAAAGCATATGACCTCCTTCTGACTTAATTATCAAATATTTCTGCATAAAAATATACGTATGAAAACAACATATGTATTTACGTTGAAATTTAAGCTCAAACACTTTTTTCCTTCCCTTTTTAATGGACTGAAAAAGGTTTCCTTAACATGAATAAAGAGTCTAATTAATGCGTTTGAGCCTTTTAAAGATATATGAACGAAGACATGTTATTTTTATATCTGACGCACATCTTTTCCCATATGCCATAGATGTATGCGAATACAGAAATAGCTATATTTGGAAAGCGGCGTAAGGAAATTAATGTATCCGATACATTTTAGAAATTAATATAAATTCTGTATACCTAAGCCTCAACCATATTTTACAACTATTAAAATATCAAATGCGTCAGACATAACAAAACATACCTTTATGCTAGCAAGAGAAGAATTGATTTTTCATATGCATAGATGTATACGAATACACAAGCAGCTATATTTTAGACTTTGTGCGGCGTAAAGAAATTAATGTATCGATACTTTCCGGAAAGGAATATAAATTTCATACACCTATTCCTCAACCAGATTTAACTATTAAAATATCAAATTCGTCAGACATAACAAAACTTACCTTTATGTACGCAAGAGAAGAAGGGATACCAGCAAGAAGATTAGATGACCTTTCATACACTACGACCAATATACACTTGCAGTGCCAAAATGAAAAAAACAAAGTTGTGTTTAGGTTATTATAGGTAAGGAAATTAATGTATCCGATACATTTTAGAAATTAATATAAATTCTGTACACCTAAGCCTCAACCATATGTTACAACTATTAAAATATCAAATGCGTCAGACATAACAAAACATACCTTTATGCTAGCAAGAGAAGAATTGATTTTTCATATGCATAGATGTATACGAATACACAAGCAGCTATATTTTAGACTTTGTGCGGCGTAAAGAAATTAATGTATCGATACTTCCCGGAAAGGAATATAAATTTCATACACCTATTCCTCAACCAGATTTAAGTATTAAAATATCAAATGCGTCAGACATAACAAAACTTACCTTTATGCACGCAAGAGAAGAAGGGAGTAGTATGATTTTGGCCACTTTTGGCCTTTTTATAACCCCAGATGTGACTATAGAACTTTAAAACTTATTTCTTAAAAAACTAACATACTTGAAATGTTGTAAATCTTTTTTCCTTTTTCATTTTTGTACTTTCTCTTAGCTGAAAGTTTTTTATCTTATGACAATAATTTTTCAAGCTTCTGTCTTGTAAAAGTTTTTCAAAATTTGTCTCATATGAAAGATTTTCCTCTTCACAGCTGGAGTGAAGAGTAATGATTGATTGAACCAAAACCTCGTTTTATAGATCAGTGTTATGAAAATAGATTCTGTTTTCTTTTTTAGTTCGCGGAGTGAGAGAAAACGGATGTGGTGGTTGTCTGCTTTCCGCTTAGCAAGGAAAAGCTTTGGATCATTGTCACACTATAGAGCGATGAATAATTTTTCAATTTTTTGAAAATGTACCAGGTGTTCTTGCACTAGAGTATAATGCCTATACGTTAACAAATGGATGTGCCTTCATTGCAAGAGATACTTATGATGTTAACGATCTTTTCATTGATATTAAAAGATTACACATTTCTATAATTTACGTTTGTGATAAAGGTACTTTGAAATATTTTGAACAACTGAATATTCCAATTCCTGTGCGATGTCTTAATATACCCGATGTTGGTTGTTGTCCTTTATGTGACAACTTATTCTGCCATAGATTCGTTGCCGTGTGTGGACTTAAACATCTTGTAAATTACAGAGTAAATATGATTCCTCATTTTTCAACATCTGTTATGCGACGTCAAACAATGCAGACTAATATTATGAATCTTTCTGATCAGTTTTCAGATGTAAAAATATAAATGACTTACGTAACACATATTATTTTGAAGTTCAGTTCATGTTTGAACATGACACACGATCTGTACTGTAAACATTTATTTTTCCATGAAATAAAAATACAAAAACATTTCGTTTCAATGATGTGACGTCAATTTTTGAAGAAATTTACTCTGTGGGGGTATATATACCACATTGAAAATGAAAACTTTGTGAGTTACATATTAAACGTTGATGAATAATATTATCTCGAGTTTAATTTTTTTAACATTTCGTTTCATTATGACAGTTGATTGGCATAATTTCGGTAAAGATACACAGTTATCTGATTCTATAATCAGAGAACTTAAAAATGTGATTGATTGGAAACTATATCGGAGTACCAACAATTGTCTGAGGAGCTTATAGCTGAGTTTAAAAATAGTGTTGATTGGTCATTAATTTGTAGATATAAAAAGCTATCAACAGCTTTCATAAATGAGCACAAAAGGTTTGTGGACTGGAAACTAATATCTAAACATCAGATACTTGATGATAAGTTCATGTTTGAAAATGCAAACGAATTAGATTGGAAAGAAATTTCAAGGCATCAGAAACTTAGTGGGGATTTTATTAGAAATCATGCTGCGGTTTTGGATATGTCATTAGTATCGGAACATCAAAAGTTGGATGAAAAAGTGATCCTTCAACTAGAAGATGTGCTGGATTGGGATAAAGTGATAATTCATCAAGATATTTCTGAAAACTTTGTCATGCGTGATATAGAAAGAATAACGTCTTGTAATGTGATGTTAAATAAGTACTTTTATGAAAATGTAATCAACACATTGTATAAAAGATTAGTTTTAAAATACCTTGCAAGTATATGTAAAAAAAATGTAATTAATATTGTTAATAAATGATGATTTATATTTCATTGTTTTTTTCCCCCACCACCATTGATGTGAATCACTTTAAATATTATATCAAACTATGATTGGTGTTTGAAGAATGAAAATGGATATTACAGTTACTTTATAATTTAAACTACAAAAGGAAAAACTTTAATGCATCGTGTTTCAGTTGTGCGAACGAGTTGGTTGATAACCTCCACAAGAATGCTTTTAAAGTTCCCTTCAACCATAATTATCTGTGGTCCGAGTCAGTGTGGTAAAACATATTTAACACGAATGTTATGTCACGAAAATATTTATGAAAAACCAATCAAAAAAATTAAATGGTTTATAGTGTTTGGCAAAACTGGTTTCATGAGGAACCAAACATAAAATTTATTCATGGGTTGACTGATATGTTTGATGAACCATCAGATTTAATTGTTATTGATGATTTAATGAATGAAATCGATAAAAATGTTTGTTCGTTATTTACTAAAAACTGTCATCACAAAAACGTAAGTGTTATACTAATTTTACAAAACATTTTTCCTAGGTGTAAATATTCGAGAGATATTTCTTTAAACTCTCATTATTTAATAATTTTTAAAAATAATCGTGATTCTAATAAGCTGCGAGAGTGGCCGTGAAGCGCCGGGAGTCGAACCAAGATCTTTTTGGTGGTAGCCGCATTCTTTACCGCTTTCCCAAAAGGCGCGCCCCCCTGGGCAGGAGCAAAGAGGGCTATTTGAAGGACTGACTCGCACCGCTACACTGCTTTGTCTCGCGAGGCAATCGTTTCCAAAACAAACAAATTTCTTATATATGCATATAAAAAGGCTACTGAAAGAAAATTTGGATATTTGCTTTTAGACTTTCATCCATTGACAGATGATCGATTTCTTGTTCGCGAATCTTGTTTTCCAGACATAAACGGCTTTTTTTACATACTTACACCTCAAAAATGCGAAATATAAAGAAACACTATCCATTACTTTCATTATTGTCGCATGCAAACCCATCACAAAGAGGTGCTATTTTAAAAACGGCAACTTTACCCCAAATACGGTGTTTGTGTGAAATATGTAAAAATATATTTGCTGGTAATATCCCTATCAAAATTAAAAAACTAAAAAAATATAAATCAGTCATTAGAGAACTTGCGAAAAGAGGAACAAGTCTGAAAAGACGAAACAAAATTTTAAATCAAAAAGGCGTATTTTTACCATTAATTTTACCATCAGTTCTTTCGCTTTTAGGTGGTGCAGTAAGTAAAATAATCGGTCAGTAAAAATGGCTGTAATTCCTTCTAACATTCTTAAGCATTATCAAACAGGTAGATCAGAAAAAATCATTGAAGATCAAATTGATGACATATTATATCAAAGTAAACTTCCTGATAATATGAAAGTAAAATTACTTTCACAGTTAATTACAAAGTATCACAAAATAATCAACACACCACAAACCCCGCTCCCGGTGACGTTAACAAATGGTAATCCTATCGCTGATGATAGTGGAAACACTGACATAAGGGAAAATGATGTCAGTTTTGATAGTGAGGACACTATTCATAAGGTAATTGATTTATTAATTCCACCTAGCCTTACAAAATATGTTCCAGTAATTAAAAAATCGCTAGAAAAAATAAATTACAACTGGAATGAAAATGGTGAATTAATGGTTGGTAACAAACCAATCCGCGGTTCACATGTTGCTGATCTATTTTCTTACATATTACGTAATCGAAAGGATGACAAACCTCCTACAGGGTTTGATGAATTTTGGTCTGGAATAAAAAAAGCATCAATACCCAAACAATTTATCAAGAGAAAAACATTCCTCAAGGGTTATTCATTAGAAGATGACAGCGATCTCGAGAAGAGTTTAAATCAATCGTGGTCTGGTTATTTTGTGAAGGAGACCACGAGATTATAAAGAGTCATTCAAGAACATTACCATCGTCATTATCATCATCATCATCAAGCTTCAACACGAAATGTCATGCGAGAAAAATAGGACCTTATAGACAAAGACAAAAGAAGATTAGGACTGAAAAATGGTTGACATTTTAAAATCTATGTACTATGACGTGAAAGATCCAGCATCTTTTGGTGGAATCGAAAAACTATCAAAACGAAGCAGATTATCTTCTTCAGTCACACAAGATTGGTTGAGACAACAAGATGTTTATACACTTCATAAACCAGTAAGAATTAACTTTAAGAGAAGAAAAACTCTAGCTTTTGGTGAAAACGATTTGTATCAAGCTGATCTTGTAGATGTAAGGCATCTGTCGAAGCAAAATGATGGTTATAACTTTATTTTAACTGTTATCGATGTGTTTTCAAAATTAGGCTTTGCTTTACCAATAAAAAATAAAAAACCTGAATCTATTGTAAATGCCCTCAAAATTATTTTCAAAACACATGTACCTAAAAATTTGCATACTGATAAAGGATCAGAATTTTTCAACAGACATGCAAAATTTTTTTCAGAAAACATCAGATTAATCATTATTATACACATTCATCAACAAAAGCTAGTGTTGTAGAACGTTTCAACAGAACATTGAAAAATAAACTGTATCGAATATTTACTCATCGTAATTCTTTTCGTTACATTGATGTTTTAAGTGATGTCATAGACAGTTATAACAACTCAGTACATAGGAGTATTGGTATGGCTCCCGCAAAAGTTACGCTTTTAGATCAGTCATCAACAATACAACATAAACGATTATGTTAGAATTTCAAAATTAAGAAAGACATTTTCCAAAGGTTACACACCAGGATGGAGTGAGGAGATATTTATCATTCATGAAAGATATCCATCCTCACCCGAAACATATAAATTACGTGATATGAAGGATGAAATCATTGATGAAAAGTTTTACAAAGAAGAACTACAGCTTGTGAAAAAGAGCTCTACAGACTTCTGGAGTGTGAAAAAATTTTAAAAACGAGAGGAGTAGGTGATAGAAAGAAATACTTCGTTAAGTGGACAGGGTTTGATGAAAAATGTAATTCTTGGATCAAAGCATCATGGCTGAAATAAAGTCAGATTTTTGTGTTACGCTCGCAAGCAATGATTGTATGACACTTTTTCCTGAAAATACCCAGTCACATTTTATTACTAAATTATCACCAACGTTGGTTCTTTTTGGTGAATGGGAAGTGGGGTTAGTAGAAACAATCATACCAAGAAGCTATTTCAATATAACAGAATTGAACAACAGCTATACTTTAATTCACGAAAAAGAAGTGGAGGATTATGAAGATGTTGAAAGGTATGAAATACCTTTATCACCACTGAAAGAAAAAGGGGGTACAATATTTGATGATTTAAATCGGAACATTCAGATCATTACGAAAACTAACGCTGTTTCTTTTGTTGTACAGGATAATGATGACGTTACTTTAAAGTTTTGGTATGAAAATGACTTTGAAGTTCAATTCGATACTGAAAAATCTGAAAAACTTCTTTATGTTTTGCATCAACCAATCAAAAACATGGTTGTAAGAGAAGACAGAAAATTTAAATACAGATTCACAGCTTCAAATTTAATGGATCAGTCATTTTATATTATAGATAAGAGAAATTTAAAGACACAATAGTTTTTAATTCCTTTTCAGGAACAAATTGAAAATGATAACAACATGACATTGTTTGATGTAATAAATCAAAACATTGCTGTTATTGCTAATACTGATGAAGTTAGTTTTGTTTATGATGTTACAACAAAAAATGTACACGTCAATATAAGTGAAAAATATGACATACATTTACTGATGTGAAAATAAGTCTTTTAAGAGATCAAAAGGTAAATCTAGATGTTCCTTCAATGAGGAAAATTATTTTTTCGGATGGGCTTCAACAACTTTTAGGATTTAAACAAAATGTGTTCAGTGAAGGTGTGCACAAAAGCTTTTACCCCATCGAGTTGGATGCAGGAATTACAGAAATTTTCTGCTATACTGATATTATTGAGGCACATAGAGTTGGTAGGATAAGCACTCCTCTGCTAAGAATAATTTCATTGGCAGGTGAAAAAGAATCAGGTTGTGCGTGTATATAACGACCCTCTATTCTTCAAACTTAACAAAAAATTCATAGAAACTATTGAAATTGAGCTACGAAGAAGCATGGGTTCAATGATAACGTTCACAAGCGGAAAAACGTTTATAATTCTTTCTTTTCGTCAAAGATGATGATATATAAGAAGGTGAATCAGTTTTAGTTATCATTTAATGTTCGATTCGTCAACTGCTTATATGTCAACATTGATGTTAAAATTTAATAATGCTTAGTGAGAGAGATTGTATACATTATTACTGTAATCAAGCTGGTGGTGGAGATTACTTTAAAGGTATTGCGCATCAGAGGGGGTATACACCATTTGGTGATATATTTCCTAAAGTTTCACCATTTCTTCTAAATGCAGTAAAATATGTTGGGAATCAATTATTAAATACGGGAACAAAAGTATTGGATGATGTGACGTCGGGTCAATCACTGAAAGGATCGACAAAAAGAAGATTTACGGAAACGATGAAAAATGTTCAAGGTGATGTTGTAAAGAAACTTCAGTCAGGATCTGGTATAAAAAGACGGTGTTTGCGCACGTTAGGTACTTCATCGAAAAAAATTTTAAAAGCAAGACGTAAGAAAACACGGAAACGTGATATTTTTTCTTGAATGATGGACGAAAGATCAATGATTTCGCTTAAGTCTGAACTCGATTTGTTTACAGTGCCGCCGACTCAGTTAGCAATAGAAGAGTCATCTCTTTTTGTTGTTCACCCAATTACATCAATTAACGATGATATTTCACCCATTGAATTTTATACTGAAGGAAACGGTCAAAATTATCTTGATTTTAGTTATACCTTCTTACACTTGACAGCATGTGTAGTAAAATCTAATAATGAGCTATTAGTTGATTATGGAGCAAACGATGACAAAGTTTCAACTATAAATTATCCACTAAATTCATGTTTTTCCCAATGTTCAGTTTTTTTAAATGATAAACAAATTTCAACTCAAGTTAACTATGGTTACCGCTGTGTGATTGAGGGGTTACTATTTTACGATCAAGCTGCTGAAAACAGTTTACTTTCAACGGGGTTGTTTATTAAAGATAGTGAGGGAAAAAGTGATACTGTTGATCCAACATTAACGACAGCAGCTAGAAATAACGCAATTGCAAAGCGATACCAAAGACTTAAAGGGAGCAAATTAATGGATCTGTATGGACTGTTACATATTGATCTTGCAAATCAGGATAAACTTATTCCTAATAGAATTAGTGTTCAAATTAAAGTTGAACGTGCAAAAAATTCTTTTATTTTATTGTCGCTTAATGATGGCTATAAAATAAAAAGTGCAACATTGCTAATAAGAAAAAGTTCAAGTGAATTCAAGCATTATGATTGCTCATCAAAAAGCCCTTGAATTCTCAAACTTTAAACTACCGATTCGTAAAATTGATATCAAATCATTTACTTTATCTGCTGGCATACAATCAACAACTATACCGAACGCTTTTATTGGCGAAATTCCTACTAGAATCATCATATCTTTCGTTTCAAATAAGAGTTATAACGGAAGCTATCAATCTAACCCATTTAATTTCAAACATTATGGTTTGAATTACATTTGTTTATCGCAAGAAAATAAAATGTTCCCAGATAAACCGTATGTTCCTAATTTCAATGACAATAGTTATTCTCGGATTTATTATTCATTATTTACCGAACTAAAATCTTATTATCATGATCATTTAGTAAATATTAATTACGATGAGTTTTCAACAGGCTTAACATTCGTAAGTTTTGATTTGACAAATGATTTTAGTGCAAGTGAGAGTCATTTAAATGTTATGCCCACATCAAACTTATCAATAGATGTCAAATTTTCAGCACCTTTACCAGAAACAGTTAATCTTTTGGTTTACTCAGAACATAGAGCAATAATTGAAATAGATAAATCAAGATCAATTTATGTTGATAAATAAATGGATACCATGACTTTATGGAAATATGGTTTAAAAGATGAGTACATTCAAAAACGATTGATGGGTGTGTTTGCATCGGATGATTTACCGAAGTTTAGAAAGAAACGTGATTTTTCTGTTATTGTAAATTTAGATCCGAAAAATAAACCTGGGAGTCATTGGGTTGCACTTCATTTCGAAAACAACAAATGTTTCCACTTTTGTAGTTACGGAAGTGATCCAAATGAACAAAACATAATTAACTTTATCAAAAGAAAGTGTGACTGTGTGGAATGGAATTAGAGTCATTTTCAAAGTTTGCAAATCACAAACGTGTGGGAAATTCTGCCTTTATTTTCTTAGTAAAATTTCTCGTTCAAAAAAAATGGATTTAATCAATAAAAAATTTAATTACAACGAAAATAAAGTAGAAAACTTAAAAAAAAAAAAAATCGAATATTTCTTCAACCTCAACAAAAGTACATTTGAAAAATAGGAAAACAATTTTGTCATACAATAAAACTTTCTGAAAGAGAAAGTACAAATATTTAAAAAGGTAAAATGATTTACATTTTTTCATATTCCACACAGGAAAAAAAAATAATGAGTAGAAGTTTAGTGATACGATAAAAACTTTCAGCTAAGAGAAAGTACAAAAATGAAAAAGGAAAAAAGATTTACAACATTTCAAGTATGTTAGTTTTTTAAGAAATAAGTTTTAAAGTTCTATAGTCACATCTGGGGTTATAAAAAGGCCAAAAGTGGCCAAAATCATACTACTGAAGGGATACCAGCAAGAAGATTAGATGACCTTTCATACACTACGACCAATATACACTTGCAGTGCCAAAATGAAAAAAGCAAAGTTGTGTTTAGGTTATTATCGATTCAATCTAATCATTTTATTATCTTTTGTCTTATATATGTAGTTAACTAAAACAGTATATTTTTCAGACTAATTTTTGCTTTAAGGAATTGCGTTGGACGGAGCCCAATTTTTCCTTAGTAGCTCTTTTAAGTTCTTTATACTAAATGAATTAAAAGCAAAAAAACATTCCGACAGCTCTAGTTTATGACGTCACTCCAATCGACACTTTCTTGGTACGCGAAAGTTTCAATTTTATCTCCCCTATAGGAAATACAGAAAAAGACATAAAAATAGAAAATAATATTGAAAAAGAAGATCCAATAAAAGAAAAAGTTGTTGGAAGATAGTAAACTAAGGGATAAATATAGGAAATTGATATATAGGAAAATAATGATATATATAAATCTAGGAATATACACATACTAACACGCCGTTTTTACTGTTTTACAAGCAGGATGTTTACAAACAACAATCTTGCATATAAATGCATTACCGATATAACTGTCAGATACTGTTTAAAATTGGCTTAGAACACATTGTTTGCAGTACAAGTCTTTTCATTTCTTGTAATTAGATATAAGTGTTCGACAAACATTTTATGAGTGAAAAAACTAATACCGCTATGAGAGTAAACACACGATGTGAAATATATTGAAACTTCTTCCTCTAAATATATGTGCCTAAAGCTTTGCTTTTCCACAATAGACTGCTGCGAATTACTTTATGCTCGAAATGTTTGTATTTGTTCATGTTCTATTTTACCCACTTGTTTAATATAGGGAGTCTTCTCCTATTGTAACCGCAATATTCGATATTAATCTTAGTTAGCAAGTGATAAATATTTTTTAATGAAATGGATAAGGAACAAATTGGTAATAAAAATGATGTGCTCGTGTTTCGGAGTTACGAGGAACCCTTCTTCAGTGTAAGATATGAAACACCATTTCGTGCACTGAAGAAGATTCTGCATGTAAATTTTAAATACGTATACGCAAATTAAAAATCAACATTAGATACAAATTTGCACAAATAGCAATAAGTATTGAAGACGGGTTACAAGGAACTTCTTTTCCAATGTAAAAGACTCAATGAGAAAGACAACCGACGAAAGACAATTATTTCATCCATAAACTCATTTTTTATGTATAAGCTCCATGTATGGGGGAAACTCCATGTTACCCCAGAACACGTGTTATGCAATTGTTATTGTTATTTGCATATCTAACATGGGCTTTATTTCTCAATATTTCTCCCAAAGGTAAACTTTTTACAGCTGTTTACTTCCTTAGTGCGTTACAAACTTAGGTTTTACAACAATAGGAACATAATTAACATTTTCTAGATAAAGTAAAACAGCATTTTCTATATATTTTCCCCTCTTCCTTCATATGAGTATAAACAAATTAGGATATTTTTTGGACTTTGTCTTGCGTTTGCTTCATATATCCCTGTATGTAAAGAAAAAAATCAATGCAAAGGTAAAGTGATTTTCTCTCATAACACTCGCGTCTTTAATAAACTTGAACTCGGATACAGGCCATAAACTGCATTTATTGTAGTTAAGAACTGAGAACAGCCTTCACATCTGTTGAAGATAGTAATTTTTCCTTTTATAGATTTCCTTATAAGTATATATGCTTGATCAATTTAAAGGTGAACTGCATAGTTGACGATGGATGATGCTATGTATGACATATGTAACAATTGAACTGCAGTCTGTAGCATAAAAAATAAATTGCATTTCGTTTTTTAAACCTAGGGCAGTGAGATTGTATTCATTAGTGATATTTTGACATTTGTAAATAATAAATTTTAATACGTTTTCCAATTATGCTCAAAATATATACGTTAAATACAATAAAAGTGTAACTTGGAAATTTTTTTCGCATACAAACTAATTAAGATATATTTAAAAATATTATTTTTTATAGTTTACTGTAACATTGCGCAAAAATATTACAGCATTGCTTGAATGATTGAATTTCAAATTGATATAAAGCAAAAGGTACCATTAAAAATGCATAAGCCGTTTACAATACTGTTTCGTCCTTAGAAAAAACTTACTGATTGCAACGATACGTAATGTAAAAATACATGCATTTTAAATAACACAATAAAAGCATTTATTTTATTTGACACGTAAAAAAAAGGAATGATTTAAAATGAAAAACTGATAAAATGGCAACTATGCAATGTATGTCTTTTAAAATATTAAAACATTTTCAACTTTATAAACGCTCATAACTATAAATGGCTAATGGACACATTGATGCATTTTCTCAAACTACAACTAAATTTTTTACTAATCAAAATTCCTGTCTGAAGTTCAAATATTTCCATGTTTTCTATTTTTATCTCAAATATTTGTGGGGTAAATTAAGCAATCAGTTAGCTATGCAGAAATTTCCTTTAATGCGGTGATGTATTAGTAAAAATAACACGAAAATAAAACAGAATGTTGAATTACACGAATTTACGACTGTATTAAAATACTTTCTTATGAACATAAGTGTGAATAATTGGTATACTCCAATTGAGTTTTCTTTGTTAAAAAACTTGGAAGACTTATTCACGGCTTACCTGTGTGAAGACGTAGGACGACTAACAAAGGTTCTTGATTGCGCTCAAAACAGCTTAGAATAAGGTCCAAATTTACGTTAAAAATTTCAAACACGTTTATCATTTTAATGAATTCCTTTCTTCAATGCTTGAAAGTGAAGAAACGTAAAAATAGGGGAATATAATTCTTTTTTTCTCTTTTAGGCCCTTTCTACGATTTTTTCCTTATCAAGCACAAGCACACAGACACACACATATATATATTTAATAAATAAACAAACATTCAAGTTACGGAAACTGGTTTCAAGGTTTCAGGGCTATGGTGTTATTTTCCCAATCGTAGAAGTTGAGTATGTAAAAAAAAAAAAAAAACGAATACATCTATAAAATTGTTTTAAAGTGATAATAATAATGCTATTAAAGACAAAAAGAGTAACTTTGATCCACAATTTCTGTATTTTTAACTGCTCACTCATATTTTAATAGTATTGTTGTATTCACTGGCATAAAACTGAAGAACACCTAAAGTCACCAAAAATTAAGAAATAATAATTATATAAGTATAAATAGAAAAGTACGAATATAATTGAACCCAGGTTCAAAGTTATCCTGCTATTTAGGATAACTTTAAACCATGTTGGAAATGTTATTTAAAAAGAATTATTTAAATAAAAGTATTACAATTGTGCAAATTTGAACCAGAGAAATAAAATTCATAAATATTTAACATTGTTAGTATTCAAATATAGCTTTCAAGGAGTGACTTCGGAAGTACTAAAAGCTACAATTATCTGTATAGTGTTGCAAACTTACTTCGTAAAATTAACCCCTTGAGCAGGAATGACGAGTAGCACTCGTCCTGCTTAAAATTAGCCAAAACGGACAATGACGAGTAACACTAGTCATGAAATTTGTAAGGCAAATATGGCTTTAAAAAAACGGCAGTCGTACGTAATGAAGAATCATTGTTTCAAATTTGATGGCTATGCAATTATATTTGCAGCTAAACTTTTCCGAAATTAAATACTTTTTTAATTCCGCGCGCTTCGGATTAATCTCCAGGTTAAGGGGTGAAGAGCGAAAAACTGATTTGTTACCTAGCTCGCAAAGTGTAGCACTGGACCTTTAAGTTTTTTTTCAAAGTCAAATATACTAAAAAATATGAAGTGGCGCAAAGTTACCCCAATGGTTGTAATAACAGTAATTATTTTTAAAATTTTATAGAATAAAGTTTTAGAGTACTTTCTCATATATTCTCAAAACAGGAGTTCGAGAAGAACAATTGCGGAAAATAGGTAATACTAGCTACAGGTGGATGTTCTTCATCTAGAAGCTCACTCTTTTGCATTGAAAAAGGGGTTTCTTATAGCCCCGAAACAAGCGTCTGCAATTTTTGCAGATTTTATGCTTACGTTGATTTTTATTTTTACTTTGTAGCACAAAGGTTTGCTTTTTTTTCATTATGCTTTTGTTTTAAGTCTGTTATAAATGTTTTCTGTTAGGGCTGATGTAAAATATTCATTCTAAATGAACCAGCAAGAATACGAAAAATAGAAGTAGGAAAAAGTTCTAACGGAATTGTATTTTTCATTGTTTTAGAAGAAAACTATTAGAAAATTTAATAGGTAAGTTATTTAAACGAAAACAGCGAGGGATGAATTCAAAAATCGCTTGAGAATTGATTTTATTCTGTGAATTAGTACATTTCTTATGTTTCAGAGTTTCATTAAAAGAAAACGAACATTTTCTTAATGATTTTTTCTCTCGAAAAGTCTTAAAAACGAGATTATCAAAAAACGTGCTACTGCTGCACTAGAATTTCAATTTAATGTGTTTTTCTAATAGTAGAAAACCTAATTTCAGATTTTTTGATTTTAATGTTCATCTTAATGTAGTGAAAAAAGGAACGAAAATTTTACTAACAAATCTTTAAGTAAGACGCTGAATTCTGTTGACGATTTGGTTCTTCAGAAGTTTGTTTTCAATTTCTGCATATTTTAGTAAACTACAAAAACCATTAATCAAATAAATCACATTAACGAACAGAATGTTATTATGATTGCTTGAGATATTAAAAGGTATTATTATTCCAAAAAGTTCTAAATTAATTTTCTGAAGATTTAATGAAAAAAAAGCCATGATGCATGTTTTTCATATAACGTTTTAAAATTTACATAAGTCTAACAAAACTGTAATTATGCTGCAAAATTTCCTGTGAGTTCACTCGTCCCTCTTATATTTCTTTTAAGATGAATGTGATAAATTCTTTTTTAGTTAACAAAATTTACATGAAACTTATGCACTTGTTCTTCATTTAGGAATGGGGAGAGAGGGAGCGAAGCGATCATTTGTTATACTCCTTGAAGTGTACAATATATGAGAAATATAACTTTTTCATGATTTTTTTCCCTTGAAAAGTTTTAACAGCGAGATTATCATAAAACACTGCTGCTGCTGCACTAGAATTTCCATTTAATGTGAATAGTAACATTATATAAAATATTGCTTGTTGAATATGTGCAATGTAGTAATGTTTATTATCTTTCGTTAACTTTTAGGGGGTATTCTAGTGTAGAATTTTGAAAAAAATCGAATTTTTTTTTTCATAGTTCCAAAGTTTAGACATTTAAGAATATGCCGTTAAAAGGATTTTTCAAAATTCCTATGATTTCATGAGTTATAGCCGTTTTAGTGACGTGGCATCGGTTCCGGTCCGACCGCTATAAGTCAACAAAAGACGGTAGGCGTTCCCGAGTCCCTACGGATGAATATCCCTCATAAAATCTTTATTGTATAGTATCCCTTTTGAATCTTTATTTAATTGAAGGAAATAGAAACTTGTTTTGTTGGAATATTCTCCTTTTAGATTTATTTTAAATTAGGGTTTTGAACCAACCTTCGTACCAACCTTCGCAGGTAGTATTTTTAATGAAGCATTTATACTAATATACTACATACTAAAAATCTTAGATGATCTGTCGATCACGATTGGCCCAGAAGCTAATGCTTTTGCAGCAATACGGGACGAAGCGCGTATCGAGCGCTCGGAACTCCAGACTTCAGAGGCGTCAGAGGGGGGTAAAACTGCTCGTCTTCACCAGAGAACATCGGAGAATGAGCATTTTGAAATAGAGGAAGGTTTCTTATATGGAGTAGGAATCGACGATTAAAAATATGTAAGTATTCTGTACCATTCTATAAGTAAAATTGCCGAAAACTTGTCTCAAAATTTTGAACGTTTTTTTCTCGAAACTACTTTTTTCGAGTTGGCGGTAAGGATATCTCGAGTTCTAATGGACTGATTTACTTCAAAATTGGAGAGGATGTTCTTTATACACCCAAAACTATAACTTTTCGTTTAGTATTTTTTAAAAATTCGGAATTGTTAAAAAAAATGCCAAAAAATTTTTTTTTTCAAACAGCCGCCATTTTGAAAAAAAAAAAAAAAAAATTTGTTCAAGGGTCATACGATAGCGAAATCTATAATAATTAAGAATCCCGTTTGTTTTTTTATTTTTCAGATCACCAGGAGGGTTGGAATAATGCACACCAGGACACTCTTTTTTTGGACTGCCCTGCTCATAACTTTGTCAATTTCAATTTTTTTTGGTTAATTTTTGTATGTAATAAGAAAACATTAATAAACAAATGATACAAAAATGGATACTAAAAATATTTTTTGTTTCCTTTGTACAGCGCTTCAAAAACTGGGCGAAATTCATGCCTCTACACTAGAATACCCTCTTACGAAAATTGAATTCAGCAGAAATCTAAGTATAATACTAAGAGCAATTACTTTGTTTTTATTTTCGACTGTAGCCAACATTGTGTGAATTTCTGACCTCTATTTCCGGTAAAGAATTCTCTAAATGCTCGACTTTTACTTTTTTATCTCTTTCAGCTTACTGAATATATTAGTTTTAAGGTTTCTCACTCACGGTCTATTTCAAAAGTTATAAAATATATTTGTGAAACAAAAAAGAAGTGGGGGGGGGGGGGGGGGGAGAGATCAATATACTCTTATGCGGGAGCTGGAGTATTTTTCTCCTTGTCTTATAATTTCGCACATAATTATTAAGCAACTTTCCGTACCCTGGTCAAATTAAAAAGTAAAAAAAATAAATAAATGTGTTGTAAGATTTAAAAAACAAGCATACTTTTTGGATTAATTTTGCAAATTTTTTCCGCTGTGCGGATAATGAAAGCTGTACTCTAATATTTTGAAATTTATATTAGCGTACAATTTCGTATAATTATTTCGTCACGTTGAACAATTTTTTTCTTCTGTCCATTTCAAAATTTATAAAAATAACTGTATTCGTGGCATGAGAAAATACAATTTTTTTGGTCTCAACTTGCGAGCTCAAACTGCAGTGAGGAGCATAAAGATTCTGTCGCCAGTCTAGAAATTTCTCACCTAATAATCTAGTCATGGTGGTCAACCTGGCCATTCTAGAAATTAACAGAAAAAAACCATATATATCTTTTGCTCCATCCTCGTGCACACTTCTCCGGGTTCAAAAAACATCTATGCCGAATTTGGTAGATTTAAGTTCAGCGAGCTGTTCTGTAGACCGAGCTGTTTCTGGAGCTCTTCAGCAGATACACAAGAACATTGTACTTCATTAGTAGTAGAGACAAATGACAAAAAACCACGTGGTGGAAATAATTCAATTTCTCCAAAATTATTAAAAAAGAACGATCGAATTTCGGAAAACTGGCTCCGAGGTGCACATCCTCAGGATCCAAAAAATATCTGCACCGAATTTGGTAACTTTAGGTTCAATGGTCTGTTCTGTAGACTGCCAACACATACACAAACACAACCGAACCTTGTGCTATATTATGAGCCGCGTTCATAAAGTAAGGGCCGTTTGGTCACAGAAAAAAAAAAACTCATAAGAAACAAATTTTATTGTCATATTTAGTTAGGTACAAACTTACTTTACTTCTCTCCATAATCGCCGTTCACTTCTAAGCATTTTTCGTACAGCTGCACCAGCTTCTTTAACCCCTCTGCATAGAAGCTTGCCGCCTGCGAGTTGAACCAGTTGACAACGACGTTTTTGAGTCCCTCTTCGGTTTCAAAACGCTGAAAACTGAGCCACTGTTTAAAATGCAAGAAGAGGAAGTACTCGTAGTCGCTAGGTGCAAGGTCGAGACTGAACGGTGGGTGGTCAAAAAGTTCCCAACGAAAATCTTGAATCTTCTCCTTGGTTTTGGCAGCAGTGTGAGGACGCGCGTTATCGTGGAGGAGGATTTTGACAGATGAGTTTCCCACGGCGTTTGTTTTGGATCGCACGTCTCATTTTTTTGAACGCACTTCACAGTTGGCGGGATCAACGATTTTCGCGGCCATTATTCTTTGCATTCACGGACAACAATACGACTTCAGAATCAAAACAAATGACGCTGTAGCTTCGCAATGAGCCAGTAGATGGCGCTGCAGTAGTAAAACTGCTCCGAAGCACCATCATTTAAATATAAGCAAACGGCCCTTACTTTATGAACGCGCCTCGTATTAGTAGACATACTCGTATTTGCTTGTAGGTTTACTGATAAATATCAACTGGCCAAACTTGCAACCATAGATTTGCAGACTGCTAGCTCCTCGGTAAAGAAGTATTATCTACTTTATGTCAGTCACTGTAGGTCTAAGAATATGAACACAGGAGAGTCGAAAACATTTGGGCTAGAAAATTTATTATTTCATTAAAGTATTTAAACACTTTATGTTTTCACTTTTTTCTGCTTTGTTTTATTACTTACAATAAGTTAATTTTCCAATGTTTTCTTTTAAAAAAACCCAGATTTATTGAATACACATACCCATTTATATATTACACAATTTACATGAATATTAAGGACATGTGTGTACATATGCATAATATCACTGGAATATACGTATACACATGGGGCCGATATCTATACAAATTCTTGTATTAGGATAAAACAAAAGGCTTCTTAAAAGGATCATACTACTCAAAATGAAACAAACATAATCTCATAATTTAAGTTCCAGATATTTTCTTTTATATCGCATGTCTTTTATAGCTGAGTTTTAAATGAGACCTTTTATCAAGCAAAACAAATGTCCCGTCTTTGAATTGCATCTCAGTTAGAGTTTCTTCTTTAACTTTTAGTTAGTAAAATTTGAATCAAAATGGAATAAGCAAGGGAAACCAGAGAAACTTTATTTCACATTAAAGAAATGCTTAGGGTTTTATTTGGATTTCAAGACTTGAAATGCATTTATAGTGAAAGATCTTTAAGCTTCTTTAAAAGTAATTTGACTTTTTCATTTACACTTAAAACATTTGTGCAGATCCAGTCAGTAGAAAATGCGAGATAAAGTTTAGCTCATTAAAGAATGACATAAGAATATATTTAAATTTGAAAAAAAATTAAGTTACGCTTAAGAAATTTCGAGTCTGTATAGTTTATATGTTGTCCTTCGTTTTACCTATAAAATGAGTTTTTCTTCCTTCTTCATGCAAAATAAATATATTATAAAAATATATCTAAAGAGTTATTGGCAACTCGAAAAAAATTGAGGAACTTTAACTTTAAAGTATTTACGATGAAATTATTCAAAGGATAATGGTAGGTAATGAAACATAGGTTTAGAAAAACCCTTATATTAACGCAACGCTAATAAAATAGTCTAAAATGTTGAAGGGAGAAATGAGTTAATTCACAAGAGACGTGGATAAAAAACTACTTTGGAATTACGATTGAGATGTCGAAATCTGTCACGTGAGACTTTGGATATGAACGTTTCTTACGATATCCAGAATCTTGTCTAACTCCGGACATATTGTGCTTTAAAGATATACATTTTTTAATTCAGAAAAGTTGCATGGCAACAGAACGTTATGTTTGACAGCATACGAATTATTTCTGTGATAGTGATAAATCCTGACTAAAATATTTTAAGCTCTCTATGAGCGAGCGAAGCGAGCTCTAATGGTGAAGAGATCTGAAGAACGTACGTAAGCAGTTTCGGGGGTTGGAAAACGGTAGCGAGCATGAGGCGGTAGTCTTTCAGTGTTAATTTCTCTTAGTACAGCGATTTGTTTACTCGTACATAAATTTGATTTTTTAAATATTTTAGTATAATATTATAATTTTTGTTATTTAATTGCTATTAATATCTCTATATTTTTCTTAGTAATACGATTTCTTTACTTGCGATGTAGTCTTTGTTAATGTTGAGTAGCTATAAAAAATCGTTTAAAGCACTTGACTAGATTTCCTGGATGAAAAAGTGTGTGTTAGGAAAATTAAGTTTAAAATCACAGCAAATTTTGAACCATATTTTACGCATGACTTCTTTCTGCAGCTTTGTTAGTTTTAACATTAGCATATTTATCGAAAAAAATTCCTAAGCAACTTCAAAAATAAAATAATTTTGATAACATCGACGGATTTTTCTTTTTCCAAGCAGGGAAAAAAGTTTTATTCCGAGACAGAATTTACTTCTTATGCATATATTCTGCACTTGATTTGCTATTAAATAAATTTTATTAAACTCTTTACTGAGAGCTAATTCAAATATCGTCCCATAAGAAATAACATTTTACTTCATTTCCAATATGACTTAATTGCAAAAACAATACGCCTTAAAATACTTTAAGCATTCCCTTCTTAATCCAAAACTTTCCGCAAAGAAGAATTTAAACAGAACAGCGAGTACATTTGCATTGAAGTCTTCACATAGCGATAACAGTTGAAGGTTGTATTTATCTTTGCTCATTTAAGGTTGAGTTTAATTGTTTGTACGACGTGAGGTGACTTAACTAAACCTCAAGACACGTGGATATTTTTTTCTTTAGGTTTTATACAGTTTGTTAGGATTGTAATGGAAAACTTAACTTTTACTTTTCTGAAGTAAATTTTGTTTCACTGCATTTTTTTTATACAAATATATTTTATATTTTATTCATAAAAATAGCATTATGTCAAATATGATATCAGTCTATATGTATGTTAAATTCTCTCTTGAGTCAATCTTTGAAAGTTGGAAGCACGGCTACACGAATTTTCTAATATACTTATTTACATTTAAGATAAGTTTTCTGCCATAAAATAATGTCCGCTTAGAAGTTAATTAGAAAAAGATACAGCTATAGTTAGACTTTAACGTTTTCAAACTAATGGCCTTACTTTTGTGGATTCTGCCTTATTAAAAAATAATTTTATTCTTTTCTTTTCTTAAAAAACTGGTTGCCTTGAGACAAAATAAGTAGAGTGTAAGATGTGAATAAAATAAATACAAATGTAAACAAAATAAGAACAAATGTATACAAAAAATGTAAAAAAAAAAAAGTATAGAGCCATATTGCAAATTTTTCATGAGAGCGATATTTTCAAAACATTTGAATATGTTTCTTTATAACAGTAAGCAATTGTATTCATGTCTATCGAAGGTTTTCAGTGTCAAAAATTCATATACACTGCTGGCCACCGTAAATGCAACACCCTGAAGGAAGCGTGCAAATAATATGAAATTTACAACATGCATTAGTGGAGGTGAGATATGCAAATGATTCGAATTTCAGCGCAAACGCAGATCACGCACGCCTGTGGCGCCACCTGTAAGCGCTTTTTAAGGTTTGGAGATTTCGACGATTTTAAGTACGAAAATTGTGTTTTTCTTGGGTTTTTTTCTAAGAAACAATCAATTATGCCTCGTAGTAAACAGTGATCATCTTTTGATCAAGTATCCGAGTTCTACAGAGGAAGGATAGTGGCCTACCGAGATTGCGGATTATCTTTCAGGGAAATTGGTTGTTAGTAAACAACAGTAATGTGGATATGTGATCGCTGGATGCAGGAGGGTATGACGGACCGACGTGATCGATCGTATCATTGCACCACTTCACGTGATGACAGGCATATTGTGAGCATGGCAATGACGGATCGCTCAGTCACATCACGAACCATAGCACAGCAGATTCAGTCTGTAACGCATCATCCAGTGTCTGCGCGTACCATTCGACGCCGACTCCGTTTGCAGCAGAGTGGTCTGTCCGCAAGACGTCAATTGCTTCGTCTACCCTTGACGCAGAACCACAGACGTCACCGCCGCCAATGGTGTAATGAAAAAAGGATGTGGACGGCAGAATGGAATGAAACTGTCTTTACTGACTAGTCACGCTTCTGTCTGCAACACCACGATGGTCGGATTCGAGTCTGGAGACACCGTGGAGAGAGGATGTTGAACAGCTACGTTATACACCGCCACACTGGTCTTGCACCGGGTATTATGGTATGGGGCGGTATTGGATATTACTCTCGCACTCATCTAGTACTCATTGCTGGTACTCTAAACAGCCAGCGCTACAGCTCCGAGGTGTTGGAGCCAGTTGTCCTTCCTTACTGTCAGGGCTTGCCCATAGCCATATTTTAACGGGATAATGCGCGACCACACGTGGCACGCATTGTCCAAGTGCTCTTCGTCAACCACCAGGTTGAATTGCTTCCCTGCCGGCTCGCTCTCCGGATCTTTCGCCGATAGAAAACAATCCATGGTCCATGGTTGCTCAACGATTGACCCAGAGTACATCCCCAACTGCCACACCAGATCAACTTTGGCAACGTGTGGAAGGTGCTTGATCTGCTGTACAGCAAAAACACATCCAAAGTCTCTTTGAATCAATGCCGAGGCCGAAACCAAAAGACAATTTAGTAATAGTAGTATTAGAATGTTGATTTCTGGCGCACATTTTGTACTGGTTGCGGTGGCTGTACTGGCCGTGATGTCTGTACTGGACGCAGTGGCCGTGATGTCTGCGTTGGATCTCTCCAGCACACATTTCCTGGTGGTTTTGAGATCTCGATTTCTTCGCTTCGTGGATGGTTCTGGGAGGTAGTAAGCTGTGTCTCGGTTGATCGGTTTCAGGTTAATTGGAGCGTGTCGAGAGAGTGTGCGTGTTTGGGCGTGTTTTTCTTTTTTGTGTGTGCGGAGTTTTGGTTTGAGTTTAGAGGGAAAGGAATGTTGATATTGTCAATCAGACATGTTTTGGCGTTTGATTTTTTGTTTTTTGATGATGAAAGCACCTCGACGGCTATATAAAGCGTGTTGTATGGTCGGAGGATTCACATTGCTGTTCATTTCGATCGCAACTTAGGAATAAATTGTTTATTTCTTTTTTCTTAGGAGAGAGCGGTAAAAAGAGACGAGAGGTAAAAATGAAAGTGGATTATGACTATCAATTGGTCAACCATGTTGACTGAAGATATTATTCGTGAGCTTCAAGAGAATGTCGATTGGAAAACAATTTTTCGTTATCAGAAATTGAGTCAAACTTTTATAGCGGAGTTTAAAGAGAAAGTCAACTGGGATTTAATATCCCAATATCAGCATTTGGATGAGGGATTTTTTGAAAGTTATTCTCATTTGATAAATTGGTCATTAATTTCAAAATATCACCAGTTGAGCGATCGTCCTATGATAAGTCATGCCGATAAGTTAGATTGGAAAGTAATTTCGCAATATCAAGTGCTAAATGATAAATTTATTTTAGACACTTCGGAGTTACTTGATTTATCTTTAGTTGCAGAACATCAAAAACTCAAAGAAAAAACTATTGCTCAGTTAGAGGATGTTATTGATATGAATAAAGTATTTACGTTTCAAGAATTATCCGAAGAATTCGTTCTACATTATATAGATCGCGTATCTATTTGTAATGTGATGTTAAATAAGCACTTAACGGAAACAGCAGTAAATGCTCTGTATAAGAGATTAGTTTTACAATATCTCGACCACATTTGCAGTAAAATGTAATTGTACTGCAACGAAATAAGTCTCTTTTTTTCTGACATTTTCTCTTCTGCTCAGAGGAAGGGAGAGCGAGAAAAGAGATAGTTATGCTTTCTGTAAGTGGATGCTATGGATGGTTTGCATCTTCAGATGAAAATGGTTCTGATGTTGTTTCATTTGAAAGACGATTATATGAATCATTACAACTTAGTTTTTATGATGTTATGAGGTATTGGATATACAATCCAAATGCATATATCACGTATTTTGTTACATTGCACGATAGTGAAGTCGGAAAGATCTTATCTACTATGACAAACTGTGACTCGTTGTATGGATTTATATATGTATCTCATCTAGAAGAAGAAAATTTTGGAAACCTGATTGAACATTGTTCTGCTTTATATAAAAATGTATTAATTTGTTCTTCTATTGCACGAGCGCATTTTTATGAACAAAAAATGACTTGTAAGCAAAATTATGAAATTTGTTATTTTAAAACTTTAAGTTATGAGTATTTAATTAACAATTTATCTTGTGATGAAACTGATTCATGAGTATGCATTGTTGTTTTATTCCATTGTAATCGAAGATTGTGTGAAAACAGATAGAACTAATAAATATCTCTTTGTTTTTGTGTCTTGTATCTGAATATATTTTTGTCTCCTATCTTTTTTTTTGAAGGACAATTCAGTGGAGAGTTTAAGAGTTGGACAATGAAATGAACTTTCGCATGATTAAAAAATCAGATTTGCTTTTCTTTTCGATGAATGGATATCCTTGAATCGAATCAATCACATGCAGAGAAGAGGGACTACTTATTATATGTTTCAATCACGTTTTGTCGGTGGGGTTTAGATTTTTAAAGATGAGAATGAAACAAAGTTAAGAGCGCAAGATTATTGTTTGAAAGGATATATAAATTAATGATAAAAATCTACCGTCGCGACTTCTTTAATTGCATGATTGACCATGCAAAATGAAAAAGTCCTCTTTGGAGGGTAACGTACGCTCCCAAAGAGATAAAATAATTATAGATGTAAATTTTTCGTTATGGTAAAGGAGAGGCTTTCATTGAAAGTAAATATGAATAAGAATCTAATCGAACCGACGAATCTGTGAATAGCGGATGTAGAAAAGGATGTGCTTAGCGAAAGTGGTTATAAATCTTCAACTAAAATGCAAAGCAATTGTGATCTCAAGCATAAAGGGAGGGATGGTTTGTTGAATATAAATTATCAAAAACTATTTCCAATAAAGACATTTAAATGATCCACATTTGGGGTCAATATTTTTCTTCTGAAGACCTTGAAATAGAACGTAGACACTGTGGAAAAAAAAATAAAATAAATAATAATGGGAGAGGGGTGGGAATCATATAAAACCTGATCGAAAAAATATTTCTTCAGCACAACAAGTCGTATCTTAGCCGAAGCCGAAGAAGAATTTGGATTACCCGCCAGAATGTATAATAGACGGAGAGCAATGGATTACACAACAGGTAATACTTTTCCCCAACCTCTCCGGTTTAGAGATTTTTTTTTTCTAAATGTAATTTAAATTTCTTACTTTAAAGAGAGGAAAAAAAACTTAAAATAGTGTTTTTACTTTGTTAAAGCAAAGAAGAAGAATGCGATCGATGAAATAAGCAACTATGATGCGGAATCTTTACCCACAACAGAACATCTACTAGCTGAAGTAGATTCAAGTAAATCAGCAAATGCGGCAGAACATATAAATAAAGATACGCTTGTTGTGGGTGAGTGAATTTGGGTTTTTTTCTCTTTTTCCTCACTCTTTTTCGTATCAGTATTAGATTTGTCAAATGGAGGTTATTTATGTAATTAAAAAATATGTGTTCTTCTTAAAACTATATTCTCAAAATTGGTTTTCTTGTTTATTTAAAGCTCAAAAAAAGAAAATTTTGGGTGATGATGTCGAAATCATCCACGTGAAAAAAATCAAATATGATTTTGACTTCAGCGAAGATATTGATGATGATGACGCATCGGAAAAAGTCCCTCCCATAACCCTTAATGTTGGGAACAGCATAATTTTAGAATTTAAAAAGTATCGTAATGTGCACTATGCAGGTTTCTCAAAACTCAACGACGTCGGCGCAATAAAAAACCGATTCAACATGGAACTGAAGCAAATTCCCAACGTGATGAAAGCTCTTGCAAAAATAAAAGAGCACGCCGAGAAATACGGCATAAAGAAATAAAAAAAAATGTGTTAAAAAGGCGAGGGGATAGGTGAAGGGATTTTTGTTTTTTGAAAAAAAAAATGCTTGAATTTAGATTACGGAACAGAGCTTTCCGTGGTTATACTAGATCATATCGTGCCTCTGCTAGCGCAGTTGATTTATATTCTCTGTATGAACAATCCAAACTAAGTATTTTTGATTTATTAAATGTATCAAATATATTAAGATTATGATTTCTAATATGTGTTAACATATTTTTTACCAAAATAGTAGAAAAAGAAGAAGTCGAGCAAAATTTTTACTTTTGTAGTCAGATTCAAAGAATTGTTTACAGAGAGCAAATAAATGCGGCTATTGGTGCGTGTTTTAAGAAAATAATCGAAACAGTAGAAAATTTTATGAGGAATGGTTCTGGTTGGATTATTAAATATATTGATTTTGTAGACGCCCACATAGGTCAATATAATGCAAATGTCGAACTTCCAGCAAAATTTAAAAAAAACATTGCTTAATAAACATAAAATGTCGAGATAATAAATGTTTTCTTTATGCGATTTTAGCTAAACTTTATCCTAAAGATAAAGATCCGCAAAGAATTTCTCATTATAAAAAACATCTGAAAAACCTTAAAATTAAAGACATTACTTTCCCTGTTTCACTATCTGACGTTCCAAAATTTGAAATGCAGAACGATATCGGAGTAGACATATTCGCTGTTGAAGATGATGATAAAAAGTTAGAAATATTTCCGTTAAAAATAAATAAAGGTTCTAAATTTTCGAAAAATGTAGATTTGTTGTTTTATAAAAACCATTTCTTTTTAATTAAAAGTTTTAATAAATTAATGAGAGGCAAAGATAAAAAAAAAATTTTTTTGTAAATCTTGTATGATTGGATTTTATCGGAAAGAAACATTTAATTTATATAACAATGTGTGTTCAGATAAACCAATTCAAAAAATTTCAATGCCTTCTGAGCTAAATTTAAAATTTTCGAACTTGTCGAAAATGTTATACCATCCATTCTGTATGTTCGCCGATTTTGAATGTATGACAGAGAAAATAGCAACTGCGCTACCAAGCAATGATCAAAGTTTTACTTCTCAAGTAGAGAGACATACGCCCATTAGTTACGCACTGCTGGTTACTGATTCACAAGACGAAATAATATTTCATGAATATTTTTGTGGATTAAATGCAATCGAATCTTTTTAAGAGACATTAAAACGTATCACAAATATTCTTCTTAGAAAAATTCAATTTAACAGACCTATTTGCAACGATGGAACGCAAAAATTGGATTGGGAAAAATGTCATTTGTGCGGTAAAAAATTTAAGGCAGGTGAAACACGCGTGAGAAATCATGACCATCACAGTAAAGGAGGTATTAATAACATGTTTGGAATTGCCCACGTAAGCTGTAACTTGAACCATTGACTGCAAAATTTTATTCCTGTCGTAATTCATAACTCTAGGAATTACGATACGCATTTAATTTTGAAAAACTTACCGCAAAATATAATTAGTGACATTAATATCATTCCAATTAATATGGAAAAAATAACGGTTTTGACATTGGATAACATTAAGTTTTTGGATAGTTATTTGTTTATGAATGGTTCATTAGATGCTTTGACAGAAAATTTAAAACAATCAGGTCATGAATTTAAGATTTTTCATAATTTTTTTAAGAATCATAATCAAAGAGAACTTTTGAAACGTAAAGGCATTTTTCCTTATTCTTATTTTGACTCCATCGAGAAATTTAATGACACTTGTTTACCGCCTAAGAATGCATTTTTTAACACTTTAACTGAAAATGACATAACCGAGGACGAATATATTCATGCAAACCTTGTATTTAAAAAATTTGAGTGTCATACTTTTGGTGATTATTTAGAAATTTATCAAAATGTTGATGTACTTATGTTAGCGGAATTTTTTTTAAATTTCAGACGAACTTCTATGAAATTTTATAATTTTGACCCTGTACATTTTGTAACAAGTGCAGATTTGACTTGGCATGCAGGTTTAAAATTGAGTAAAATTGAACTGCAGTTATTAGGAAATGTCAACGATTACATTTGGTTTGAAAATCAAATGCGCGGGGGTGTTAATATCTTATCGAAACGGTATGCACTCGCAAATAATCCTTACATTTCAGAAACATATCATCCAGAAAAACCTCATAATTATATTTTAGCTTTGGATGCTAATAACCTTTATGGTTACGTAATGAGTCAACCTTTACCAATAGGCGAATTCTACTGGTTGACAGATACCGAGATTAAAAACTTTGACGTCATGAAAACATCTTTAGACGATCAGATAGGTTATTTCGTAGAATGTACACTACATTGCCCCACAGAAATTATGTGTTTACATGATTATCTCCCATTATGCCCCGGTCACATAGATATTACATATAATATGTTGTCACCATACACAAAAGAACTATGCGGAAGATTTAATTTGAAACATATATTTCCATCAAGAAAATTAACTCCTAACTTTTTTGATAAGAACAATTATGTCGTTCATTATATGAATTTGAAATTTTACTTAGAACACGGTTTAGTTTTAAAGGAAATTCACAGGATCTTATCATTTCGTCAAAGTAAATGGTTAGAAACGTACATAAATTTTAATAATGAAAAGCGCCAAATTGCAAAGTCCGAGTGTGAAAAATTATTTTTTAAAACCATGAACAACGCGTTCTATGGGAAAACTTGTCAAAACGTACGAAAACGAGTAAATGTCAAAGCTACTGTAACAGAAACTGCATGCCAAAAAAATATGTCAAGTCCGCTTTTGGATTATTTTGAAATAATTAACGATAATTTAGTTTTATTTAAAATGAGAAAAAAAAATTATGTTTAGATAAACCTATATATGTAGGCTTTGCTGTATTAGAATTATCAAAATATCATATGTATCATTTGTATTATGATTATTTTAAAAAATTTTATGCGAATAACTGAACTATTATATATGGATACTGATTCATTATATTTAAATGTAATCACAGAAGATGTTTATGTAGACTTGAAAACATTTTGCACAAATCTTGGACTGTTCAAATTTTAGTAAAGATCATATTTTATATGATGAAAAAAACAAAAGTAAATTAGGACTTTTGAAACACGAAATATGTTTACCCATACAAGAATTTGTAGGGCTTAAATCAAAAATGTATGCATTCAAATATGGAGATTCATCTAAAACACGAGCCAAAGGTATAAAATCAAGTTGTTTGAAAAAAACTATTCACTTTGAAGATTATAAAAGAATCTTGTTTGATCAAGGCTTTGATCGACACCGTCAGCAATCAATAATTTCAAAAAAGCACGAATTGTTTACTATCACACAAAATAAAATAGGTTTATCTGCATTTTATGATAAAAAATTTGTATTGGACAATGGAATCGATTTAAAATCTTATGGTCATTTTGAAAATTGTAACTAGAAAAAAAAATTGTAATTTATTTTATTTATGATATTTTTTTCTTTCATAGATAAGATAAAGACAACGAATCAAAATATAGAAAAAAATAATATAAAGAGAAAATATTTGACAGCAGATTTGCTCACTACTTGTAAACGAAAACCAAATATGAAAGTTAAGGAAATGATTGACATTGATATAGGTGGTTTTGAGGCATACAATTAATTGACGTTAAGCGTCACGAAAAAACGTTTGTGCGTTTAAAAAAAAATCTTTAGACTTTACTGTTACAAAAATGTAATGTTTGAAAAAAATAAATTGATTTTTAATGTATGTATTTGCAATGTAATCATGTTATTCATCTTTTTATGTATTATCACTTTCTGTATCAATATTATTGTAGATTAGAAAAAAGAAACAAATAAAGATGGTCGTTAAAACGGCCTGCAGCAATTTCAGCGGAGCTTTTCTGTGTTTTGATACGATAAGCTTCGCGGAACTTGCTGAAGGCTAAATTATTTCACCCGTGAAGAAAACATCCTACCAGGAGAGGTAGCGAGTTGAAGAATAATGCAGACGTCTATCTGAACAGACCTCAGTCGAAAAGTGGAAGTTGTTGGATAATAATATTGTAAGTGTGTGTGTGTGTGTGTTTTATTTCTTTTTTTCTCCTCCTTGCTTTATTGAACCCGCGAAAAAGGAGGTAAGTTCAACTTCAATTACTTTCTACGGTGAATCACATTTTTTTTACTTTACTTCATTTTATAAAATAAGAATTGATGGATAAAACGTGAAAGTATATGGTGAAAAATCTGTTTCGCGCGGTTAAGACTCAGTGTTTGGTTTAAAAAAAGATTCTAAACTCTTAACAGTCTTAATGGCATGAGATAGAAATGAATCTTCCATTAAATTACTTTTTGAAAAAGGAAACTCTTATTATGTAAGTATTGAATTTTTTATAATTTGTAAATGTTTTAGTAGACTGGATTTCTGAAGAAGTTATGTGAGATACATCATATGGGATAGTAAATAAAAATTTGCTGTTGGAGGAGCTGGCAAATCATAATGTGAGAAAAAATAATCATATGATTAGCCAGCTCCTTCATCAGTAAAATTTTAATAAATCTTCCATTAAATTACTTTTTTTAAAAGGAAAACCCTTATTATGTAAGTATTGAATTATATAATCTGTAAATGTTTTAGTCGACTGGATTTTTGAAGAAATTATGTGGGATACACTTAATGAGATGATAAATAAATAAAAAAAAAAAATTGCTGTTGGAGGAGTTAGCGAATCATAATGTGAGAAAAAATAATCATATGATTCGAAAACTCTTTCATTAGTAAAATTTTAAGAAATCTTCACTGTATATTTAACTTTTTTTACAAGATATCTTATCATGTAAGTGTTGAGTACTTATGTAATGTATAAATATTTTAGTCGATTGTCGAAGAAGTTACGTGTGATGTGAAAATAAATTTTGGTAAGTTTTAATTCATTAGTTCTTAGAGAAATAAATCATACACACACACACACAAGCGTTAAAATACATTTTTATTTCAATTAAAAAGAAAAGACATACATGTTTCTTTTACATTCATGATTTACTTATGCAATTCATTTAAAAGTTCGTTAGCACATAACAATTGAAAATAACATATTTTGACTTCATAGTCAGGATATAATGTTTCATGCTCCTTATGAATAGTTTTTGCATACAATAAAGCATCTAAAAAGTTAGAAAACAACATTTTTTCCAAATAAGACATAAAAAAACAACAATCTTCACATTTTTTGTGAAGCAAGATTCCGTATCCAAATACTGATAGTAAATTATCGGTTTTATTTGAAAGGAAATTTGCACATTCTTCCTTGGTGAGAGCTCTAAAGTATTTAATCGAAGAATTTCCTTGCTCTTTCAAATATTCGTTGGCTTCTATTACGCAAACTTTGATGTCATAATACAAATGTTCCTTGAAATAAAATATATCATTTTCGGAGGGGAAAGTGTTTTGGTCGAATACCATCCAAAACGTTCTGATCTCTCCATCTCTTGAAAGCAGTCAAATAACATTTCATGAAACTTTCATCATATTTTTAAGAGGACGACATACTTGCGTTGACCAATAAGAGTGACGACAGCATTTTTTGTAGTGAAATTTCTTGTTAATGAAGTCTTGAACATTTTTTTCATTTATCAATCCATTGTTTCTGTTTAATCCAAGGGGTATATTTCAAGAAGAAAGGTACAAGAAATAAAGAAAAAAATACCCACAAGACATTGTTAACTTATCTTGAAAGCAAAATTTATTATATTTAACTTGCTTGCAGTTTTTTTTTTTTTAAATCAAAATATTTTTGTTTGTCGGCTTTCTTCCAAAACTATCAAAGTACATTCCTGTTTCATTTTGAAAATGTATTGCTATCCAATGCGAACCGGGTAGACGCTTAGGATCCAAATTAGCGATGAAAAATTTATAATTTGATTTGGAATTGGGTAAATTATCTGATGAAAAAACACCACCAAATTGGTTGTGTATTGCTTTGTCGCTGCAAGCTAAACGACACAATTGAATAGTATTCATAATGTTTAATAATCTACTACAACAGATCGTGATTTATCAATTTCAATAACATTTCTGAATGCGGCGTAAACTATTAAACTTGTGGTTTCAGCTAACGGTTTTAAAAATTTCAAATAGATAGCTAAATTACCGGATTGAGTGGTGCTTTTATGAATTTCAGAACTTGCAAAGTCCATCGAGAGATCACAACAGAAAAATGAAAACCCCATTTTGTACTGTTGGTAATTTATGTTGATGTTTTGTGTGTTATGATATCTGTTTAAATCAGTAAACAAACTTATATAGCATCGACTATATGAATTTTGATCAAAATTTGGCTGTAGCGGTTTGAAAGGAATGGTTTGAGAACCATTAAGTACAGCCAAATATGATAGGTTAAAATGTTGAAAATTAAACGGATTCTTTGAACTTTTTTCATTGTATGCTTCGTTTGAAATAAAACCCATTATCAATCTGCTTGGTAATTGACCGAGAAATGCGTTTGAAATATTTTCGGATGATATTCCGGCCGATAGAGAAAATGACTTAATTTCGACTCTTCGTATGGGTAATTTGATTACTCCTTTGTCTAAAGCTTTTTCGTGAGCAACAATAATTGAGGTGCAATGTTTACTTTTCGTACATATAAACTTGCCGACAAAAGTTTTATTTTGTATTCTTCCTTATCTGAAAACATTAAGCAAAATGCATCTTTGCTCCGCTCTAATTTTATTCGAACTGAAACACCGTGAATTAAAAGTTTTGGTTGATTTGCTAAATCAAAATGGAGAGGTCCAATCAGATCAATAACTTTACTATGTGCGCATAATTCGCTTCTTTTTGCAAATCCTGCATTGTCTGCACTCAGGGAATCTAGTTGTCCGGCAGTATCTTTATGAAAAAACGATGTCGACAAAAAACCATCGTGTGCATTTCTTGAATAAAATAATAAACTTTCGAGATATGATCGATAAGCATAATTTACTTGACTTGAGACTTGTTTGTCATTAAGAAATATACTACATTCTGAAAATATAGTGTTTACCAAATAATTGATTGGAGCAACTTTGTCTTTTTCCGTATCTGTGAACGGTGTGTCATCATTTTTCAAAACTTTCACTTGCAAATGTAACAGCGTATGAGAAAGATCAATATAATGATTTCCACTGCTGCTAATATAAAATTCAATTGGTGCATTCTTTGTTAATGAAGCTATTGGGTGTATTTCCAAACAAGTAGACGAATCAATTCCTAATTGCACTGGCGTATCGTTAGGGGGGGGGGGGTCACAGGGTTTGACATCATGAAAATATATCTTTATTATATTTTTTGCAACGTTTTGCCGACGAATGGTTCTTTGCGTTTCCTTTTTATACCTTGACCGTGTTGTATTTTTTTTTAAATGTCGTCTTTTATTTGTTTTGATGTTTCTCTAAATCTTGAACGCGCCGAATCTTTGAAAGATTTTCCTGCCGAAACATCGGATATTACACCACGACCGGCATGAGCTATCTTTTTACCCAAATATGTTGTCGCTCTTAAAGCTAGAGGGGTAATATATCTCCTTAAATCTCCAAACAATCCATATCCTCTTTGATGAGCAATACCGTGAAAATGATTTCCTCCTCCGACTTGCGCACAATAATAATTTTCACAATCCTTCGCACTTAAATGCATCGTTACTATTCTCTCTCTCTCACATGCGAATACAATAAAAAATGAGTATTAATACTTCTCTTCTCTTGAATTTATACTCTTCTACGTCTACAAGAGAGTACAACAAATGTTTTCCCTCCAGTACAAATTATTTTTTCCCCTGAACTCGTTCGTAAATCAATTTCAATCGTTTCCACATGCTTCTTTCTGACAGGAAAATAAAGCGGGAAATTAAAATCTCTCACAATTTGCTCATTTTTTTCAATCATACAAGGTATGACTCTGAGCAGAGGAGCGAGAGTATCTCCCACATGGTGTGACGATATTATATCAGAATAAACAAATATTTCAGTAATTCCACCATCAAGTTATAAGGGGTATTTACCTACATGATTTCCACTTTGAAAGTTTAGAGATGAGAACCCTAACATATCGGCCAATCCTTCACTAAATTCTACTTCATAAGACGGTGGAATATGCATGAAACCTTTGAATCAGGCAACTGTTTTAAGGATATATAACTGAATTCTTTAAACAGACTGTTTGGAGTTTTATACATACCCACATTTAAAGCTAGTTCTTCCACTACATCTGTTGTTACTGTTTTTTCATACAATTCTTTGATTGTTAGTTTCAGTGATTCGTCTTCCTTTATTTTAATTAAAGAATCGACATTAAAAAATTCATGTACCCCCTTTGATAATATTAGATCATTTTGCATATTCAACATTTGCATTAGAGAGAGACAAGTTTTATCGTTAATATGAAGTTCGGCATGTGCTGAAATTTCAATTGTTGTTTTATTTTTTATCGGTTCATAAGCAATTTTTATAAACCCATCAATACCGAGTATTTTGATGTTTTCATCAGTTATTCTAAATACATTGATAGAATTCGTATCGTTTTTATTTGTAATTAAACTAAATGGAATTAGTTTTTCAATTATTTGTTGGCGGTTTCTATTGAATATTGTAAATTTTTGCATGATGTTTTTTTCTGTAGAACGTCTAAATTGTGTTTTTTTTTTCGATTTTGTAATTGTTATATTTTCAGGAGGCAAGTTCAACATATAGGGTCAGTTGGGGTAATTGTAAACGCTTTTTCAATGTTTTAACTTTTAATAATTCCCTACCTCTTGAATGAATTCATAGATAAAATTGTGAGCATTGTAGCCACTACTGTACTTCTTGTGAGTAAATGTGTGCAAAAATTTTGACTTTATGACAATTTGTTAGCAAATAAGCTCGTGTTTACAATTACCCCAGAGATCTGGGGTAATTGTAAACAGTGATTTATTTTCGAATAAGGTTGATGCAAATGAAAAAATGTTTCATACACAGTGGGCTTGAGGGCTTAAGAAGTTCCGGAGCAAAGGCTCTCAATCTGCGGCCAACAGGCCGTCTGTGGTCCGCTGAGTTATGTTATGAGTCGTCTAAGATCATTTAACGAGAAATATCTTGCAAAAAATAAAGTAATGCGACAAATTTATGTAAAATTTGTCCCGCAGTGAATTAGTCGGTTAAGCTTGGATCCCACAGAACACCGAAAGTGAAGCGCAACTGGCCGGGGTCAACGCTTGGGAGGGTGGTCACCTCCCGCGACTGATTATTCTGAGATCGAGTGCGCTAAAGGGAGCTGTGCACGTAAAATACATCGTCGCTTCAAATGCAAACCAAGTTAGAAATAATTTCCGCTGAGGGACCAACCTAGGTGACGATCTCTCATCTGGGAGCTGGTTCAAAATCATTAAGCCCTCTGAGTCAAGTGATTCTAGCGCAGCTAATTAATAATCAGTAGGAGTATTCTTAATTCATGGTCTCCTTGCAAGGGGGGCCTGGATTTTTAGGTGCCATTAGCAACAACAACAACTGTTATGTAAATTAGACACAAAAGTGTAATTTGCATCAAAATATAATACTTATTGCCCCCCCAGAATATTGGAAATAGGATAAATTTAAGTGTTTACAATTACCCCAGAGTACGAAATATATGGGGTAGTTGTAAACATCTGACTTGCACATGAAAAATAACAGGGAGGATGAAATTCATGACTAAATACTTTAAGCAACATTCCATATGACAAATAAAAATGGTTGAAACCACTTACATCGCTTTTGCAGATGAGCTGGAGACGAAAGTGTAAGATCACTAAATTTTGTTAAACAACTTTTTTCACTGTGTCATTTTCAAACAATGGTGACGCCTCCACAAATGTTTCGAAACTTACAAAACTCTTTCAGTGTCTTCCCTATGTTGCCAATTCATCACACACCAGCAGTTAAGTTTTCAAAACCACCACCAGTGTTGTTATGAAGCGTGTTTAGAATTACCATATGTTTACAATTACCCCAACTGACCCTACAATAATTTGGATACTTCTACCGCATCTATATGTATTTCGTATCCTTCGCGTATTTCAATATCGACTGTTTTCTCATTTATATTTGGAACGAATTTAATGACACTTCTCTCTCCGATTAATTTCTCAATGAGTCTATTAATTTTAGAAAACAGATCACTGTCACTTTCGTCTGCACCATAAGTAAAATACACATCGTCACTAATGTAGTCTATGGGTATTTTTGTTTTTTTCTTATATTTTATTTTATAATGATTATTATGAAACCCCAAGTTATACCAGGATCTTGGTATAACTATTTCTGCTAGACCTATTTCCCAATCTCCAGATAGATCCAAAGGAACAGATAGTTTCGTTCGGTAAAATGTTTGCGTGTTTTTCCGAAAATACTGCATGCTTGAATTGCTCGGTAATGTCAAATAAAATTCCGTTATCATTTCATCCATGATGCTTTTATCCAAGCATTAAAGCGATCGTCAAATCCTTTCCACTTTACGAACAATTCTTTATTCTCTCCTTTCCCTTTTGTCTTTAACACTTCTTCGACCTTCCAAAAATCATCGGAGCGTTTCACAGTTTTCTGTAACTCAGGTTCGTAGAGACGACCTTTTATCAGTTCATCTTTTAAATCTTTTATTATGTAAGTCGGGGGATTTGATGCATAACGTTTATGTATGATAAATATTTCATCAGTCCAGTTGGGTAAATATCCACGACGAAATGTTCTCTTGAATTTGGAAATTCGTACTTGATCACCAACGTTGAATTTATATTTAGGATCAAACTTATATCCATACAGTTTTTCAAAAATTATCGGTTCTAAATCTGGAGTGACTTTGCTTGGTGCATAGCCGTGACTCCTGTGCACGCTGTTGTTATATCTTTCTAAGAGCTGTTTTAACATATCTATGTATTTATAGGAATTTCTGTGAGTAAAAATACGAAATAATTTGTTTTTTATAGTTCTGTTTGCTCTCTCTATGACAGATGCGTGATGTTCGCTGTGAGAAGAATAATGATGAATTTTGTTCTTTTTAAAAAAAGCTTGAACTTTTGAATTATAAAACTCTTTCCCCTCATCGGTTTGTAAGTTTACAATATGTTTTGCTTCCTTCAGTAATTTCTTAAACGCTTTTAAAACTTCCTCAGAATTTTTCCTTTTAATTGGTATTATATATAAATATTTCGAAAAAACATCAATTGCCGTCAATAAATACTTGTGATTTTTGTTGTATCTCGCATACTTTGATAAATACACTAAATCACATTGCATAAGTTCTCCGATACCAAATGATAAAACCTTTCTACGAGGGAATTTGATTTTAATAGGCTTATGAAGCGTATACACATCTTGACTCATTAAAAATTCTTGTGCTTTTTTATATGAAACACCGCTTGTTTTTGCGAGTTTTGAGACAGCACCAAATGAACCAGGGTGTTTTACATCGTAATAATATTTTTTTAATAATTCATCCATTTTCGAAACTGTAAGTTTGATCCATTCAGATAATCTTCCGCTTCTTTTATATGTTGAGGATCTCCGTCATCTTCTTCCGCATTCGACGATGTCGCTTCTTCATGCTTTGGCAAATCTTGAATCTTCGAGATGAGTTTCGTGTTTCCAATCCAAGCGCGAGGAATATTAATTTCTTTAATTGCTTGTAAAAATACTTTGAAATTTTTTGGTTCTTTTTGAGTTTTAGCGTTACTCATGGTGTAAACAAAGTAATCCACAATTTGAGAATTTTTAACGGGTGTTGACCCGACCACGAAATTTCCTTCATCATTCCAGGAATAGCGTCTGGTTCTTAATTTTTCAGTAATTAATGGTATGAGTTTTGCATATTTTTTTGGAACAGATTTGATTATGCTCTTCAAAGTTAAGTCATTAAAATTAAATGTATTTGACTTATCACTTGCTTCTTCTTCTTCTTCTGTTTCTTCTACTTTTTCTATTTCATCTACTACTTTAACTCGTATTGGATCGGAGGGGGTGTGAGTTACTTTCTGATATCTTGAAATCATTTGACCTAATAAACGAGCTTTCATGTCGTCTGGTAATTTATTCTGCTCTAACAAATTTGAAATTTCATCCTCTAGTCTATTTTCAATTCTCGGTGTGTGATGAGAATTCATTAACTCCTCTGGAATCCACGCCATTTTTTTTAGCCATAACAAAAGTAGACAAAAATAAAAAAAACTATTTTTTTTTCTCCTTTTTATATTCTGTTTCCAATCGCTCTGCCAACCATCCCTGTGACTGCTGAAGCGAGCGCCGGAAGAATTAGTGGTAAGAAACCTCCAACCTGATTGATTAACATTCTCTTCTTCGATTTGATTGGTAGATTTTTCTGCACTAGTTTTCGTAAAACATTCTTATACTTTTTCAGCTTCTTTGTGTTAACGGGTATATTTCCTCCTAAAACATTCAAACAAATTTCGCATAAACATATAACTTGCGATTTACTAGCCGTGCGCAACAAAGCTTTCTTTTGATCCTTCGAAGAATGTGTCAACAAATGTAAAAAGGGGATACTCTTTTTTAACTTCTTCATTAGACAGGGTGGAAGAAACAATAAAATCCTTTTTTGTTTGGAGTCACACTATCTCTCAAACGAAACTCTTCCTTTGTTGACGGATGCAAGTCGATAAATAAATATTTGTGCGCTGAATCAGTAGCTTTTATATATGCATCCAAGAAAAATTTAGATTTTTGTGGATACAGCTGTCGTCTTAAACAATTGACTTGACTCATATCCCTCGAGTTTTTAAACAAAATAATATAATGAGCATTCAAACTTATGTCACGCATTACTTTCAATCTTGGAAATAAATTTTCCAGTATTAAGATGACACTTACATTACGATGATGCGATGCAGCAGTAAATAAATCAGAATTTTTTTCATTTAAATGATGCATTAAGACAGGGGTCTCCAAACTTTCCAGCCTTAGGGCCATATTGATTACCCTACAACATAATTATTCAACATAAAAATAGATTACTTCAGTAAACTTAATTTAATTTGCTATAAAAAATAAATATGTTCTCTAGAAGGAGTTTTCTTTCAAGTATGCTAGCTCTCCGCGGGCCGGACAAAATCTGTCCGCGGGCCGGATGTGGCCCTCGGGCCGTAGTTTGGAGACCCCTGCATTAAGACATCAATTACTATCAAATCCCCATCTTCATTATTTTGAGGTAGTCCCGAAATAAACTTGATACTCTTCTCTTCCAAAAACCAAGGCGCAGAATACAAATAACACCATATGATATTCTTAAATTTTTTTTCATAAACATCTCTTTTTATCAAGTCACGCACCAATGTAGTCTTTCCAGATTGACTCGGACCCGATATAATTAAAGTGCTCGGGTGTTTCAGTTTAAACATATTATTCCATAATATGAGACAAATTTCAAGACAAAATCTATCTCCTTTTTTCTGGAGCGCATCTAAAACAAATTATACTCTTAACAACTACATAACACGTTTGCGAATTTAAACATTCGCATAGGATCCTTTCATTGCAGTAAATACACTTTTTTAAAACACACATTCTACTTTTAATGTCAAATGTAATAATAACATATCTTACACACACACACACACACATATATATAAACTCAAACCAAATCTCCGCACACACAAAAAAGAAAAACACGCACTCTCTCTCGACACGCTCCAATTAACCTGAAACCGATCAACCGAGACACAGCTTACTACCTCCCAGAACCATCCACGAAGCGAAGAAATAGAGAGCTCAAAACCATCACGAAATGTGTGCTGGAGAGATCCAACGCAGACATCACGGCCACTGCGTCCAGTACAAAATGTGCGCCAGAAATCAACATTCTAATACTACTAGTAATAAATCATTATTTGAATTTTGGGCAGTAGTAGAGGATGATATTCCTGCACTGAAAACAAGGGCATTTCGCATTGCATTACCATTTTCAACATCCTACCTTTGTCAAACTGGATTTTCTTCTGTGGCTTCTTTGAAGACAAAATAGAGATCTCGGCTAAATATAGAAACATAGCTGAGAATGGCTATTTCTAATATAAAGAATTCCTTCTAAAAACTTTGCTCTGCAAGACAGGCCCAAGGAAGTCCCTAATAATTATTAAATTTGTATTTAATTTAGTATGTTTGATCTAGTAAGTTTTGATTTAGTAAGTTGTTTTACTTTAATAATTTATTAAATATGTCGAAATGTATTTTTTCTATGTGTATGTGCACTTTCCCTTCAGTCAGTTAATCTTTCTTTTAAATATTATTTTCACTTGTATGTACTCGCGCCCCCTAATGGGGCGCGCCCCACAGGTTGAGAATCGCTGTACTATACTCTCAATATACTAGCTCGACTCGTGTCCAGCAGGTGCAATACGGCCTTATTCACCAAACACGGTCAAAGAGCCGGTCCAGTCAATATTCGAAAGAACCTATGTCAAGACCGCTGTCAAATTCCGTATTCACCAGATATTAGCATCGTTGATCTTTCGACTGCCTCTCATGAGACAGCTCTATTATCATCCGTATTCGCCGATCTTTCGACTGGCAGTCAGACAGCGTTTTCACGGTCCGTTTTGGACTCAAGTCCAAAACGGTATTCCTCACGCCGAGGAGACAGCATTCCGAGCGCGGTCGGTCGAGAGATTTCGTCCGTAGAAATCGAAGTTTCCACGCTGTCCAAACCCACAGCGCGTGCCCTGAAGAGCAGTAAGCAAACGCCATTTGTAGTTCGTAAAGGGAAACATGAATTCTTTGAATAAGTTACTACAATTACAATTGCTTGAGAAATTGGAATCTCGCAGACACAGAGTGCATTCTTGTCGGATAAATGACTTTGAAACTTTGGACGAAATAGATTTTCATGCGCGGTACCGTTTGCAAAAGCATACATTTAAGCTGTTGGTTGAGTACCTTAGCGACAAACTGCCAACAAGCAAGGAAAATGATGCATTGTCGGTGGAAGAACAGCTTCTGGTAGCTTTACGATTTTATGCTACAGGAGCTTTTCAACTTCTGATCGGGGATACTTTCCCTGTCAGCCAACCCACTTGTAGCAGAGTGATAAATAGAGTTAGTAAATGCATCGCTGGTCAGTGGAAGGATTTCATTCGTTTCCCTGTTGAAGAAGAAGAACTTAACGAGGTAAGTTTCTCATTACAATATTTTGCAAATGCACCTATCGTAAGTTGCAGCAGTATCACAGCTGCATCTGAACTCTGATAAGTCATAATATTTCTTTTATATGAGTTTTCATTTTATATGAGTTCGATAGATGATTGCATTTAAATGCATAGTTAGAAATGCAAGTACATTTTAATATCTAGTGTATGATCATTTTGTTATTCACTGTAGCAACTTATGCTTGACATATCGGTGATTTTAATTTGATCAGTACCATTTTACGAATGCAATAGAATTTAAATATATAAAGTTTATCACTTGTGTTAATGTTTTAATACCGCACTTAATTTAGACACCTCCGTGCAAACTCGGATTTTTTTTTTTTTTTTTTTTTTTTTTTTTTTTTTTTTTTTTTTTTTTTTTTTTTTTTTTTTTTTTTTTTTTTTTTTTTTTTTTTTTTTTTTTTTTTTTTTTTTTTTTTTTTTTTTTTTTTTTTTTTTTTTTTTTTTTTTTTTTTTTTTTTTTTTTTTTTTTTTTTTTTTTTTTTTTTTTTTTTTTTTTTTTTTTTTTTTTTTTTTTTTTTTTTTTTTTTTTTTTTTTTTTTTTTTTTTTTTTTTTTTTTTTTTTTTTTTTTTTTTTTTTTTTTTTTTTTTTTTTTTTTTTTTTTTTTTTTTTTTTTTTTTTTTTTTTTTTTTTTTTTTTTTTTTTTTTTTTTTTTTTTTTTTTTTTTTTTTTTTTTTTTTTTTTTTTTTTTTTTTTTTTTTTTTTTTTTTTTTTTTTTTTTTTTTTTTTTTTTTCCATATTACCAATTCTACTGTGGTAATGCATGTATGTGTTAGGATTCCCGCCCCCTATCCCCAGAAGAAAACAATGGTTTCACCAAAGCCAACCCCCGCTGGAAAAAAAAATCATAATTTGATGTTAGTACAGCCAATACCCTGTAAATACTAATTGCACAATCGATCCAATCTGCAGCTGCCCATTAAGTTTGGATTCACAAAAGTATCGCTGATTTGAGATTTTAAAACAACTATGTGTGTAATAAACAACCATGTGTGTAATAAGTCAATTACCTGTGTTAAGAGCTCCTCATCTTCTTCAGTATGAAAAGAAGAATCAGTTAGGACACAGGTATGAATCTCTTCAGTTTGAGCTGGAAAAGGAATGGGGAAAATGTATCACACATATAATATATAAATAAGTGAAGAACTAGGAGTACATAAAATAATCATGCATTCTGTACATCATACATTTAATAAATATTACATGAAAACGCAACATGGCATTCTCCCTCTTAAAATATATATTAAAAAATGCTTGCAGAAATGAATCATTGTCTTAAAAGGAATAAAGAAAATGTGCAATTGCAGAGATTAAGCACAAGTTCGTATAGAAAAGCAATAAAATAAAAAGTATAATTTGCTGCTGCGAAGCTAAAATTACAGCTTTCAGGCAAGCAAAAAAGTCAATCGCTATTTTTAATACTTGCTCTTTCATAAAGGGATGAATTTAATTCAGAGACTGTTTAGTATCAAGTTATTCCTTTTTAAATTCAAAATAATAATTAAAGTATCAGTAAGTGAGCTTTTTTGCTAATTGTCTTAAGCTGCATCACTTAAAAAGCAGCACATGATTAAATCAAACATTTATTTATAAGCAATTATTTTCTGCAATTAAAGGATTTTCTAAAGTATTGTAAGATTTTAATTTGAAATAACATGTATATCAAAATTTGAACTTACCTTGATCATGATTTGAAGCGATGTATTCAGCATCACAATCAAATTGAGTTGCTAATGGTGTATTTAGCACTCCCAAGCAAGAATTTTGCTTTGAACTTCGTTGGGGGGAGGGCACGGATTATTTCCCCCTCCAGTTTATACTGTTTCACGCAAAAATTGCGCCCGGACTTTATTCGATCTTTTTTTTCAGATTTTCGTAACATTGCTTCAGTTGTTTCGCAGTGCATTGTTTAACACCAAATGTGGCATTGAATTGCTTTTCAATGGCCACCCAGCAGGCATTCTTCTGCGTGCTGGCTATGCGGTTAATTTGTTTGCACTCAACAATATGCAGGCTTTTTTTCACAAGTTCAATGAACAAATTCTTCACGAACTCGCTAAATACCGCTCTCAATGCAGGAAATTGTTCCATTTTAAATAGTACCAAAAATTGAAAAAACGAGTTTGAAAAACTCCTGACAAAACTTTCTGCGCGTTTCCAATTTGTTGTAAACAGTTTGACTCGAGGAGGTCACATGGTAGAATTCAGCCAATCATAATACCAATGTCAAGACGACTGTCTCAAGAGAGGCAGTCGAAAGAACGACGATGCTAGTGTCTGGTGAATACGGATTTCGACAGCGGTCTTGACATGGGTTCTTTCGAATATTGACTTTACCGGCTGTTTGACCGTGTTTGGTGAATAAGGCCGTATGATTGGTTGAATTCTACCATGTAACATCAAACTGCAGCAGTGTGGATTTTGGTAGCGGATATCGCGCATGAAAATCATTTTCATACTAAGTTCCAAAGTTGTTCATAAGACAAGAACAAACTCTTTCAGCGAAATTCGAATTTCTCAAGCAATCGTAATTGTAAAAAAAAAAAAAAAAAACATTCACAAGGGGAATGCACGACATGGAAAATTCATTTGAGGACGAGACTTCGTCTGCTCCTTTAGGGTGTTTGTTCAATCCTTAATGTAAAATTGCCGAATAACCATTTAATTAGGAGAAAGAAGCAATTAAAACTTCAAACTCAGTTCACATACTAATAGGTTCGTGCAGGAAACAGCGACGAAGTAGTCTATCTGCTAACGTGCCGGCGTTGAATGCGAACGTTTAGGGTCTTTGATTTTTAATTTTTACTCATTTAACTTATTATATTTACATAAAAATTAATTTGTTCAGAGAAAAGGTAAATTAAATATTAAATGATATATTTAATTAAAGTAACAATTTTACTTTATAAAAAACAGAATAAATAATTATTATAGAAATACTACTTATAAAACAGATACTATAGAAAATAAAAAGTTTAAATTGTGTTATGATTTAACTTTACTTAACATACATTTTTAACTACAAACAAGAAGCCTTGAATTATCCTGCGTTTTTATTAGTCCTTTATTACATTGGACCAGTTTTTTGCATTCAACAGAAAAACAGCAACTCTAACATTCACATGAATACTGTTTCGGCAGAAAAGGTTAGCATTAAATCTATAAAATGAACTTATAAGCCCATTTACGTACATGAAACATGTTAAAACAGTTACATTTTATGATTGATAGGAATTGTTGCGATATTAGAAGTAATTTTGCATTTTAAAAAGTGAAATGATTACCATAATTAAAATATAATTTGATACTGAAAATAATTGCTTATAAATAAATGTTTGATTTAATCATGTGCTGCTTTTTAAGTGATGCAGCTTAAGACAATTAGCAAAAAAGCTCACTTACTGATACTTTAATTATTATTTTGAATTTAAAAAGGAATAACTTGATACTAAACAGTCTCTGAATTAAATTCATTCCTTTATGAAAGAGCAAGTATTAAAATAGCGGTTGACTTTTTTGCTTGCCTGAAAGCTGTAATTTTAGCTTCGCAGCAGCAAATTATACTTTTTATTTTATTGCTTTTCTATACGAACTTGTGCTTAATCTCTGCAATTGCACATTTTCTTTATTCCTTTTAAGACAATGATTCATTTCTGCAAGCATTTTTTAATATATATTTTAAGAGGGCGAATGCCATGTTGCGTTTTCATGTAATATTTATTAAATGTATGATGTACAGAATGCATGATTATTTTATGTACTCCTAGTTCTTCACTTATTTATATATTATATGTGTGATACATTTTCCCCATTCCTTTTCCAGCTCAAACTGAAGAGCCTCATACCTGTGTCCTAACTGATTCTTCTTTTCATACTGAAGAAGATGAGGAGCTCTTAACACAGGTAATTGACTTATTACACACATGGTTGTTTATTACACACATAGTTGTTTTAAAATCTCAAATCAGCGATACTTTTGTGAATCCAAACTTAATGGGCAGCTGCAGATTGGATCGATTGTGCAATTAGCATTTACAGGGTATTGGCTGTACTAACATCAAATTATGATTTTTGAAGTGAAACTTCTTTATCGGGGTTGGAAAAAAATTTAGTGTAACATTTTTTCGTTACGCGTCACATTTTTCCGTTACGCGCCATCTTTTTCTTATCCCTACCACGCGTGATTCGAAGTATACTTTCTCCAGCGGAGTAGGGATTGGTAAATGTCTCCAATGTATTTTGCGGCCCGTTTTGAGCAGTTACATTTTTGAAATCCAGGTGGCGATTGCATCGACTTCCATAAAAGCCCATGACCCGCTTTGAGTAGTGATGACTTTGACCACTAGGTGGTGTCGTGCAATTGCCATTTACCAATAGCATATCGTTTTAACGGACTTACTCCTACCACTATACTTGACCGTTTTTCTATTGCACGCTTATTTATTCCCAACGCTCTATAGTGACGTGATAAATATATATATATGTTATATTGAAGTGATCAGCAAAATCAAAGGGTTTATTTTAATTCTAATTCCAGTGAATTTCTAAAAAAAGTAAGTAATTACATCTCTTTTTCTAATACTTAGGTGTAATTATGGTATTTATTTTTCCACGTTATTTAAAATTAACCTCAGTTTTTGATTGTATTTTTCAATACACTAACACGTGGGTGTAATTATGGTATCAATTTTTTCTAATACTTGAATGTTGATTGTGGTATTTATTTTTCTAAAATATTGTTTATAGTTATAGATGTTTATAGTGGATGTACTACCAAGGATCAAGAGACTTTTGTGCACCAAAAACTACATAAAATGTCCTTGATTGATACAAATGGGTTGCCTTACCAAACAACATTTGTAATAAATATTTATTACATGATTACTACAAACATTGATGTATCTGACGGATTAGCAAATGGAGCTGTTGGGAAGTTAGTTCATGCAGAAACCGATATCGAAGGAGTAGTTAAAATAGCATGGCTTGAGTTTCCAGAATTACCTCGAATTGGTGAAAAATTGAGACGTAAAGCAGCAGAAAATAATATCAGTCGAATGGCTGTACCAATTGTACAAAGATCCTCTACAATTCCGCTCAATAATAACAAAACTATAGTTGTTAAACGTACTCATATTCCGTTAGTTTGTGCTTGTGCTACTACCATTCATAAATCACAAGGTAGCACATTTCCGGAAATTGTTTATGAATATGAGAAACATCACAGCCAATCCTTGTTATATGTTGCTTTATCCCGGGTAACGAGTATTGAAGGATTGTATATAACTACTCTCAATAATGATAAAACATTTTATCATGGCCGAAAAACGTCAACGTCCACCATCGATTTACAAGCAGAATTTAAACGATTGTCTCTGAATAAAGTAGAGACTATAAATGAACAATTGTTTCAGTTTATAAATAACAGGAAAGGTTTGTCACTTTTTACTTTCAATTGTCAAAGTCTTAGAGCTCATGTAGCTGACCTGGATGATTCAATTGTGAAAAATTCGAATGTTTTAGTTCTGTCTGAAACATGGCTAAACAATGACAGTGAAATAAACATTACTGATTTCAAATGCATTGCACAATTTAAACGGCTGAACACAAGAGCAGGAGGTGTAGGAATATATCATAATTCTAAAGATGTTGCTAACATTGTAACTTCATCGATAGATTTTTCTGTTCTTTCTCCTGACTTTCATGGGTCACTAACTTCAGCAGTTGGTGATTTATGTATGGCTCAATGCACAATGGTAAATGGGATAAAAATTTTGATTGTTGCAATATATATATCTCCTAATCAGAAGGTGGACGATATTATTGATTTTATTCACCATTCATTGTTATCATACACAAGTGGCGGTGCCTCTTTACTCGGCAACAATAATGATAAAATACCGATGATATTAAGTGGAGATTTTAATATCAATTTTGCATCAGAAAAATCTTTGAAACTAATTGAATTTTTGAAAGATAAACTTAATTTATCCATGAAAAACAATCCTCAAACGTCGACAACGAGATCCGGCACTACAATTGATGGAGTTTTCGCTCGGTTACTAAATTTTGTGGAATGTAAACAATATATTTCGTATTTCAGTTACCATAAGCCATTAATAACACAAATATATAATAACGACATCAATGATAGTAATAATTCTATTACAATTAATGAAATTCAATAATAATCTTTGTAGTAATAAGCTAAAATGAAATAATTGTAGAATTTGTATTTATGTCTATGATTATAAAAGCCTTTTATTAAACTTTATCTAATTTAACTTTATTTAACCAATTTCTGTAAAGTTGCATATAGTAAATTATTTTTTGAAAAATAACGTCATAAAGAAGTTTCACTTCTTACGAGTGTACGCTAGTACACGCACACATTTTTTTTTTTCCAGCGGGGGTTGGCTTTGGTGAAACCATTGTTTTCTTCTGGGGATAGGGGGCGGGAATCCTAACATATACATGCATTACCACAGTAGAATTGGTAATATGGTTTACAACCTAGAGTTTTTTGTGGGGGGGGGGGACTAGTCGAATACCCGCAAGGGGAGGGGAACAGCGTTGCGAGGGATGGACATATTTGCTTTTATTTATTAAAATGATGCAATATTTTGCTTAATTTATTTGATGAGTAAAATAGTTTAATTTAGTATAATAAAAAAGTACCAAAATTTTTGAAACGTCCGACATCGGACGGGGCGGCAGCCCCTCTCTTGCTACGCGCTTGGTTACGTTTCTACTCTTACTAGAAACAGATAGGTAAACTTAAGTTCTGAAACAAACCTTTTACTTTACATATCAAAACGTATTTTTTTTTTCTTTTTCATGGTTTTTTCTATTGTTTTAAGCCATATATAAATGTACAATAACTGAGCAATATATCCGCAAATATTAGCAACAAGATATAATATAGTAATGTGTAGATAAAATATAGTATGAATTAGAAATTATCAGAGGTGAATTGCATGTTATTTTTCAATGTTTATAAAACTGCTTAGGCACCTCTTTCTTATTTTCTTTCTCTTTTCTTTGTTTCTTTTTCTTGTACACATCAACGCAAGATTCGAAGACCTCCTTCTTCTGAGCAGGCGTAAATATATTTCATCCCGATTTTAATAAAGTTATTTACAAAATAAATAAATAAGTTTTATTTTACCTAGATTTTCTCGGATTAAGGAAAGCATTTATGTAAATTGATAACAATAAACTAAGTTTTGACTACAAAAAACGTTGATTTTGTAGTGTAATTTTAATTAGAAGACGGGATTGCGTGATTGCATTGTTGTGATTATAAATTATTTGTGATTATGCGAAAGATTAGAATATGGTTTTAAATTTGATTTAGGAGTCATTCATAAATGACGTCACGCTTCGAGGGGATAGGGGAGTTAAAAAATTGTGAGTTTGTGACAAGGGGAGGCGTGGGGTAGCAAGAAGTGTGACATCACATATTTTAGTTAAAATTAAAATATTTAAAATCAACACATTACCGTTCCATACATAATGTTTGAGACCTTTCCCTAAACAACACAAGCAGGTATAATCTGAAACGCAGACTTCTCTTCTCTATCGTTATGGGGAAAAACCTTGAAAGGGCTTACAATTAGTTCAGTGGTCCTAAAAGGGTCCTTAGTAAGTGACCGTCCATAATGATGTCACGCTTTTTCCCAATATATTTTGACTCCCTCCCCCTTGTCACAATGTGTCACACTTCAACGGCCCCCTACCCCCTTTGTCACATGTCACGCTATGTTGCATAAAGCATGAGATGTCACACTTCTTGTTACCCCTTCCCTTGTCACACTTTGTCACAATTTCACAACCACCCCTCCCCCCACGAAGCGTGACATCATTTATGAATGATCCCTTAACTATTTGTTTATAATTTTTTCTACTTTTTTTTTTGTATTCATGGTAATTTTATTTTGTATCGAAAACATCGGTGCTGGTTGGGGCATAAAGTAACTTTTAGTTAAAAGAAAAGTTTAAATTTAAAGGAAAATCTTCTTGGGCATTTACACTTGTAAGACAAAATAGCATTTTGTCATTTTTACAGAATTCGAACAATTAATATTTCGTACTAATTATCTTGTGTGTTATATACTAATTATCTTTTGTGTTGTAAACCTTCGCCTCATATTATAAATTAAACTCACATACAACGATTATTATTGTTATGCTCACAAATCTCATTAAAAGTGCAAAAATAAAATTCGAAGTGTGATCTAGAACGTTGTATTTTGTTTCTGAAATGCAAATACGTACATTTATTTAACATAGCGAGACAAGTGACAGGGGGGGGGGGGGGTAAGTTGACATATTGTGACAAAAGGGGGAGGTTGGCCAACTATATTGAAAAAAGTGACATCGTTTATGAATGGCTCCTCAGGACGATTTATCTCACGGCAATATTTCCTCTCTATATATTAATAAAAGGTGCATTAAATCTTCAAGTTATGCCTTAACACATTAAATCTCCCAATTATTCATTATGTAGATTTATTCGACGTACTGTTAATCATATGTTTTGTTTTCAAAATTCTAATACTGAAGCTGCTACATTGTTTCATGCACCATCAATGCAAGGAAGCACGCCAGCCACTCAAGACCCATCAGTGGAACAAGACACATCAGCACGGAACTCTCAAGCCTCCGCTACAGAGTTCCCTACAACTTCTGCGGCAAGTCAATCGGCCCCTGAAGGCATTCGATTTTTCAAACAGACGATGCGAAAGCGAAAAGAGGCATCATCCACTAGCAAATTAGTTGATTCGATTGCAGAGAGCAATCGAATCACTAATTTATACCATAGTGAAAAATTAAAAATATATCAATTAGAATCAGAGGCCAGAATCGTGAACATGAAAGAAAAATTTGAAATTGAAAAAAAAGAGTCGGAAGCGAGAATGGCCAGTCACAAACTGAACGATGAGATTGTAAAAGAAAAAATAAATCTATTAAAAAAGATAAGCAGCAAGATCGAAGAATCTTCGGATGTTGCAAACTTTTTTAAGTTATTGGACTAATTTATTATTTTTATTTTAAGTTTTTTTCTTTTTAATTTAGAAATAAATACTTTCTTTATGTTCATACTTTAATTTTAAATTTAATTTTTGTAATAAAAATTTATTACAAACCAGCATAATGTCCTTTATTTTATTGTACATTTTCTGTATTTTTCAAGCGCAAGTTATAGCCAGATATATTTCGAGATTATTTTTAACTTCATCCACCAAAAGGTAAAATTGTTCTTCCAGAGTGTTTTCCATTTTGGAAGAAACTGGTCAACCTCGAGATGAACATACGTCAACTAAATTACTATTAACAATCTTCCACAACGAGAAATCTAATTCCATTATATCACCAGTACGGGTATATTATTAGTCATTCAAAAATTTAATGCAGCAACTTTGGTGAAATTTCCCAGGAAAAATGTCAGCATAAAACCTGAATTGTAATACAGGGTTTTTAAAGGTTAGTGCAGGTTTTTGGGAAGGAGAACAAAAATGCAGGTTTTATACAGGGATTATTCCAGTAATATACAGGTTTTTAGAGAGCAAAAGGCTGCGCTTCAAGTATTAAAAGAAAGTAGCAAGTATTATACAAGGTGATGCAGGCTTTCGGAAGTCAGGTCGGGAATGCAGGTTTTGTTCTGGTAAACAATACAGGTTTTAAAGAGGTTTTTCACATAGATTTTAAAAAATTAAAAAATGAAAAGAAAGTAAATAAAAATATACAGTGTCAATATAAACTTCTTTCCTTGGGTGCGGGGAGGGAGGGGGGAGGAGAAGATTATGAGGCATTCAATTTCTTTCATTAGTTTATATATATTCCCAGGAAAAAATGTCAGCATAAAACCTGTATTACAATACAGGGTTTTTAAAGGTTAGTGCAGGTTTTTCGGAGGGAGAACAAAAACGCAGGTTTTGTACAGGGATTATTCCAGTAATATACAGGTTTTTAGAAAGCAAAAGGCTGCATTTCAAGTTTTAAAAGAAAGTAGCAGGTATTATACAAGGTGATGCAGGCTTTCGGAAGTCAGGTCGGGAATGCAGGTTTCGTTCTGGTAAACAATACAGGTTTTACAGAGGTTTTTCACATAGATTTTTTCAATTGGCAGTTGATTTATATTTTCGAATTTCAAACATTTTGAACAGATTTTTTTTTTTGTATTTGTTAGTAATTAACGGCATTTTTGTTGTTTTGTACCTATTTATTTAATTTAAAACATTTTACGTATTTTCGCAAAATTTACATTTTTATTATGCAAAACGGTAGTTTTTATCCGAAACTCTTCATGTGCACGTGAAATTCACTAAAATCAAGTTTTTCAAGCTGAAATATAAATAAATAATAATAATAATAATAGTCGTGCAGCGTGCACGTAAAATGTAAAGTTAAAACAAAGATGCCGTAATTGTACGCATGTCTTCAAGAGACGTCAAAAGAGACAACGGGCCCCGAAATCAAAATTCTAAAATAACCCACGGTTTCAATCCCTCCCCCCCCCCCGAAAAATGCAGTCATTACGCAAGTAAATGCAGGCTTTCGGAAGTCTATTCGAGCATTGAGCGTTTTGTTCAGGGAAACAAACAATACAGCTTTTACAAAGTTTTTCTTCTCATCGATTTTTGAATGAGCAATAATTGTTATATTCTGCATTTTCGAATTGACATCCTTTTGAACGAAAAACAACTAATGTTTTTTCCTTTCAACAACTAAAAACGTTTTCTTCCTCCTAAGAACTGTTAAAAATAATAAATTTAATAAGTCATCAGTCGGTGGAATACGGTTTACGCAGTCCGATACTGCGCTTGCGCAATGTTTCTAGGCGGGATGTTTGGTGAAGAAAGTGGCAACGCCGCCATTGTTTTGGTACACAAACATGGCGTTAGTGCATGCTTTATGTGTTTATAAAAGATAAATATTATTGAATCTGTTTTAATACCAGAGCTCGAAAATTATATTACCCGATCTGCCCGGGGCATGTAAAAATCGGGCATGATTTTCTGCTCCTACAATGCCCGGTGGGGCATGTAAGTTTTTAATCGAATATTTCTTTCTAAAACTTATGTTTTTATTCATATGCAATAAACCAACTTCTGGGCATGTAAAAATTTTGTTCGGGAACGTATTTTTTTCCTTATAACAGTCGCAAAAAGTCGTGTATTGATAAGGTAAAATTTTTGGTTTTGCTTGGATTTCGAACTGTTATTTTACTTGAGCGATTGCACAATTATTTATTTTGCTGGGATAAAGCATTTCAATTTCTTAAACTTGTACTCCATGGACGTTTCGTGCTAAGTAAAAGGTTTAAATCCAAGTTTTAAATGTTTTAGAAAACATGGGGAAAAGTTTAAAACTAATTTTTTTCAAGGCAAAAAAAAAAATCAATTTTTATATCGTGACTGACTTTTTGCACGTTGCACTCTTAGTGCATAAAAAAGTATCGAGTAGGTGGGATCAAGGGCTCAACAGACATATTTTTAATTTGATCTGTATTTCTTCGAAAAAAGGTGTGAAATTTTTTGTTCTTTAAATCAAAATAGTTCACCAGGTTTTCATTTATTTTACATCAATGCAGTAAATTTTGTGCTTAAATGTAAGCGGAAAATATTTTTTAAAGTGGTATCTAAATTAAGTACGTGAAGATCTAAAACTTAAATCACCAATATCCAATTTTGAGCTAATCTATAAATATCACATGTGGGCTTAGCAAAGTGCGGAATAGAGATGTTTGTTTATTAGCTGCAGAATTGAGGCATTGAGAAGCAAAGGGTTGTAAGTGAGAAAATTGAAATTTTGGTGACAGCTGTTGCAAATGATAGGGAATGTGACAAGAAATATTAGTGATTGTTCTCTAACAGGTGCTCCGCTTCAAACTGATTTAGAAAATAATTAATATTAAAGTTCCCATAAAATCCAAACTTGGAACGTGTTTTTCCCAGAATTGTTTTTTGGTCACTTACATCCATTTGCTTCTCACTGCCCCAATTGTCAAATTTAAAAGCTGCAAATACGGGACAGCAGGGGCATTCTGACAGATCGCTCGGTACAACCCAGGAGATATTGGATATCCGGTTCGACTACTGCAAAAAATTTTGAATTTTAAACTTTAATTAATTATTAGCATATTTTGAATGTGTAAATTAACTTGTAACCCCTCCCGCCCCGCAGCAGGAAAGCACTCCACAGTTGTAAATTTCATTCACACTCACAGAATAATATAGCATACTTAAAATTTCACCAAACGCCCCTTAACGTTTTGCTTAAAGAGAGGAGGTCGGATTGGGAACTCGCCCTTTCCTCTCCTATGCTACTGCAGACAAGGGTCGGTCTATATGGGATATCCAGAAAAAAAATCAATATCTTGGCAAGAACAAGGGACTTGTTGTCCCGCACTGAAATTTCACAGGACACTGTACAGTTTTTCAAAATATATGGTTGTCCCTGATTTGCAGTCGCTTATTTGAATAGTGGTCCAACTGTATGTTTTCATTTTGAGATATGAAGTGTTACAATCCGGTGAGTGATACAAATTGTATGGTAGAGATGTTTGAGTTTACTACTTCTGTTGACAAATTAAGCAGAGGTGTACAAGATTTGAAATATGATGGAAATAACCTTGTGTGAACATAAAGTGTCTATATGGACTTGTTTAGTAAGCAGATGTAGACTGCTATTCAAACAAAGCTTTCGTATATAGCAAAAAAATAGTAATTTTTTTATGCAGAAAGTAAGTAAGCATTTTGTGTTATGCATTATGTGCTTAAATTTTGAGATTATTGGTATAATTTAAGAATAATGAGCAAAAATCCACATCTCTAGTTATGGAAATATATCTAATGATGGGAGGAAGGAAGTACTTAAGAAATTAAATACAGTAGATTGTCCAAGTTAATGTGGATCTTTCATCTCGAGCAAGCAAAAAAACCAGTTTTCGGGATTTATAGTATTGTTACTATTTAAAAAGATTAATTATTAATTTACACTACAGTTACTCAGTTTTATTTACAGAACTGATAAGGCATTCTTCCAATAATTATTTAAAAGCATGGAATTAAATTACTAATTTCAAAAGAGTCTATTGCTTGTGGTTGCTGGATACAAAAATATTGTGATATTAAGTTTCCAAATGAGGAAATTCTGGATTTGGGGGGAGCAAAACTGGAAAAAACATTGAATTTTATATTTTTCTTATCTTTTTTTTTTTGGGGGGGGGGGGGGTAATGATCACGTAAAAGCTTAATTTTTGTAATAAACTGTGATAATTTTGCAATTAAATGGAAATATATTTTTTCTTTATGGAAAAAACTTTTTAACAATACCATGACTGGTAACAATTAGCAGTTCACAATTCTATTTAAGTTATATGAGTTATTTTTTAAATCACTCCTAAGTGGGGAATTTTGTCAAGTAAGAAAAAAATGCTAGGTACCAATGATGCAGGGCTGCAAAAAAAGCCGGCCTTTTTGAAAAAAGGCCGGTCTTTATTGGCTTTTTTCAATTAGACACAATATTATTTACAATTTGCTCATATTATGCCAATTTGTGTTGCTATTGTTGATTTGTGTAAACTCAAATCTTTCTTTTAATGGAGTTTATTTAAAATTAGATTCAGGATTATTTTGTCACACAAGCTAAATGTATTTTACAATACGGAATACATTTTTGGGTTCGTGTGCTTAATTTCGCGAGACTCTCATTAACCTGCCCCTAATATTATAGCTAGTACACAATTTATTTTTTTCAACATAAAAGGAGAAAGAAATTAAATCCAGGTTGGGAAAGAGGAATCGAATTCAGCTTCTTCTATAGTAGAGCACAATACCTTATCTTAATAAATATGAGAGGCTATTCTATTACAGATTCAAGTACATATTTCTCACTTAAAATTGATTTTAACAATAAGAATTTAATTACTTTAAAATAAATCAGATTACTGAAACTTGCAATAAAGAACCTTGTTCATTAATTTTTCTCTAGCATACATTTAACACTACAAACAAAAAAGCCTTTTGATCAAGGCAAGAAGAGTAAGAAAAACAGGGAGTTGAAGTACAGTAAAACCTCCATTAACGGGCACCTCCAAATAGCAGACAATTTTATAAGTCCTAGTCCCTTAATATAGGGTAAAATATACCTCCGAATAGCGGACAAAACACCCGTACCCAAGACTGTCCGTTATTCAGAGGTTTTACTGTATTTCCTTTTCGTTAACAAAATATTTAACATAATCCTAATTACCTAAATCAGTGATTACTTATAACACTACTCATGGCAAAAATTTAAAAGAAGTCGGCGATGGTGAGTAGTTGGCTCGCTTTTATATAAGATAAATTTTTTTTAATACACAGTATTAAATTTTTTTAAAGATCAATATCATTCTAGTACAATTTAATGTTGACCAGCTGGTCTGCTTCAAGATGGGCATCTTTATTTTATACAATTTATTTGACAAATAGCTTTTTTTTTAATTTGGATCAGAGAACTAGTTAAGGTTCTGAAAAGGCATAAAAAAATTAAAGGTGCTTTAAAATATGCAAAAAGATTATTAGTTAAAGACTAAGGCAAATGAAATGATTGGTAATATATTTAGTTCATATAACAGTGTCAACTGTCAAGTGAACTTTTGAATTCTTAGTAATAATCTTTGAAAATAAATTGTTTAAATTATATTGAATCTAAATAAGTTTCTAATAAGGAGCACTTTCTTTTTGCTATTTCTGTAATGTATCATTCTATTAAATAATTTTCATTCTTGTTTCAAGTATTTTGTTATTTCAGTAATAATTTAATTGTATAAACAATATAAATATAATTTTTTATTTAATACTTTTTTGGAAATTTTTTTAAAAACATTTTTAAAAATAAAAGCTGGCTTTTATCAGAAAAAGCCGGCTTTTTTAAAGCGGTTTAAACCAAAAGAAGCTGGCCAACTTTTTTTGGCCCGGCTAAAATCCGGCAGCCCTGCAATGATGTCTAACTTTTATTTCCTAATCTCAAACCCTGCTCCTAATTTGGACAACCCTGAGCATTTATTAACTCTTATACTAAAAAAAAATATATATATATATTGTATACTTTAAATTATATATTGAAATAAGTACCAAAGCAGTTTAAGTATTGGCTTGAACTGTTATACCTCACTCGCACTGATGGAACAGAGGCACTCTGAGAAATTTTTCTCAATGCTTTCTTAATGCATGAAGTAAATGAATGCACGGTGGATTGCCAACAAATTGACTATTTTGTGAGTGGGAATGATGTAAAAGTTTGAAGGCCCTTAGGTTTTTGTGAATGTATTAAGTCCCATTTTTAATCAATTTATTTTCTTTATTTAGGGAAAAATATTTTTATTTTTTAGAACAGATTCAAAGCATTTTAGTAATGAGTACTGAATTTCTCAACAAGCTTAGATTTGATTTGATTAATTAATTATTCTTTTGCAGGAACTTATCCATGGAGTGGGTGAATGGCAAAGGCTCATATTTTTTCAAAATTATTTTTTTTTATATATATTTATATTTTCTACCGCCTATTCTTACACACAAAACTATATATATTTTTTGCCATTTTATGTTTTTTCTCTTGAATGTGCAAATCTTTAATAAAATATATTTGTTAATGTTTCAAGTTTATTAAAAGGTAAGTGAAAATTTTTTAAATGTTTTTAAGTTAAAGAATGGTCTATGGTTACGTTTTTATGAGGAAAAACAATTTGGAAGCATTAGGCTTAAAGAATAATTTTCATTTTTCTACAAAACAGTAGAACTTTTTTGCTCTTATTAGTGAATTTCATTTTTCAAGCATTGTTAATTTTTTACTTTATTATTATCTTATACTAATTTATTATTGTTTATTTGTTGAACATATATTATGAATATATCGCATGCTTCCATGGCTCTCATATATTGCACTTGTTAGGTAGTTACTCCAAGTTGTACACAGTATTATCGTTAAATTAATTGATAGCATGCATAGCCAATCTAATTAGTAGGTATTTCTGCACACATAATGGAACAGTTTCCCGTGTTCTTACATCATCTTCATTTGTGACATACTGAGCTGTTGGTGTGCATTCGTTACTTGGCGGAATTTTGAATATGTAATCAACTAATATCAAGTAGTTATAAGAATTAAATATTTATAAGTATCATTGCAATCAAAAGAGTATATTGAATTGACAAAAAAAATAATAAAATATGTATAAACACCTTAACATTTAATCATTACTGCTGCTCTATTTGTAAATAATGACTAATAGCCTTAAGATAAGTAAAACATCTGTAAAACTAATATAAAGTAAAATTTAGCTTTACATTTGTATGGTATTGCTATGCCCAAAGGCATATCTCTATTTTCTACGGTTTCGGCTTAATTGCCTTATTTATATCACAAATTGATGCTGTACAAAAGGGATCCCTAAGATAATCTTATTTAGTGTACTAAAACTTGAATGTTGTTAAATTTTTACTAAATGACTTAAAATTGTTGATTGCAAATTAAATTTAACATTTAAAAAATAATTTTACTTTTTAAAAGGTTCGAGTTTAAGGATTTTTTTTTACAAAGATCCAAGACCCTATCCTGGCTGGGGGATGAGAATATGGCTGGTCGTCATTTTTGTATTTGTATAATTAAACTTTTAAATGATTATATGCTCAAAGATTGCTATTGCTCAAGATGCTATTTGAATAAGTGCAAAATTTTTTGTCGTCAATGGGTCGTCACTCGATTCATACTCAGTCAAAGTGCTACTCGGTACAGCCCTAATCTACATTATATCACTAAAGACACTCTCTTTCTCCTCTGCAAATAAAATCTATAAAATATTTTAGCGTGATGTAGATTTCTACTCCATAACTGTTTTAGTCCTTAGCTATGCGTGAACACCATGTGACGTTAAAACATGCTTGATACCGTTTTCATTAGGGAAGATGTTATATTTAACAACTGTAAACAGAGGGATAGACTAGATGATGAATGTGAAGAGTGATATGTTTCACACATGTCATGGTTTTATGAATGTTACTACTGTTCATTTCACTTGTAATGTAAGCGTTGCATGCCATTTATTTATTTATTTATTTTCTTTGCAAGTGAGGTTTCACTGTTCATGTATTAACAGTAGAAGAATAAGATTGTTGCATATTTAAGAGAAGCCGCACTATAAGTGACTTTTTCCTGCCTTGTAGATGATCAGTAGTTATTATTTCAAGCAAGAAATATAGTAGTACCATGAAGCAAAATATATAATAGAGCAATATGCATGAAATTACTTGAAGAGTTCATTCGGTTCTGAAATTGCCTAATATACTCACTTGATCTCTGATTAGTAAATTTTCAGAATCACTCAATATCTGATCATTTGATAAGGCTGATCTCAAATGCGCTCATTACTAGAACCTTGAAACTCCTTTTTCAATTTCTTTTTAAATTTAGTTTATCAGCAGGTCTTGCAGACGAAAAAGTTTTGCGAAGCAAGATATTTACTAGGGCTGAAGTATGGCTAGTGGCTGAAAGGTAGTGTGGGGTATGGCTGATTCGTTGGGACCCGGTTCAGCCTGGTTTTCCTGGATTGCAGAGAATAAAATTTTTACGGCTGAGATGCATGGCAAAACTGACATGGGGCCCACCTCGACTCTCTACAGCCTTGTTATTCACATTTAAAACATGTATAAAACATACAAGGAAATCGAAGGCTTTTCGTCGCAGGTTTTCCACAGTTATTTCGGACTAAATAAAAACCTGTATAAAACATGCAGGGAAATCAAGGGTTTTTGACGCAGGTGCTTCACAGGTATTTCGGACTAAAAAACCTGTATAAAACATGCAAGGAAATCAAAGGTTTTTGACGCAGGTTCTTCACAGGTATTTCGGACTAAAAAACCTGTTAAAAACATGCAAGGAAAGCAAAGGTTTTTCGACGCAGGTAAATCGACAGTTTTGTGCAGTGAACTTAGTCCGAAATAGCTGCATCTTTTACGCAAGTTTTTTTTTTAAGGTTTTACGCTGACATTTTTTCCTGGGTTCTAACTAGCTTTTTTACTTCAGTACGCAATCAATGACACATTTGATAAAAATGAAGATTTTTATTTTATTTAAACAATTACAATTGCTAGAGAAGTTATAAATTTTGCAGACAAAGCTTTAGTTCTTGTTGGATTAATGATTTTGAAACTCCGCTTGAAATAGATTTTCGTGCATAAAATAATCTAAGCAAAAATAAATTCTAAAAAAAAAATAAGTTTCTGGAAATCATCCGAAGAAATCTGCTTTAAAAAAACATGCTGTCTGATAAGAACGCGCACGTTAAAAATAAATATAAATGATTAACTTTCAAATTGAAACAGGGGCTCCTCGTAACCCTGAAACACGTGTCTGCAATAAGACTTGAAAAATTTTCGTTTCACATTTTATTAAATATTTTTATTCTTGTATATGTGTAATGCTGATCTTGCACATTGCTCCATATTTATAGTGACACTATTAAAAGAATTTCTCCACCAACATCTGTCGCTTTACAAATCCAGCACACACACCCCTCGTTGTGCTTTGGGAATTAGTATCAAAACTCCATACTGGTGGTAGGAATAAGGTAGGAGGTTCAGGATCACCTGCAAAATAGAAGTTTGATAGAGGGAACTAAACTTGGAGAATTGATTTCCCAAGCATCTAATTGCATACCAAAAAACTAATTACACTATCAGATGGCACTACAATAGAATGTTCATTAAAGAAAAATTAATTTTAAAAAAGGATAATTTCATTTATAAAGAAAACATTTTGTCGCTGCAAATTCTGCAAATTGTTACATTCCAAAAAATATAAACCGACAAAATGCAACAAAGTATTAAATATTCTTAGTTATTCCTAACACTTTTCAGAAAATATCTATCAAATCATACACTTTACCAGCACTGACATATTTGCACAAATATTTTATTGTCCTCATATGTTTAGCAAATGGGTTCCCCCCTCCCCCTTAAGACCTCTTGAAATATTCGCATTCACTTCTTTTGTCATAATGAAAGTAACTTTCTAATTTAGTCCTTACTGGTTTATAATTCATACACTGTTCGTTTTTGAGAAATACAATACATGCTTATCTTTATGCAAAGCTGGGAAAGGCAATTTTTGTGTTATGACTGCATTGCGTGGTCACTTGGTGATCCCCATGCTAACTGTAAGCAGGGTATCGTGATGTGATTTTTTTCCTTAGTACGATGTTGGTACAAATTTTGTATTATATAAAATCACATGACTGAAATCCTGATACTAACTACTATATTATAGCGTAAATATGTGCCAACAATGCGACTTGTTTCTTAACTGCTTGACGATCAATGAGCATGATTAAAAACATTAATCAAACATAAAACTTGAAAAATGGAAAAAAATAACACAAAATTACCGACGGAAAGAGCAATGTTGTGCAGAATACAGCATGTAGTAATTATAGCTGGGGCAATCTGCAAGTCACAACGTAATTCATGTTCGAGGCAGGGAAAACGATTCTTTACCACTCCATATGATCGTTCCGCCGTGTTGCGTGTCAGAACATGACTTGCATTGTATCTGAAACGTGAATGTTAGTTTAATTTATAAAATATCCACTGTTATCTCATTAATATTTCAAAGATTTTGTTTATTTAGGTTTCAACATTGGAATAGTTATCATTGCAATTACTACTAATACTATTTATATTACATTAGAATTAGTATCAATGTGCTCGAAAACTTTCTGTCGGAGTTTATATCTTGAAATTTACAATATGATTGAATATTGCCATAGACCCAGTTCTGATAAATCAGAGAAACAGCTTTCTGGATCCAAATTTAAGCAGTTCAGCTAATCAGGCCGATAGAAATGTAAATTTAATTAGTTACAGGAAAATTTTAAATTTCTCAATATTTCCTTTAACTTGAGGAGTTCACTAATTTGTAAACGTAGTAGGTAAGGAAAAGAAGTTATGGATATTTACCGTTGTTCTTTTGAAGTGGATGGGCTCGAAATGGGAGTCATCATGAAGGTCTCGCAAGAATACCCACTGTCCCCCAGCAGATGGTAATTTGCAGGGATAACTTGCCGGCAAAATAAATTTTTTATGCTGCTGTAGTCGAAGATTGTAGAGTCGTGCGTTGCTCCAGGCCATCTTGCCACAACATTGAGGATGCGCAAATTGGAATCGGAAATTGTTTGCACGTTAAGAGAAAAAAATTTTTTCCTTCCTCTGAACCGTTCAGCATCAGACCCGCCAGGGTTTTTTATTGGTATGTGAGTGCCATCAATAGCACCCACAACGCCAGGAAATCCAGCAATTTCATAAAAGCCTCTGGAAACCTGAAAAAAATGGATTTTTATTTTTCTAAATACTATATCATCATTATAATAGTGTAGAACCCCAGGTGTAAAGTGACCCGCTTTACATTATAACATAAAATTTCATTATAACGGAATCAAGGCATAATGGAACTTTTTTATATTTTTTTTTGTATGCAGAATTTTTAGATGTGTATATACATATATATATATATATAAAAAGATAAATTCATAGATATAAATGTATGTGGTGTGTGTAGACCTTTTTGTGCGGATTTTTTTTTCATAAAGTTTTTTTTTTTTTTTTTTTTTTGTGAATGAAAACATTTTGAACGAAAAACAAGTATGTGTATACAGGGAAAAAGTGGCCAGGCGGGATCAGTTCTCCCTCAAAGCAATCGGATATCCGGTATCCGACTAATTTTTAAATATTCCGAATCTGATTCGGACATTTCACGAAATATCCAGTTATCCAACATGTCACAAATGTGTTTTTTAAAATTTAATTAATAAGCATGTTTTGAAAATGTATGTAAATTACAAGCTTACAATGAATTGGAAGCTGTGCGTGTTTAAAAATATGTATACAATTTACAAGTTTCAAACATCAGAGCCGGATGTCCGGAAGAGATTTGCTAGGAAAGGGATACCGGATATCCAGCATCCGGATATATCATTGCATCATTGAATTTGGGGGGGGGGGGGGATTTTTTTCCGTTGAACTTGGGAAACACTCCTGCTGATGATAATTTGTAATCTAGTACTTTGTAGCTGTCCTTCATTGTCCCCCCATGTTCATAAAAAGTACTTCAATCCATTTTTTTTTTAATTTACCAATTTAAGAGCAATAGCAGGAGTAGATTTTCTAGAATCCGAGTTTGCACGGAGGTGTCTAAATTAAGTGTGGTATTAGAACATTAACACAAGTGATAAACTTTATATATTTAAATTCTATTGCATTCGTCAAATGGTACTGATCAAATTAAAATCACCGATATGTCAAGCATAAGTTGCTACAGTGAATAACAAAATGATCATACACTAGATATTAAAATGTACTTGCATTTCTAACTATGCATTTAAATGCAATCATCTATCGAACTCATATAAAATGCAAACTCATATAAAAGGAATATTATGACTTATCAGAGTTCAGATGCAGCTGCGATACTGCTGCATCTTACGATAGGTGCATTTGCAAAATATTGTAATGAGAAACTTACCTCGTTAAGTTCTTCTGCTTCAACAGGGAAACGAATGAAATCCTTCCACTGACCAGCGATGCATTTGCTAACTCTATTTATCACTCTGCTACAAGTGGGTTGGCTGACAGGGAAAGTATCCCCGATCAGAAGTTGAAAAGCTCCTGTAGCATAAAATCGTAAAGCTACCAGAAGCTGTTCTTCCACCGACAATGCATCATTTTCCTTGCTTGTTGGCAGTTTGTCGCTGAGGTACTCAACCATCAGCTCAAATGTATGCTTTTGCAAACAGTACCGCGTATGAAAATCTATTTCGTCCAAAGTTTCAAAGTCATTTATCCGACAAGAATGCACTCTGAGTCTGCGAGATTCCAATTTCTCAAGCAATTGTAATTGTAGTAACTTATTCAAAGAATTCATGTTTCCCTTTACGAACTACAAATGGCGTTTGCTTACTGCTCTACAGCGCACGCGCTGTGGGTTTGGACAGCGTGGACCCTTCGATTTCTACGGTCGAAGTCTCTCGACCGACCGCGCTGGGAAATAGCTCTCTCCTCGGCGTGAGGAATACCGTTTTGGACTTGAGTCCAAAACGGACTGTGAAAACGCTGTCTGACTGCCAGTCGAAAGGTCGGCGAATACGGATGATAATAGAGCTGTCTCATGAGAGGCAGTCGAAAGATCAACGATGCTAATGTCTGGTGAATACGGAATTCGACAGCGGTCTTGACATAGGTTCTTTCGAATATTGACTGGACCGGCTCTTTGACCGTGTTTGGTGAATAAGGTCGTAACATAACTTCGCAAACTCTCAATACAACGTCAATTTAATTGGCAAACTTTCAATATAAGGTCCATTTCCAATTCTTAGCCTCTGTTATTTCTATTTGAAGAATTGCATTGCATACATAATTGCTTTGAAGGGTTTGTTTATCATTGCATAGAAGTAATTTCGCATACAAGCACCTCATGGTTTAATAAAAAGGCTTAATATTTAACAATATACGTTCCATATAGTCTCTGGATTCGAGTCCAACAGGAGTTGAACAGAACTCCATTTCACATTGTAACCAAAATGCTTGATAACAAGAAAGCCGTAAGAATATGCGTCTACTGTATTTTAATAGTAATTGCATTTCCGCATTTTGATGATATTTTAAATGTATAAATGATGATACGCTCTTTAGCAGTACGCAAATTCATAGGATAGGATACAAAAAAAAAAATTTAAATCCATTAATTTGCAGATTACAAACCTATGAGACAAAAAAAAAACACAAAAAGGGTTAATTACACACAAAAAATTCGCCGTAATAGAAAACTCGTCTTATTAACTCTTTTTTGCAGTTAACTTATAATCAATGTAAAAATGTCTTTGATATCCAATGCACAAATTTTATCTTTTATATTTTTTCTTTCAAAGACGAAATACAATATTAATTAGTAAATATTTTGTCTATCAAGCAGCCTCCGATAAACGGAGAGAAAAAAAATGCTTCTTCAAATGTATTAATTTATTAATGGAAGCAAAGTGAGGAAAACTGCTTTGCATCTGAGTTTCTAAAAAAGAAGAAATGTGCGTTATTTCGAGAACAGAAAATAGACGACAGAAAATTTGATTATTTTGCAAAGATTTATTGATCTGTCATGCATAATTGAATGATTCTCAAATAAAATCATTGAGGGTTGACGGAGATAATTTATAAAATGCCAAGCTCGTAAGAGTATATTAAATCATTTACAGAAGGAGAAAAATGTTCGTGTTTGATATTAATTTAATCGATAAAGAGCTCCAGTTTTTTTTCGCAGTTCTACTTTTTTTACACGACCGGCAGATAGCTGTGAGTCAAACACGAGTTGGAAAGAAGTAAAAATTCTCTCACGGTATCAATTATTACTATTTTTGATGATGTTCTGCAGAATTCATGTAACTCTTAGTTACGTGAGAGATATGAAGTATGAGCGGAATGGTGCCTCTCTAATTGTGAGGCATAAATGCAGTAGGTATGCAATTTAGTCGAACTGCAGTAACACAGTTCGACTACGGAATTTTGATAGTTAGACGCTTCTGCGCATGACAACAAAGAACGAATACATTCGAGTTTTAGGGAAAATTGTTTTGCAAGTGCGTTTATTTAGTACGCGAATCAGAATGGTTGGTTCCCTGTTTGTTGAAAGTAACTTAATTTATAAACTGGCAAATAGCATCAGTTTGGAAGAAAGAAAGTATGCTAAAGGTTTTTTTTTTTTTTTTTTTTTTTTTTTTTTTTTTTTTTTTTTTTTTTTTTTTTTTTTTTTTTTTTTTTTTTTTTTTTTTTTTTTTTTTTTTTTTTTTTTTTTTTTTTTTTTTTTTTTTTTTTTTTTTTTTTTTTTTTTTTTTTTTTTTTTTTTTTTTTTTTTTTTTTTTTTTTTTTTTTTTTTTTTTTTTTTTTTTTTTTTTTTTTTTTTTTTTTTTTTTTTTTTTTTTTTTTTTTTTTTTTTTTTTTTTTTTTTTTTTTTTTTTTTTTTTTTTTTTTTTTTTTTTTTTTTTTTTTTTTTTTTTTTTTTTTTTTTTTTTTTTTTTTTTTTTTTTTTTTTTTTTTTTTTTTTTTTTTTTTTTTTTTTTTTTTTTTTTTTTTTTTTTTTTTTTTTTTTTTTTTTTTTTTTTTTTTTTTTTTTTTTTTTTTTTTTTTTTTTTTTTTTTTTTTTTTTTTTTCTCTCCGGTTTGCTCCAGTTTCGAAAATCTCTTTTCACTCAGCGTTTTAACTTGGAGGGGGGGGGGAGAAAGCCGCAAATCGCATGATCTGTATTCTTCATATGAACAGTTATGTAGTTTCAGAAATATTTAGCAACTTTATACTTCTTACTTTGCCTTGATTTTTTTATTAAACTGTTCAATTATTATCAGGTGGCATTATCGTAGCAAGACCCGGATTTCAGGGATGGGTTCTTCGGGGAGAGGGAACTAATTTCATTGTTTTCCAAGAAAAGTTGGAGAAATTCTGAACAATCTTCACGATTTCAGGGGGGTTATCCCCCCCCCCCCCCGATCTACGCCAGTGTCTGGTGCATGTAAATAATCGATGTAGACCTTCACAGGAAGAAAAAATGCATCGTAGGAACTCCACTATAAATGTATTTTTAAATTGCCTTGAATTTTACAAATGTTCGTAAGTTTTCTGTACAATATCATCCATGTGAGGATTGCTTTTGCTTTTCCAACTTAGCACAGTAGCTACAAAGTGCCACAGGAATCAATCACTGCATGTTGTCCACAAATAATTTTAATGCTGAATGTTTCAGTTTTTAGCTGCTATTTATTTATTTACTCTTTATTTGGTGGTGGGGGGGGGGTATTTGTGGTTTTCTATAACGTGATGCATATAATAAATTGTGATTGAAAGATTGAAGTGAAAAACAATGACATAGCTCATTGTGTCACAAAAATATTCCAAGGGAAAAATGAAATTCAAAAATACATTAAATAATTAAAGATTGAAAAATAAGAAAGTTGAAACTAAGGTTTTGAGATGAGAAATATGTGTGTAACAGTATGTCTATCTGTCTCCTTCATAATTTTGGAAGAAATAACCCAATTTGAAGCACATTATTTTGTGGTTCAAAGGATCTCAACATCAACAACGATACGTCATCCTCATGGTTTTTCTAATTAGAACAATTATTTGCCTATTTAGGGCAGTAAAAAAAAAAGAACTTAACAGTAATATCTAAGAACATGTACAAAACCGGGTTTTTTTTGTTTTGGATTTATAAGGTCAATTTTTCAACAATTCAAAAAAGCTTTACACTAACATTTATGGAAGAAATTCTTTCCTTTTTTACTTAAAAAACCAAAAACACGGACTTCATTTTTTAACATTTAAAAATCACATAAATACTGAAACTCTGAATATATTTGTTGTTCTTTTGTTTTGAGAAATACAAAAAGTTTTCAACAAAACCTGAAAAGGATCATTCATAAATGATGTCACGCTTCGAGGGGGGGAGGGGGGTTCGTGAAATTGTGACAAAGTGTGACAAGGGGAGGGGAGGGGGTAAAAAGAAGTGTGACACCCTGCATTATGCAACATAGCATGACGCGTGACAAAGTTAGGAGGGGGTCCGCTGAAGTGTGACGTATTGTGACAAAAGGGGGAAGGGGGGTCAAATATATACGAAAGAAGCGTGACGTCATTTATGAACGGCCCCAAATAGCTTGACGAAGTTTAGGATGGATTGATTGAATCAAAACTCCACAAAATCAAGTCTAATTTATTCTTTATTCAAAATAAATAGCTACCGGCACCGTTCAAGGATAGCAACTTTACATTTTTTTAACAAAATACCACATATTTTCCTAAACCTAATTTTCAAATTATACATTCAATTGTTTAAATTTACTAAAATATATATTAATATAGATATTTTATATTAATCTAAGAAAACTTGTTTTACTTTGAGTTGGGACGATTTATCGCGAATTTCCAAGATTACGAAACAATAAAGAATAGTTATGGTATATTCCTTTTGTTTTGAAATTATTAGACTTAACTGAGGCTAGTTGGCCATAAGGGCCACTTCGGCCCAGTCGCACTATTTCAAAAAGCTTAGGGCGCATGGGACTGTCAGTGCAACCATGCGTGTATTGTCGCTTCACCTTGCTTTAACATACATATCGTAGAAGAAGTAGCGTACATTAAAAACACAGCTAGATTTTCTGAAATTTTACTGAAGTTAGTAAATTTCATTGCTAGCAAAGAAACGTTTTTTATTAGCCTCCTTTCCCGTAAAAGTAAAAAAAAAGAAAAAAGGCTCAATGTGTCGTAAAAATATCGTTAAAAATAAGAAAAAGTGAAAAATAAGCTAAGAAATGAAATAAATATTAAAAAATAAAAAACTTGCAAGTAGGGTTTTGAGATGGGTAAGTGTTTGTCTGTCTGTCTTAACAACTTTTGAAAGAATTGTCCAATTCGAAAGATTTTTTTTTCATTCGAAAGAACTATTTTCATATGGAACGTTTTGATCTTGATTTTTAAGGATATTTCCGAATGAATGAGTGAGTGAATGAATATGTATAGACCGTTGAAAATGGTATATTTGAAGTAATTAAGAATTAAAGCTAAATGAGAAAGCTAGACTGTCAATTTGATATTGGGGTATACGGGAAAGTAGGCGCGTATAGTTCTAGACGGAACTTCCTGCTTCTTTAATAACATTAATAACACGCCCACGCCGAGGCCGATTTTCATGTTTTTCGCTGTGAGGCGGGGCTCGAAGTCATGCTGCGCTTCATCTGGTGGCTCACGATTGTTACTTGTTCAGAAGACAATAAAAAATGAAGTTATAAATAAAATAATATTAAATTTTTATGTTAATTTTATCGAATTTGAGTTTTTTAATAATACTGAATTATTATGTTTATGTTATTGAATAAAAGTTATGTTTATAATACGTTATTAATTATGATTGCTATTAAAAATAAATGTTTTAATGAATATACGTTTAATTTTCAGCTAAATGGAAATTATTTCTTTGAGTTTTGATAAGTTCAATGCAATGCTTTTCAACTCGGAGCTGCCTTATGTGCAAAAGAAAACCGCGTCAACGGTTGGTCTCAAAGAAATCCTTTCACTTAGTTCGAGGAACTGCGGAGAGTTTCTCGAGCTTTCTTACCTAAAAATATAATCCTACAATATTTGGTGTTACGTACCTTCTAATAACACAATCGAATGCGTAACACCGGTAGTACGCACCACCCAATGAGACAGTCTAGTGCGGGCCTCCGGTGGTACGCGCCGGCGTGAACGTGTTAATAGATCGCTTTCGCCATTTTGACAAATTCTCAGACGGTTGTTCATAGTTATTGTAGGATATGTTTGCTTTTATTGAAACTCTTTCGGAAAATTCCTCCCACTCATGAAAAATAAAATTGCTGTACGGGGCAAGTTGCCCTGTAACGTCTTCTTGGCAACCGCATCCGGTCAGAAGGGGCATCCTGTCCTTTTTGCCTCGTTCCGACGTATCCACTCTCCCCTCGGTTCCCTTTCATGTTATCTACGTCGAGAAAACGCTATACTTCAAAATCCAGATGCTAGCTGACTCTTCTGTCTGAATTTGGTCCCTGACCTCTGGCATCCGTTTTTAGCCCAAAATCTATTTCCGATCCCAGGATTGTGTGCCCGCCGACAAAAGGGGCGGCCGCATCCCTCTCTAGTTTATCCCAAAAGGGGGCTGGCCGGTTTCCGGGAGTCGAGGCCAACGGACATGTGAGAAGTAAGAAAATTCTGAGTTCGAGGAGAACATCTTTTGACGACGAGAGAAACGGACGTGTTCCGTCCATCTCGGTCACTGTCTACCAACCCTAAGTTTTAATGAAGCTGTAAATTCTGTAAATAAAATCTTGTTAAGTTTTACCATCGAAGTCATGCTTTACCACTCGGTATATACATAAGTCTCCAATACGTTACAGCAATTTTGATGGCAGCGGTGGGATGCGTAGACATTGATAAAAGTATCCGATTTCTCCCTTTTCCATGAATACAAACGAATGCTTGCCTTTCGAAAGGAGATGTTTCTGCACCCCGCAGAGAAGATATACTCACCCCCGAGTGAATGAGGAGGTTCGACCCTGCTGAGAGCTTGCGGTTGAATCGAAGGTGGAAAATCTCAGAGAAGTTTCGTCCGTTCCCTTTTCGTTTTGATGAATAAAAAAAAGCGTTCTACAGCTACCCTGGCTAAAGTTTTGCAGTTTTGAAAACACCCTGTCTCAAGAATTTTGTGTTACGGTCACCCTGGCTACGTGTTGAAGTTAGAAACACCCTGTTTCAAAAATTTTGTGTTACAGCCACCCTACCCTGGCTACGTGTTGAAGTTAGAAACACCCTGTTTCAAGAATTTTGTGTTACGGCCACCCTGGCTACGTGTTGAAGTTCTTTTATATTGAAGTCACATTGACTGATATGAAAAAATCCGTTTTCAACAATTTTCTGAGTTTAGGAGATATCCGGTTCTGCGAAGAATAGTCAAATAGAATTTGAAATTTTCGCTGAATCCATCAGTGCGCGTGTATGTGTTTGTGTGTGAAAAAAAATTGTTCCAAATAGGATTACGAATGCTGCAGAGAGGATGACAACTATCAAACGTGAGTATCTTTTCCTTAATTGGTTGGTTGTGAGTTAAATTTTCTAAAATTAAACAGTGCATTTGCTTGATAAAGTCATTTTCTCTTGAATTGCTTTAAAATCATGTCATTGTGTTAATTGTAGAGTAATTTAATGCATGTGGAATTACCCTGAGGCAAACAATTAGAGTACTATATTGTTTTGTTTATAATTTCATTTTGATTTGTGAAAATTTTTTTGTAGTGATTTAATTCCTTAAGTATGGCATTTTTAAATAAAATAAAAAAGGAAGATTTGCAAAATCTTGCATCAGAGCTTCGTATAGAGGTTACCCCCATGTTAAAAAAAATAGCTTTGGTCGAATTGATCACCGGAAATGCAAGGTACGAGGAAAACCTAGTTAAGGATTTTGCTGATGAGATTGTTCAAACTAGACTCGAAAGGGAAAGAAAGGAAAAAGAAAGGGAAAGAGAGGAAAAAGAAAGGGAAATACAAAAAGAAAGAGAGAAAAGAGAGTTCGATCTGGCAAAAATGGATCGCCAAATTGCATTAACTGGAAATGGGCCTGAAAGATTTAATGGTAGCCGATCAAGTGAAAAAGTGAACATCAGCCGAAGCTAAAGATCACTTTATAGATGATTGGGCTACTATTAAATCTTCGTCAAAGTTAGCGGAAATGTTAGACAAGTACGACGAAGTCAGGAGATTTAGAAACCCTAATTCCGAAAAAAAGAAAATTGGCCAAAACCGTTTCCCAAAAAAGACAGAAGTGCAATGTGGTGGTAAACCCCGGAACCGGTCTCCCCCTCGGAAATCGGATCGTGTTATCAGCGACAACGAACGGCGACGTTTCCCTCGCTGCTTTGGGTGTGATTCCGAAGCGCATTTATGGCCGTCCTGTGCAAAGAATAAAAAGAGACCCCCTGTAGTGACAGAGAAAATCAATTACTTGAAAATCCTCGCAGGAGAAGACTTATTAACTCCTTTCATAAGTGACGGGACTGTAAATTTGTATCCAATAAAAATTTTGCGCGAAACGGGAAGTACAATTGACGAGATAGCCAGAAAGTTTGTGGATCTTAAGGATTTTACTGGGGAAAATGTTTGGTTACAAACCCCGTTAGAGAAAAACCAGGTTTGTTTACCCCTCGCTTATGTTTGGCTTGAAGGAAGATTCGGAAAACTGAAGACGAAAGCGGCCGTTATTCAGGACGAATTGGATCAGGGCCGGTATTTGTTAGGCCAGGGGTCTCCAAACTTTCCAGCCTTAGGGCCATATTGATTACCCTACAACATAATTATTCAACATAAAAATAGATTACTTCAGTAAACTTAATTTAATTTGCTATAAAAAATAAATATGTTCTCTAGAAGGAGTTTTCTTTCAAGTATGCTAGCTCTCCGCGGGCCGGATGTGGCCCTCGGGCCGTAGTTTGGAGACCCCTGTGTTAGGCAACAGAACGGCCTCTTTAATAGAAAATTTTGAGAAACAATGTTCGGGGGTAGCCGTACTAAATGCGGTAACAACGCGTACGCAAGCTCGTGGAAAAGAGAAAATCCTAACCATAAATGAAGGAAGTACGTCCGCGCAAAATAGTGTTTCAGAAGATAAAACTTCCGCTTTACAGGTAATGCCCAGCGAGAGTCTAGAAATTCCAGCACTTAACATAAACTCTCCGGAATTGTCTTTGGCTCAGGTAAGCCCTGACGACTTTAAGTTGGCGCAAAGGGAGTGCACTAACCTAAAACCTTTGTTTGATCTTGCGGAGAAAGATAGGGGCACGAAAGGAAAAAATTATTATTGCGTTGAAAATGGGTTATTGTTGAGGTTGGCAAGAAAACCATTTGGGTAACACCAAGAAATTAGTTGTTGTCCCTGAAAAATTAAGGAACAAAATACAAGCTCTCTGTCACGAGGGCACTTGCATTTAGGCATGACGAAATCCAAAGACAAATTGAGTTTTTTTTTTTTTGGCCAGGCTGCCACATGAAAATGGAGAACTTCATACGATCCTGTGATGAATGTCAGAGGGACGGGAAGCCAAAAGATAAAAGGAAAGCCCCCTTAAAATTGGTTCCTGTCATCCAGGAAATATTTTATCGGATAAATATAGACGCCTGTGGTCCCCTGCCGTTGACGCCCAGTGGAAAAACGTATATAATCACGGCAATATGCATGTCGTCAAAATATCCCGAGGCTATACCCGTAACTGACATAGGGTCGGTTACGGTCATAGATGCATTGCTAAGGATTTTTAGCCGTATGGGGTTTCCCCACGAGATTCAGTGCGACCAGGGCAGATCGTTCACTAGTGCCTTGACGACTGAATTTTTTGAACGTTTTGGCATTAAAGTGCATCACAGCTCTGTCAGCCATCCTGAATCAAACCCCGTGGAAAGATTTCACCGAACGGTTAAGAGGCTATAACCGGCTATTTGTTTGGAGTCTGGTCCCGATTGGGAAACGAATCTACCTCTAGCGTTGTTAGCTCTAAGAACCGTAACGCATGAAAGTTTAGGGTTTACCCCGGCGGAGCTAGTTCACGGGAAGAATCTCCGAACTCCGGAGACTCTTTTCTACGAGCAGTGGGTTGAGCCCGAGGAGTTAAATCAACCTGTAACTGAATATGTGTTCTATCTAATCAATAGATTAAAAAGGTGTCAGGAGGCTGCCGCTCAAAAGGTAGAGGCCCTACAAGAAAAACGAAAAACGTGGTATGACAAAAATACCGTCAAACGTGAATTTAACCAGTTAACTGTGTAGCCCGACCTGAGCTCGGGTGGAGGTTTATGTGCGTTAACTGTGTAGCCCGAGCCCCTGGAAAAGGGGCAATGGGCTTTCTTACAGTACTTCTTGCTCCCTGAAACTTCTTGCGCGGCGGGTGTTCCGAGATTAGCTTCGCACAAAGGAATGGTCAAGACCGGGTAGGCGTCAAATTGTCAGTCAGATTTACTTACACTTCACCGGATTTTCTGTGCACACGTGCTCGTGGGACAGCGGTAAATTTGACCTCGTGTGACTAATAAGACAGTAAGGAATATTTTTTGGGGTTGGAAAGTATTATTTCTGTAAAAGGTGATGGAAAACTTAACTCGAAATTATATACTGTCGCAAAATATTATGTATCTGAAAATGAAATTTGTGATCAAATGAAAGAAATTCTTATTTAACATTGTTTTTCCTTGGATTAAAAACTCGAACAAGCTTCTCCAATAAAAAACATATAAAAATAAAGAAATATATATTTTTTTTCTTTTTTTTTTTTAAATTTAATTTGATCATTTTGAACTCCTTCATGCAAAAAAAGGGGGGAGGGGCGCTTTACACTGAAACTTGGGGGATGTGTATTACGGAAAGGAATGCATATTACATGCCATTGAAAAAACACCAGCTCAGATAAATTGAGAAATTTCTTAAATTTTAATGGGCAGAATTTCCTTTTAAATAAATCTTGAAAAGCACACGACTTATAGTTATCGATTCGCAAAGTTTCTTTCGTTTCTTTCCTTCTACCTATAACTTTCAGCTCAATGAACTCATATTGATGAGAAACGATTAGAAAGACGGCCCCGTTTAAGTCCCATACCAGCGTTTAACCACTTTTCTTTTAACAAAGAAGGTTACAATAAAAATTCACTGATTTTTATGCAAATTAATTACGTTTGCATTGATTTTTCCCTGTTAAATAAATGATTAAATATGGAATCGCATTGTTTAAAATAATCCGTTGTTTTGCATCAGTGATATTAACAGTAATTATCATAAAAGTTTTGAATGAACCTTTGTTAAAACAAACTTGAAATACATTGACTCCAGTCCAGATAGTCCAGTGCTGGATCTAGGGAGGGGGGGGGGGAATCCAGGGCCCTTGCCGCGGGTGACACTTTTGGGAGCGGCAAATTCAACTGTGATGCGCACACACACACAAAAAGAAGAAAAAAGAAAGAAAGGAAAAAAGTATTTAATTAAGAAAATTTAACTTTTGGTAAGAGAATTAAACTCCTAGTTCGGCGCTTTAATCATTGATCGGCTATTTGGCTAACGATTAAAACCGGTTGATGTAATTATTTATTTGTATAAACCGTCGGAAACTCTGAAATTGAGATATAATGAATATGTTGCGTCGTTGATCAGTTGGCGGGCTCCTGTGGCAGGCAACTGCTCCTAGGAAGGCAGTTTTAGAGAACGGCAAATTTCGCATTGCCAAAAATTTAAAAAACAAAAGTTTTTTCCCCTTGTAAAAGAGAAATATAAATCATGCTATGCTCAAACAATACAATAGCTTTTCTGTTACAAATTTTCAAAGCATCCTTTTGAAAAGGGGCGAGGAGGAGGGAGAGTCATTTGAGAAAGCTGACACGTGGCTCTTCAATATGGGCGTTAGTAAGAAAGGTGGGGGGGGGGGGCGGTCTTGCCACCTGGATTTTTTTTAAAATGACAATTTTGTTCTGCATTTTCATGAGTAAATTTTTACGTTTTAAAAAGTTTTTGTTTGCTTTTCCTTTTTTACTAATATTTTTGCAGTCTCAAATGCACCTCTTAAGGCCTCGAATTGCACCAGTTTGCATATAGTTTTCAACATTTCCCGGGGGAAAATCCCTCAGACCCCCATCAACTGTCAGAATTTTTTATCTCCACTTAAGGGGGGACTCTTCATATTGCTCTATCCCCTAATGTTGAGTTGAATAAAATTTATATGAAATATGAAGAATAATTGTATGGAGGGAGGGGGGAAGCGACATTCTTAAGTTTGGCCCCGCCACGGAAAACTCCAAGATCCGGTATTGTTGTAGTCTGTGCATTTGCGTTTATCGATGAACACTTTTTTTTTGTGCCGGAATTCACAATGCAGTGTAAGGAATCATACGAAATCGGACAAAGAATTTATGTAATAATGTCATATATTTTCTTTACCAGACCCCTACCTGTTAGCCGAGGCCTTAGGTTTGCTTGCGCATGGGGCGAGGTAGTAGGGTCCACTGATTTTACATGCACGTATCCCCAAGTGTACATGGTGGGTCTTCAACGGGTATCGAACACGCGATCTTCCGATTGGAAGTCCGACACTAACCACTAGGCTACCCCGGCCTTTGCTAAAATATGCTGGATCAACCCCTGCATACATTAATCGCACCCTAGCATTTATTGCAGGAGTTTCATTTGAACAGGAGGAATTGCAAACTATTTTTTGGATAGCTTCCTATAAGAGCTCATGCCCTAATACATTATTAATTAAGTGTTATTATGCTAAATAATAACACTTAATTTGGTTTCGAACGCGTGACCTTCTAGTTGGAAAACCGACGCTCTAACCACTAGGCTACCACGGCCTCATAATGTCATATACTGGAGTAGCGAGACCCTAATTTCGGAAGGGGGGAAGGTCTTTGGGGACGGGGGGGGGGGGCTAGATAGCTCGCAACTAATTTTATTGTTTTACGAAACTAAATGCCGAATTCTAAGCAATCCCGTATCTATGTCAGCTCCAGGCGGTATCCTCATACTAAGCCAGCGATGTAATATATTTCGGTTTATAATTTTGCACTTGTTTCATAACATATGTTTAGATGTAGCCTTAATATTCCTTGGAAAATGAATTTATTTTAAAAAATTTTAGAGCAGTTTACAATTATATGAACGATAGTCATTGAAATTATGCATGAACTAAAAATATACAAATAATTGTTAGAAACAGCACGGTTTTACTTTTTTAGAGGAACTACTTAGTACTTAGAGGACCCTCGTTCACTAGTGATAAAAATTCAAAAACTTCACGATAAAAAAAATAATTTTAGCAGCTCAAAGCATAAAATCTACACAAAACGGATACCTGAGCATTTCCCATATGATATTTTCGGCTGCAAATAACTAAACCTTTGCTACCGGCATTGAGACTTCCTATGAACGAAAGGAATTTAATATTAATAGATTTAAGTTGGGGTGGTACGCTGCTGAATTTTTCGCGCCCCCCCCTAAGGGGGTAGAGGGACCAAAAAAAGCCGGCAACACCTTTTTTTGGCCCGGCTAAAATTTGGCAACCCTGCTTTTAGTATAGTCTGCGGTTGCTTCATTTGGAGCGAATACTTGTAGATGCTTTCATGAGGTCAGACATTACGTCAAAGTAATGACAGTTCTGATTTCAGTGTTTTTTCTGACATTGAACAATTTTCTGAAGGAAATCAAAATAGCAATGAAAACTATGTACGCAACGTTCGCGGATGGTGTAAAGTCGATGGGTGATCCACTACTCCACAAAACACAATCATGGCCTTCTTTCCTAGGAAAACCAGGATTGAAATTCTACATTACTGACGAACTTTTTTGATGAATAATTTTAAACTTAATTGTCAGAAACGCTAACAAAATACTTGTATTTAAAAAAAAGAATTTAATACTATATGCTTTGTTTTCAAAAAAGTAATTCACATCAAATAAGCAAATAATTTAGCAAAGTAAGTGCGATGAAAATTTTCGCGAATGCAATCAAACTCTGCTTGGAATCTCCGTGCAGAAAGAGCATTTCTACTACAGAAACATTCGTAGATTAGAGAAACATTTTCTCTCATGAAATTTTCTGTACTTCAAAAATACTTCAAAAAAATCCTCGCTATCACTTACACACCCGGTTAAAGTTTCCTATGAATCTAGATTCTAGAGCGTGTATTGATTTCTACAAACATGCTCTTTCCCCGAAAGAATGCATACTGCTAATTTCATTGTTCACTAAATCAAACTTCCTCATCTGTGACCTAATTCTTTCCATGTACTATTCTAAACGTGATTCTAAATAGAAATTTTCAACTACCGAATTCCATTTCTCAGTTTTCTTTTACCATACCGGTGGCCCACAGAAAATGGGGACCTTTTAAAGCAGTATTCGCAATATCAGTAAGTTAATAACTCAGAGAAATCTAAACTGGTTTACACCAATTTTAGTAATTTATTGCGTGTTTATAGCTGTAAAAAATATTCCTCTAACACTCATTGTTATCGGAAGATCTAGGCCTTATAAAATGTCGCATAGACAAACCGAAATTTTACGAAATGAAGTACAGCGGATGCTTGATTTAAAAATAATTGAAGTTGGGGAGAGCGACTATGTCTCGCCGATGATACTTGTAGAAGCTCCTGGGAAAGACCCCAGAGCCTGTGTAGACTACCGTCGGTTAAATAAGGTAATCCGTACAGAGTTTTATCCACTCCCAAATATCGAGGAAAGAGTAGAAAGTGTTTCAGCGGCAAATTACATATCAGTCTTGGATTTTTCAAAGGGTTACTGGCAGATTGGCCTTAGTCCAAAGGCTCAAAGGCTTGCGGCTTTCGTTACCGGTTTTGGGACATACAGGCCTCTTCGCATGCCCTTCGGCCTTAAAAACGCCCCATTCTTTCTCAGTAAACTTATGGCCATTTTATTATAAGACTGTGAACAACGCTTCGCTGTGCCTTACTTGGATGATGTAGCTATTTTCTCGAATACCTGGGAAGAGCACCTCAAACACCTTGATTGTGTGCTTAAAAAAATTTCAAAGGGCAAGCTTACCATTAAACCATCTAAATGTAAATTTGCACAAAATCATGTCAAGTACTTGTGGGCACATGGTTGGAAATGTTTTCCGAACCCCTGCTGAGGCTAAAATTCTAAGTGTTGTAAATTTTCCGGCACCTCAAACTAAAACGGAAATTCGGGCGTTTTTGGGACTTACTGGATATTATAGCCGGTATATTTCGATGTATTCGGTTATAGCTACCCCCTTTAACAGACGCTTTAAAGTGTAAGACAAAACGCGAACAGGTTAAATGGACCGAGGAATGCGACAAAGTGTTTAAAGAGCTAAAAAAAGGCTAACTAGTAAACCAGTGCTATACGCTCCCGATTTTAAGAAGGAATTCATTATTCAAACAGACGCATCAGATATTGGGATGGGAGTTGTGCTTACGCAGTTAGGTGAAAATGATGAAGAACATCCGGTACTTTTCCTAATTAAAAAATTCTCAGAGGTGGAAAAAAAATATTGTACTACGAAAAAGGAATGCGCCAGCATCGTTTTTGGCATTGAAAAACTGCATTATTACGTGGATGGGCAAATTTTCAAGGTCATAACCGATCATAATCCCCTGGTCTGGCTAAACACGAACACTAGCTCTAATCCCAGACTAATGCGTTGGGGATTAGCTTTGCAGCCGTATAACTTTACTGTGATCCACCGGTCAGGGAAGCAGAAAAAAAATGCTGATTCATTAAGTCGTGCTCCTCTTCCCTAGACATAGAGCTAAATAAGGCCCCTAAATAGTTCTATTATTATTTAGTAATTTTATTGATGTTTGGGATACGAAAATTTTGTGTTGTGTAATTGTAGTCTATGTGTACAACGTTCTGATCCGCAGAATGTAGCTGTTGTACTAAAGTCCTATATTATGTAATATTGTGAGCACAGATAGTATTTAAATGCTTTAGCAGTTTTGTATTGGAGAAAATTTCTGAACTGGTTAAAATTCATAATCCGCTCGTTTACTGTTTTTTTTTTTTTATTATTAATCAGGAACTTTGGAAAGTTTCAACTTGTCAGGAAGTTTAGTCAAATATCATTAAGTACTTCCCTATCTTTACACTAGGGATGATGAAGAGTGTATTTATTGCTGGAACCTTTGTTTTAATCAAATACTCATTTTTTGTTTTAAAAGAAAAAACTTGTAGTTTAAAGTGTGAAAAATTGGAGTTTTGAAAGTTATGGTTATTCTCTAGCCAAAGTAAAGTAATGAAATTAGTTATGGTTCTAAAATCATAAACTATATACTTGAGATGCTACCTTTCATTATTGATTGGTTGTGTTTATTGATTTAAGATCTTTGTTTTAGGAGAAACTCAGAGTTAGATCAAATGTTGTGTGAAAAACACATCTTAATTAGTTGTGTTGAATGTTTTTATATACATTAGTATGTGTTACTTTTTGAAGCAACTGCACTGACCAGTTATTATTATTTTTTAATTTAGTTATCTTTAACTTACTTTGAAAATATTGGTTTCAATTAAAATATTAAATTATTAACATTAAAATCAAGTCAATTGTTTACTTGTGTATCACAGACAACACGTAAGAAAATGATACTTTGTTTTATTGAGTTTACTTTATTGTGTGAAATTGTTCATTTTTGTCATGGATTTTGAAGTTCTGAAGGGTGGAGGAGTTGTAACGTCTTCTTGGCGACCGCACCCGGTCCTTTTTACCTCGTTCCGACGTATCCACTTTCCCCTCGGTTCTCTTTCATGTTATCTGCGCCGAGAAAACGCTATACTTCAAAATCCAGATGCTAGCTGACTCTTCTGTCCGAATTTGGCCCCTGACCTCTGGCATCCGTTTTTAGCCCAAAATCTATTTCCGTTCCCAGGGTTGTGTGCCCGCCGACAGAAGGGGCGGCCGAATCCCTCTCTAATTTATCTCAAAAGGGGGCTGGCCGGTTTCCGGGAGTCGAGGCCAAGGGACATGTGAGGAGAAGTAAGAAAATTCTGAGTTCGAGGAAAACATCTTTTGACGACGAGAGAAACGGACGTGTTCCGTCCATCTCGGTCACTGTCTACCAACCCTAAGTTTTAATGAAGCTGTAAATTCTGTAAATAAAATCTTGTTAAGTTTTACCATCGAAGTCATGCTTTACCACTCGGCATATACATAAGTCTCCAATACGTTACAGCCCTGTAGACTAACGTGACCCATAAGATCACCAATGCCATTTTTATGAGATTTATAAACTTTCTTTTAATTTTATAAATATATTTATTGTTAACGTAGGAAGAACGTACGCATAAATGTTCTAATTAAGAATTAATTTTTATACTTTAATACAATATCACTTTTTTTGTAGATGAATATGTATTTAATGAAGATATCTCAAACAAAATTTTACATTCTAGTTTAAGAAAAATAATTTTTGGAAAAACAGAACAGACTTGAAATTGCACTAAAATGTGAAAAATAAATTAATTCTCTAATTATCATTACGCCATGTGTTACTTTACATTGAAAATGTTGCAAATTCTTGCAACAGTTGCAATTTATATTTGTAATTTATATTTGTAACTTGTATTTTGTACAAATGTAATTATGAATCAAAACATGTCCTAACTTTGCACCGACTTCAAAAACTATGTATACGGTAGAATTGTGTGATTCAGAAAAAGTTTTTTTGTGATCAAGAGGAACGGCCGAAAATGAATAAAATCTATTTTTAGCGTGTTAATTATGATATTTTGGGAATGATGACCCTAGATTCCGATCCATTCCAAGCATCTCGGCTACTGTGCAAACAATGGATTTTTGGGAGAATCGCACGTGGTCGATCATGTTGATGAAAAATATACCTGGAGTATGCTCACAATATTTTATTTGACGGCAGAGGATATCCGATTTGTAGAGAGAGGTAATGGTGCTAATGGGTAGCGGTAGCACTTCTAGCATGCTGTTGAAGATCCCATGCTCTGGATCAGTGGAGTGTTCGAAAAATGGTGCAAACTTCAGGGGTCTGCTCTCACGACATCACTGGTCATTCGGCAACATTATCATCAATGGCGATCAGGGAAAGGAGCTCAATACTCGGAAACCATCAGAACCTTGAAGATTTGGACGATTTACTACGATGAGGTAGAGCAGAGTTAGGGTCATTCTCAGGCAGCCAGTAGCACGTGCGTGCAGATCGTCCGGTACGTATTTTTTCGCCCGATCGGGGGGGGGGGGGGGCAATTTTACACAAAACAGAAGACTTCTATGATAAAAAATAGTAACTTATGTTTATTAAACATGTCGTACCGTATCAATCCTTTGCCTATTTGCGTTTGTATCCCAATTCTCACGAACTTCCTACCGAGACCCGCACCCAGTGCAGTAATTTGACACGCACTTCCGTTCGGGGGTCTTCGGGGTCTGTTTCGGACACTTCACTTAGTTTTTCCAGCAAAATAAAATGACCACTGAATCAACGACTGACATTCAACGTCTTTTGTGCACTTTATCTCAATAAAAACAATTGCTGCATGATCGGAAAAACACTGAAAAAACGTAAAAATAGAACATTTCCTTCCTCATAACTAGAAAACTCTACATGATAGAAAAATTTTGATAGCAGATATGGATTTCTCGTGCATAAGTACTTCAGGAAAAGTGAAATTCATTCTTGGGGCAAAAAATGTGTTTACCAGTGTTATTGGATATGGTCAAACGAAGGTACGGGACAACAATCAGCCGTTTCCGGGTTAACAAGCGTATGTGTCTTAATTTTGTTTTTGTGTTTCATAGCTAAAATAAATCCAATACATCACTTCGCTTCCTTCAATACAAAGACTATTGACTAACGGGAAAGCTATAAAATGCAAGTAAAGTGTTAGTAATGGAGGTATGGAAGAAAAAACAAAGCCGAAAATCCTAAACGAAGAGTGAAATTTCTAAAGTGGTTTTTTAGATTCAATAGTTGAAAAATGAATTTTAAACTTCAAAGTTTCTTCCGACTTTGAATGCTTTATAACGGTAAATGCATTTTTATTCTTTTTGTTGAAGAAAGCTCTCTTGAGAGACTAGATTTTCGAAGTCACTTTAACTTAAGTCTTGAAAGTTTGTCTCTTTAGTTGATGGATTTTATTTTATGTTTCTCAATACGGAGAGCTTGAAAATATTTAAAAAATAAGATGAATGCAGTCTATATGTGTTTAAAAGATCTTTTAATAGTTTTATTGTTTTTATATAAGTAATGCTGTCTATTGAAACAATTATGAAATGTGAAAGGTAATTACACATAGTTATTAAAATTAAAACTTGAAACTTAGCATTTATTAAACTGATGCAATTTGCGAATATCTAATTTTATTAATTTATAAAATATGAAACAATCATCATTTCATTCAAAACGTCTTTAAATCGTAAAAGTTATATGGTTTTTTTTCTTGTAACAAACATACATGGCACGAATCATCACGTGATTTAATATGTTTTTAAAGTAGCATAAACCTATAACGTTTTCTTTTCGTTTGCTGAAAACGGCTTCATTTCCATTTTTATTTACATGTAATAAACCCGATGACGAAGAAGAAAATGCAATAAAAACCAAATGTAGAAAAAAGGATCAGAACTGATAATTTGGTTACTTAAAATAAGCCTTGAGATATTTATCATACATATAATCAAACTAACGAACTTCAAACGAGCAATATATTTTATGGAGTGAAATAGCCACTAGAAAGTTACACATATTAGATAAGAGACTTGTGGAAAAAATAAAATAAGTTATTAAGTACTCATAGTCTTATAATTATAATAAATGAAAGTCCTTCCGTATTTCTGCTGTGGTGAGCTGTTAGAATAAAGTAAGGTTATTAACAAGAGAATGTAGATAAGATGCAGGGCCAAAAAAAAATCGAATAAAATTGAAATTTCGAAATTTCAATTTTAGAGGAAATGTATTTTAATATCACAGCGAAAAATCAATGAAATTCTATGGCAATAGTGTGATTCAGTTACGCTCAATGCAACGTTATATTTTAAGGCTCAAATCGGAAACTCAGCACTGACAAAATCTCCGAAATAGTGGCAACATTGTGGGAGTGTCTTATTTAATCTCTTTGCGCTGGTAATTGGCCTATTCTTGTGATGGACAGAGTCAATCACTATGTCTCTCAATGGACAGCTATAAATCTTTTGAAGGGGATCCCCGCGACACCCCTGCTGGTAGTTGTGGTCGGACGTGGGCACAGCAGGAGCGGGGTCCAAAACATCTACCCTTTTCCTAGAAAAAAAACATTGCTCCTGACCCTCGGGGCTCTGTTTCTTTTCTCAACCTCGAAAAAATCTTGACTCTCCTTGGAACGCACAAATTGTTTCTTGAAACTAGCACGCTGTTGAAGCCGACTTCTTTCTTTCTTCCTTTTTTTTTTTTTTTTTTTTTTTTAATTCAGTTCACATGATCACATGAGTTTAAAGTACAATGTTTATTATTTTTCGAACTACTTTTTTTCTTTCAATCTACTGCTAGAATTAGTAACTGTTACTCTTAGCGATTTTGGAATATGATTTTATCTTGTAAGACATCGAAATCTTAATCACGCGTATATATCCTTGATTTTTTTATATATTTAAGCAAACCAAAAAAAAAAAGGCATTCAGAAATAAAAACAATGTTGTTTTTTAAAATTTGGTTAAAATTAATAGAAATTCCAAGGATATATGGGTGATTCTACAAAAGTGGTAAATAGTGTGTTCCGTATAGATGTTTTAGTTACGTTTCATTTCTTAAAGAATATCTAGACACACGGTAGTGTGTCCGCCAAGTTCAAAGACGGTGATACCGGCTAATGAGTATTTTTACCCGAACCATTTCGAGCTACTTTCGACATCATTACTCAAAAACTATTACTATATAATAATAATTTAACTTTGTGCAAGTAAACAGCAATAGAAATAAAATTTCACGTTAATTTAAAGCACAAATGAGCATTCATTTGTGCTTTAAATTAACGTGAAATTTTATTTCTATTACTATTACTATATAGTTATAGGGGAGGCTAGAGTTGGAGGGGACAAATTCAGGTTTTCTTTTATTTTCTATAAAACTTTCATAGTTGAAATTATTGTTTCTAAAACAGTTCATAAAGCATTTCATTGTGTATTATAAGAATATAGTAGCAAAGACGTAACGCCAATAATTTGTTCAGTACAATGAATTACGGTAGGGTAATCCGCTGTCCCTTTCTGCCCCATCATCGGGGTTGAAAGGGACATATGATGGGGATGAAAGGGACACAACAAATAACACTACTTAATGTTGCAGCACAATTTTATTTGTGTGAAATTTGTGGTCTGTCTGTTACGTAGGCACTCAAAAAATCCTCCTCAGTAAAGATTTCTTTATTAAAAGGATAAATGCCACTTTTATGAAAACCGGACTGAATGTTCGATCTTGTGAAGGCCAACGAAAATGCAATGCCTGAAAGTTCGGCAACATTATAAATGGTTATGGTTTTGCCAGGGTTATGGTTATCATCCAGTTATTGGCAGCAGCATTGTATCTAGCTTTAAAGGGGCCAAAGACAGAAAAATCGAGTGGCTGCATTCTGTGGCTACGATGAGGAGTAAATGTCAAAATCACTATGCCATTTTTCTTGCAAAACTTTATGATTTCGACACTTATATGTGTTTCACTATTGTCTATTAGTAAAAATATTGGATTATCTAGGGTACAGAAAGAATATTTGGCAATGTGTTTAAGAGCTGCAAGAAAGTTATCACATGTCATCCATCCAGTCTTATACGCCAAACCAAGGCTCTGTGGAGGTGCACCATGAAGCATAAATTCCTTGTAATTGGTTCTTGGAAAAATAAATACCGGTGGCAAAGTATTTCCTATGGCGTTTACAATACATAACATAGTAACGAGTTGACCCCTTTCGCCTGATGTTGTTTGTGAAACTTGTTTTTGACCACGTTTTGCAATAATTTTGGGTGGTTTATGTACAGTAGTAATCCCCGTTTCGTCAGCATTATAAATCCTGTCTGCTGTAAAACTGTAGCAATTCATTACTTCTTCAAGTTTCTCATAGAATATTCTGACATTTGAAGCATTGAAACTTGTTGCTCATGACAGACTAGTTGGCTCAGGAGTACGGAGAGAGAGATCCCCACTTCGTTTCATAAATCCCTTCAGCCAGTCATAGCCTGCTTACTTTGTTCTTTTCCAAATATCTGGAATCTGTGGTGATTCTATAAGCAAAGCATATTCATAAGCAAGTTTCCTGGTTTTCACAGCAGTTAATCCATGACTAATTTTTGCAGCTTTAACTAAATAAGAAGCTAATTCAGTTTCTTGTTCAGAAGTAAACACTCTTTTATTGCCAATGTTTGCCTTGTGAGTAAATTCTTTAACCTCTCCAATCTCTTTAAACATTTTGATTTTTCGTGCTAAATATGATTTAGCAATCCCATATTGTTTAGAAACTTATCTAATTGATTGTCCTTGAACTAGAACTTCATTTACAGCTGCTTCCATCTCAGATCCAGTCTTTCTGACTCTATCTGTCTTCCTTTTGTAGTTACGTACCATATTTGCAACTGAGAAAAAAGTTGTAAAATTTGTATTTCTTAATTTGATTTTATTAAATATACCTACAGTTTAAAGTTATTTAAATTATAGATTAACAAAGCATTTTTTCATAATTTATTATTAAAATTTTAATGCAATTAATTATTGAAATTATTTAAAAAAATGAAAATGAGTAACCCTAATTTAAGACAAAATATTCATTTGAGATTAATATTTTTTAAGTCAAAAATTTAATATCTTCTTAATTTATATATTTTTAAATTTCAGCTAACCTACAACATATTACTGCTCTATGCTATTATTGCATAAAATATATTACATACTGCAGCAATGTTTAGTAATAATAACATAGGGCAATAGGCAATGTAGGGAAGCCTAAATTTAAAAATAAATAAATGAAAGATTCATATTATTTTGTATATATCAATATGGAAATATGTGTTTTAACAATATAATTTTCACATTATAATCATATTCCTCTAACATATTTTTATAAAAAAATATATATTTTAAATGTTGTAACAATTGCTTAAAATTTTAAACATAAGCATAATTTTTCTGGGGTTGAAAGGGACATGTCCTTTTCAGCCCCAATGATAGTGTCCCATTCAGCCCCAGATTCATATATTACATACACCACATGGCTGCTAAGCCTAACTTCCTGTCATGTGAAAATTGCTTATCACAGATTTTTAGGTATTTAATGTACTTTTAATTAACACACAAAGATTATTTCTATAACTAAATACACTTTAATACTGAAACAAAATATAAATGGAAGTATAACTTACTTTTTGATGATGAAAATTAACTTCAGTATTTGCAGATAAAAATAATAGTTATGTTGACAAATTGGCTTGGTCTACCAACTATAAACATCTGGCTTCCTCTGTTGGCAATAAATGAAAACTTTTATTTATATCAGGTTTTAAGAAATATATGATGTCCCTTTCAGCCCCTGTCCCTTTCAGCCCCACTTTCCCCTACTTGAAATTTTGTGCTTCCCCTTGAACCCCTAGAATATTAAATTTCATCCATGTAACTCTTATAGTTATAGAATTATTAAGGTCTAAAAAGTGTAATTTTTATCATTGTCTGACTGACTCATTCATCAAAAACAAAAGCTACAATTAATAAGTGACTTAGAAACGTGAAACTTGGCATCAAGGTTGACAATTAAGGTTATATAAAAGAAAAACTCCGAAACTTGGGAAAAAATACATTATCTTGTATTTTTTGTAACGGAACTACAGTGTTCTACTGCTAAATTGGAATCATATACGTCAACTGCTAAATTGGAATCAGGTACTTTCAAAGATAGCATAAAATTGTTTTCTTTTGTCCCTCTTTGTTTTTCTCTTATATCAAAACAAAATACTAGTTCAAAATTTGACTTCAAACGAAGAGCACTTTCAATTTTACTAGCCTGGCTAATAATACAAAAAATAAATAGCTCATTAAGATAAGTTACGTTCAAGAACACGATAAGAAGACATTTAACTATTATAGCTTGCCACATGATTTTACTAACTACCTGTTATACCTGTTAGAAATGTTTCTATTTGGGGGAGTTTTTTGAATATAATGTATTGACATTTAAAACTTGCCAAGTTAGAAATCGGATACCAGAGAAGGGACCGTTCATAAATGATGTCACGCTTTTTTCTGATATATTTGACCCCCCTCCCCCTTTATCCCAAAATTTCCGTGCAAGCGTGACATATGACAAAGAGGGCAGGGAGGTCAAATATGTGGGAAAAAAGCCTGACCACATTTACGAAGGTACTAATTCGACTCTTGTGTTAATTTTCCCTGTAAAGTCTGTGATTAAATCTCCCTAATCAATTCTGGCTGGAGATATTCAAGAATTTATGTACGCTTGTAATGTCGTTTAAGAAATATTTCTTTCATTTTCGCTGTTTCAAACATGCAAATAAAAACGAAATAGACAGGTACTTTATTTTGCAGGATTGAGATAAGGGGCCGATCATAAATGATGTCACGCTTTTTTCCCATATATTTGACCCCTTCCCCCCCTTTGTCACAATATGTCACTCTTCAGCGGACCCCCTCCCCCCTTTGTCACATATCACGCTATGTTGCACAATGCATGATGTTACACTTCTTGTTACCCCCTCCCCTTGTCACACTTTGTCACAATTTCACGAACCCCCTTCCCCCCTCGAAGCGTGACATCATTTAAGAAAGATCCCTAAGACAGAAAGACTCAATGTTTTATATGAGTCGCCAAGATTCAAAACCAGATACATCCACTTTTTTTCGATTTCAACTTTTTAACTTTCTAATAGTTTGAAGTAATCTTTATATGGTGTTAATTTTTTAAGTTTCTAAAGGAGCTACATCATGCTAAAAAGTGGGTTTGAAATGTGCCGGTAAGTTACAACCCCCCCCCCCCCCCATTGACCATGCTTGTCAGCTCTTCTTTTTTCCCTCCAAATATCTTCCGAGAATAAATTGTTTTTGTGTCAAAATTTCAGCAAGTTAAAAGTTAATCCCAATGCTCTCAGCTAGAAATTCGAATTTCTTAGATATTAGATTTTTGCCCGCCGTGAAAAATTTCATTTTTTGGATGTAGCTGGTTTTGAAACTAGACGACTCATATAAAGAACTCATTCATTTTGCCCTAAAATTTGAAAATTTTTACAAATTAAATTAATTTATCAATTAAAATAGACAATAAAATTTTTCTGAGGTGGCCCTCATTTTCTTGGTGCCCTAAGAAAGGGGCCGTTCATTAATGACGTCGCGCTTTTTTCCCATATCTTTGACCCCCCTCCCCCCTTTGTCACAATATGTCACACTTCAGCGGACCCCCGTCCCCCCTTTGTCACACGTCACGCTATGTTGCATAATGCGTGACGTCACACTTCTTGTTACCCCGTCCCCTCCCCTTGTCACACTTTCCAGAACCCCCCTCCCCCCCTCGAAGCGTGACATCATTTATGAATGATCCCAAAGTACTAATTTTGCTTACGGGTTACTACAGCACTCGACATTGCTCAGAGAGGGATGGGCATCCGGTATACGTCCCTTCGGTAATGTACGAAGACCAAAATCTTTAAATTATTCTCTCGGTCTCGGTTTAGGATGCATAGAGTATGGATTAAAAGGGGCACTTGCATCTAATGCCATACATCTCTACTAATAATAAACCAGCAAGTATATCTGGTGTGTGTGTCGATTCCAATGCCTTATAATCGTGCTCTTTGTGTGGGTACCTGAATTAAACAAACATAATGTGTTTTTTTATAGTTTCTTTTTGCATTTTTTATGTGTGCGTCTTTCTCACAAGAAAATAAAGTTGCTTAAATATGTAGGATTGCCGATTGATTGCCGTGGGAGGCTAATTTTTAATTCTGTGAAATGCCATACATCTTAATAGAATAACATAATGTATACACATTAAAAAAATACCAGTGTATATATATAATGGCGAACCAACCGGTCCTTTCACTTCTGAATAAGGGCAGGGCAGTGCGGGTACCGCTAGTATTATATATTGTTGTATAGATATTTCGCTGGTTCTTTTCAGGAAATATGTTCATTCATAGCAGAAAATATTTGGTCTATTATTTAATATTTAATATCATTATATTATTAAATTACAATTTTATAAGTACTAATAATGAATTTCTTAACCTTTTTGTATTTCTGTGAGATAATTTATATTACTTTTAACACCCGAAATTACTTTTGGAACACAAATAAATACATAAATGAAAATATTTTTTTCATCTGCACTTACAATATATCGATATTTCTTTAACATACTCTTCAGCATTTAATTTTCAAGTTGAAAATAACAATATTAATGAACATAAAATTTTCTTCATAGTAGTGTAATGTAAAAATTGTGTAATGTTTATTGATCGAACTGCATTTTTATAGTACTCTTTACGACGGTTTCTGCTATGTTAAAGACGCAGTATTCGATTTTATCATAGAACGATTTTCTTCATCAAGCATCAAGGAAAATAGAATGTAATGCAAAAACTTATTTTCCGCTTGAACTCAGAACCGAAAACCGAGCGGGTATCACAAAACATACAAAGCGATCGGTAAAGAATGGATGGACCTCCTGGGCAGCTTGTGAACAAAGGAGACTGATTGCTTGTCACTTTAGGCTTAGACCATAAACTAGATAGACAAGGTTTGAGGGCGGGGTCGGTAAGCAAGAGTCTTTCCCCGGAAAACAGCTGACGGAGTCCTTCGGTGAGAGAGGGCTTCGTCTTCCTATGCTAATTCTCGTAGAGATTTGAAGAGTGATTTATTTTATTTTTTTTTATTATATGACAGAAACATTTTAGCACAATTATTTTCTATCACACGCAAGAACACAGATCATAGATTAATGGACAAGCGTTTTTTATTGATACTATCAATATTTAATTAGTAATAGTGATTTAAAAATGATCTTATATATTGAGCTCATTGAGAAGGAGAGTTAGTTTCTTGCTTACTTTTTCGAAACGCAATGACATACACTAAATCTCTTTGCAATGAATACAATTCGTATTGCTTTTACAAGGTTTTTAACTGACTTCATCCTCATTATGTCTTGCTCTTGAGATATCAATGCGAAAAATAAAAATATATGTAATATTTCGTTAAAAGGCCAAACACAAACATAAAATTTACTTAAATTCTTTTCTTTTCCAGTTCATTGAAAAATAAGGAAGGGAAAACAAAAGCGTTTTAGCTGTTTTTCTTTTCAAAATCTGAAATAAATCAACAACATGAAAAAAAAATTTTAGTTTAGAAATTGTTTTCTAAATTTTTTTAAGTTCCGAAAATTGCTTACTTTACAAAATTATCAGTTAAAAATTTAATTTTTCTCCGGTAAGTTCGTAAATCTAAAATTAATAGTCATGTGACATTAGCCTGTAGGACTGAAAACATCGGTTTGATAACCTTCATAACTGATTTCACGCTTTGGTGGGGGGGGGGGGGGGGAGTTTTTTTTTAATGAATTACGCAAGGTTAAATTTGTTCGAAGATTGCAAACAAACGGCATACAAATAAAAGGCACAAAATTAATTTTTAATCCAAATGTTGAGCAATACAGTCAGAAATACAATATATAATATTGGTAAGATTAAAGCATGAAATGCATAATTTTGAAAATTTAACAATTCTACATACATTATTAAAAGTAAAGAATAAAAAATAAATAAACTGGAGCGAACGCATACATATGCATACTTGGTGATGCAACGAACGTTTGGCCTTTCTGCGACTATATTTCAAGCATCTTTCATCTCTTTTAAGATTAATGTTATTGCAATGTTAATTTCAACGTTGCATTTATTATTTAGGCGACGGGGCATTATTAATAAAGCCGAATATAATTTAATTACTGGCAAAAAAATTTGTTTAACCTCTATTGAATATTGCTATTGATTTTTAAATAAAATTAATTTTGTTAATTTGTTACGCATTTTTTGGCATTTTAAAGGAATGGTGTAGCCTCTTTTTTAAGTATTTTTCAACGATTGCTTTAGTTTATATATATGATTTTCTTGTTCTTCATAATCAAGAATAAGATACTCCAGAGATTTAAAAATAAAATTAAAATTTACGCTTATCATTGTTAATATTGCTGTTATGTTTAATAAATTAGGTTTGTGCATAGGATGGGTCTTGATCGTTTGCCTGAAAACAATTTCAGCTCAGTCACAGATCAGAAGCAAGTTCAGAAATTGAGAAGACTCCCCCACGTGGTCACCGGCGGCGAAAATATTTGATCTCCGCCCCCTGTCAGTCAAACTGGTCCCCACCATTCCTGCTTAGGAACTAACAATGGCGAGTGAATAGCAGGGCTCGTGACTTTAGGGAGATGGGAATAGGTCCCTCTAGGCACGCTAGGTCCCTCGAATGGGCGGGCCAAGGTGTGGTTTGTTACGGGGCGTGAATTTTCGTAGTTTTTCAAACTTTTTCAAAAATAACACTATTACTCCTACTAATAACAGGTACACAAATTGTCTCAGATATAAACTTAAAATATGGTTTTAAAGAGAAATATTCAAGCTTGGTTTGCTACTTTTCCGTTTTCCCGTATCTTTTTTCAAAGGTTAAAAAATAATGAATTGAAATTAAAAAATGTTATAAAAAAATTTTGAAGTTCACCACAGAAAAAATGAAAAGTAGCAAACCGTTAACTAGGTCCACTCTATCGTTTATAAGAAACCGCATGAAAATATTCAAATAACTTCTCGAGTTATCAGTAGGACCTTTTGCAGATTTTCCCGTAGAGATAGCATTAGCGCCGAAAAACAAGATGGACGGTAGCGAAGAGCCTTAAGTCTGCAAATTAGGTTTTAAGTGCATTAACAATCGTAATATAACAGTAACAACCTCACTTTTTTTTCAAAAAATTTTAACTATGAAAATATAAGTTTAGTAGTAACTATGCTTAGAATAACGAAAAGAGATAATAACCAATCGATTCCTAATAAATTGTTCTGCAACAAATCGAACTAATCTAAGTGATGAGCAAAAACCTATATTATAATTCTTTTAGTGAAAACAGCACAACATTCATTAAATTAATGTTAATTACTGATTTTTGAATTGCAGAAGAAACCAATATCAAAATCTTAAACATTAAGTTAAGATTGTAAAAAATCACCACCTTAGCAACTATTGCAAACATACCTTCTTGTTTATGATCTCCTAAAAGTTAAGGAACAACTATCACAGCAACAATTTATACATTTTTAAATTATACATCTGTCACAATTTAAAAATATAAGATTATTTATGGATCTATAATCCGACAGATGATTCAACTCAGAATATGATAGCTCAGGTTTTCTAAATTGTGCAAATGAAGGAATTTATAACTCAAAACTTTGCTTGCTTCTATAGAAAATACGTTCGTTTTAAAAACCTTTCATCTAACTAAAGACTATCCTTATTTCAAATTATTGAGTCTTTCATTGCATTTCAGTCCTATTTTCATAGTAATTCACAAACATCCAGCGTTTTTTAAGCTTTATCAACCTTCAGGACAAAAACTCTATTTTTAGCTGAAACAAAATGCGTTCATATACTAATTCATTCGCACGATGTCTGAACTTATTTAAAATGAATGCATATTGCTTAAGTTAACATGGCTTACCCTACTGAAGGCCATATTGCCTGAAAATAAGACTTGTTTCTTAATCTTTTAACTGCCATGCCCGAGATTTTCCAGGGCACAGCACTGGTTTTCCAAAATTACGTCCGAGTATTACCCCTTTTTTTTTTTTTTTTGAGTGCCTCATATTGTTATATCCAAATATATATCGGGAGAAGTTTATTTCATCTTCATCTTTTTGTAAACCCCAAATCTATATCAGGGAAAATTAATTTGTGCTGAATTGAGCTTACAAGACTGTGCAAAGTTTTCTGATCAAAAAAAGGATGAAAATGGGAAAAAGAAAAGGAAGGAAATGCGATTACGGTGTTCTGATTGAGGAGTTGGTTTATGCTTGGAAAAGTGTTTCGAGTTATACCACACAAAACTGAATTACAGAACTACTAATAAGTATTCATTTTTATTTATTCATTTAAAACATAACTAAATTAATTATTATTTTTAATTTTTAGAAAAGAATACTCCACTAGAAGCGAACTTTACCACTGCCACGCTGAGTGGCAGCCGCCTTAAGCGAATATGCAGTGGCTACAAAACCTTAACTTTTGTATGCATGTAATTCAAAACATCAGTTTTTAACTGCTAAGTATATTTTATTTTGTACTAAACATTTGATTTTTGCAATTAAAAAAAAGTCAATTATGTACCCAAATCATCAAAATAACGTGACAGTTAAAAGGCTAAAAATGAGTGCATGTTGCTTTATACTTAATATTGCTAACCCTTCCGAGGACCAAAATGCCTGTAAAACCCCACGTGTGATGACACTCATGTAAAGAGACATAACAGAGGCCTGAGAAAGAAACGATCTTCTCAAACAAATTTTAGGTAAATGAAAAATTTCCAAAATAGCTTACTGTCCTTTTATGAATTCCGCATAGGTTTTGAAGAAGAGTTTGCGCGTTTTTTTGCTTTACCTACAAAATATTTTCTGTAAGAATGCCATTTCATATAATTTTCGCACTCGTTTCCGGATAAGCTAAATAAAAATGAGTTTTTTTTGAAAAAGGAGTAGTTTTGCCATTCAGCAAAAGTGAGTTCATTAGACGCAAAAATGCAAACATGCTCAAATTATGAAAATATTTGAAATTTAAGACCCATAATTTATTTAGTAACCGATCAAATGTTTTTGGTTGTACATAAACTACACTAAAAAATTCTAGTTCAACCTTTCACCAAAAAAAAGGGGGGGGGGGGATGGTGAAATTTTGCTACAACCAACATTTGGTACTAAAGTTGAGCCATTGTAATGGTTCCTAGTTTGACATTCATAGTGAAACTACACTACTACACCATTATAATGATTTAACTTAGTAACCAAATGTTGGTTGCAGGTAAATTTCTCAATTTTTTTGGCGAAAGGTTGAACTTGAAATTTTTACAGTGTAGTACAAAGGCACCTATTATTGACATGCAACGAATTATTGACGCTTGTAACTTAAAAAATTAATAAAATAAGATCTTAGGCTGACTTAAGCTTTCAAACTTTGCGCCAATTCAAAGCTCCATGATTGAGATTTGAAATTGCATCCCAAGAGAAGCTTCATTTATCAAAATTAAGTTAAAAGTATTAAACTTCTCGTAGCATGTGAATAAGGTGTGTTTACCCTACATATATATGCTGCTTAAAACATAGTATTCTACTCGTATTTTCTCGCGTACGTGTAAAACAAATAAGAGAAAGAATAGACAATAAAAACAATTTTACAGCTTCAATATAATCGGAGCCCTATGCAGCAACGAGATATTTGTGGTTCAAGGTTCACTGAACAAACTTTATCGGCCATAAGTTTGTAACGACCCTTTTGCTATTTGCTTGAGCTAAAATTACCCTATTTCGAAACATTTCGAATGGATCGGCATCTAAACATTTGTTTGTCTCATACATTGAACTGAAGTAGGTAGGATTTTGTTAGAATCAATAAAAGGTTTATGGAGAACAAACACTATGAAAATTTGCATTATACTATACTTCAGGTAATATGTACAATAGGATGGATGGCTGTTACATAGTGAAAATAAAAAAAGGTATTTCTACTCAAAATATACCTATGAGGAAAAAATGATTTACGGAGATTCAGAGAAAATAATTTTTTTTTCATTTAATCAAAAAAAAAAAAAAATCTTTTTAAAATCTGATTTCACCATTTTTTTCTGCAATTTAAATAACAAAAAGTGATGATTACCGATTGATAAGTACGGATAGTTTGTAGCATAATTGTACATTGCAATATTTTAGGACCAGCTCCCCAGACAGCACAAAACGTCCTTTGGATGTCCATTTTATGTCCAGAACGTCCAAATCGGGTCCGATGTCAAAACCGAGAAAATTTGGACATCCTCAGACGGGTCAGACAGGACGTCCCTGTCTGACCACTTTGCTTGACCTACGGACGTCCAAAAGTGATCCGCATCCTTTCAGCTCGTACCACGGACTTTCTTTTCGGATGTCCTAGGGACTTCACTCAAACGATATCCCGCGTTTGAACTAAATCATACGTTTTTAGGATATCTTTCTCAACTTAGAAGACAATTTTTATTTTGTAATTTTTTTCTTTTGTTTCTTTATTTTACGACTTACCAGAAGAAAAACAGGTTTAATATTTAAAAAATAAGTTGAAAGTTTTTACATTTCAGGCAAAAATAGTTAAAACTTCATGAAAAATAATGCTGATTTATGTTTTCTAAAGTTAACTGCTGATAAAAAATTGGTTAATTTTACTGCGCATAATATATTTACGCCTATTTTATTTAAGACATAAGAAATATTTTCTCCGAAATTGTAAAATTTCACATAAACCATCCAAATTTTATCGTAAGTCTAAGGATGTCCGCATTTTGACATCTTTAGACGCGTCAAGCATGACGTCCTTGTAACTAACATTTTGTTTAGCTTACGGATGTTCAAAAGTGATCCGTATTCTTTCAGGTCGTACCACGGATTTTCTTTTCGGATGTCCCAGGGATTTTACTTAAAAGATATCCGCGTTTGAACTGAATCACACGTTTTTAGGATATCTTTGTCAACTTGGAAGATTTTTTTTTTCTTTTCCTTCTTTATTTAACGGCTTTCTAAAGAAAAAAAACAGGTTTATTATATTAAAAAAAATTGAAATATTTGCTATTTCAAGCAAAAATAGTAAAAACTAAATGAAAACTAATATCAATTTATGTTTTCTCAAGTTACTGCTGATATAAAATTGATTAATTTTGCTCCACATAATATATTTACGCATATTTTCTTATAAGTACGAGAAATATTTTCTCAAAAACCGTAAAGTTTCATCCTAATCTGCATTCCCTTTTATATTTCGCATGAGATCTCTCAATACTTGGCCTTGAAGGCAATGAGCTGGCGTCCATTCTGTTCTGACTCAGACGGTAAATCCACCAAAGTTTATAAATACTTATGTTCTTTGTGACGTCAGTTGTACTGTATCTGTTCAATGTATAACTCAATATGTTATTTCGATCCTGCCTCGTAGTATTATTTTGTCTATTTATCAGCAAAGCGTGTTTCTCGAACACAGTAATATGCAGATGTTTTCACTGCCTTAATCCATTCGTTTTTATTGCGGTTTTGTGAGAGAATTTTGCTTTTAATTTTTGTTTTTATCGGACAGAATGTGTTCTGAAAAGGAACTTCGCTTTCCTTTTCAGAGTATGGTATGGAGTATCGCTTTCTGATGGCGACAGCAACCATTTTTCTGTTTGGAAGCGGCGTATGCTTTCATGCTCTCACTACTAAGTGATAACGTTCTAATATCACTTCAAAATGAAACCAGTGCATGTGAAATTTGGAAGAAATTAGAAATAATAAATAATTGTGGCAAATTGGTACATTTTAAACGTAACTTAAAAGCTGTTAAACTTTCAAATGAAGAAAAGTGCTTTTTCAGCTTTATCTTTCATTGCTGGAAATGTTATAAAGAATGAATTTATTGTGGATTCCGGAGCAACATCTCATATGTGCTCATTTGAGAAATACTTCAAGTGTATGGTACCATCTTTAGGGACTATTAAGTGTGCTTCGAAATCTGCGACTCTTGAAATTAAAGGTATAGGAGATATCATTGGCAAAATATCTAATGGAACTGAAATTACTTTGAAACGTGTGCGCTATGTTCCAGACTAAATGGACAGTTGATTTCCGTTAGAAAAATTCAAAGCGCAAACTATGCGGCAACTTCCAAGAATAAGAAAGTGTTTGTTTAAAAAGGAAGAAAACGTTTTTGTTTCGGTGAATGTGATTTGAAGGGTCAATACATAAGTGACTTTGTTCCGAATAGTGAAATTGTTTTTGTGTCAAAAGAAGATGATTATGAGCTCTGGCATCGTAGTTGGGTCATCCGTGTGACAAAGTGTTGCAAGTAATTGGACTACAGACATTTCTCCATCTCCATGAAAATAACGAACAATCGACGTGCTTTACACACGTCTTGATGCGAGTGGCTTTATGCGAAAATAAGGAGTGGATTACAGTGAAACATTTTCCCCTTACATAAGTATGCCAGCTTTGCGTTTAATGATTGTGATGAATTTTAATGAAGATTTGCATGCATTTTCTTCAGATGTAAAAACAGCTTTCTAAAATGGTCAGTTAAATGAAGATGTTTTTATGGATCACCCCAGGGTATGATGATAACAGTGGACGAAAATGTAAACTTTAAAATAGTTTATATGGGTTAAAACCGTCAACTCGTCAATGGTTTAAGAGGTTTCTTGAATTTGTTTCAAAATTAAATTTTCAATCTCTTGATAATGAGCCTTGTATTTTTATTCGTAACAGTGATAATCATAAAATTATAATTGATCTTTATGTAGATGATATGTTAGTAGCAGGCTCAAATGTCAATGAAACTAAAGTAGTTATTTCTTTACCATCTAAAGAGATTCACATGTGAAAATCAGAAAGTGTTTCTGAATTCTTAAGTATTAGATTAACATTCACGTCTGATAGTTTCATAATGGATCAAGAATCTTATGCAATTAAGGGGGTATTCTAGTGTAGAATTTTAAAAAATCGAAAAAAAAAATTTCTTCATATTTATAAAGTTTAGACATTCAAGAATATGCCATTAAAAGGATTTTTTAAAATTCCTATTATTTCATGAGTTATAGTCGTTCTAGTGACGTGGCATCGGTTACGGTCCGACCGACACAAGTCAAGAAAAGACGGTAGACGTTCCCGCGTCCAACGATTGAATATCCCTTATAGAATCTTTATTGTATGGTATCTCTTTTAAATCTATATTTAATTGTAGGATATAGAAACTTGTTTTGTTGGAATATTCTTCGTTTAGTTTTATTTTAAGTTAGTTTTGAGCCAATCTTCGTGCCAACCTTCGCAGTCAGTATTTTCAATGAAGGTTTTATACCCATATTAAAAATCGTAGATGTTATAAGCCCAGAAGCTAATGCTTTTGCAGCGAGACGGGACGAAGTGCGTATCGAGCGCTCGGAACTCCGGACTTCAGAGGAGTCAAAGGGGGGTAGAACTGCTCGTCTTCACCAGAGAACATCGGAGAATGAGCATTTTGAAGTAGAGGAAGGTTTCTTATATGGAGCAAGAATCGACGATTAAAAATATGTAAGTATTCTGCACCATTCTATAAGTAAAACTGCCGAAAACTTGACTCAAAACTTTGTTTGCGTTTTTCTCGAAACTACTTTTTTTCGAGCTGGCAGTAAGGATATCTCGAGTTCTAATAGACCTATTTACTTCAAATTTTGAGAGGATGTTCTTTATACATCCCTTTATCGTGTGAACCTCGCCCAAAAATGTAACTTTTCATTTAGTATTTTTAAAAAATTCGTAATTGTTAAAAAAAGATGCAAAAAAGAAAATTTTTGTTCAAAGAGCCGCCATTTTGTAAAAAATTTTTCTTTAACTTGTCCGAGGTTCATACGATAGCGGCATCTATAATAATTAAGAATCGGTCTGTGTTTTATTTTTCAGATCACCAGGAGGGTTGCAATCATGCACGCCAGGACACCCTTTTTTTTTTGAAGCCCCCACTTTGACTGCTCATAACTTTGTCAATTTTAATTTTTTTTTTTTGGTTAGTTTTTGTATGTAATAATAAAACATCAATAATTAAATGATAAAAAAATGGATACTAAAAGTTATTTTAGAACTCGAGATATCCTTACCGCCAGCTCGAAAAAAGTAGTTTCGAGAAAAACGCGATCAAAGTTTTGAGACAAGTTTTCGGCAGTTTTACTTATAGAATGGTACATAATACTTACATATTTTTAATCGTCGATTCCTGCTCCATATAAGAAACCTTCCTCTACTTCAAAATGCTCATTCTCCGATGTTCTCTGGGGAAGACGAGCAGTTCTACCCCCCTTTGACGCCTCTGAAGTCCGGAGTTCCGAGAGCTTGATACGCGCTTCGTCCCGTCTCGCTGCAAAAGCATTAGCTTCTGGGCCAATCGCGATTCCCATAACATCTAAGATTTTTAATATGGGTATAAAACCTTCATTGAAAATACTAACTGCGAAGGTTGGTACGAAGGTTGGTTCAAAACTAAGTTAAAATAAAACTAAACGGAAAATATTCCAACAAAACAAGTTTCTATGTCCTACAATTAAATAGATTTAAAAGAGATAACATACAATAAAGATTCTATAAGGGATATTCAATCGTGGGACTCGGGAACGTCTACCGTCTTTTGTTGACTTGTGTCGGTCGGACCGTAACCGATGCCACGTCTCTAGAACGACTATAACTCATGAAATAATAGGAATTTTTAAAAATCCTTTTAATGGCATATTCTTGAATGTCTAAACTTTGGAAATATGAAGAAAATTTTTTTTTTTCGATTTTTTAAAATTCTACACTAACCCCCCCTTAAAAACCATACGTATGTGTAGTACAGTTATTCAGGGTAACTTTGAAAAACGTTATTTCTTTTAGTATAGTTGACTAAATAAAATAGAAGGTCCAGTGCTACATTCAGCCAAATATGTTATAAACCAGTTTTCTACTCCTAATTTTTAAGTTCAGTCAAATATACTAAATAATATTACGTGGTTCAATGTTACCTCCCATGGTTCATAATTACCCTGAGTTACTGTAATTAATAATTATTCTTGTATTAGTTTCTCCGTACTGGCATTTATTTTCTTTATTTATATTTTTAAAAGTTGTTTGTCATTTGTTGTATTTAAATAGTTGAATTCTAGGATTTCTTTGAACAATATTTTATGAATTGCAAGAAACCTGATTCTCATCATTAGGATGCCTATTAGTAATAAAAATTGAATTAAAAATAATATACATGTAGGAAGTACATTTTATTTGTGAGAGGTGGTGACCCCGATCTAAACGAATTTCATTCCATACGGTTTAAAAACGTCCAATAGTAGAGTTCGATCCGGACGTGACGTCACACTTTCAGGGAGAACAGTTTATGGCTAGCAGACTCCCGCGTGCAATGGCCGAGTGAGGTAACGTTATTTTTTCTTCGCCCCTCTTCGCGATTTATCGAATTGATAAACAAACTAGGATGGTCGGAGTCCCCATCTCATAGTTCACAGGTGAACCATGCTCTGTAATTAAACTTTATTTTACCTTCCTGTAAATAGCGTGATGTGTATTTTTTTTATGTGTTTAGTAGTAAATAAAATGTTTAGATTAAACAATCTTTCATTATTTCCATAAAATTACTTACCCCTAGACGCCGTCCTACAAATTGGGGCCTCGGTCCCGGATTAAAACCTGTTTCCGTACATTAGGCATTTGCCTCGGAACAACATTACTTTTATTTCCGTTTTCAGTTTTAAAATTTTTATTTTTAACGAAGAGCATTTTTTCCGTTGCGGTTCACCTCTTTTCGGTTTTCACTTACAGAACAACGTATTTTTGCTAACGTATTTTTTAAGTTCACAGTTCATAGAAATTTGTCAAGAACGGGTCCGGCAGCAATCAGCACAGCGAAAGTTTCAGCCAACGAAAGTATATATATCAAAAAGAGAAGTCTACAGCTGCGCCATTTCACGTTCCAGCATAATTATCGTCAGTCTAGCATTTTTTCAGCCGGTCCACTTCGTGTAGCTTCAACGAATCGCCATCGCCAGGAGGTTAGTTTTGTTTCGTTATTACTTGGTCCAAGGACGTCAACGCCAAAGAACAGTTCTCCGATAATTTATGTTGTACGAAATATATGTGTCAGAATTTTATTTAAATACTTATCTTTTCGTGTTTATAAGTTAAGAATTATCTATATTTATATATTTAACGTTTTTCTGATATCAATTAACATATTTTTACGGTAGACAGCCTTTGAGAGAAAAAGATCGAAAAAAAAAAAGTTTTATTTTGCTTCTTTTAAGAATCTTTTGCAGCTGTCGCTACATTGCAGTAGAAAGAATTTAACGAATGTGTTTTTTTTTTCTTTCCCCCCTTTTTGTTTATTTTATTCTTTCGCTTTTATCGAAAATAGAATTTGGATACTGATAAAAGATTTTTTGCATTTTGTGTGAAAACATGAGTCCAAATATTTTTTTTTTTTCGCAACTAAAAAAGAAGATATATGTTTTGTTCTGGTCTTAAGGGTATTTGCTTATAAATATTTGAAGTGTCATTTTCGAATTTCAGAAGTTCTTAACATTTGCTTTTTTTTATTCAAGTGCAATTTCTTACATTTTTATTGTTCACGTTTTATCTTTCTTCTTGTCTGAGTAAGCGGACTTTTCAGGTGTAATTAGATAAATTTTTTACGTTGAAAATAAGTTTTGAAGGAATATTTCACCAAGTTTTAAATTAAATTTGTTCTCCGAGTTACCGCTAATTAATTTTTTCTACGAAATGGCATTTCTACTCTCGAAGAAAAAGGAAGATCTAATAGAACTCGCCGCAGAGTTAGATTTAAGTATCGAAGAGGGTTCAACTAAAATTCAGATAAAAGAGCTGATTGTGAAAAGCCCAAATTACGTAAAGGAAGATGTCAAAATACTGTTCGATAGCATAGTTGAGGAACGCGTACGCCGAGAAGCAGAAGAAAAAGAAGAGAAATTACGCCGAGAAGCAGAAGAAAAAGAAGAGAAATTACGCCGAGAAGCAGAAGAAAAAGAAGAGAAATTACGCCGAGAAGCAGAAAATAGAGATATTGAACAGAAGCGAGAAGAACGAGAACACGAACTCGAGAAATTACGAATACAGGCTCAACACAGCGTCAATACGATGAATAACGCCGAAAACGTCCAACCGCCAAATAAATTGATCCACGAAACTTTCCATAAGTTTAATATGAAGGATGACATCAGCTTGAACCTTACCTTATTTGAACGACACGCAGAATTGACATTTTTGCCAAAGAAAGACTGGGTACAAAAACTGATAGGGTTGATACCTATCGACGTTGCTCATCTGATCGCAAGAGAACCAGCGGATAAATGCAATGATTACGACCACGTCAAGAATTTACTATTGAAAAGATTTAAATTATCTCCGGAAAAACTTCGTCAACTATTTGTATCTCACCAAAAATCGGATGAGCGGACATGGCAAGATTTTCACCACGAACTGCAGACGTATTTCGACGGATGGACTTCCGGTTTGAAAATTGAAACCTTCGATCAACTGCGAGAGTTAATTATTGCCGACCAAATTAAGAAGAAAGCGCCTTACGAGTTTCAGCAACATTTTCTAGACGAATGGTCTACTATTAACTCACCTGCCGAACTGGCTAAAAAATTTGAAGAATATGAAGATGTCCGAAGAACATTAAAACCAAAGTCATCCAACTCATTCGGGAAAGTAAAATATGAAGCCAGAGGATCTAACGATACTTATTCTCGAAAACCTGAAAATTTCCAAATTGGGAACAATTTCAATGATAAAAGATACTTTCAATCGAACGCAACTCCTTACGTCGGAAGAAATAAGCAACTAATCTGTAGCTACTGCAAAGGACCAGGTCATTATGCCGTAGATTGTAGAAAGCGAACTAAAAACCCAAACGCTAACAAATCTTCAAGCTCTCCGGTTCAAATCTGCTCACGAATTTCTCAAAAAAGAGTTAAAACAAAGAAAATAACCATGGGTAATAAGAATTTTGAAGCTCTCATCGATACTGGCAGTTCAGCGACGCTCATTCGCGAAGATATGTGCTATGGAATAATCAAACCCTCAGAACTCTCGAAAGACATAGTAGTGTTGTCTGGGTTAGGGAAGTACGAAGTCAAAACGAAAGGATCATTCCAACGGAAAATTGAATTGGATGGAGAAGAATATTCTCTCACGTGGCACGTCGTACCTACGCCGTGTTTAGAATTTCAGGCAGTAATCGGATCAGATATTTTGGAACAAGCCTCCGTTTTTTTCGACAAAGAAAGTGTTCAGTTCCGCAAACATGAAGATAAAATTTGGTTCATGCACACGCAAGTATACGAAGCGAAAATCGAAGAAGAAATAGAAGTCAAACATGTTAGCGATCCACGAATTAGAAAAGAACTGTTTGAATTGATCTCCAACTATGAGCCAAATAAGACAGAAACGACAAGCGTGTCCATGAGGATTATTTTGAAAGACGACATTCCAGTTTACCAGCCTGCACGACGCTTATCATTTACCGAAACCCAAGCAGTCAACAAACAAATCGACGAATGGCTTGAACAGGGAATCATAAGACCAAGCTCATCCGAATATGCGAGTCCAATTGTACTGGTCAAGAAAAAAGATGGCACCACTAGATTGTGTGTGGACTACAGAAAGTTAAATCGGAAACTAGTCAAGGATCGTTTTCCATTGCCGTTGATAGAAGACGTAATAGATAAACTCCAAGAAGCCAAGGTGTATACTACGTTAGATTTGAGAAATGGATTTTTCCATGTCGATGTCAATGAAGATTGCAAACATCTCACCTCCTTCGTTGTTCCAGATGGACAATTCGAATTCAATAAAGTACCTTTCGGCCTAAGCACTAGCCCCAGCGTATTTCAAAGATATGTGTACAGTATTTTTCGAGAACTAATGCGAAAAGGTATTGTAGTCATTTATATGGACGATTTGATAATTCCGACAAAAGATGAAGAAGAAGGTTTGGAAAAACTCAAGAAAGTGTTTGAAGTTGCCTCGAAGTATGGCTTAGAAATGAAGTTTGAGAAATGTCGATTCCTAAGGAGGAAAGTAGAATTTTTGGGCCACATCATCGAAAATGGAACAATACGCCCGTCAATTGCGAAGACGATAGCAGTCAAGAAGTTCCCAGTGCCAACAACAGTCAAGCAGGTCCAGAGTTTTTTAGGACTAACCGGTTACTTCCGTAAATTTATTCCAGCGTACTCGAAAATAGCGAAACCCCTGAGTGATCTAACAAGGAAAGATCATCCATTTGTATTCGAACTAGCCCAAATTGAAGCATTTGAAAGGCTCAAGAAACTATTAACTGAAAGTCCCGTTTTAAGTATTTTTCGGCAAGGGCAAAGGACCGAACTACACACCGATGCAAGCCAACTAGGATATGGCGCTGTTTTGCTCCAGGAAGCAGATGACGGAAAATTACACCCTATTCAATACATGTCGCAGAAAACTACTCCAGCCGAGGAGAAATATAGTAGTTATGAACTGGAAGTCCTTGCTGTTGTCACTGCTTTAAAGAAATTTCGAATCTACCTCTTAGGGCAGCATTTTAAAATCATAACTGACTGTTCAGCTTTTCAAAAAACTATGGACAAAAAAGATTTAGTTACTCGTATAGCAAGATGGGCACTACTGTTGGAAAATTATGATTACGAAATTGAGCATCGACCCGGCCAGAGAATGCAACATGTGGACGCTTTAAGCAGATACCCCGTCGCCATAATTACGAGCGATACTCTCACCGCAAGGTTGAAAATAGCACAGCAAGGAGACGAAAACACTCAAAATTTTAAATCACTGATTGGAACTAACACTACTTCGGACTTTTTCATTAAAAACGAAATATTATACAAATACGTAGATGGCCGCGAATTGATAGTAGCACCAAGAGATATGCAAACTGAGCTAATCAAACTTGCTCATGAGAAAGGACACTTTTCAGCTGCAAAAACAGAAGAAATCGTTAAGCGAGAATTTTTCATACCTAACTTAAGCAGACAAGTGCAAAACGTGATCGTTAACTGTGTGCCGTGTATTTTAACCAACAGAAAGAGCGGGAAAAAAGAAGGTTTCCTAAACCCTATTCCGAAAGAGGATGTGCCGTTAAGCACCTATCACGTAGATTTTCTTGGTCCAATGCCCTCTACCAACAAAAGATACCAATATATCCTTTCAATAGTTGATGCTTTCACTAAATTCACGTGGCTTTATCCTGTAAGATCTACCACCGCAGAAGATGCCCTAGATAAATTAAAATTGCAACAAAAGACTTTCGGCAATCCCCAAAGAATAATAACAGATCGAGGCTCTGCTTTCACCTCCAAAGCGTTTAGTGACTATTGTACTGAGGAGAAGATCCAACATCTGCAGATCACCACTGGCGTACCGCGAGGAAACGGTCAAGTGGAGAGAATCCACCGAACTCTCATCCCCGTTTTGACCAAGATGTCAATCGCCGATCCTGCCAAGTGGTACAAGTTCGTAGACCCACTTCAAAGAATTCTCAACAGCACCTCCAACCGAAGTACTAAATGGTCTCCATTTGAACTATTAACTGGCGTTACCATGAGAAATAAGGAGGACCTTCACCTAAAAAATTTGTTGATGGAAGAGATGGTGGAAGAATTGCACGAGCAAAGAAACCAATTACGACAAGATGCTAAAAGAAACATTCAGAAGATCCAGGCAGAGAATAAAAGAACCTACGATAAGAAACGCAAGAAAGCTCCTGAGTATCAGCAGGGAGAGTTAGTAGTTATCCAGAGAAAACAATTTGGAACAGGCTTGAAGCTGAGACCTAAATTTTTAGGACCGTATAGAGTTATCAAAGTAAAGCCTAGAGATAGATACGAGTTAGAGAAAGTAGGTAACCACGAGGGTCCTAGATTGACCTCCTCGTCCGCCGATTTAATGAAATCTTACTCACCAGGATGAAAGATTAAACGTTTTTCTTTCAATTATATTTTTATTTCATAATTGTTTACTGTGTTTTATTTTATTACTGTTTATTGTAATTCTTCATCGCATTTCATTTACACCGAATTGTATGTTTATCTCTCATATCTAAATTATTTCGAAATTTTGATGTCTTAAGCCAATTGTTTTATGTAAAGTCAGATCACTGAGGTCAGTGATTCCAGGATGGCCGAACTTGTAGGAAGTACATTTTATTTGTGAGAGGTGGTGACCCCGATCTAAACGAATTTCATTCCATACGGTTTAAAAACGTCCAATAGTAGAGTTCGATCCGGACGTGACGTCACACTTTCAGGGAGAACAGTTTATGGCTAGCAGACTCCCGCGTGCAATGGCCGAGTGAGGTAACGTTATTTTTTCTTCGCCCCTCTTCGCGATTTATCGAATTGATAAACAAACTAGGATGGTCGGAGTCCCCATCTCATAGTTCACAGGTGAACCATGCTCTGTAATTAAACTTTATTTTACCTTCCTGTAAATAGCGTGATGTGTATTTTTTTTATGTGTTTAGTAGTAAATAAAATGTTTAGATTAAACAATCTTTCATTATTTCCATAAAATTACTTACCCCTAGACGCCGTCCTACATACATTAAAGCAAACCACTTTATTTATCAGTGTCATGAATATCATTTTCAGTAGTTATAGAAGTATATTACTTGTATTTTAAATCATGTAATGGTATTTAGGGTTTTGACAAACTATATCAAAACAAACTATTGCAAAACAAAAAGTAATTCTCATAAAACCGAAAAATACTTGGAGGGGGGGGGGGGGGTAATTTTTGCTAGGAAACAAAGCTAGGTGAAGGGAAGTTTCAAAGAGTTAAAATCTTTATTTATTTTCCTCTTTTCACTTTTCATGCTGTTGTTACTTCAAAACATGTGAGTAATTATTTGCTTTCATAATTTTTTTTTCTGTCCAGAAAAGGAGAAAGCGAAAGTGATGAAAAACTTTCCCATCTCCATGATTTTTATACCTATGTACGATTAAAAAATAGGTTTTCCCTTCTGAATTCTGTGTTTATTTTATTTTATTATTATTATTCTACTAGGATTTTTCATATTCTGAAACTGAGAACTCTTTATCAACTAATTATTATATCATTTCTGATTTTAATTATAATACTATCATTTTATTGAAAAAACTCATAAAGGCAATTTCATGAAAACAGGGACACTAACATAAAAAAAAAAATAATTTCTTGCCCGTATACCGTTTTTTTCCCTCTAAGGTAAAAATGTGTGAATTTTTATAAAATTATGTTAAAAAAGTTAGCAGCATTTTTTTGTAAGTTTTATAGGCAATGTTTGGCAATGTTACTTTTGTCACAAGTGTTGTTGTCTTTAGAGAGGTGCGGAAAGTTCATCTTGTTTTCGTAAAAAAATTAAGAGGTATGTATAAAATCCTATTTTTTTATTGAAATTTAGTCTATATGTGAGGTTAGGCCAGTAAAGAATCTTTAAACTGTGATTTTTTTAATGAAAATTAATTTTTATAAATTAGTCTCATAGTAATGTAACATCAGTCCCAAAAATTTATAAAAGTTTTTATTACTTAAAGAAAATTAGTGTTAAGTATATAAAAAAGCCATATTCTCCTCATTCATGATAATATCTTAAGTATCAATTACTTAAATAGTTAATAACAGTTAAATTTATGAGTTAAAAATGTCTTTGAAATATGCAACATCAGTCACTTTTCTCTTTCCAGTTAGATACTTAAACACTGCACAAATGGCATTGACTGCTGCAGAAAGGCAAAAAAAAAAGAGGCAAGATAAATTAAAGAAGGAAGGAAATTATGAAGATTACAAAAAGAAAAACAATGCAGAAGCTAAAAGGAGTAGAGATAAAAAAAGAAATGGCCTAGCCAAGTTACCTAAGTCAGTTCAAAATAGCGTTAAAAGAGAAATCAAAGAAAATGATAGAAAAATGTAGAGCATTAAAGTGCAACATTTCAAGTAGCAGTGACATAACCTCTTTTCCAAAATAATAAAACTTTAGGGAAAGCTGTAACTCGTGCAAAGCGCGCTCTGCCTACATCTCCACGAAAGCAGAAGGCTGTCATAAAAAAAAAATGGGTTGACAATGAAATTGGTGAAACAGGTGCTCCTATTAAGCCCGAGTAAGCATTTTTACAGCAGCACTGTACCATTCAGGTAGAATGCATCCGCATGCGATAGCCTCAGATGAACTGTCTCATTCTAAAGAGATTGTGATTCCTCTCATAACAAGAATGCTGGAAAAGATTCCTCAAGAAATTGAAGTCTAACATATTTGGTCAGATGGCCCAATTCAAAAACACGTTCATTGCAGCCACAATACCCATGTTACAAAAAAAATATAAATTGATAATTACATCGAATTATTTTGCTACTTCACATGCGAAGAATTATCATCAAACTATTTTGCTCTATCCATGCGAAGTTAGAGCTATCGAGAAGTATGAATACTTGGTCAGTGTTATGATTCCAACAGGGAAGCATTAGAAATGGTCTGACAATGTGGATGAAATGTATTACTCACAAGAAAAAATAATAAGAAAACTTAGTACACCAGATGTAGTAAATGCAAGAGAACACTTTTCATTTCCTGAATTGCACTAAAAACATCACTTGTATAATTATATTCATTTATATATTTTTTTATCATTTAAGTAGATTTGTGTAATTTTGTAAAAAAAAATTGCTAATTTGACTTTTAAGGTGAAATAAATTATAATTTGAACCAATTAATGTTGGTGTAATATCAGTCACAAAATGTTTGTAACATCAGTCACGGTAATTAAAAATTTCCTCCAGTGTAAATTTTAAAGTTTTTTAAATGAAACAAAGTGTATTCATAAAGTTTGAAATCTCTACTTGACTACAAAAAAAAAAATTTTAATCTTCATGATCTTAGTTTGAGGAGAATTTTAATTAATATAAAAGTTGTTTTTCCTAATGTCTCTTTTGTGTAACATCAGTCACAATTTTTGATTTACCTTAATTCCACACAAAAAAGCTTTTTATGTCTAAAAACAGGTATGGGTAGCATTACTGTACTCTATCATGGTATTTTAGATCAAATTCAGAAAAGTAAAATTAAATTGTAAGACAGTGTCGATTTTAAAAGTTAAAAAACTTAGTCAAATTGTAACGTCAGTCATCGTGGAATGACCCACAATTATATGTTATATAGAATATATATAATTATATTTATATATTAAGAGTTGTTTTCTAGTAAAATTTCCTGAGACATTTTCAAAATAATATATATATATATATATATATATGCACTTCATTGAAATTTTAAACTGTGTATTGTGACGTATTAAAAATAAGAATGAATAGGAATCCAATAGTATAAAATGTTTAAAAAAAAGTATGAGTAATTATTTTCTCTAAGCTGTGATTGTCATATCAGTTTTTATTAAATTCCAAGGTAACATGAAATTAGAAACAAAAGCTATCACAAGTTCTCTAAAATATTTTTCTCGTACATTAAATTATTTACTTGAAATATTGGTATAAATTGTATTTCAAACGAGCAGAAGTTAAAAATATAAAGATGGGTTGCTTAAGGAAAATTTCAAATAAAGATTTTAGAGACAAAATTTTGATTAAAATATATTTAAATTGCTGATATATATAGTAGTCCCTATTTAATTTTATGGAAAAATTGTTTCAGAACAATTCCACGATTTTCATTAAAGTACTCTTATTATCATTTTCATAATGAACATATGATAAATTGCAAGTAACAGTATATGATTATATAGCTCTAAGTGTTAACATTAAAAAAAATATTCCCAACTGGTTTTATTCAGTCCTGTAGCTTTTTCAAAGTAGTATTTGGTTAAAACTTTAGTATTTCCTGCTGCAAGCTACAAATTTACATTGACAAGATAACTGTTTTAGAACATTTAATCAGAAGAATTATATAAATGTAAAAAATATGTCAAATTACTGTTGACTTGATGAATTAAAATTGCATCCTGTGGGTATAAACAATGTATAATATCTAAAAGAAGTGATGGGAATATTCTAAAATAGTCTCAAGGACATTGGAGGATAAACAAATAATTTATTGACATCCTTGGGATATCATTCTAACGAGGGCAGCATCCTGTGGGCATTTAAATATATTGTCCTTTTAATGTCCTGGGGAGCAATGATCTGTACATCCAAAAGAGGGCCGGAACAGTCACACATGTCCTAGGGATCTCACTGGAATGTCTTAAGGCCGTTTAGAAGTATTGTCCTTTTAACGTCCTGGGAACCGTACAGCGCGATTGTCCAAAATAATGCCTAAATATGAGCGATCGGACGTTATTAGGACCAATTGAGGACAGACAATTCTCGGAAATTAGTTCTACCCTGGGATGTACTTTGTACTTCTCAGGATAAAAAAACACGTCCCTCGGACCACCTGTTTTTACGAAGAAGTCCTGAAATGACATCATTTGGATATCCTAGGGACCTCACTGGAATGTCTTTAAGACGTTTTGATATGCTGTCCTCTTAACGTCCTGGGGACCGTATTGAGGGCTTGTCCAAAATATAGCCTAAACATGAACGATCGGAAGTCCTTAGGACCAATTGAGGACAGACAATTCGCGGACATTAGTTCTTCCCAGGAGGCCTAATCTCCCCCCGCGGACGGGTCCGCAGTGTAGGATCCATACGATGCTGACGTCACGATCCGAAAAAACCGTAATCTCGGCTTCGCTATTCTCGCACTGGTTCGCGGACGATTTCCCTACACTGTAGAATTTCTGTCCGCCGTGTTTTTAGTGGTGAAAAGCGATCCGTTCGCGAAGTTTTGGATGCAACATGGCGGCTTTGTTTATTTTAGATCTAATTGATCAGCAAAAGGAAGAAGAAAGGATCCCTAAAAGATATATTAGAGACAGAGAAAATGCTTCCTGATGAACATTTAATCAAATATTTCAGGATTTCAAATGAAATTACTCTGTACGTAGCAGACAGAATTAGATGTCATCTTCCACTACAAGGCTTTCCACCCGAACTTTAAGTACGTACAAATTAATTAGTCTGAAATTAAGTTATTACTTAAATTTTTATTATGTAGTCGGATCATTAAGTTTTTATATGTAGCCAGTAAACTTTGCTCAGCATAAAATTCCAGTCAGTTGTGATTTTTTATGTCTGAAAAGGATATGATTAGTTGTGTTAATTGCTTTCAATTTATTTCGAACACGTTATCGTATGAAAGCTAAATGTTGTATATAAATTAATACAATCAGTATAAACTTATAATCTGATGTAAACTATTTTACATTATGACCCTGTGGTTGAACTCATTAAAAACAGCACTGCACATTTAGTTTCAATGACTATCACTTAGGAATAAATAGTTTACTCTGTAATTCATACATGGTTATTAATCATATTTAAAACAAATATCACATTATATATATATATAACTGGGGATTTTCTAGTATTATCAATTAACAACTTGAATTACATGACTTCATGACTATGTGCTGAGTATTATTTGCTTTTGGTTAGTATGTAATAAAACATCACAGTGTATTTATTATAATGTTCTTTCACTTTTGTGAGAAAATGTATGTTCTACTTTTGTATTGATAGCTTTTTCCATTTTCAGATTGTCAAGAATCTGATTCAACAAAATACTTATCATAGGTATTCATGCCAAATACCTAGGCAGCATCCATGATGTGTTCATCTTTAGCCGAAGTTTGTCAAGAGAGGCACGTAAGAGAGCAAAGCAGGAATGATAATGCATGGTCTATTGGTAAATACTGCTTTATTTTTTGCTTTATGAAAGACGAGTATTGAATGACTTTAAAATGATGAATGAAAATTCGAGTTTATTAAATGTGTCGTCTGTTTCTGAAATCAATGTCTAAATACAGAGCCGTCGAATGACGAAAGCATTCCATATTTACGCTTTGCAACCATCGGCTGAAATCCACTGCCCATCACAGAACCCTTGTAGTCTCAATTGAAATCACGTTTTTCCGTCACAGGTGATTTTTGTCCATGCGTCCAGGAGACGAGTATTGAAAGACTTTAAATTATAATCGTAATAGCAAAAATGTACATCATAATAAATTTTGAAATAGTGCGGTATAGTAACAGAAGCTCGCTTTGTCTGTGTCAATCTGTTTCATTCAGCACTGTTATCTTTTATTTGCAAAATTGTTGGTTTTCTTCTTTCAAATCATCATGAAAATCTAGGAGAGAAACTTATTTTATAGAAACATTACATTCTAGCTTGTGGTTGAATAATGTCGAGTCAAAAAGGAGTAACTAATTATATAAAAGTAAATGTACTGCAAAATTGTGCAAAAGAGGAAAAATATTTTATGTCTGAAGCAGTGGTGTAGTCGAGGTGGGACGGTGTCACCCTACCTTTTTACGTTAATACAAGCGTCCCCCCAAACTTTTTACATTTGAACATAAGCGTCCCCCCAACTTTTCTCAGAACTACACCACTGTCTGAAGAACCCAAACTATTCCTCTCTTGCTTACTCCCCAGCACAAGATTGTAATCCTAAGAATTAACTTTCACAGGTGAGGGGGGGGGGATATCATTTGAATATAATTCTGTGATATTAACTGCATATATATTATGTACACAGCAGTGGCATAGCTAGCAAGGGTGACATCCGGGCCGGTTATTGTTGGTGTCACCCTATGAAAAAGATTAAACAAACAAATTATGTAAGCGTGAATTATGCATTGTGATGCAATACATTAAAAAAAATAATCACAACTTTGAAACGGAATAAATAGGGGGGAGGGATTTCCATTCTTATCATCCGTGTCATAATATTTAAGGTATTTGTTGACAGCAATAGTGTATTGTCAGTTCAACGTTGAATATATTTTTGAAAGGAAACACTTTTCCAAGTTGAAAATAGAAAGAAATTGATAAAAAAATTATCCAGTTTGAGGTATTTGCTGTGTTCAAGGGAGCTTTTATAAAGGTTCTTTTTTTCCGTCATATCTGGTTGTCACCCGGGGTGGGGCGCCCCCAATTAGCTATGCCACTGATATACTGCCAAGCACAAATAAACCATTTTTAAACCAACAATGTATGAAGTCCGCCATTTGATACAGTACCAGACATTCTGCGAGTGCTAGAGTTTCACTTTGCTAATAATATGCATAAATTATTATATAAACTTCATACATTGTCGGTAACATATATAAATGGTTTATTTGTGCTTGGTATATACCTGCATTTTTCGCAAATTTTAAAAAACCAAAATGTCTTAACTATATTTCCTGATAACTTTTTTGTTTTATTTAGGACATAGCGGATATCCTTTAGAACCGTGGCTAATGACCCCATTTGCTGATCTAACATCACAAGCAGAAGAAAGATTGAATCCCAAACATGCATCTGCACGATCCTGTGCTGTCGAAAAATGAAATAGGAGTTTTGAAAGGACGATTCCGCTGCCTCTAAGAGAAAGAGCTCGATTAGGGAGGAAGCAAATTCCTCATGCACTTTAAAAACATTTTTTGTACATATTTTGTTATTAAATGTTTTCTATTTATATTTTACCCTCTTTATTACATTCTAACTATACTGAAGATCTTGAATTACAATCTTATTTCTTTCCTTTTATTAAGCATCATATGCCATATCATTTAACCAAAAAGTCATATAGAAGCAGCATTCTTTTATTTAAGTGAAAATATCTTTTGACAATGTTAAAGTTAATGTTCTGCATACTCGGAGGAAAATCATTTAGTTTAAATGCAAAATATGTCCTGTACCAGTTACTTAATTAATTACAGTATAGTCACAATAGATTGAGTTGACATCAATCAGAGCTAAAAATGTTTTGTTCCCAAATAATGATGTATCACAATGAAACGAGCGAAAGAAATACCACGTGTGATTTTATTCTACTATTCTATGGCTCATACACCAAATTTTTATCTTTTTTTAATAGACATGCAATTCATATTTATTTTTAAAGCACTCAATTACCAAGTATTTAGAGAAAAATTCTGCAACTGTAATTCAAAGGCAAAAATATATATAAGCATTATTAAATAGGAAAAAAAAAATACTTGAATTATTTTTTATTTTTATAATCATGCACTTTGTATATCTCCTGAAAAATATTAAAGTACTCATTTGCTGCATAATGAAATAAAAATTCTCATAAAAAGATTACGCTTTCAATGTTTCGTAAGAAATTTATTCATTTTTATAATAATGTAAAAATGTTTGGCTTTATTTATTTTCCCATGGCTTCATACAAATCCTCGAGTAAACTTGTAATTTTGACGACTTCTGCTGCTTGGCTCAAGCAGCAGTTTGTTTTCTAGCTTCTTTAGCTAGTTTTTCTGTGGCTGCAGCTCTTCTTTTACTTGCAGCCGTTTGTTTAGCAGCCTCCTCGACCAACTTCTCTGATGCTGCAGCTTTCCTCTCCCTTGCAGCCACATAAATTCAAGTGCCTTTGGATCAGTGTCCGCAGCTAAGTACTTTTCTATGACAAAAAGAGAAAAAAAAATTAGGGTTACTCGAACTACAATTGCCACTTTAAAATCCATAAAATTTTCAATTTCAGCTCAGAAATTTTTACATTTCAGTGACTTTCAAAGGAATTATTACTTTTACATTAAAGAAAAATATAATTTAAAGTCATACTTAAAAATCAAGCAAGTTGGCTTGCTTCAGGCTCCTGCTAATGTGCAATTTTTGCATCAATATTTAACTGCACAATTCCAGCAGAAACAATGCACAGAGAATAAATATGGCAAATGGTGGAAAGTAAGCATAACAGAGCGAACTATCATATAGCTACAGCAAAATGTAGCATGAAAATACAGATAGAAAAATTTTACTTATTCAAATTACGCCTTGAAACGAGAGCCAGACATGCGTGCCAGGTCAGACGGTGCGAAAGGTCAAAGATTGTCCGAGTCGAAACCAAACTGCTGTCAAAATTAGAGAATACTCTCTTAATTGATGCTGAACTTGCATGACACGATAACAGAGTAATTCATTCAAACCAGTATATTACAGTTACTAGAAACTATTTATTTTTTTTCACGTAAAATATATTTTCTAATTCGCTTTTCAGAAAAAAATACTATCAAATATTCAATAATTACAACTAATTAATATTTTTATTTATGTATTACTGATATTACATTAGCTACAAGTTGATTAGACATTGAATTCTGCCCCTTTAGCTTTTAAGACACTTTGGACGGTTTAATAGCAGTAGAGGGACTTAATGCACTGGCGTAGATAAGGGGGTGTTTTGGGGATAAAACCCCCTGAAATGGTGAAGATTGTCTAGAATGTAACCAATTTTTCTTGTAAAAGCATGAAATTAGCTCACTTATCCCGAAGACCCCTCCCCCTGAAATCCGGGTCTATGTACGCTACTGACTTAATGCAGTGGTGTAGTCGAGAAGGGCGCAGGGGGGCAGCGTCCTCGCCTTTTTATTTTAATACAAGCGTCCTCCCATATTTTAAAAATTTTAACATAAGCACCCTCTCACTTTTGATTTCAATTACTTATCTTCATATGCATAAGCGTCCCCCGAACTTTTTTTTAGGACTACACCACTGACTTAATGTTAAAAATCTAGGGGGAGGGGGGATAAAATAAGTTACTTCAAAATAAAAAGGTAGGCGTAGGTAACGCCATCCCCCCGGAACTGCACCACTGAGAGAATATTTGAACGTAGAAACAACTCGCTTCTTTAAAAATAATTGCACCAGCTTCGGGAATTTCATCATCTACAGCTGCAGTTCAAGCCTGCCAAACTCATTATCCGCTCTTCTAGTGGTGTAAGTCTCTCTTCTGTGGAGGGAACACCCCCAGTGTTCCCGCTATGTCAGTTAACCCTCCTGTTTTTTTTCCTCGCATCATTTTTTATCTGTCCAGGAAAAATACATGGCATTAGTTTTGATTGTAAAAAGATATACAGGTAAGCATACTAAGGAATTATATGAATGAAAGATTTTAAATGATCAGTAACCAAGGACTTTCCAAAATAATAAATTGTTTTTAAGGGATCATTCATAAATGATGTCACGCTTCAAGGGGGGAGGGGAGTTCGTGAAATTGTGACAAGGGGAGGGGGTAACAAGAAGTGTGACTTTATGCATTATGCAACACAGCGTGATGCCTGACAAAGGGTTGAGGGGGATCCGCTGAAGTGTGACATATTGTGACAAAGGGGGGGAGGGGGGTCAAATATATGGGAAATAAGCGTGACGTCATTTATGAACGGCCCCTAACGTTACATGTAAAAAGGTACGGGCGAGGGCGTGTATGTCTGCTACTACAAGGGTTATGTATATCTTTAAAATTAGATACTACCAAAACAAACACAAATAAACATATAGTAATTTAATCCAAGCATTCTAACATATAATAGCACATAAGTGCACAAGAGAAAGATGAAATGTCCATTTTTTTACGTGTCGAGTTCAATATCATGACAACACCTGGTAATTGCAGATTATAATTTTTTGCTCCATATTTTGGAAAGTAAGAAAAACGAAGAATCAGTGTAAAAAACCATCTAAAAGTTTGTACAATGAAAGAAACACCTTGCGGCCTGCTAGCTTTTGAAGCTTCAAACGTGATTTTATCGAACACTGGAAAGTTTGACATTTTGCTTTTCTTCCTTTGGCTATTTACATGTAATTTCAAATCATATGTTACATTATATTCTATTGCATTTAAGATTCTTATCACAAAAACTGAGTTTGGATCATTAGAATAAAAAACTAAGAGTTTATAGAAATTGTTTCTGACTTTAGAAAGTTACTATTGAACGAATATTTTGATTCTTAAATTTCTGGCATATACATATAGTTAAAAACAGTTACTGTGTCAGACTTTTAAAAAGAACACATATAAACATATAGTAATTTAATCTTAGCATCCACAAAAATAATGTCAATTGCTAGATTTTTAGGATTGGAAAGATCTATTGAAAAGTAAAACTATTTTCAATAAAATGAAAGACATGTCATTTCTATTGACACATTCAGATGAACTTTTGCCCTTTGGTTTTAAAATCATGATATTAACATTAACAAAAAAAAGTAAGGGAAACTATTGTTAAGAGTAAAAAATAAACATAAAGTAAAAAATTATCTTACTTTTTGCCATTTTTGATGAGTTTTTTGTGCTCCTCCTAGGGCATCAGAGTGGTGTCAAGTTCTTCCCATCTTCTTTTAGGTATCGTGTTGTGTGAAAAATCGGCTGAATTTATTCTCAGCCAATGCTGGATTATCTTAAAAGTGGCAGACAATTATTTCCAACTCTATAGGTAATGCAGACATTTCCAGGATCCCCGTGATGTAATGTAGCAAATTACTTATTCTTGTTTGTTTACAATGTATGAAAACGATGTAGCCAAAACGTAGCGCTCATTGGCTACCGGCCCCATCGATATATCGAAACAACGTCACAAATGGGGGCGGAGTTACACAGTGAATCCGCGAGGTGAAATCGCTTTCGCTTGGTGGCCTAGCGAACGGAGATTACGCTTTTTACACGAGCTCGGACGGAAGGGCTGCGATCCGATAAGGTGAAGTGGACCGGTTCTACAGATGCGAGATTAGGCCTCCAGGAGGCCTAATCTCGCGTCTGCAGAACCGGTTTACTTCACCTTATTGAATCGCAGCCCTTCCGTCCGAGTTCGTGTAAAAAGCGTAATCTCCGTTCGCTAGGCCACCAAGCGAAAGCGATTTCACCTCGCGGATTCACTGTGTAACTCCGCCCCTATTTATGACGTTGTTTCGATATATCGATGGGGCCGGTAGCCAATGAGCACTACGTTTTGGCTTCATCGTTTTCATAGATTGTAAACAAACAAGAATCAGAAATTTGCTACTACATCACGGGGAGCCTGGAAATGTCTGCATTACCCATAGAGTTGGAAATAATTGTCTGCCACTTTTAAGCTAATCCAGCATTGGCTGAGAATAAATTCAGCCAATTATTTACACAACACGATACATAAAAGAAGATGGGAAGAACTTGACACCACTCTGAATGCCCTAGGAGGAGCACAAAAAACTCATCAAAAATGGCAAAAAGTAAGATAATTTTTTACTTTATGTTTATTTTTTACTCTTAACAATGGTTTCCCTTACTTTTTTTGTTAATGTTAAGATTTTAAAACCAAAGGGCAACAGTTCATCTGAATGTGTCAATAGAAATGACATGTCTTTCATTTTATTGAAAATAGTTTTACTTTTCAATAGATCTTTCCAATCCTAAAAATCTAGCAATTGACATTATTTTTGTGGATGCTAAGATTAAATTACTATATGTTTATATGTGTTCTTTTTAAAAGTCTGACACAGTAACTGTTTTTAACTATATGTATGAGCCAGAAATTTAAGAATCAAAATATTCGTTCAATAGTAACTTTCTAAAGTCAGAAACAATTTCTATAAACTCTTAATTTTTTATTCTAATGATCCAAACTCAATTTTTGTGATAAGAATCTTAAATGCAATAGAATATAATGTATCATATTATTTGAAATTACATGTAAATAGCCAAGGGAAGAAAAGCAAAATGTCAAACTTTCCAGTGTTCGAGAAAATCACGTTTGAAGTTTCAAAAGCTAGCAGGCCGCAAGGTGTTTCTTTCATCGTACAAACTTTAAGATGGTTTTTTACACTGATTCTTCGTTTTTCTTACTTTCCAAAATATGGAGCAAAAAATTATAATCTGCAATTACCAGGTGTTGTCATATGATATTGAACTCAACACGTAAAAAAATGGACATTTCATCTTTTTCTTGTGCACTTATGTGCTATTATATGTTAGAATGCTTAGATTAAATTATTATATGTTATTTGTGTTTATTTTGGTAGTATCTAATTTTAAAGATATACATAACCCTTGTAGTAGCAGACATACACGCCCTTGCCCGTACCTTTTTACATGTAACGTTAGGGGCCGTTCATTATTGACGTCACGCTTTTTTCCCATATATTTGACCCCCCTCCCCCCCTTTGTCACACTTCAGTGGATCCCCCCTCAACCCTTTGTCAGGCATCACGCTGTGTTGCATAATGCATGAAGTCACACTTCTTGTTACCCCCTCCCCTCCCCTTGTCACACTTTGTCACAATTTCACGAACCCCCCTGCCCCCCTTGAAGCGTGACATCATTTATGAATGATCCCTTAAAAACAATTTATTATTTTGGAAAGTCCTTGGTTACTGATCATTTAAAATATTTCATTCATATAATTCCTTAGTATGCTTACCTGTATATCTTTTTACGATCAAAACTAATGCCATGTATTTTTCCTGGACAGATAAAAAATGATGCGAGGAAAAAAACCAGGAGGGTTAACTGACATAGCGGGAACACTGGGGGTGTTCCCTCCACAGAAGAGAGACTTACACCACTAGAAGAGCGGATAATGAGTTTGGCAGGCTTGAACTGCAGCTGTAGATGATGAAATTCCCGAAGCTGGTGCAATTATTTTTAAAGAAGTGAGTTGTTTCTACGTTCAAATATTCTCTCAGTGGTGCAGTTCCGGGGGGATGGCGTTACCTACGCCTACCTTTTTATTTTGAAGTAACTTATTTTATCCCCCCCCCCTAGATTTTGAACATTAAGTCAGTGGTGTAGTCCTAAAAAAAAGTTCGGGGGACGCTTATGCATATGAAGATAAGTAATTGAAATCAAAAGTGAGAGGGTGCTTATGTTAAAATTTTTAAAATATGGGAGGACGCTTGTATTAAAATAAAAAGGCGAGGACGCTGCCCCCCTGCGCCCTTCTCGACTACACCACTGCATTAAGTCAGTAGCGTCCATAGACCCGGATTTCAGGGGGAGGGGTCTTCGGGATAAGTGAGCTAATTTCATGCTTTTACAAGAAAAATTGGTTACATTCTAGACAATCTTCACCATTTCAGGGGGTTTTATCCCCAAAACACCCCCTTATCTACGCCAGTGCATTAAGTCCCTCTACTGCTATTAAACCGTCCAAAGTGTCTTAAAAGCTAAAGGGGCAGAATTCAATGTCTAATCAACTTGTAGCTAATGTAATATCAGTAATACATAAATAAAAATATTAATTAGTTGTAATTATTGAATATTTGATAGTATTTTTTTCTGAAAAGCGAATTAGAAAATATATTTTACGTGAAAAAAATTAAATAGTTTCTAGTAACTGTAATATACTGGTTTGAATGAATTACTCTGTTATCGTGTCATGCAAGTTCAGCATCAATTAAGAGAGTATTCTCTAATTTTGACAGCAGTTTGGTTTCGACTCGGACAATCTTTGACCTTTCGCACCGTCTGACCTGGCACGCATGTCTGGCTCTCGTTTCAAGGCGTAATTTGAATAAGTAAAATTTTTCTATCTGTATTTTCATGCTACATTTTGCTGTAGCTATATGATAGTTCGCTCTGTTATGTTTACTTTCCACCATTTGCCATATTTATTCTCTGTGCATTGTTTCTGCTGGAATTGTGCAGTTAAATATTGATGCAAAAATTGCACATTAGCAGGAGCCTGAAGCAAGCCAACTTGCTTGATTTTTAAGTATGACTTTAAATTATATTTTTCTTTAATGTAAAAGTAATAATTCCTTTGAAAGTCACTGAAATGTAAAAATTTCTGAGCTGAAATTGAAAATTATATGGATTTTAAAGTGGCAATTGTAGTTCGAGTAACCCTAATTTTTTTTTCTCTTTTTGTCATAGAAAAGTACTTAGCTGCGGACACTGCTCCAAAGGCACTTGAATTTATGTGGCTGCAAGCGAGGGGAAAGCTGCAGCATCAGAGAAGTTGGTCGAGGAGGCTGCTAAACAAACGGCTGCAAGTAAAAGAAGAGCTGCAGCCACAGAAAAACTAGCTAAAGAAGCTAGAAAACAAACTGCTGCTTGAGCCAAGCAGCAGAAGTCGTCAAAATTACAAGTTTACTCGAGGATTTGTATGAAGCCATGGGAAAATAAATAAAGCCAAACATTTTTACATTATTATAAAAATGAATAAATTTCTTACAAAACATTGAAAGCGTAATCTTTTTATGAGAATTTTTATTTCATTATGCAGCAAATGAGTACTTTAATATTTTTCAGGAGATATACAAAGTGCATGATTATAAAAATAAAAAATAATTCAAGTATTTTTTTTTTCCTATTTAATAATGCTTATATATATTTTTGCCTTTGAATTACAGTTGCAGAATTTTTCTCTAAATACTTGGTAATTGAGTGCTTTAAAAATAAATATGAATTGCATGTCTATTAAAAAAAGATAGAAACTTCTTGATAGTAGACATGTAGCTTGTATTGGGTGTATGAGCCATAGAATAGTAGAATAAAATCACACGTGGTATTTCTTTCGCTCTTTTCATTGTGATACATCATTATTTGGGAACAAAACATTTTTAGCTCTGATTGATGTCAACTCAATCTATTGTGACTATACTGTAATTAATTAAGTAACTGGTACAGGACATATTTTGCATTTAAACTAAATGATTTTCCTCCGAGTATGCAGAACATTAACTTTAACATTGTCAAAAGATATTTTCACTTAAATAAAAGAATGCTGCTTCTATATGACTTTTTGGTTAAATGATATGGCATATGATGCTTAATAAAAGGAAAGAAATAAGATTGTAATTCAAGATCTTCAGTATAGTTAGAATGTAATAAAGAGGGTAAAATATAAATAGAAAACATTTAATAACAAAACATGTACAAAAAATGTTTTTAAAGTGCATGAGGAATTTGCTTCCTCCCTAATCGAGCTCTTTCTCTTAGAGGCAGCGGAATCGTCCTTTCAAAACTCCTATTTCATTTTTCGACAGCACAGGATCGTGCAGATGCATGTTTGGGATTCAATCTTTCTTCTGCTTGTGATGTTAGATCAGCAAATGGGGTCATGAGCCACGGTTCTAAAGGATATCCGCTATGTCCTAAATAAAACAAAAAAGTTATCAGGAAATATAGTTAAGACATTTTGGTTTTTTAAAATTTGCGAAAAATGCAGGTATATACCAAGCACAAATAAACCATTTATATATGTTACCGACAATGTATGAAGTTTATATAATAATTTATGTATATTATTAGCAAAGTTTGAAACTCTAGCAGTCGATAGAATGTCTGGTACTGTATCAAATGGCGGACTTCATACATTGTTGGTTTAAAAATGGTTTATTTGTGCTTGGCAGTATATCAGTGGCATAGCTAATTGGGGGCGCCCCACCCCGGGTGACACCCAGAAATGACGGAAAAAAAGAACCTTTATAAAAGCTCCCTTGAACACAGCAAATACCTCAAACTGGATAATTTTTTATCAATTTCTTTCTATTTTCAACTTGGAAAAGTGTTTCCTTTCAAAAATATATTCAACGTTGAACTGACAATATACTATTGCTGTCAACAAATACCTTAAATATTATGAAACGGATGATAAGAATGGAAATCCCTCCCCCCTATTTATTCTGTTTCAAAGTTGTGATTATTTTTTTTAATGTATTGCATCACAATGCATAATTCAGGCTTACATAATTTTTTTGTTTAATCTTTTCCATAGGGTGACACCAACAATAACCGGCCCGGATGTCACCCTTGCTAGCTATGCCACTGCTGTGTACATAATATATATGCAGTTAATATCACAGAATTATATTCAAATGATATCCCCCCCTCACCTGTGAAAGTTAATTCTTAGGATTACAATCTTGTGCTGGGGAGTAAGCAAGAGAGGAATAGTTTGGGTTCTTCAGACAGTGGTGTAGTTCTGAGAAAAGTTGGGGGGACGCTTATGTTCAAATGTAAAAAGTTTGGGGGGAAGCTTGTATTAACGTAAAAAGGTAGGGTGACACCGTCCCACCTCGACTACACCACTGCTTCAGACATAAAATATTTTTCCTCTTTTGCAAAATTTTGCAGTACATTTACTTTTATATAATTTGTTACTCCTTTTTGACTCGACATTATTCAACCACAAGCTAGAATGTAATGTTTGTATAAAATAAGATTCTCTCCTAGATTTTCATGATGATTTGAAAGAAGAAAACCAACAATTTTGCAAATAAAAGATAACAGTGCTGAATGAAACAGATTGACACAGACAAAGCGAGCTTCTGCTACTATACCGCACTATTTCAAAATTTATTATGATGTACATTTTTGCTATTACGATTATGATTTAAAGTCTTTCAATACTCGTCTCCTGGACGCACGGACAAAAATTACCTGTGACGGAAAAACGTGATTTCAATTGAGACTACAAGGGTTCTGTGATGGGCAGTGGATTTCAGCCGATGGTTGCAAAGCGTAAATATGGAATGCTTTCGTCATTCGACGGCTCTGTATTTAGACATTGATTTCAGAAACAGACGACACATTTAATAAACTCGAATTTTCATTCATCATTTTAAAGTCATTCAATACTCGTCTTTCATAAAGCAAAAAATAAAGCAGTATTTACCAATAGACCATGCATTATCATTCCTGCTTTGCTCTCTTACGTGCCTCTCTTGACAAACTTCGGCTAAAGATGAACACATCATGGATGCTGCCTAGGTATTTGGCATGAATACCTATGATAAGTATTTTGTTGAATCAGATTCTTGACAATCTGAAAATGAAAAAAGCTATCAATACAAAAGTAGAACATACATTTTCTCACAAAAGTGAAAGAACATTATAATAAATACACTGTGATGTTTTATTACATACTAACCAAAAGCAAGTAATACTCAGCACATAGTCATGAAGTCATGTAATTCAAGTTGTTAATTAATAATACTAGAAAATCCCCAGTTATATATATATATATATAATGTGATATTTGTTTTAAATATGATTAATAACCATGTATGAATTACAGAGTAAACTATTTATTCCTAAGTGATAGTCATTGAAACTAAATGTGCAGTGTTTTTAATGAGTTCAACCACAGGGTCATAATGTAAAATAGTTTACATCAGATTATAAGTTTATACTGATTGTATTAATTTATATACAACATTTAGCTTTCATACGATAACGTGTTCGAAATAAATTGAAAGCAATTAACACAACTAATCATATCCTTTTCAGACATAAAAAATCACAACTGACTGGAATTTTATGCTGAGCAAAGTTTACTGGCTACATATAAAAACTTAATGATCCGACTACATAATAAAAATTTAAGTAATAACTTAATTTCAGACTAATTAATTTGTAGGTACTTACTTTAAGTTCGGGTGGAAAGCCTTGTAGTGGAAGATGACATCTAATTCTGTCTGCTACGTACAGAGTAATTTCATTTGAAATCCTGAAATATTTGATTAAATGTTCATCAGGAAGCATTTTCTCTGTCTCCAATATATCTTTCAGGGATCCTTTCTTCTTCCTTTTGCTGATCAATTAGATCTAAAATAAACAAAGCCGCCATGTTGCATCCAAAACTTCGCGAACGGATCGCTTTTCACCACTAAAAACACGGCGGACAGAAATTCTACAGTGTAGGGAAATCGTCCGCGAACCAGTGCGAGAATAGCGAAGCCGAGATTACGGTTTTTTCGGATCGTGACGTCAGCATCGTATGGATCCTACACTGCGGACCCGTCCGCGGGGGGAGATTAGGCCTCCTGGGATGTACTGTGTACTTCGCAGGATCAAACAAACGCGTCCCTCGGACGACCTGTTTTTTCGAAGAAGTCCTGAAATGACATCATTCGGACGTCCAAAGGACGAAGTTATGCTGTCTGGGTCACTTCTCACACTGTGAAATCGCCCACCGGTAACACCTTAGGTACTACTATAAGGTATTATAACTTATTCCCCGTTCTTCTTGTTTACTATACTGTGTAAATTAACTGACAGAAAGGAAAATCCTTTTTTTCTTTGAAATTCTGTCTCTGTATCATTCTGTGCCATTTTTTCAAAGTTTAACATATAACATTATGAAGCATACCCCTTTTAGAAACATTTTTTCATTAAATTTATTTTGTCCATTAAATTTTGACATTCATTAACTTTTTTGGACCAATCAAATAGAACCATAAGCTCTTAATTGATTGGTGAAAAATAAGTCATAAAGTCGGATATTTTCAAGAGCAATTATTATTCCGTACTTGCATAAAATATGCAAGTACGGTTTGAGTACCATCTTTTTAATGGTTAGTCAACTGTTGTAATTAAATATGGTCAAATAACAATCAAATAAATAGTTATTTTACTATTTTCTTACGGAAATTTTTAACAGTGTATCCTCAATTAATTTAGACAAGCTAGTTTTTCCTCTGAATTGTATTGAAATTGCTGGTTGTACTAAGTTATATTTCAATAAACTCAGTCTTGCTTTTACATTACGATTTCTTTAATATTAACATAATTATTTGTGATCACGTTACAAATAAAAAAAACCACGAATGTTTATTTCAGTCAGTACAAAATAGCTCTTTTGACAAAATACTCCGATATCTTCGATGTTTTTGCCACAAAAACAACACATTTCATACAATGTAGCATTCAGTTTACGAGTAAACAATCCACATAATATCTATTGTTTTATTTAATGTTATGACATAAATACACAAGCAGGGGCATCACTCCTCGAATTACCCTATACTGGTTTCTTCTGAAAATATTCCAGTGAGAGAAACTTTGGCTGTTGCTAGGATGTGACAGTATTAAATACAGGGGGAAAACTGCGCAACGGTTGCAAAAATTCTTGAATCCACCTTCACAATTCTTTTTACACACGAATAAATTGCCTTTAAAACACCTGATTTTATGCTTAGCTGGATCAATTTATGGACCCGCTTTCCTCTTCTGCTAATAATGCAAGATGATTGGGAAAATGTGAAGAAAATCAATACAACATTATTTTTCCCATTTTCCTAAAAATCTTGCATTATTATCGAAAACTGTTGCTGGATATTAAACTCGCTTTATCAAAATTTAGGTTCCGAGCATCGTTACTTGTACAGTTCGACCCTGGAATTTTGACATTTGGACGCTTCTGCACATGGCAGAAAAGAACGAATCCATTCGAGTTTTAGGGAAGTTCGTTTTGCAGGGGCGTTTATTTAGCACGCGATTTAGAATGTTTTCTTCTCTGTTTGTTGAAAGCAACTAAATTTATAAAATGGTATATAGCATCAGTTTGGAAGAAGTCAAGTATGATAGACGATCTAGAAACAGCACATTCCTTATACCAGCAGTTCCCCCCTTGAACATGATGGGAATCTACCTGGCACTCTGTCAGGTAGATCACTTTGGTTGATGGTAGAAAATTGTATGACGTTGCATTTTACATGAGTGTGTATCACATGTCCTTCTAATATAGTTTCAAATTAAACAGCAGATAAAGTGCAGCACTCTCGATATGTATCAGAAAACAGCAGGATTATTAAGGTTATATACTTCCACCACTATACCTTTTGGAAGTCTTATTAAACATCTTGCCGTATGTGTTATCAAAATTTATTCGCCTGTTTGGATCCAAATTCAAACACATCTGTCTTGTGAATATATTCCTTCAAAAATACTGCATATTGAGATTGAGTTGCAACCATATAGATGAATGTGGGAAAATATAAATTCAAAAAATTAAAAAAAAAAGCTTTTAAGAAAACTACACTACTATTATCTATACTGTATACGAAGCAGACTTTCATAAATTTATACAATTTACGAGTTTGTGGAATTGTTGAATCGTTTAGTTTATAAAAAGATAGGCAGTAAAATTCTTGAAAAGTTTTTCTTTTTTGAATAAAATATTAAATATAGAAACAGATCGTATGATAAACTTATGCAGTTCGTTAAAAATTCAATTCAAACAGTCATTTTAAATTTACATAAGAAAAAATAAGAAATTCTTTTGAATAACTTAATTTAAATTTCACTCTGAGGAATTATTGCACTGCTAAGGATAATATATGAAAATAAAAACGCATACGTTAGGAGTGATACTGGAAACTTCTTTTTTTTTTCTGAAAAAGAAGTTCTAGAAACTTTTGTGAAATTAATTTCCCCAACAAAAACGTGATTGGAATTGACTATAAAATGACATTTTCAAAGTATGAATAAGTACACTGTTGCAAAAAAATGAGATTGAAAAATTTTAAAGAAAAATATTAATTTCAGAAATGTGAAAAAAATTATTCAATCGTTGTAGAGAAGTAAAGAAAAGATTTCGTTCTGATGCAAACATCAAAATTCTTCGCTATTGATGAACCTTAAGAAAACATCGTTAAAAAAAGTTTCTAAAAGGTAACAATGTGACAATTCAATACACTTAGTTATTGAAAAACTAATTTCTAAAACTTTATCAGCCTTGGAATTCCGAAATTTAATCGTATTTCAGATAAAATGATTTTCTTCTATGACAATAAATGGTTTTCTTCTATGAAGCCAAAATAACAGAAAATAAAGCAATGTGACGTAAGGGGAAAAATATTCCCCCTTAAGGAAAAAATATGAAGAAGAAACAAAGTTAGCTGTTACGAGAATTTCTTTCTTTGAAACATAAGAAAAAGGCTGAATGGTGTCTTTCAAGAAAACGAAGAAATTTTCTATAATACAAATTTAGTAGTCCTATTATTCAGCGTAATTCCTAAATATACCTTTACATTGATTCGGAAGTGCACAATAAAATCTATTGAAGCAGTCCAAATTAACTCAAAAATTAAATTATGTGTAAAATATTTTTGTGATGAGTATAAATTTTGTGATGGAATATCATAGCTATTAAATAGTAATAAAAATTTAAAATTTGAAAGCCTTCGCTGAAATTTAAAATTAAAATCTTTTTAATGACTGCGAGATCCAAATTTTGCATTATTATTCAATTTATTTCATTTCATGTTGAAAATTCATTCATTACAGTCAGTGATGGAAAACAAAATATCTGTTGTAATTACTGACGTTGGTGAAAATATACACTTTTTGGTAATTTCATTCACTTAAATTTATTTGACTCCCCAAAATACGCGGGCGAATACTCAATAAATTCCAGATCAGAACTGCCAGTAAGCCTTGATGTAGCAATTGAATCACTAGATTTATAAATGAATCGCTAGGTTGCGACTACTTATAGTTATTCACTTCTTGTGACACTAATGTTATCAAGTTGTCAATTTAAGTGCTCAAATCTGATAAACATAATCATAAGCAATATGATTAAAAAGGTAAGGAGACAACTTTATTATGGGATAAGGTGATAATAATTAACTTGTAAAAATAATGGATTATCAACTGTTATAGCTAAATAATTTCTGTGCTTGGCTTGCAAATTTCCGTTTTAAAAGCTTATTAAAAGATAATGTGAGCACATTCGGATAAAAATCCTACTGAAACCATTCTGACTTTGTATAAGTAATGAATACAAGTTATCGAACTCAAAGTTTAACAAAATGTGAAAAATCATAATCCAATTTGGTTTAACCACTTTCTAAGAAAATAGAATACTGCTACTATCAGTAAGTAATGTACAATACTCAAGTTATCTAGTTTGTACTTCCGTGTTCATCTCTCGTAATATATATTTTACTTAATATTAATTGATAAACTAATTTTGCAAAGTTTGAACTGTTTAAATCAATCATCCTACACTATAGGTGAAAATATGTATTTAAACTTTAGGAAGCATGACGCATAACTTCCGTGGGAAAAAAACCAAATGATTGACAAGTAAGAACTTTAGTATGGTGAACTAACAGTATAATATTAACAGTTAGCAGATTATTTTAAAAAAGACATTCGATTCTACTGCTCAAATTCAATAATTTTTCAATATCACAAAGCTTGTTCAATAATTTTGAAAAATAAATAAACTCGGTTAAAAAAAACATTATTAGTTAAGTAAAATAAGTTAGTTTCTGATTTTTTAAAAATAGTTACTTAAATCAGCACAAAAAAACGATCGAATCGACAATCGTAACTTTATAACTTGCAATGTTATATGTAACTTTTTCGTAAGAAACCATAGCATTTGATAGATCAATACGTAAAATAAAGCATATATATATATATATACATATATATAAACAACAGTCTCTCCTCTTTGGAGAAAATAATAAAGTTCAAACAACTCGCTGTAAATAGATTTCATGAAAAATGTCATTGCAATATACTTCTAAGGACATTTTAACGACTTTTTAAAGAATGACAATGGAAAATGATATTGAAAAACAGGAGGAAAAAGTTTGACAGTAAGATTTTAGTTTTTTGGGGAGGAAAAAAATTTTGAGCATTCCTAAAGCAAAAAATGAAATTCTATGCGCACTTGCATACAAGAAAGTTTTTCTGCCAATGAAGCTAAAGAAAACATTGTAAAAATAAAAATTGAAAAGGCAAGATGGGATAATTCAATACATTTAGCTATTGGAAAACTAATTTCTAAAAGTTTTCAGGCATAGGGATTGAGAAATCTTATCGTAATTCTAATAAAGTTATTTTTTCGAAGAAAAAAAATGGTTTTCTTTATAAAACCAACGTAAAGAAAAAATCATTCTTCTCAAGAAAGAATACAAACAAGAAACAAAGTTAGCTGTAACGGATATTTATTTTTTTTTTGTAGCTCTCCTTAAAAACTCATTTTAGGCACACAGTAAAAGAATAAAGGAAGCTTTTGAATTTGCAAATTCAGTTTATTTTCTACTCTTAGAAATCGATAACCGTAGTTTTTAATTAATATGTAATTGCAAACTGAAACGCAATAAACTAGCATGTGATTTTTTCCCCGGATAAATACACCTTACATCTGGATTTGTATCATTGTGATGACACATTCTACTTGAAAATTTCAGATAAATTCAAAAGTAATATTCATAATTTGAAGCTACTTTTGAATATTTCCCTTAATTTCAGAACTATTATATTTCAATAGACTTTTGAATTTCTATTTTAATATATTATTTGGTAGGTAACAGATTAATCATCAAATTATTCAGAAATGTTTAAAACAACGTACTATATTTAAATTGAACTGTTGAATTTTCAAAGTAAAACAAACAGAATGCCGACTGCCGGATACACTGTTAAAAATTTCCGTAAGAAAATAGTAAAATAACAATTTTTGTATTGTTATTTTACCATATTTAATTACAACAGTTGAATAACCATTAAAAAGATGGTACTCAAACCGCTGATTGCGAAAAAAATTGTTTATTCTCTGTTTATCCTAAAGAGCGTTTAACTAACCGTAATTTTCAAGCGCTCAATAAGAATCGGACGTCCATCTTGGTTGCGAAACCTTACCATTCGTACGTTGTTGTTAAAATGTGAATAAAGATTTATCACTTCAAATCTGCATGTGTATATAAAAAAAGAAGATGTGGCTTAAGCAGTGGTTACTAAATACAAATACAAATACAAAAGTGACGACCAGCAACAGGCTCAGGGCCCAGCTAGGCTGTTCCTAGTCAATTTAGCAGTCCCCAATAAAGATCAAGAGCTTTCTTAAAAGTTTTTACTCCGCTTCAATTAACAGTCGCTTCTGGTAAACTATTCCAATTGCCTATAACCCTATTGAAGTAGTAATTTTTCCTAATTTCAAGATTAGCCTGAGATTTGAAAAGCTTAAAACAATGACCTCTGGTTCTACTTTCAGCACATAGCTGCAGTCCATCAACATTTCCCATTTTAATGAATTTAAACAACTGAATCATGTCCCCTCTAACTCTCCTTTGCTCAAGACTATACATATTGAGCCTTTTAAGCCTAACCTCAAAATCTAAGTCTAAAAGACCACTTACCAATCTAGTAGCCCTCCTTTGAACCCTTTCTAATAAGGTAATATCCTTTTTTAGGTACGGAGACCAAAACTGAACAGCATATTCCAAATGAGGTCTTAATACAACTTCCTTAGACCTGTTCGAAATAGCCTTATTGATAAACCCAAGCATCCTGTTAGCTTTGTTACTTACTATGCTACACTGCTGGCTGGACTTGAAGTCGGGACTAATCAATACTCCTAGATCAACAACTGCTTCTGCTTCCCTAATGACGGAACCTTGTAAATAGTAGGCTGCATGTTTATTCCCATGACCAAAATGAAGCACTTGACATTTACCAATATTAAAAGACATACCCCACTTAATTGCCTACCTAGAAATTTGATTTAAATCCTCTTGAAACTGATTGACTTGTTCCTCCTTGTCCACAATTCCCATGATTTTGACGTCATCAGCAAAAATATTGATGTGCCCAGAAATACTCTGAGTAATATCATTAATAAAAATAATAAATAATATTGGCCCTAAAACTGAACCTTGTGGAACCCCACTCAAAACATCAATCCACTGAGAATAATTGCCCTTCACTACTACTCTCTGTTTCCTCCCAGTCAGCCAATTTTTAACCCAAATTAAAGTTTTTCCACCAATACCAATATAAGCAAGTTTGCTAAGAAGAGCTTCATGCGGAACTTTATCAAACGCTTTCTGAAAGTCAATGTAAACAACATCTACGCACTTTTTATTATCTAATGCCATGGTAACCTTGTCATAGAAATGCAACAAATTAGTTGTACAGGACCTACCCTTCCTAAAACCATACTGAAAATCAGTCAACACTCCATTTGCCTCCAGGAAATTCACTATTTTGATTTTTATCAGAGTTTCAAAAATTTTACAGTAGAGCGCCGCTTATCCGAACTCCGCTTAACCGGATGTCCAATCAACCGGATCGGTCAGGGACCTTGCGGTTTTTTTCTTCCTGTGCTGTCTAAAATATAAATGTATATATATAAAGTCCTGACCTTCAGATTGGAGGTCGAAAACCATTCCTCTGCCTTTTGGCGTTCCAAGAAAGGGGGATTGCCCTCCCCCTCCCTTCCGCTCAGTTATGTTCGATTCAGTTACAATTAGCATGGGGTGGGGAGTAGAAGGAACTGAATAAAAGGATTAAGTTTCTTTTTAGAGGCATTACTGCGGAAGTAAAGAATTGAAACTAACAGAAGAAAAGTAGTGGAAGTACTGCATTCACGGTCAAGGGGTCGAGTTAAATTATTTATGCTTAACTAAATTTCCAGGAAAACTGTTGTTGAGAAACTCACTTGACTAAACGATAGACTGTGCAGTGCACCTCGCAAAATGATCACGCGTGCGCTTTCATACTGGACTCGTGTTACACAAAGCTAAAGGAACAAACATTTTTCTGATTGCGATCTGTAAGTGCAGAAGGTGTTTTTTAAACATGTCTGGGAAGCGCAAAAGAGTAGTGTTATTTTTAGATAAAAAAATAGAAATTGTTAAAGGATTGAAAAAAGGAGAAAATGGAAACAACATAGCCCTTGAATATGGCAATGGCTTATCAACTATGTTAGATATTAAAAAAAAAAACAGCGATGCAATTTTAAGCTTCGTATCAGTTTTTTACGGACAAGAAAAGGCAGCGCTGAAAGGAAAACGATGAAAAGACAACATCCTCTTTGTAGCAGGAGACTATCAATAATTACTTCACTCCACAGTGATTTTTTTATACTGTCAGTACAGTGTAGTGTTACTTCTGTATCACTTTTTGTAAATATTAAAAAAAAAATTAATGAAGAAGAAAAGAAAAAAAAAATTCTAAACGCTCCATTTGGAATGTGATAAAATATGCACAACTGAAAATGCCAGTCCTAAGCCTGAAAAACGTATGAAGAGAATCTGAGTAGAAAACCTAGCCCTATTTGTGCTTTAAAGTTGACAATTCAATTATCCGGATTTTTCTTTAACCGGATCTGCCTCGGTCCCGACCAGTCCGGATAATCAGCGCTCTACCCTAGAAAATACAAAGTCCTCAAGCTGTGTATTAGCTTGCGTCTCGCTTATGTCAACTGTTGAGATACAGTTTCTGTTAAATACACTGGAAAAAAAATTATTTAAAATATCGGCAATATCCCCCTCATTTTGAATCAAGTTCCCGTTCTCATCCACTAGTGGGCCTACCTGAGTATTACGAACTTTCCCTGAATTAGTATAAGCAAAAAATTTCTTAGGATTTCTTTCGATGTTATCTGCAAGCTTTTGCTCCAATTCCCTTTTCTTACTTCGTACCAAATACTTGAAAGTACGTCTAGCTTTACAATAAAAAATCCTGTCATCATGGCACCCAGTTTCTGTCGCCGAAAAGTGGCCTACTCATAATTGAGAGCTTCTTTTACCTCCCTAGAGAACCACATGGGCCAAATTTTCGTAGAATCCCCTCTCTTTCTAAAATGAACATAATGCATCACTGTTTTCTCCAATTTCCCCTTAAACTCTTCCCACTGAAGATCAGCTTCACTATTCTCCAATCCAGAAGAAAAAATCTCTTTCAAACCCTGCCTAAGTGCAACATAATCAATATTCCCGAAGTTAGGTACAAATCTAAAATTTTCACCTTTGTGAGCATCGAAGTTGGTACAAAACCTAATAGTATTGTGATCACTATCTCCAATATGTTCCCCTATACTCAACCCCTGAACAGAACTTCCGACGTCACAAAAAACTAGATCCAAAACAGCACCATGCCTAGTCCCCTGGGTAACAACTTGATCCAAAAAACAGTCACCAATCACTTTCACAAAATCTTCTTCCCTACCATTGCTAGTGTAAAAACTATTCCAGTCTATGCCCGGGAAATTGAAATCCCCCATCATGATGACCGAGCCCTTACCAGACATCTCCCTAATAACACTATACATCTCTTCGTCTTGATCCTGACTAACATTAGGCGGCCTGTAAATATTCCCCAAATGTAACTTCTTACCCTTATTGCTCAGCAACTCCACCCAGACCATTTCAATATCCTTAGGCTTATTATTAATGACCAATTCATTGCAAATAAAAGTGTCCTTAATATAGAATAAAACCCCTCCACCTTTCTTACCCAGCCTGGCTTGCCTAAACAAATTATATCCAGCAATACTCACTAAATCCTTATCATCATCAGTAACCCAAGTTTCCGTAATTCCAATAATATCCAACTCCTCACCTGCGATAACACTTTTTAACTCGTCCATCTTATTCCTGATACTGCAAGCATTAGTATACAAAAACCTGAGCACGCCCATTTTGCTTGTCTTAAACATTTTTTGATGCCTCAAATCACTACTATTCATGCTACTATTGCTTAATATTTTACCTTCATTTTCAAAACCTCCAGAACAGAAGTCAACACCATGACATTCTCCAATCCACACATTCAAAATTAGTTTTTTGATTCTGAAGCTTCTAAAATCATATCGCTAACCTTAACTACACCCCTAGAACTAAGATGCAGACCATCCCTCGCAACCCAATCACGCTGACAAGAACTCCAAACATCAATGAACCTGATTGAATGCTTTATGCAAAGTTTCTTAATAATCCGGTTCATGCTCCTAGCCCGCTGATTTAACCAACCCCTATGCACCCCATACCTGGGAAGCAAACCAACTACCTGGACATCTGTCGAAAAGTTAGTTGCTTTATCCAACAGGTTCTCCCAATCTTTAACAAACTCCTCGTTTGTGCTGTTACCGACGTCGTTAGTCCCCACCCACAAAGTAACTGAATCTCCCTCCTTAAGCATTCCCTTTTTCTCCACAACCTTATTAACATCCTTCACCCGAGCCCCTGGTAAACAGCACCTAGCCACCTTGAGCCTTGTTCTCCCGACCACATTACCTATCCCGCGTACCATAGAATCTCCTAAAATGACACCCTCTGTTTTTAGGTCTACAGTTCTACCTTTCCCCATACTAGATCCTTCTCCTGCAACCTCACTCTCCCCAACAAGCCCGTCACAAGTAGTTCCCACCTCTTTTATAGAATTTTCACCCAAGTTATTTCTAACTAATTGGGCTTCCAATTCTACCATCTTAACACATAACTCTAATAATTCAGCATATTTTGTGCAAATATATTCCTGCTCTGTAGCTGTATTAGCGTTTCCCAACAACTTACTAAACATCTCACACCTATCACAGCAAATCCACCAACTCCCATTACCATTTTTAATTTCCTTCATTAAACATATAACTCCCATAGCTAAATAAGTCTAATGCAAGCAGTCAAAAAAGCAAAATAATACAAAAATCAGCAAATTTAAGCTACTACTCTGATTAAAAACACAAATTACATAGAAAAATGCAAGTAACTTGAATTTAAACACAAATAACTACAGTAAACAACAAAACCAGGATGTTCCCCAAGACTTACAAAATGTACACAATCACCATATGGTTAGGCTTGACTGAAAAAATTGAATTACACCCCAAAAAAGCAAGTAGAATGAGTTTCAGTCTCACAAAATTAAAACATACTAATTACATAATAAATTGCAACAAATATACAAGTAATTAACCAGAAATTATCCAAAAATACATAAAAGATACTTAATATCAGCAGGAGCAGAAACACTGGCAGGCAACACTTGGCCCCCTGGTGACCCTGGAATAGAAAGACATACACACGTCAATCAAAAATTGGCGACATCGGATTCCCGAACTGTTTGCGAATGAGCGAACCCATCATTTGAGCTGCTGAAGTTTGTTTGTATTTTAATGTTTGCAGCAAATAAAATGATTTTCGTCAATATACAGTAAATTTAGACCAAGATGGCTTTGGATCCAATAAAAAACTGAAATCTCAATTTTAATGCAGTTTTCCTGTTGATGAGGAAGATTTATTGATCAATAAACAACCGTTTTGTGTGGTGAAGATGGCCGAATGGCTAGAGAGCAAGGCTGGTATAAAATACTCCCGGGTTCGATTCCCGCAAACTTTGTTCATGGTTTCTACGCCTCGAAGATTCTACGCCTCGAAATGGTTCAAAAACGGTAAAAATTTTGATTTGCAACCATTTTTAAATGGTTATAAAACCGTAAACTTTTGTATTTACGGCTTTTTAACCAAGCTGATTGGAAATGGTTAGGTCCCGTATAGATAGAAAAATGTTCCAAACGGTAAATTTAACGGTGAATTAGATTTACAGACTGCTGCCGGTCATTTAACCGTAATTTCATGATGAAATTTGTAACAGTGTAACATAAAACTGAATTAAAATGTAAAACAACTTTTAAACTCAGGTTTCGGTGAATTTAAAACACCTTTTCCCAAACTCACTTACTTACAAGGCTGTATTCTGAATATGTATAGTAATATGTATGAGAAAAAGGTTGCATAAAGACCAGATTTTTTGAGCTCAGGTTTCAGCGAGTTTAAAACACTTTTTTCCAGACAGTCACTTACTTACGAGGCTGTATTCTGAATACGTATAGTAGGGTGGAGCGAAATTTTTTTTTTTTTTTCAATAATCAATTTTGGGCGGTGTGGGAAAGTTGCTCTATCAAATCAACATCCTGAATATAAAATATCTTTTAAAAATATTAATATTTAATACTGCCCCAACAACGTTAAACATTTTACAAAATCATAAAAATTACCAGTTTTCAGAATTTTTATTTTCAAACTTTTTTTTCAATGATCCGTTTTGGTCGGTGTGGAAAAGTTATTCTATGAAATAAACATCATGAATATAAAATATCTTTTTAAAATATCAATATTTAATACTGCTCCAACAACGTTAAACATTTTACAAAATCATAAAAATTGCCATTTTTCCGAAATTTTGTTTTCAATTTTATTTTTCAATAATCATTTTTGGCCTGTGTAGAAAAGTTGTTTTATGAAATTTAAACATCCTGAGTATAAATTAAATTTTTAAAATATTATTATTTAATACTGCTACAGTTTATGTTACATATTTTACAAAATCATAGAAATTGAAATTTTTTAGATACAATCACATTGACGACAATGGGTTAAAATATCTTCTTATACTGGTCAGTATTGTTTTTTGGTGTTAAAAACTGGCATTTGTTTGCGTGACTCCAAACAAGTTTTAATAAATCCATCCCGTCTGGAAGGTCCACAAACCGAAGCAGACGCTTCGGTTACTAGTTTCACACACCTTTCAGTGGCTTGATTGTGACAAGGGAATTGCTTGATATTGGATACTATGATATTATTTGTAGTTTCTGGATTCATGATGCACCATGAAATAACTTGATCATCTAACTGTTTGGTTAACGGTGGCTCAGTGACTGTCACATTAGCCCAATTTATTATATCAATGTAGTCAGTAGCTTCAAAGTTAAACTCAGGAATTTCAAAAGTACGAATAATATTCTTTGAAGACTTCTTTGCCTGCCGTGCTCTTAAAATTCTGCGCAATGCCAAAACTTGTATGTCCGGTCTGTCATCAGCTAACATAGCAATCAGAATATTTTCTGGATGTCCAAAAAATCCGTTTCGTTGAATTACTGGGTCGATGACCGCTTTTAATGAGTTTGGTAAATACCGCGACAACAATATGGTTTTATGCAAATGCTTAGCTCCGAAGATACATAATGGCTGAGTTTTAATTGAAAACCACATAGGTGCATAAACTTTAATTATGAAAGATGCCAGAATCACTAAATTTTCAGAAGGTGCAGTCGAGGAAATGTAAAGTAGTAGAATTCTATTCCCAACTGTAAGCCAACGAGAATGTACCATCTTGCCGGGGTTTCTTTTAGATACACCTTCAGAACAAGATCCAGAATTAATTGCTTCACATATTTCCAACAAATAGAGTTGGTCTGTGCTTAAGTCATTTTTATTGGTAATTTTTGGGAGAGTGCAACAGATCTTTTTGAAAAACACAACCGGAAGCTGTTCACAGTCTTTCAGGGATTTACCAACAGGTCCTGTAAAACTTTGAGGTCCACTCGTAGTACCGTCAAGGTGTTCGGAAATGTGGCGCAGAATAAGCTCGTTCGCATGCAGTTGACAAATAAACCACTGTAATGGCTTTTCAAATTTCGTTTCCAGAATTCGAATGACACCTCCTTTTACTCCAGTATTAACCACCGTTCCGTCGCTGCCAATAACAACAATATTACGGTTATCAATAATATTTCTTGTTAAATAGTTCTGTATTTCTTTACTTGCAATTAATGACTTTCCAGAGCTTAAGGAAAGATGACCCATATACTCAGACCCTGGTTCTTTTATCAAGCTTATATGCTCCTCTAATATAACTTTTCTCCTTGAGTCCTCCATGAAAAGAGTTTTATCTTTACGGCCATCAAAATATAAACCTATTTGATCACATTCGATATCAACCAAGGTTGTATTAGTTAACAGACCTCTTGCTTTTTGTCTGGCTCGTCTAATTTTACTCCTGTCCACAACTTTCGATAAGTCACTTTCAGAAACCAAGCCAATATCTTGGAGTGTAGCTGAGACAATCGCTGCTCCAGCTCTGTCAGAAATGTTGTATCTATCTAACGTTTTAGCAACCACGGAATACTCCTTTAAACCACTATTCGTCTGTGATGTACTCGGTTCAGCTTCTTGATATGTTTCAATTGAACAATGTTTATTTTCCTTTCTTACTGGTGGGCATGTGCTAATGGAAGGAATAGACATTGTATTTTTTTCCTGAAATAATTCCTATTTCCTCTTTTGATTTATTCTCTCAAGGTTTGTCTTTGATGATTTTACATCAATGTTGCCAATGGTCATCTTTCGGTCGGTGCGTTGATCAAGCAAAAAATTTCTTTCTGCAATTGGTATTTTTCGCAGTGTTTCACAGTTACAAGAGTCAAAAGATTCGCACTTGTTGCTATGTCAAAAAGGGACTTGCCATTCTCTCTGAATAGTTTTATCTTATCAGAATAACTTTTAACATTTTTTCTTGATGCATACGGTTTTAATAAGTTTCTATACTTATCATGATATGCTCGAATCTTTTTCACTATCTCACGATGGTCTATAATCGGAATTGAAGCTAATTCCCATTGTTTCATCACTTTCTCAGCAACTTCTTCACAGGTGTCACTAACTAGGTTCCTGTATTGTTTTGGTTTGCTACGACTCTTCCACACGTAACATAACATTATGTCCTTATAAGTTGGTAAACAATTTATTGGCAAATCACACGCATGCCCGAAAACAGGGCACTCAAAGTTGCTTCTTAAAGACATCATTTAAACACAATTCAAAGCAAAATGACTTGTAATGAAACCAAATCCGCTGGACAGGAAATGCGTCATCGGAAGCAAAAGCGATTACGCGGTACCCTAGCTTGAATGGCTTTACCCCCTCTCAAACACGTGACTTCCATCACACCCCCACAGAAGGAGGAGCTTAGACCATTTAGTATCTAGACGAGCCCTTCTATTCACTCGCCATTGTTAGTTCCTAAGCAGGAATAGTGGGGACCAGTTTGACTGACAGGGGTCGGAGATCAAAGCTTTTCGCCGTCCTATACCACGTGGGTGAGTCTTCTCAATTTCTGAACTTGCTTCTGATCTGTAAAAGAGCTGAGATTGCTTTCAGGCAAACGATCAAGACCCATTTTGTGCACAAAAGCACTAACCTGATTTATTAAACATAATAGCAATATTAACAATGAAAAGCGTAAATTTTAATTTTATTTTTAAATTTTTGGAGTATCGTATTCTTGATTATGAAGAACAAGAAAGTCATATATATAAATTAACTAAAGCAATTGTTGAGAAATACTTTAAAATATGACTACACCATTTCTAAAATAATATCAAAGAATACCAAAAATGCGTAACAAATACACAAAATTAATTTTATTTAAAAAGCAACAGCAATTTTCAATAGAAATTAAACTATTTTTTCCAGTAGTTAAATTCCATTCTGCTTTATTAATAATGCCCGCCCCCTAAATAATAAATGCAACGTTGAAATTAACATTTCAATAATATGAAATCTTAAAAGACATGAACGATGCTTGAAATATACTCGCAGAAAGGCCGAACGTTCGTTGCATCACCAAGTATACATATGTCTGTGTTCGCTCCAGTTTATTTTTTATTCTCTACTTTTAATAATGTAAGTAAAATTGTTAAATTTTCAGAATTATGTTTAAAATGCATTTCATGCTTCCCCCTTACCAATATATTACATATATATTGTATTTCTGACTGTATTGCACAACACTTAGATAATAAATTAATTTATTCCGTTTGTTTGCAATCTTAGAACAAACTTCATCTTCTGTAATTCATTAAAAAAACAATCGCATTTTAATTAACGGTACAATGGGACCGTCCATAAATGATGTCACGCTTTTTTCCCAGTTATTTGACTCCCTCCCCCCTTTGTCACAAAGTGTCACACTGCAACAAACCCCCTCCCCACCCCTTGTCACAACTTCACGAACCCCCCTCCCCCTCGAAGCGTGACATCATTTATGAATGATCCCAATCCGATGTTTTCAGTCCTACAGGCTAATGTCACATGACTATTAATTTTAGATTTACGAACTGTATCGGAGCAACATTAAAGTTTTAACTGACAATTTTCTAAAGAAAATAATTTTTTGAACTTATAAAATTTAAAAAACTATTTTCAAAACTGAAATTTTTTCTTCATGCTGTTGCTTTCTTTAAATTTATTTCAGATTTTGAAAAGAAAAACACCTTAAACGCTTTTGTTTTTCCTTCCTTATTTTTCAATGAACTGAAAAAGAAAAGAATAGGTATATTTGATGTTTGGCTTATTAACGTAATATTACAAATGTTTTTACTTTTCGCATTGATATCTCAAGGGCAAGACATAATGAGGTTGAGGTCAGTTAAAAACCTTGTAAAAGCAATACGAATTGTATTCATTGCAAAGAGCTTTATTGTATGACATTAAGTTTCACAAAAGGGGGCAAGAAACTAACTCCTACTCTCAATGAGCTCAATATATAAGATCATTTTCAAATCACTATTACTAATTAATTATTGATAATACCAATAAAAAAACACTTGTCCATTAATCTATGAACTGTTTCCTTGCGTGTGATAGAAAATAATTGTGCTAAAATGTGTCTGTCATACAATAAGAAATTAAAATAAATCACTCTTCAAATCTCTACGAGAATTAACATGGCACGACGAAGCCCTCTCTCACCGAAGGACTCCGTCACCTGTTTTCCGGGGAAAGACTCCTGCTTACCGACCACGCCCCCAGACCTTGTCTATCTAGTTTATGGTCTAAGAGGAGGAGAGGCTGTCCAATACTTGAGCAAGGAGGCGTGGCTAACAGGAGGGCAACTTCAAAAAATTGGGGAAAAAAAACCATATTTCTAAGTTGCTTTTCACTGTTTCTCATGGTTTTTGGGCAGTATTAAATATTAAAATTTTTAAAAGATATTTTATATTCAGGATGTTTACTTCATATAATAACTTTTCCACACCGGCCAAAAATGATTATTGAAAAAAAAATTTGAAAAAAAAAATTCTGAAAAATGGCAATTTCTATGATTTTTTAAAATGTTTAACGTTGTTGGGGCAGTATTAAATGTTAAAATTTAAAAAAGATATTTTATATTCAGGATGTTTACTTCATATAATAACTTTTCCACACCGGCGAAAAATGATTATTGAAAAAAAATTTTGAAAAAAAAAATTCTGAAAAATGGCAATTTCTATGATTTTTTAAAATGTTTAACGTTGTTGGGGCAGTATTAAATATTAATATTTTTTAAAGATATTTTGTATTCAGGATGTTGATTTGATGGAACAACTTTCCCACACCGCCACATTTTTATTTAAAAAAAAAAAAAATAACAGAGGAGCGCTCCACCCTAATGTATAGTAATATGTATGAAAAAAAGGGTACATAAACACCAGATCTTAAAAAGGAAAGAGCTAATTCCTAAAAAAATCAAATCAAATCGAGTAACTCGTTTCTTTGTGTTTCACAAAAGTATTATTTTTTTATTAATTGACTTATTTACTTTATGTATTGCTCCCTTTGCGCAATGTTAACTTACATAAGTCGTTGTTGCTCTAATACAGACGGGTCCAAAAATTTATACATAAGTTGACAGTGAATATCTTTATTGTAAACATGATTTTTAAATTTCAATGTTTGTAACAAGATTTTTAAATGATATTGTACAGTTCATTTTACAATATCAATTAAAAAGTCTTGTTACAGAATATCGAAATTTAAAAATCATGATTAAAATAAAGATATTCACTGTCAACTAGTGTATATGTTTTTTGAACCCCTCTGCATTTTTAGTAAAAGCGTATTTTCTTTTTTGTTTTTCTGGCACGTTATGTATATAGTACTTCAGTATGATAAAATATGAGCACATTTTTTAAAGACCACCAACTCTAGATACAATGTAATTCTAAAAATTGAAAAGACCCCCCCCCCCCCAATTTTGGTTGTATTTTCATAATACTATTTCGTTCATAGAAATAAGATGAAAACTAGCTTGCATATTAAAAATGTTTTAATAAGATTGCTTCGAGTTATTTTCTTTCGTCAAAAATAGTGTTGGTAAAAGTGGAACCTTGGGGGGTGGGGCAGACTTTTTTCATTGCGTTGTAATAGAGCTTGAAAAAAGATATTAAAACCGATTTCGAGTAAAAAACATACATGTTAGGCTGTGATATTACGAAAAAGAAGACTTTACGTGCTTTTGTACGTGATGTTTTTCAAGTAAAAAAAAAAAGTATTGGAGTAGCTGGAAATATTTACGCATAAGATGATTTATTTCCTGAATTCAACTCAGCGGAGAACTGAATCACAAAAAACTCGGAGAAGGAAATTAATTTTGCTCTATGCATTCCATGTCTGGCAAAATAATTAGATTGTATTTTTACTTTTGAGCATTTTATTGCATTTATGCATTTTAAAAATCTTTTATCTATTTTTTTTGCACACTGACATTATAATCAATAAACGTACGTAGTGCACAATAAATATCGTAAATAGGATTTATTAAAGTTTTGTATGGATTTTATATACATAGGAATATTTACACTCTACGACGTAAAGAAAATTTTATTGAACTTGAAATTTTTTTAAAATGCTTTCTTTAGCAGAATGGGTATGCTACATATAAGAGGCACTAAGGTTGCAAATGATGGATCTGAAGGAAAAAATCTTGAATGAAGAAGAAATTCCAAAAGTGAAATATAAAAGAATAGTGATATATAAATTTAAAAAATATATATTTTTATTGCAATCAAAGTATGGCCCACACTGGCGATTTAAAAGTCGTTATGCAATCTAAGAGTTTAGGAGAAAATTATACTAAGTGTCAAATAAGCGAATCTAAAAGAAAGTTGAACTTAGAATATTTTTGGCTAGCTCTTTTTTCCTTCCCACGATTGGCGTTTTTTCGTTCTATGTTACAGTGATGTAAGAAAGTTTTTATTGCAAAAATATGTAAGTTTTTATTGCAAAATTTTTTTTAATTACTCTGCCCTCCTCAAGAAAAGGGACAAATGTTTCCTTGAAACATTTGTCATGTACTGTTCCCCCACTGGTCATACAATTTAGTTACCATACTAGATTTAGATAATAACAATAAACATAAATAGTAGTTGGTAGAACCAAATAAATTGCACAAAACCAAAAATTCACTTTTTAATGTACTCCTTTCTCGTTCAGGAGGGCAATACTGGGGATGTCTAGTTTGTCCTATCTTCGACAATAACGCTTCTTGTAGTGAGATATACGACGTAATTTACAGGCTTGCCGCACATCAACAATTGCATATGCGCCAATAGTACGCCAGTGGGAATAATCCCATTTTTGTAGTTTTATTGCATCCATACCGCTCCAAATGATTTTCCTTCCAAAATTTTTCTATTTCTAATATTACTTTAGGGCGGAAACGTTCAATTTTTTTTTATTTCACATATCTTTTTTCAGGTGTCATGTCCAAAACGTTTCTACTCAAAATTTCTAGAGGAGTGTGAGATTTAATTCTAAAAATTTCATGTTAAATCAACAGGCTCAAAATCTCGCGAAAATAATACTGAGCAACTTTACGCATCTTTCGTATCAGTCACGAAGGCGAAAAAATACGTTGATGCTGTCGCTATTGATAAATCGATTCTTGATAGAGATTTCTCATTCACAGCAACAATGTCTATTCCATCTTACACCTAAGCGCAATTAAAAAACCATAATTCTGCAGAATACAGTTACAGGAGCTTAATTTCCAATGATTGAATACATCACAACCAAGCAAGCGTTCAGCTCCACGAAGGCTTGGTTATTGATTGAAATTAATGATGGTTATTGGTGATTCGCATTGGTTGGTTTGTTTAGTCCGTGACGGAAGATTAATTTCTTCAAAATCGTGAAACCTTCGGAAATGGCAAATAAGTTTAACATATTACGCGAGCGCATAAGTGTGGTGACAGAGATTTTGTACTTGTTGCAGCCGTAAGAAACATACATTAGACCTCACCGTGTAGGCTTTTGCCAAAATTTGTTTATTTATGCAGTATGTCTATTTTTTTCTTTGATGGTAATCAGTTAACCAAAAAGATATTGGGAAATATGATTAGTCATGGTTGGTCAACTGAAGAGCAACTGGGCTTGTGTGGGTTGTCAGCACACCGCCGCAGTTATCTAAAACATGAGATACCAATAACCTCCGCTTCTGTACTCGTTATGGAATCCTAAGGAAAGGTAGGGAGCAGTGGAGAGAAGTAGGGGTGCGTTATTTCTTTGGTATAAACGAAACGTTTTCAGAAGTGATGCGTTCAAAAATTTACTCTTTGCTGGAATTTAAAGTTCAGTGCTATTTTAGGATGTGTTCTAAATAAGATGTTTCTTCACAAGGTACTGCCACTGCTTTTATTGTGCGAAATTCTTTAAATTATAAAGAACAATTTCAGCAAGTTAAAGCTTTATAAACAATATTAATACATTTCCTAATACTGTTTCACTTTTTTTACATCAAACAAAAAAAAAATCTACCTTTGAAGTGGATCGGAAAAGCATTAAATCCCTCCAGCCCAGACAGTTTTCCACGAAATGAGTTATTGAAAATAACCTCAGAATAAATTACTAGAAGGTAGATTTTTCTCTAATGAGATGCATTGAAAAAATAAATTGGAAGTTTAAAATGATCCTTTTAAGCTACGATATTTTTGATGGGTTACTTATAACAGGAATGTGGATTGGGCGAAGAATTCTTTTTATATGTCGAAGTAATCGAAAGTAGGGGAACCTAGGGCGAAAAGTTTTAAAGAGCGCACTACAAAAGTGTTACTCTCATTAATTCAGAAGTCATTAAGAAATTTCTAATGACAGCTAGTTTAACGTTCTTTCACAAGCGAAATGAGAATAGCTGAAGACAAGTTGAAACAAATTTCATTCTTTTAATGCAAAGTTTGAATTTTTAAAGAAAATGTAAGAGTTTATATGTTAAATTTTAAAACAGACATAAAAAACTTTAAAAAATATTTTACCTGCAGCTTACATGGTAGTTAAACCAAATAAGTAATGTTATACTTTATTATTCTAGAAAATTATACTATTAGCATATTTTTAGTTAATGGTAATGTATAGTATGTATAAGGATCGTCGGAAATCCTTTTTTAGCTGGCTCAGAATAAGGTTGCTAGTTTGTGAATAAAACTAGTCATCGTCACAATATTCGTCAACAATCATTTAGTTACGAAACTTAACTTGTTTATTGAAAGTCGGTGAATTTTTTGAAAATTTAGTTTCTTTTTTTTTTAAACTTTCTTTTCTAAAATGAAGTACAATGAAAATAAATAGATAATAGTCCATACATTTACGTAATTAATTCTTCTTAGATTGTTTATAACAGAAAACATTCAAGTCAAATTACGAATCTTTCTTTTCAATATTTAAATCAAAAATCATATATATATAATTTCAACACATAACTATATTTAAATGCTTTTAAAGCTATTAAAAAAGAATTAAGGAACTCTAAGGAAATAAAGCAAAAGCCATTGTATATCTTATTTCATTTATCTTTCATTTTATTGGCGTTATAAGATCGATCCTTTGGATTCTGTGCAGCTTATTCACATTTTAGCTCCCCTTTTGTGATTGATTAGGAAATGTGACCCGACTTTCTCAGATTCCCTGGATGTTTCTTTTGTGACGTCTATAATCTATTTTGATGTTTCTACACAATTTACTTTCTTTCACGAAGATGATTAATGTGTTGACTTTGGGAGGAGACCCAATTCAACTTGGTTCTTCATGTCTTCTATGTTTTTGTCAAACCCCGTTATTTTGGATTACGAGAGGGTAAAATCATGTGTTGAGATGATTTTATCTGTAAGCTACTCCAAAGATTGATGAGGCCCACACTATTTATGCTTTTTTTTTTTGCATTTATAAATGCAAATTAGGAACTTTGCGTAAAATGTATCCATGAGTTGAGAAAGGAATGAATCTAGTTTTTAGATGTGAATAAAAATGTAAAGACATACTTTGTTTAAATGTACGTTTGTCAAGAGTAGACAGAATGCATTTTAGCACTTAACAAACAAAAAAAGGTGGGCGGGCGGAGTGGACTAGGATTTTTCTTTGACATCATTTTAATCTGCTTCCGTAAGAACAATTGCAGAGCTTACCGGGTTAAGAACCAGACTTTTTTGAAGAAATGGTTTTTGAAGAAATGTTTTGTTTTCGAGATGAAGATGTTATTACCTTGTTTAAACATATATCGATTCATTTTTTCAAACTTAAAATGGGTTTTCATCAGGTAAACATCACTGTAACACACATAACTGGAAATGGGTTTTCATTAAGTAAACATCACTCTAACAAACATAACTTAAAATGGGTTTTCATTAAGTAAACTTCACTGTAACAAACATCTCTGAAAACGGGTTTTCATTAAGTAAACCCATTTTCAGTGATGAGACAGGATACTTTCATAGTGCAAAAGTTGAGCTGAGAAGAACATAGTGCAACGAAATTAACAGGTGAAAAATGCAAAAACTCCTTTATAATATCACTACAACATTGTACTAAAATATAATTGTAAATGTGAAGTATACCTAAAACATTAAAATTGACTTCCTGTGATTCCCTGATTTGACACATATCATACTCTTCAACTAAGCTTTTCAGTTTTATTACAAAATAATTTCAAGTACTCACATTACTTACAAATATTGAACTGTCTGATATCTGATCGAAAATCCGTGCAATTAGCAAAAATTTAATGTTGGATTTATGTTTGCAACAAGAACAGAATGTGAAACTTGTAAGAAAGCTTTTTTTTTAAAGAAAAAAAGGTCACATACAACAATTAATAGAGATTCTCGTTTTGCACTAATGTAAGAGCCAGAAAATTAACAGAGATAATTCATGATGTAGTTATCTTTGTATATAAGATTAAAGGGTGGTTAAAGCTAATTCTTGGATTACTCAATATAATGATCAATGAATTGGCCGCTACAGTAGACTTGCAGTGTACACGCATGCTTTAAAGCATGCGTGTAGGGATGTTAAAAAGCAGGGATGTTAAATTAATGCATAAATTAGGGAAAGAAGTGAGACCTATTGTCAATATTGGTAGCACGTATGCTAATAGTTTACTAATTGCGTTCAAAGTACTGATGGGAAAAATTTCTAGACTGCAGTGAATATTTATACAAAAAATTTTGAGGCAAGAGTAAGAGCCTGAACAATACTTAAGTTGTGAATTAACGTGGAAGAAACAAAAATTTTTAACTGATGATGATTAGATACAAGAACTGGCGATATACCGAAGCAGTTTAATAAGTTTTGTAAAGAGAACCTTAAATAATTATGAAACATAATTTAATTGGTTCAAAATAATAATTTAAAAGAATCGAAAATTAGTAATGCTTCGTGACATGCAATATTTTTTGAAAAAAAAAAAAAATGCGATGAAAATGTTTTTAAAGTTTGAAAATAAGTAATACCTATCCCCGTAGTCAAACATGCAGTCTTTTTAACAATAAATGTGCACTAAATAATCTTTTTGAAGAATGCGAAATCAAGTAATACCTAATTTTTAAGTTAAAAACGGACTTTTTTAACTGTGGAATGGAGCTTAATACTATACTTAAAAAGTTTCAAAAAGTAATACTTAACTTTAAAAAGAAACATACAATTTTTGTTGCAATGCAGATTTTTTTTTCTCTCAAAAGCTTGAAAATAAGTTATACTTAGCTTCGTAATCAAACATATATATATTTACAGATATTTTTTTTTCATCTTTGAATAACTCATACTTGACACGTTGCCAGATTATACTTTAAAGTAATAAAATATGAATAAGCAACCATCTGTTTCAAACAACTCATTTTTAACTAAAAAGATCCTGCGCTGCGATTTTCTGCGAGAAGCAGATGATAACTTTCAAGAATATTATATCTTTATTTCAAATTTGAGCAAGTTCTAACACATATTAGTTTCAATCCTTCAAGCATGAAGAAGTTTTGAGTTTTATGAATTCACTGCGACAATTTATGTCTTTAGTATGAAATCCATGAACGACGAATTTTTGTTTTCCGCTCCTAAATACTTTTCTGATACAGCAAAAACGAATGACTAATCAAAATCCTAGCATTTTTCTTATACTTTTGGGGCAAAACCGTCTACTGTTATTGGATTTTTAGATACAATTTTAAATTTTACTCTCAGACATTTCTGAAATGTTGAAGAAAGTCTTAATAAGCTTTTGGCAAACAACTTGTTAACCCACACATTCTAACTCGAAGCTCTATGTAACAAAGTATGTCTTAGTTATCCCCTGTTTCAAATCAAGAGCTATAAAAAATTTAATTTTTTTATATCGCCTCATGGGTGATTCCACTTCAAGTGATCCAAAATTTGAGAAAAAAATTACCTCATCATCTTTGATTTTTTTCAAATTTGGCTTATCAACTGCACCCCTTAAGGAAATTAAAAATCCCAATTTTAGATTTTTATCTTGTTTAGTTTTGTAATTATCAGGCTTTGATTTTGTAAAAAACTCACATTTTTACATGCATGCTTCAACACAAAACAAACCATAACTCATCAACAAATAGAGATAAAAAGTTCTAGTAAAAGCATTTTGAAGTATATTGAATGCAGTTTTATATGATATGCATCATGAAAAATTTTATTAAAATTTTAGATTTTAAAGAATGACCTTAAAATTTAAATTTTAAATTTCTCGAAAAATCTATCATTAATTTTTTTAAAAAAATTCTCAAATATTTCTGGGCATTCTATCTAATTAGCCTTCTATACACATCTATGCATGAGTGAACAAGCATGGACATGTCTGTGCATGAAATGAGCAAGTTCAAAATTTATTTGGGGGAGGGGGGCAACGAATACATTCACATTTTTGTCTTATCATAGCTATTTTAAAGTATTGTTTTAAAATTATTCAGTAGTTTTTTTTAATGAACAAATTGACTTATTTTACGCATTAATAATAATTTTTCCTGATTAATTATCAGATTTCAGATATATTTTAATGAGCTATTAATCATATGAGAGGAAATATAGAACATCTGTTTAAATTACTTCAGCCAGTCAACACCTTTCATTATATTCACATGTAATGTATCCTTTCAGGTTTGTCATACATATGAACTTTCTTCAAAGAATTTGTTTCTGAAATTTATTACTGTGTGTACTTTTGCAGTAATTTCATGTTCACTGAATGGAACAAAGCTGTGAAACTTCTGTGTTCCTTCGACTGATAGTGCTCTTAAAAATCTATCTTTTAATAACTCCCTTTCTTTTGAATATTCCTGAACAGTTACATAAAAAAACTGAATTAAAGGAATGTTACTAACACTTCAATTGAAAAGTTGAACTGGTGTCAGAATTTGATCTCAATGCAGTTTTTGAAGGCTAGGTGTGGCAGTAAGACGTTTCACTGTCCCGCCCAAGTCAACAAATACTCCTTTCCCATGATCTGTAGCATAGAAATGCCATTCCACAGCAGCTGCAATATCTGTCTTGCAGCTCCTTTAAATTTCCTTCCTTTTTATATTATTTTTTATTCATGTTTTGGACGTGAGGTATGGAAATGCTAGGATATACAGGTAGATAAAATAAATTGCTTTGTTTTTTCTTATAATGCTTCTTTTTTTCAACTATATTTGTAACCCACAACCTATTCAGGGGGGAGGGGTAAGCTACATAGTTCTTTCTTTTCTTGCTTTGTCAAATACTAGCTCATAAGCGCAAATCAAGACTAACAACCAAAAGCTGAAAACTCTAGCAGTTGTGCCCCTTCTATCACAATTTCAGATGAGTTAAATACTTTTTTCCCCTCATATCATTAATATCTCATTAAAATATATCTGAAATCAAACAATTAATCAGGAAAAATTATTATTAATGGATAAAATAAGTCAATTTGTTCATTTAAAAATAACTATTGAATAATTTGAAAACAATACTTTAAAATAACTATAATAAAATAAAAATGTCCCCCTCCCCCAACTAAATTTTGAACTTGTTCATTTCATACACAGACATGTCCATGCTTGTTCACTGATGCATAGATGTATTTAGAAGGCTAATTAAGTCATCTCCGTTAAGAAACCATCATCTTAAAATAGCTTGAATCACAAAAATGCTCATTTTTTGGTAGATCAAATATTTTTGAAAATTCGGGAAATTCTAATCCGATTGAGTCCCCAAGCTGAAATTTTGCATAGTCAAAGATAAAATGCACAGAAATATTTGAGAATTTTTTTAAAAAAATAATGATACGTTTTTTGAGGAATTTAAAATTTAAATTTTTAGGTCATTTTTTAAAATTTAAAATTTTAATAAAATTTCTCATGATGCATATCATATAAAACTGCATTCAATATGCTTCAAAAAGCTTTTTTACTAGAACACTTTATCTCTATTTGTTGATGAGTTATGGCCTGTTTTATGTTGAAGCATGCATGTAAAAATGTGAGTTTTTTACAAAATCAAAGCCTGATAACTAAAAACCTAAGCAAGATAAAAATCTAAAAATTTGGATTTTTAATTACCTTGAGGTGTACAGTTGATGAGCCGAATTTTAAAGAAATCAAAAAGGGTGAGTTAAAATTCCTTGGATCACTTGATATGGTCTACAGACTGGCATTTTTCTTACCCTTGGCATATCATTTTGAAAACTTTCAAATAATGTACTAGATTAAGTCGTTTTAATTCTGAAATTTATTGATACTGTTCCAGAAGGAATGGGCTTCGTGCAGTAAATTTACACATATAGGTCTCTATTTATTTTTTATTTTCATATGTTATGTTATTTCATATATTTATCTTCGCAAACTTAATAAAAATACAAAAATATTGCAACATTAAATAGAGAAATTGAATTACATGTTTGAATTTCATTGTAGAAGGGAAGACTTATTTTAATAAGAATTTTAGAAAGAGTTTTAAATAATTAACTCTTTCATCGTTCCAGACGAGATATCTCGTCTTCTACAGATTAACTTTGTATATTATGTCTGGGTGTGCAGTGATTTATTCATTAATATTTCAGCAGATCGCAATTTATATTAATATCATTTCAAACTTTCTCCATAATGGAAATAACGTACTGCCGCGATGAATGTAATTTCGAAATTCTGACATTTTTCTGAAAAATGATTGGAAATAAGCGCTTTTTTTCTGAAAAAACGATTAGAGATTAGCAGACACTGAAAACGTTTTGAAATCTGGATATTACACTCATTATGTAGCTGACACACTGCTTCAACTTGATTTAATTTTGAAATTTAGTGATATTGCAACTGAAAAACTAATTTGTTTACATATATTTCGATGTTTTTTTAAATTTCTATTTAATTTTACGCTAATGTAAAAAAAAATAAATAAAAATGCATCATTACTAGGGTAGACTGGGTACGGTTGTGCCAGGTTGCGGTTTTGACAGTTGTCATATTAGCGAAACCATAAGGAATACCGGGTTGGGTACAAGGGTGGGAGGATATAGAGTAATGAATGTTCTTCCTCGTTATAAATTCAACATTATTGGCAAAATAGCAGCGATTACTTTGTACATAGATTATTTTGTATTGTCATGTTGGGTGTTCTTTTGCAAAGAAGTGCGTTGGGTACGGTTGTGACACAAGTAAAATTTGTTTTTTTTTCCCCTTTAAATGCCCAGAACACGCTTGAGGAAGACAGAAACAGGGCAGTGTGACATAACAAAAGATGAAGAAGCTTATAAGGAAGTGAAACGTGGGATTCCTATATGGAGAGCTGCGGAAATGCACGAAGTAAATCGTACCGTAAGCTGGGGTAACATTGGCCGAAATCTAAAGATTTTTTTTAGTTTTATCAGCTCCATATTTTTTGACATTGATTATATTAATTTTTAATGTATCTTACTGTGTAAACAAACTTTATATCATTAAATTAAATCCATATTGAGACCTCATAATCATTTTGCAATATTACACTGAATTTTTTTAATTTTGGGCCAAAGTTGCCTTGAATTGGGGAAACATTGTCCCATACTTTTAAACTTTTTTAGGTATAAAGCCTATGCTTAGTATAGGTTGGGCTAAAGTTAGACAAGATAAAATTACCACCAGACATAATAGTTTGTTGTTTTGCCTGCTTTTTCTGCAAAAACATCCCTGGTGAGAAATTGGAATAAATGAAACAAACTTCATTTCAGTGAAAAAAAATTGTATTGTATAAAAAAAAAGAAGTCATTTTACATCATACATACTAGTTGTCTAGTTCTGGCACAAAGAACTGGTTCCAATAGGATTAATCTTCTGACAAACATCCGCCCAGTCGTACACTGTTAGAAATTTCATCATGAAATTACGGTTAAATGACCGGCAGCAGTCTGTCCATCTAATTCACCGTTAAATTTACGGTTTGGAACATTTTTCTATCTTTACGGGACCTAAAACATTTCCAATCATCTTGGTTAAAAATCCGTAAATACAGAAGTTTGCGGTCTTACAACCATTTAGAAATGATTTGAAAACAAAAGTTTCACCGTTTTTGAACCATTTCGAGGCGTAGAATCTTCGAGGCGTGGAAATCGTAAACGAAGTTTGCGGGAATCGAACCCGGAATTATTTTATACCAACTTTGCTCTCTAACCATTCGGCCACCGACACCACGTAAAGCGGCCGTTTATTTATCAATAAATCTTCTTTCCCAACAGGCAAACTGATTTAAAATTGAGATTCCAGTTTTTGATTGGATCCAAAGCCATCTTTGGTCTAAATTTACTGTATATTGACGAAAATCATTATATTTGCTGCAAAAACTAAAATACAAACAATCTTCAGCAGCTCAAATGATGGGTTCGCTCATTCGCAAACAGTTCGGGAATCCGATGTCTCCAATTTTTGATTTACGTGTGTATGTCTTTCTAGTTAGTAAATACTGCTTTAGCCGCTTTTTTTCTGCTTTTTTTTATATACACATGCAGATTTGAGCTGATAAATCTTTATTCATATTTCAACAACAACTTACGACCGGTAAGGTTTCGAAACCAAGATGGACTCCCATTCTTATTGAGCGCTTGAAAATTACGGTTAGTTAAACGTTCTTTAGGATAAACAGAGAATAAACGATTTTTTTCGCAATCAGCGGTTTGAGTACCATCTTTTTAATGGTTATTCAACTATTGTATTTAAATATGGTAAAATAACAATTAAATAAATGGTTGTTTTACTATTTTCTTACGGAAATTTTTAACCGTGTAGGTCAGGCAATCTTGTTTTTCTGGCCAGCACCAAAATTTGACTCTCTTTGGGTTAAGGCACCAGACCTAATAGCCTCTAAACACTCCTCTAACACTTCTGGCTTGTAATTGGCGTAATTTCGTGTTCCAAGAGGTTTTATCCAATTTCTCCGCATTTTTCCTGCAACAAAATCCAAAAATTAGTGCTTACAGTAATAAGAAAAATATTTTAAGTGGTTGTGTCTAACAAACTGCTTATAAAATACTACCTACTCAAGTTTTATATCGAAAATATGTGCCTTGGGGTAACTTTGGCAGAGTCACCATCTTGGGCCAAAGTTACCCCAACTCTGGGCCAAATTTGTCATGAAATAGTAAAATCGAATTATTTTGTAAACAACAAAGGTAAAAGCATTATTACATCAAAAATACTTGAAACAATTGAATATATAATATTACTATGCACTTACCTACTAGTAGCTCTTCAAGAATTAGCGTTCACAAGTAAAAGTTGGGAGACAACAAATTTCACCAATTTCTCAAAGTGAAAATGAAGCAGCACTGGAGTGATGGTGAAATATGGAACTAAACCTCCACTTCATCAACAGTCAAGCCAGTGGTGCTACCTATCCAGTGAGGCATAAACTAGGTCGATAACTCATCATATGATTACAATACAGTACAAAAACCTTTTCTAACTTTGGGCCAATGTTACCCTTAAAGGGCCAATCTTACCCCAGCTGACGTATATCTTTGTTACGCCCATACGTAAACGTGATGGAGCTGGCACGGGTCACAATGAAGACAGCTTCAGCATGGGGTATGTTGCTCATAGTAAAAGTGTTCTCTGAGGAGCAAGAACATCAGCAGTCAAGATATATAACACGTAGCGCGGAAATATATTTTGACCTTTCTCCTAAATAGGTATGGAAGTTAACTTTTGAGCTTTCTAGCAAATATAAGCTGAAGTGACCTGCTACTTGGCATGATAATAAGATGGCTGGTGAAAAATGGCTTCGTTCATTCATGAATAAAAATACTTCACTGTTGTATTCGTGTAGCTCAAGCTACTAGCCTTTCAAGAGCAACAAGCTTCAATAAAACAAATGTGGAAGCTTTTTATGACAATTTGCAAATTGTTATGGACACACCTATGCGCCACAGGATGTATACAACTTTGACGAAACAGGTGTCACTACCGTCCAAAAACCAGATAAAATAGTAGCAAGACGTGGTATACGGCAAGTGGGAGCTCTAACTTCAGCTGAACGAGGCACATTAGCGACGGTTGCTTTTGCAGTAAATGCCTTGGGCAATAATATGCCTCCTTTACTTGTATTTCCTCGAGTCCGTTATCAGGAACATTTTGTTAGGGACGGGCCAGTAGGATCGATTAGGAATGCAAATCCTTCAGGCTGGATGCAATATGCATCGTTCCTCATATTTCTTGAACATTTTAAGAAATTCTCTAATGCTTCTCCAACGCACAGGGTCTTGCAAACAAAAAAACAAAGCAAACAATAATAGGAAGACATCGCCACCGTCATCGGATGAAGAAGAGTGTTTTTGTCTGGTTTGTAAAGGCGCATATTCTGAAAATAGGGCTGGTGAAAAATGGATCAAATGCCAAGGAAAATGTGAGCTGGAGTGCGCAGGTGGTAGTCACCTATACATTTGTAATAACTGTGACGAATCTGACTAGATCTAAATTAAATATTATTTGCAATAAAAGTGATTTTAGACCATTTTGGTGTATTTTTCAACCTGTCACTACCGACCCCAAGCACTGTCACAACCGCCACTTGGGTGTGGTCGGTTGTGACATTCTTTCCTTTCTTTCTAATTTGCTTTTATGAGTTAACTATTGTACTTAGGGACAAAATTTTAGTATTTATACGTAGATCGATGTACACTTTACTTATAAAAACAACTTCCATCCAGCTAACAGGCATACTAACGAATTTATGGGCGATCAAATTAAAATTGTCACAACCGTACCCAGTCTACCCTACGTTGAATACAGAAAACGAGTAGAGAAACATTTAAGAAAAAGTTTTTAAATAAAACTAAACCAGAAATGTACTTCAGCGAAAGCCACGTCATATTTAAAGCGATAGGCTCCCTATTTTGTCTGAAAAAATATGCCAGAATTGACTTTTAAAAAAATCAAATAAAGAATGGAAGCGAAATCTTTTTCTCAGCTCACGGTTGCAGTTATTGGGTTACAAAACATATTCAATAAAACACGTCTGGCTGAGTCGGACGCTTTGAATTTGTGGCTGTGAATATGCAAAGTTATCACGTTTCACCATCGGACATGTGGAATCCGTGCATCAATACATTTGTTTGTAGGTTCGGCAGATTTATCTTGTTCAAGGCAATCGAAAATTGTGGTCCACTGAGCCACCACATTTATCGTGCAATAGCGGTAAAAAGTCGAAAAACATTAGTTTTCGTCAAACGAGATAGGGAAAACTTTCGAGTATTGGTAAAAGCTTTATAAGCCGGAAAAGATAAAGCTGTCCAAATATCTACATTCGTCAGCATCGATTTTGTGGTGCAGAAAAACTTTCATTCCAGCTTGGTTTATAAATTTTCTTAGCATTTGAAAGGTTCACATTTAGACGTATATTTTTGGTACATCGATATAAATTTAATTTAAAAAATTACTTGAACATTTAAAAAATACGAATGTAATGTTATGACTCAAGTTAATTTTATCAGGTACGGAATGAATTTTCAAAACAGTAATTTATGACTAGATTCATTAAGTTGATTAAGAACCTTAGTACTAGACCTACCACAGCGGTTAAATGACCACTTTTTAAAATTGTTAAACTCCAGGTTTCCATTACTCTTGAACTTACTGCTCTACTTTTTCTGTAATATATAGCTACATAAGTAACTATATATTATAGAAAAACTGGAACAACACGTTCAAGAAAAATTGAAACCCAGAATTTAACAATTTAATACAGTCTCAAAAGCAGTCCTTTTGTACTTTCAATTTTTCTTGAGCGTACTGTTCTAGTTTTTCTATAATATATAGTTACTTAGGAAAAGTAGAGCAGTAAGTTCAAGAGTAATGGAAACTTGGAGTTTAACAATTTTAAAAAGCGGTCATTTAACCGCTCTGGTAGGTTTAGTACTAATATTAAACACCCATTGGAAATTGGTGGTTAAACAACGCATTTTAATAGCAAACTTAAGGTTTCTTTAAGTATTATTACTTTTACTTCTTTTTTATTTAAAGAATAAAAGTATGACTTAAAAAATAAAATCATCCGAACTATCTATTTTGACTCTAAAAAAAGAGTTTGAAGATTGTTCTTTCTTTAAACAGTTAAGTACACAACAAAACTAAAAGCATATTAATTTTAGCTATCGATCAAACTTAGAAGAACAATTTGTTTTTATTTTATTTTTTAAAGAGTTATGTTGGACGAATTTCAAAGTGTCATCATCCTAACCATCTATGAAACATAGAAGAAACACTGTAAATTATTCTGTTTATGTGCTTCTATGCAAGGAGAAAAATATGAAACTACGTTAAAATTACAACATTTTTTTTTGTTTCCAAATATTAAAAGATGCTTCGATATTTAATTCAATGCCTATAACGAAAGACCTATAAAAAAGGAAATGATTGCTCTTTTAAAGGCTTACATTTATAGTTACCAAAAAGGTACGTTTTGCTCTGAATAAAAAAATATACAATGAAAACAAGAAGAACAAGGCAGCGATTCTCAAACTGTGAAACGTGCATGTCTACAGTCCGATTCAAAAAATTAGAATAATGAAAGAAAATATGGTCAATTGAATTGAAAATCAAATTTATCAAATAAATAATCAATGATATCAAATATAAAATTATAATATAAATCTGCATATTTTGTAGATTATAAAAATGTTAACACATTACAATGAAATAGAAAATATATTTAAATCAGCAAACGACCAAAAATTTAAAATAGTAGAATACTTCATAACATGGTTCAAAAAATTAGAATAATGTAAATATTTTTTACATAATTTAAACTCAAAGTGTTCTTACTTGCTAATCAGTACTTTGTTGCATCCCCCTTAGTTTAAATGAACGCTCTTAAACGGTTTGGAATATTATTAACTAAAGGTTCACAAATTTTTTTATCCAAATTCGCCTATATGCCCTAAAATAAGATCTTTTTTGTCTCTAGGCGCAACTTCTTGAAGTCGTTTTTTCATAATTCCCCACAAATTCTCGATCGGATTTAGATCGGGTGCGTTTGCAGGCCAAGGGAGTACATTTATTTCCTTCTCTTTGAGATATTTAGTTGTTGATTTGGAAGTGTGGGACGAAGCTGAATCTTGCTGAAACAAGAAATCATCATCACATAAATCCTCAGATGAAGGAATCATGAAATGTTCAAGAATTTCTTGATACACTTCTGAATTGACTGTTGTGGAAACAATACACAACCTACCTGGGCCTTGAGCAGTCATGCAGCCCCATACCTTGACAGAGGTCGCAAATTTAACCGAACTTTTTAAACACTCTTTATTATAAGATTCTTGTTTAAGTCTCCAAACACGTATATCTTGATTCCCATGAGGCACACAGAACATACTTTCATCGCTGATGAGTACCCTTTTCTAATCATCTTGATCCCAAAATACACTGTAAAAAAAAAAAAAAAAACAGTTCAACGTTGCACCATAAATATGGTGAAAGCTGAAGGGCTGCTGATGATTGAACCAAAATCATGGTTCAAGCAGAAATGCGAAATCTGAAGTTACACCTTTAACCATAATTTCGGTTCAACCTTGAACTAAGAAGACGAACCCTGCACCGGCCGGAAACAGAGAGCCGCCATCTTGCCAAGCTGTGACTTGAATGATTTATTTCTCATAACAGTAAAAGGTAAGTAAACTTCGATGTGTAAATATATTTTTTTTTGTTTATATTGTCTTGTTTTCTGTGTTTTTAAGTCGGCACAAAATAGGTTGTAAAGCCTATTTCAAAAATGTTATCATATACCGATCATGTCACCATTAACGTTAAATTGACCAATTAACTTTATTCAGAACTTTCAATCCCGTGCAGTTTTATTTAATTATGCTTCAATATTTAATTTTTTTTACCTAAATTAATAACCATTCAACCCCATACATTTTAGTTTTGGCTCCCCTGATCTACTTTTAATGTTGTCACGTTGACTTGTTTACATTTTAAAAATTGCATCTATTATCGGGATTTTTACTCTAAATCTTTTTTTTTTTTTTTTTTCATTTTTATTGCCAAGACTACGTTCCTACGGCGTTACCTTTCTAGATCCACCTCTTAATTTTTATTTAATTGCCTGTTGCTGTCTTTTTGAAATTTATTAAACTTATTCGTTGTTCGACTATTACCCGTAGTTAATTTTTACCCGTAGATTTTATCAAGAGCGTAGCCAGCGGAAGGGGGGGGGGGGGGTGTTCGAACCACTCCTTTTTTGAAGTTTCACATGCTACAAATGACAATCTGAAAATTAAAAAATTAAAATATTCTGATAAGAAAAACTTATCTGTTTAAAATTCAGTTCTTCTGCTTAATTCCGATCCCGTAACGAAGGGGTTAAAATTGCTAAAATTTCACATGCAATAAATGAAAATTTGAGAGTAAAAAATAATCTGATTAGAAAACACTCATTTGTATAAATGTAGTTAGTTGTATTTTGATTCCAAGGCCATAGCCAGGAAGGGGGGGGGGGGAGACAGAATACCTCCCGCCCTGAATTTTTTTACATGCTCTGAATGATAATTTGAAAAAAAAAAACTTTCTTCAACTTGACCTCCCCCACCCCCTTCGAAAAACAATCCTGGATGTGGCTTTGATTTCTAATGATTCTTATACCCCAATCATTTGAACAATTTATTCCACCAAGAGCAGGTATACCCGGCTTTGTATTAAAAATATGTCCACTATAGGAATTCTTTGAGAAATTGGGTCAATTTTGCGTGAAGTTTTGTTGTCTTTACCGTTAATTTTTTTTCTTCTTCAAAATTTTCAACCTGTGCATGTTTACTTTATTTTGCTTCAATATATTCTTGCTTCTTACCTGATTTAATACTTTCCCCATGTATTTTACATTTTGCAATGATTTGTTTTCGTAGTGAAAATTGCATGTTTTCTCAAGATTTTTACTCTAAATCATTATTTTTTTCCCTCGTTACTACCAAACCAATTTTCCCAAACTGTTACATTTCTCTTTTCTGCTCTTTGCATCTATTTTTTTAAATTAACCACTACCAGTGGTGGAGTTTAGGAAGGACTCAAGGAGCATGTGCCCCATCCAAAAAGAATAAAAGAAATTCGTAATTATTCCATTAAATATTTTTTTACACATTTTCTGTGCTTTTAACAACATTAATTAGTTTTAAGGTATCGTAAAAAAATTCCTAAAATAACTGTATTATAAAAATATTGACGAGGAAGAACTACTTTTTACTTCCTGGTGCGGATAATGTCAACGAAACATTGAATAGACAGCGTACAAATCAGATACGCTGTAATGTCAGTTCTTTTATATCTTTACAGGGTGAAGTCTTAGACTCATCTGGGCGGTCTTAGTCTGAAGTGCCACGAACTACTGCCTGTTTTAGCCTTGGAGCAACATCTGTGCCGGAACCCCCCAATATTTTTAAATTATTATTATTATTTGGGCATTTTATGTTTTTCAATTTCACTTTTAGGCATATGTTTTCATTCATCTTTGTATGCATATAAATAAATTTAATATTTTTGATGCTAAAGTGTTGCAATATATTTTTGAAAAAAAAAAAGTGACATAATTCAGAAATTCAAAATTTTCGCTATCAATTACACTTAAAGCGAAAATTCAAATGCCATTTTTGTTAAAACTATCTGTTGACGAGCATAAAAAAGTGTACATATATTGCAAAAGCCTTCCTTATGTGGCTTTAAAAAATTAACAGTTATATTGCAATTTTGAAGAATATAACTAAGTAACCCAGCTAGAAAAAGTTTGCACAAAAAGTGCAAAAAAAAAAAAAGTGCACAAAATGTGAGCGTATTTGGCACCTCTGATTGTGCATAAAATGTGCAAACTGAATTGTGCATAAAAAGTGCAAACTGAATTGTGCATAAAAAGTGCAAACTGGATTGTGCATAAAAAGTGCAAACTGGATTGTGCATAAAAAGTGCACAGCAATCATGCATAGTAAAATTTCGTGGCGCCATTTATAGGGCGTCTGAGCAACCTTCCCTACCGTGTGAATAAATGAGACAGGATCTGGGTTTGAACTGACGACCTTTCGTTCACCAATCCAACGATCGATCCACTGCGCCACAGACTCCGCTAGTTGGAGAGAAGTTATGCTATGTTATGTATTTACGGAGGTGGATTATCTTTTCTTAGTTGCACTAGGGAGCAATGAAGATGAAGAAAGCTAAGCTATGATAGTAGTTGTAAATGAAACAGTTTTTGTTGTTCAGTGACATTCAACAAAGTATCTAAAGAAAACGGATAATGATATGAGATTTGTCTAAAGTTTTATTAGTTACTGATAGTGTATCATCTGACAATTTAATGATTATTGGACAAAATGATATAAAATCACATAATTCAAATAAAATAATATATTTTTACTGCAGTTATTCGGTCTTATCTTTTTTCTTTCTTTCTCTTTTTTCTCGATTTAAGCATAATATACATTTTAAACAGCATTAAATAACTTCGATTAAAAAAGTACAAATTTAAAATATATTATTTCAATATAATCTACTTCATTGAAGACATTTATTAGATATTAATGTGCTAACGAGATGACTACTTACATTTTTTTTTTTTCATTATCATAAGCGATTGAATTATCCGAATGTAACACAAAAAGTAATAACGTATGTTATCAATTAAGAAAAACTACTTTTTTTGGTGTGAAATTCGATCTTCTCATAGTCTTAATGAGCATCAATGGGGAAGTATTAATAAAAATTATTATTATTTTTTGTATTGAATTGAAAATTAGACTTTTTTGGGAATTTCACAGATACACAATTTTTGCAAACACATACAATTGCAAGTATTGTATGCACAAAATGTGTACTATTTTTAAAGCCTAGATTGAGCCCTGAATAACATGCAAAAGCAAATTAATTTTTTTTTTTTCATTCGGTTGTAAAATTTCTCATGAGCGACAGTTCATGTAAAAATTTAGAGATTTTCTCATACCCTGATGAATGTATATACATAGTAAACCAAGTAGTAGTTAATTATGTGGTACAAAGAAAGAAAACCATCAGTTTGGAAAAAAAAAATTTTGAAGTTTTTGAAGAATTGAACCAGACTTGTGTTATAGTAAGATAAAAAAAAAAAAAAATGTGCAAAGTTTTTATAAACGCAGAATATGCACTTTTTGGTGTGCATAAAATTACACAAAATTTGCTCAAAAAATGTATACTTTTTGTAGTATTCAAAAATTATTCACTTTTTGTGTAAAAATTGTGTACAATGTATACTGTTGTGCAAAAAAAGTGTACACTTTTTCTAGCTGGGAAGTGGTTACTTAAATATTAGGGTGTCTCGATTTCTTCGTTTTAGACAAATTTTCGAAAGTTAAAATGCCTGACCCCTCAAAAGTTTTCTTTTGGGACCCTGATTATGGAACATTTTTTTTTTTTCAATTTAAACAATTTTAAAATATCCCACACTCGCTTCGAAATTTTCATTTTTTAAAATTTTCGACAGGAAAGTACATTCTGGTGTTCGTCAATTTTTCAAATGTGAAAATGTCTGACACCCGAAAAGATTCCATTTAGGTCACTGAATGTGGAATAAAAAGAATTACTCATTTAAAGAATTTTTAAATATCCCACACATGCTTCGAAATTTTTAATTTTTGGATGAAAAACTAGGATTTATCGCTCAAGACAGTTTTTTGAATCTGAAAACGCCTGACCCTTCAAGAGTTAAATTTAGGACCCTAATCATGGAATAAAACAAATTTTCAATTTTGACAAGTTTTTAATGTTTCACACTCGATTTACATTATAAATTTCACGATTACATTATAAATTTCTCGCTTACATTGTAAATTTCATGTTTTCTTTACACGATAATCGGATTTAGTATTAAAGTTTGTTACCTCATTTCTGGATTGAATTTTTACTCTGATATGTCCATCTCTTTTTTCCTTCCCGCACACTTTTGCCGAGGCTTCTGATACCATTTTCACTAACCTTTCCACCGCCTGTGTGTGACAGGGAAACTTGGGAACGTGAATTATCAAATCTTCATCTTCTTCACCCTTGGCAAATCTTTCTAAGTTAGCGTCAGACAGCATGTGTGCAGTGATCGATGGCTCTGTTACAACACAGTTACTCCAGTCCACAACGTCAATGTAATTCTCAGCTTTGAAATTCAAAGGAGGGATGGAGTAAATACGGATATCACTTTCCTTGTTCGTTTCTTTTCTTGCGCGAAGGATTCTCTTGAAGGCTAGTGTTCTGATGTGTTTGCGGTCATCATTCATCATACCCAGCAGTATGTTTTCTGGGTTGCCAAAATATCCATTACGTTGGATGACCGGGTCACCTATGATTCTTAGGTCTTCCGGCAAGTACCTGGAAGATTTCATCAAGTGCCACAAATTTTTGGCTCCATCGGTACAATGTGATCTTGTCTTAATCACACAACGGAGTACACTTTCATTATGTATTCGGCAAGAGCCCTCAGACTGTTGTACAGTGGATCATCTCGGTTTGTTGCAATATATAATCTCAATACCCGATTGGCAGTGGTTAGCCAGCGTGAATGGGCCATTTTACCGGGACTTCTTTTAGCTAAACTCGGTATACATTGCCCTTCGACTACTGCCTGACAAATGTGCTTCAGGTACAGCTGATCAGTACTGAGATCTTTTTTGTCAATTGAGTAAATGTTGATCGATTGAGATATTTTCTCAATTTTAATTACTTCTATAGTTTCACATGTGGCCAACTTCTTCCCAATGGGTCCTGAGAAGGCATTGGGACCTGCTGTGGTGCCGTCCAGGTATTGTAAAAGGTGTCTGAACGGAAGCTCGTTTGCATGTAGCTGGCATACAAACCAGTGCAAGGGCCGATTGTCATATTTCTCAAGCATTTTAATTACGCCTTGGTGTACCCCAGTGTTAACTACAGTTCCGTCGCACCCAACTGCTACCAGGTTCTCCATGCTTATTTCTTTTTCTGCAAGGTAATCAGTAATACTGAATGCAATGACAGCCGAATGCCCTGTAACAGGTATCACGTGCCCAAAGTATGATGATGTTGGTTCTGCCAGCATTACATAATGCTGTTCCATTATAGTTTTTCTGCACCACTTTCCTTCACATTTCTCCATTGTCAATGTTGAATCCTTCCGGCCGTCAAAATAAAGGCCTTTTAATTGAATTGGAATTTCTTTGGCTTTCTTCTGCACAGTTTTACGCAACTTCGCTGCTTCTCTATCTAGTTTATGATGATCAATAACTTTAGTCGTATCATCCTCTGTTATTAAGCCACTATCGGTGAGAGCAGCAGTTGCTATCACAGCAGCAGATCGCAGAGAAACCCCTGTTCTTTGAGCCACTTTCGCGACTGTGAGAAGAGGAATTGTCATCTGGGAGCTTACTTGTTCATTTCGGATTTTCTTTGGTTGTTTTGGATCCTTCCGTTGTGATGGCACTTGAAAGTCGACATCCTTTTTGTCGTCAGGTTCATAGTCGGATATTTCTGTTTCAATTATTTCTACTATATCAGTTGCTTTCAGAGACTCTCGGGCAGCTTTAATATGACGCTCCTCTTCAGTTTGCAGTCTCTTCTCTCTTCTCATCCTTTTGTGGGTTTGAAGCAAATCCACATTACCGATAATCATATTTCTGCTTGGTGCGCTGATCTATTAAACACTCTTGCTCTATCAACGGCACCTTCTCTTGACATTTACAAATTACGAAATTCCGACATTTACATTTACAAATGTCAAATAAAGTGCATTTTGCTTTTTGCTGGAAGTCACTAATTTTTTGATTTGTTGATTTTCGTGACATTGGGAGTTTCTTAATGTTATGCCATCTTTTGTGATAGTTTTTGAGAAGTTCAATGATGCGCTGTTCCGACAATACACATTCGATTGTTGCATTTTCTTTCCATATCTGTATGACTTTTTTTGTCACAATGACAGCTATTTCGCCGAATGAAGCTAAAAGTCCTGGCCTAGAGTTAAGTTCTTGTTGAACGAGAAGGAAATATCTCATTACATCCTCGTAAGAAGGGAGATTTCTGCGACTCAGCTCTAGAGGGGAACCGAATATCGGATCCCATGCCTGTTTCCGAGTTTTTACCACTTAAAGCATATTGACAAAATATTTTTCCCAACGTTCAACAGAAGTTTAAGAACAAAATTACGACTACTACTATTTCAACTGGGGGATTCCCCGAACACAATTCTCAGTCAATGTGTCTTTCTACTGCAACGAAAGAGACTCGTCACGTGATTTACTAGAAAATCCGATTTTTTCTCGGCCTGGAAATAGGGGAGAAAGGTAGCTGAAAGTGCGATTCCAATTATTTTTTCGTATTTTGTACTTTTTTTTTGTCGATTTGAAAGAAAAAGAAAAATACACAAATTTTTTTATCAAATGGATTGTGAAATATAAACGGTCCAGTTCCATGCTGAAAATTTAAAAAATCAAATTTTCGAAGCGAGTGCGGGATATTTAAAAGTTGTCTAAATAGGGAATTTTTTTTTGTTCCATCTCCAGTGTCTTAAAACGAAACTTTTGAGGGGTCAGGCGTTTTTAGATTTGAAAAATTATCTCGAACAACAAAATGTACTTTCTTGTCGAAAATTTAAAAAAATGAAAATTTCGAAGCAAGTGTGGGATATTTCAAAATTGTTCAAATTGAAAAAAAAAGTTAGTTCCATAATCAGAGTCATAAAAGGAAACTTTTGAGGGGTCAGGCATTTTCAGATTCGAAAATTTGTCTAAAACGAAGAAATCGAGACACCCTATTAAATATACTGAAACTTTCTGATACAGTGCATTGGGATGTTGAAATAAATAAATATATAACTAAATACATTAAAATATATGGAACACTGAATCAATAATTGAAAAGCATGAACCTGTTCTTATAATTAAATCTAATACTTAGTAAAAACTTAAGTTATCTTTACAGATTAAAAAATAGAAAATTCGCTTCGCAAATTCAAATTGGTAATAAGCTTTTTTACTGTTTTACGCTTGAACATAAAAAAATTATGTCAAAGTATTTATGTTAAAAGTCACCATTGCAGCATAAAATGGTGCAGCTCAAACTGGACTTTCATGATATAACTCTGGCTAGTAGAAAGTCCATCATTACGGTTCATAGTTGAACCAAGATAGCAGTTAAAATAAAATGGTTCAAACTTGAACCGTAATGCTGGTTAGAGAAAAAATTGATAGCATGGTTCAACGTTGAACCGTAATACTAGTTAGAAAAAATTCCGTTATCATGGTTCAAAGTTAAACCGAAATAATGGTTAGAAAAAAATCTGTATTTATGGTTCAAAGTTGAACCGTAATACTGGTTAGAAGAAAAATCCGTAATCATGGTTCAGTGCTGAACCACATTCATGGTGAAACTAGTAAACCATAATAATGGTTCAAATTAGTACCAACTGATGGTTGTAGCTGCATTTCACCAATTTTTAGTGAAAGGTTGAACCCGAATTTTTTACAGTGTAGCCTTTGTTTACACCATTTAAATCTAGCAGCCATTTGCTTAGATGATAAGAATGGCTTTATCTTAGGCACACGTGATGTAAAACCTAATTTGTGAAGTCGTCGTAATGTTGTAGATTTAAAGACATTTATACCCATTTATTTCCATTTTCTTTGCAAATATCTCACACTTCGAAAGCGATGTTTCTTCCCAATCTTTTTCAATTGACATTCATCTCTTTTTAAAGTTACTGGCTTTCGACCACTTTCAAAGTGTTTACTTTGAAAACACTTATTATTAGAATATTCTCCCAAAACTCTACTCACACTTGCCTGAGAACATTTCTTTTCCTTTGCTATAAAAAGTTGTGTTTTTCCTTCTTTGTGCAAGTAAACAATACGAAATTTCACAGCCTCAGATAAGTCGCTCTTTCGTCCCATATTAAGCAAATGCTAAACTAAAATCAAATGCCAAACTACTTTTCATTTTCCACGGAACACATTTTATAGTCCCGCAGATGTTAATCCCGCAGTTGTTCTCTAAACCAATAGGAAAAAGTTAATTGTGCTAATTTTTTGAACCACGTTGTCCAGATATTCTAATTCTTTGAATTACTCTAATATTTTTTAAATAGTTAATTATTAATATAGCAGATAAAATAAATATTTATGTTATATTTATAAATACTCTGAAAATAATTAAATATTTTTAATATTTTTTTTTTTTTCTGAACACAATATGCAAATTCACGCTTTAGCAACATTCAAACCATTCTTTTTTACATTATTCTAATTTTCAGAATCGGACTGTAGAAATGGGACGTGCAAGTCTAGAAGTGGGAGGTGCAAGCCTAGAAGTGGGGGGGGGGGGATGAAAATCATAAATCAATACCGCTAGTAGGTGGAAAAGTAGTGTACTGCTAAGTATATTACTAATTCAAAATATCAGCTAAATCAAACTCTTTTGGCTGCCCGACCGACTCCGAATATTTACTTCTCGCTTCATTTGTTACAAAAATAACGAAATCAGGATGATCAAATAGTGAACAATTACGATATCTCTGATTTGAAATCGAGTTCATGCGTGTGAATGAAGGGTTTGTTTCTCGATTCTCAGCCTCATGTTAAGGGTCAAGCTTTTGATAATAATGACAGTTTAATTTACACCAGTAACGGTTTCCTCACACGTTGACCATGCTTTTTTGCAAAATAGAAATGCATATGGCTTTCAAGGAAATTAGTCCAAGTTCAAGCATGAGAAATTTTTGTAATTATACCCGCAGCAATAACAAGCTGACAATTTGGAGGTCGAAGTTGAATAAAACGTGCTTATATTTCTTACTTCACTATAAGGTGGGATTTGAGAAAATATGTACTCTAAAGTAAAAAGTTTTATTATAGAATCAATAGCTAAAAGCAACATTCAAATAATGAGAAAAAGAAAGAAAACGAAAATAAATAATTCACTGTAAGAATAAAGTTATTTTAAAAGCAAACTTAAAATATTTAAATAACTCCTTGTTTAATTAAGAGAAAAAAAAAGAAGAAATATATTAAATAAAATGTACTCTTAATGCATGGGAATTATACATTCATACTGTGATAATATCTTATACAATGTTTTTTTTTTTTTTTTCAAAAAATAAAACTACAAGTTTAGTTTCTTACGAAAGAGTACTGAAATATAAATAAAGCTAAAATAATGGGTTTACTTAAATTAAAGTGGAAAACAAAATGCTTCCGAAATTTTTAATAGTAAAACTGACCAAACGAATATTTATCTCAAAAAGTGAACTGCAACTTATTTCAAATTATAAAAAATGTTCCAACACACACAAAAAACTATATTCTGTATAAAAGGTTTATAATACACAAAAATGAGTCAGAATGCGCGTTCCAACATATTAGTATATTGCAGGTGATAAAAAGTTGAAATAACCTTTTCATGCCGTTAAAGAAATTTGTAACCCAATATTTTTTTTCATTACGGAAGAAACAACCAAAACGTAAAAAGTCTATTCTAATCATACATTTGATTTAAATATTATAAGGATAAAATTTTATAGTATAGCTTTGCAGAGTGAATTAAATTATATTTCCCTTAATATTTCTGTTTTTAAATGAAACTGAACTACAACGAAAATGAAACTAAAATTTCTGCAAACTTACGTTACACGCAAAAATATCACGAAAAATGAATTTATGTTTTAAAATTTACGTACTGCGTAATTTCTTTTTACCATTTCCAGTTTACATTCTACAGTCCTGATTTTCAATTAATTTCAGATTAGAGCTGCCAGTAAGCATTTGAATAGCAATCGACAAATCCCGAGTGAAGCTTTCTGTCTCTCCTTATATAAATGCCTTATTCAAACAAGCAAAGTCCAATGAATGCAATCCTAAATGGTGATTACTCATGGAAATCCCTCGTCGTGGCAGTTTACCTATTAACTTGTCAATCGAAATCCAGTGGTTGAAGCTGATGAGCATAATTACAATAGCGAAGCCCCGACTTTGAAGAAATATTACTTAATTCTCTATGTTAGGGTTTAAATCTAATACTTAATTAGAAGACCATCCAGGAAAGAACTGGCTTCTAAATATCAGTGAATTTCATTAATATTAATGTAGTACTCCCATTTTCTCACAATAATCGGGCCGAGAAGCAGCAAGTGAATTTTAACCATTTAATCAAGAAACGAACATATTTTACAACTATGTACAGAAAATAATTTTAACATCGAGAGAGCACTGCTTGGGGTCATTCCACAGTAACGGACATACATTTACACAGCATTTTTCAACTTCAACGAGCTTTCTAACAAACTTGTTGGGTATTTTTTAGGTTTTTAAATTTTGGCTTATAAAAGTACATGTGTTCTAAGTATGCAAAAAAAATATTTGAAGATATACATATATTTGCTGTCTGTTAAAAAAGATCTGAAATTTCGTGACGTGTGTTACCCGAAGAGAAATTTACGAAATTTCAGAATTCTGAAACTGCCGAAAACTTGTCTCAAAACTTTTAACGCGTTTTTCTCGAAACTACTTTTTTCGAGCTGGTGGTAAGGATATCTCGAGTTCTAATGGACCGATTTACTTCAAATTTGAAGAGGAGGTTCTTTATACATCCTTTTATCGTGTGAACCTTTCGCAAAACTGTAACTTTTCATTTAGTATTTTTTAAAAATTCGTAATTGTTAAAAAAATATACAAAAAAGAATTTTTTTTTCAAACAGCAGCCATTTTGTAAAAAAAAAAAAAAAAAAAAAAAACTTGTCCAAAGTTCATACGATAGCGGCATCTATAATAATTAAGAATCCGTCTGTTTTTTATTTTTCAGATCACCAGGAGGGTTGGAATAATGCACGCCAGGACACCCCTCTTCTTTTTGAATCCCCTACTTCGTCTGCTCATAACTTTGTCAATTTTAATTTTTTTTTTTTTTTTGGTTAATTTTTGTACGTAATAATAAACTATCAATAAACAAATTATAAAAAAATGAATAGTAAAAATATTTTTGTTTCCTTTGTACGGCGCTTCAAAAACCGGGCGAAATTCATGCCTCTACAGTTGAATACCCCCTTAACGGCCTGGCAGTTATTGAATATAGAGGCACGAATTTACGGAAATACCCGGTAAGACCTAAATAGCTCTGAACTTCTTTTGTGCTTTTAGGCTCAGGGAAATTTAGTATTGCTTGGGTTTTTAAAGTTGAGGGGTAAATTTTACCTTCTTCCATAATATGACCTAGAAATTCAATACGCTTCTTTGGAAATTGCGACTTTTTGAAATTTATTTTTAATCCACATTCGCTAGCCACATCTAACACCATTTTAAATCTGCTTATTCCTTCTTCCATGGACGCCGACAAAATAATAACGTCATCCATGTAGGGTCGTAACTAGCGGCCTAAAAATTGTGTTTACGAATCGCTGGAATACTGCAGGCGAATTGCACAATCCGAACGGCACCTTTCTAAACTGATATTGACCTTCATGAGTTACAAAACAAGTATCCTTTTTACTGTCTTCTTCTACATCGACATGAAAAAATCCGTTACGCAAGTCGCTTGTGCTGAACACTCGAGCTCCCTGTAATCTATTCAATATGTCTTCAATTAGCGGAAGGGGGAATCTATCCTTCACGATAGCTTTCTTTAATTTCCTGTAATTAATGCATACTCTAGGTGTGCTGTCTTTTTTTTAACTATAACTACTGGACTACAATATTCAGAGGAACTATTTTCAATTATTCTCGATTTTAACCATTCGGTCACCTGGGCCTCAACATTTTTTTTCTCTACGAAGGGAAGTCTTCGCGGTTGATGGGATACCGGTTCATCATTTTTGAGACATATTTTCAGCTGCATATTCGTAGATTTGATTTTTCGCGGTTCGTAACTAGAAACTAAACGTTGTACTTCCTTTTTAATTTGATTTGGAACACTCGGGTCAATGCTAATTTCGCTTTCGCTACGAGTTAAATCAACAGGTACAATTTTAATCAAATTTATTTCTTCCGCTTCAGAGTTAATATTTTTTATTACTATTCCCTTTTCGTTTATAGTTGTTTCTCCTTGCATCAATACATTTAGTCCTATTATTGCTTCATTAGACATCACCTCGTCGTCCACCACATATGCATCAGCTACACATCTAAACGCGTCGATTTCTGTGTTACTTTTGAAGAAATCGAAGGGTTTAACTCGACATCCACCAAACCCGCCCAAAGTGGAGTTAAAAGGGTTAAGTTTCTCAATATTTAATTTATCAAAAATGTTCTTCTTAAGAAGTGTAACTTGACTGCCTGTATCTATTAATGAATTTACGCTTAAGTCATTAAATTTGCTGGTTACTTTCATTTGGGAATTTGTACTCATAATTACGTTGGACACTTTTGCTTTAGGGCCTTTTTTAGGGCATTCGATAGCTTTATGTCCAAAAAGGGAACAATGGAAACACCTATTTCCCTTCTCTCTATCCGGACAACATCTAGCTATGTGTGTTTTTCCGTAACAACTATAACAAGTAACATCTCGCCTATTAGGTTTACTTTGATACGAGTGCTCATTACTTGCCACCTTGTCAGTTTTTGTTTTACTTCTATTTACATAATTAGCTTTATTCTCATAATTAACTTTCAATTTATCATTTTTGAATTATGACTTATTATATCGGAAATTTTTGTTTTTATTTTCATCCGACCTCATTTGTTCATACGCTTTAAGTCTGCATCTAAATTCAATTAAATTATCACAACCATATGAGGACGCTTTTTTATATAGCAGCAACTTCTACTTTGGTTCTGTTCGCCAATTTTTTCATACATAAAAAATATTCTTTTACAGATTCATCATGCCCCATCTTCCTCTTAGCTAGCATTTCATGAATCAGCGGAATCTGAAACATCTCCAAATTCACCTAACATTAATTGTTTAAATTTTGAATAGGTATATACTCTTAATTCACTTTCTAAAAAGAGCTTGGCTCTTCCTTGCATGCTACGTAAATTATTTTCTGCATTTCACTTAAATAAGGAAGCGGTATCTTCAAAAATTTCGAGCCAGTTTTCTAGACTCTCTGGACTGGTTCAAGATGTTTGAGGGTGCCTCATTGATCTATACCTACTAAAGTAAGGTTACTGTATTTATATTATCTTAGTAGTCTGCATTCTTTCTTCACGTGGTTTGTATCAATGTAGCAAAAATAGCAAAGAAAAATTATCATGATATATCTATCTATCTATCTCTCTCTATATATATATACAGTAAAACCAGTAAAGTTGAAGTTAACTACTTGTACCTTTGTAAGTTAACTACTTGTCTAAGTTGACCACTAAAGTGTTGCACCGCAAGTGATCAACTTATACAGGTTTCACTATATATATATATTATATATATATATATATATATGGTTCACGCTGTAAAGTACACTCTTTGAACTGTCATAGAAAATTTATAAAAGGGCGGTGTTGTATCATGCGAATCCCAACTTTCTGAGGCCAGGTAGTGGAACCAACCCGACACAACGCGCACAACAAGGGTGGAAGTGCGACATACTTAGACAACACACGATATATGGAAGAACCATCTATCACATTCCGAAATTTTGGTTTAGACCAAAGGTCAAAACAACCACTTGGTCCAGAAGCCTCGAAGGTATTGATTTATTTATGGGTATGTTAAATATTAGTTTTTTGAGAAAGGGGGAAAGAAAAATAAAGGATGGTCATGATCGTTATAGCGAAATTTTAACACATAGGTTCAACTCAATAATGCCTGGCAGACTATATTAACACGTACACATCTTTATAAACAACTAACAATATTTATTTTTCTTACATTATCTACAAGTTATATCAAACAAAAACTTACCACATTCACGATGTAGGCAAAGCTACACATATTATAACATAGATAACACCTCATTAACAAAATTGTCATGGCACATCATAAAAATAAAAATTAAGGAAAAAAAGTTTAGAATTATTTAATTGGACTTATTGCCCTGGCTATAAGTTGTGAAATCATACCTAATTTTCAGGGGGATTAGTCCGCGGTCAGGTACCTGTAGGAATACGGGAGGGGGGTCGGGGCGAAGTCCCCGCGAAAGCTGAAAAAAAAATAAAAGGAGAGAGCGAGTTTCAAGGCGACATTCAGTATTGCGGTGCGTGCAGAGCCTTCGCCGATTTTCACCAAACTGGCGAAGATTCAGTTCACAATGTGGCCACCCCCGAATGTAAACATTAGACGGAGAAGAACACAGCAACCCGGCGAATATCGCCGCCATTGTAGTTTCGCCTTCGTACGTAATAATTCACACATACATTATTGCAATGTATTTAACTATTATCACAACAACATCATGGCAACAAATACATTGCGATATGTATTTTATTATTATGATGTTGTTTTCAGTACTTGAATGACTTATTTTTATTAAATATTGTTTCAAAAAATACATAAAAAGCATAAATCATCATAGATACTTTTTTATACTGTGCAAAATGTGTATAAAATCTGAATATGCCATGAGAACTAAGACAGTTTGGAGTCGTTTAATTTTCATGCAACATTTTTTTGATTTGTACCCAAAGAATTAAATCTACTTATGCCTGCATAACTATTTTTTTAGTTAAAAGGTGAAAATTAATAGAAGAATAAATATGAAAATAGCTATTTCAAAATTGATGAAATAAATGAACTTCCAAAAAATTTTTGTTATTTTTCTTTGTTGTGATACTTTTTTTATAAATCTATAAGCCAGTTGATTTTTTTCTCGTTCAATGTTCAAATTTGTTAAACTTCATTTTTATTTGTTATTATTATTTTGAATTATCGCACGCAATTTATCATTTTAACGAAAACACAATGAAATCATCAATATATGATGGTAAAAGCAAATATTTAACAAGTCTTAACATTTTAATATTTTTATTGAGCCGATCATATATTGAAAATACAAATAATACTAATCGACTCAACACTAAATAAGAAATAAAATGTTTGACCTAGTAAAAAACCATTTGTTCAAAAACCAGCATTAAGAAATCACAAATCATTGCACATATGCTATGCTGGGTCAAAAGAAACTTATTTATCAACTCATAAAATTGTGAGCTTCACGATGCAAAAATTTTTTTATTGAACGTACGGGTAGTTCCTGGCGTTAGTTTACTAATTTGAGCTTTGTTAAGAAGCATCCATTCAATATTCTATAAAATACACTGTGCCTAGAAATGCGAAAAACCCGGAAATTTTCGGGAAGAAACTGGGAAATTTGGGAATTTTAAGAGGAAAAAACGAACTTAAGCTTTTTTCAAATAATCATAAATTATTTACTAACAATAAAAATGTTTTCAGTGTTCAAATATTGTTACAGAACATGTAATATTAGCATTATATTATTTCTATTCTAGCGTCAAACATAACATTTTATAACAAACTAATACAATTGAGAAAATTAACTTGTAAATTCAATAGGCATTTTTATTGAAATATATTTCACTTGGTTACTTTTCAGCAGGGTTGGGTTTTAGCCGTCAAAAACCCCGATACAATTTAAATACGCTAAAAATGAAAAAAAGAAGGCTTTAATAATAGCAAGATACAGCATTGTTTTTGTTTTATTATAATGTTCCTTAGTTTTAGTATACAGTCAAACCTCGTTAACGCAAAGTCGAAGGGGCTGCCAAATTTTTTCGCGTTAACCGAATTTTGCGTTAACCGATGGCTGCAGGATTTAAAATTTAGTAAAAGTGTTTTTTCTCATGATACACAAAATATAGGAACCAAAAGTATATTTATGCAAAAATGCACATATATACACATAGACATACGATTTGATATTTATACTTCGATTTGGGAATTTATATGAAATTTACTAAACTACTATTAGAAACAGCAATTATCAAAATGGAAGAGTAAGTTTTATTTACCTGAGAAATGATTACTTTTAAAAAAAATCTGTTATGGATTTTTGCTTCAATTTTTTGAAATAGCATCCCTTTATAAAGCTGTCAACCTCTTCTAAATTATTTAACCAGTTAACTGTGTAGCCGAACTGAGCTCGGGTGGAGGTTTATGTGCGTTAACTGTGTAGCCCGAGCCCCTGGAAAAGGAGAAATGTGCTTTCTTACAGTACTTCTTGCTCCCTGAAACTTCTTGCGCGGCAGGTGTTCCCAGATTAGCTTCGCACAAAGGAATGGTCAAGACCGGGTAGGCGTCAGATTTACTTATACTTCACCGAATTTTCTGTGCGCACGTGCTTGTGTGACAGCGATAAATTTGACCTCGTGTGAATAATAAGACATAAAGGAATATTTTTTGGTTGGAAAGTATTATTTCTGTAAAAGGTGACGGAAAACTTAACTCGAAATTATATATTGTCGCAAAATATTATGTATCTGAAAATGAAATTTGTGATCAAATGAAAGACATTTTTATTTAATATTGTTTTTCCTTGGATTAAAAATTCGGACAAGCTTCTCCAATAAATAAATAAACGTATAAAAATAAAGAAATATATTCTTTTTTCTTTTTTTTAATTTAATTTGATCATTTGAACTCCTTCATGCAAAAAAAGGGGAGGGAACACAAAAAAGGGGAGGGCTTTACACTGAAACTTGGGGGATGTGTATTACGGAAAGGTATGCATATTACATGCCATGCAAAAACACAAGCTCCGATAAATTGAGAAATTTCCTAAATTTTAATGGGCAGAATTTCCTTTTAAAGAAATCTTGAAAAGCACACGACTTATAGTTATCAATTCGCAAAGTTTCTTTGCGTTTCTTTCCTTCTACCTATAACTTTCAGCTGAATGAACTCATATTGATGACAAACGATTAGAAAGACGGCCTCATTTAAGTCCGATACCATCGGTTAACCACTTTTCTTTTAACAAAGAAAGTTACAGTAAAAATTCACTGATTTTTATGTAAATTAATTACGTTTGCATTGATTTTTCCCTGTTAAATAAATGATTAAATATGGAATCGCATTGTTTAAAACAATCCGTTGTTTTGCATCAGTAATATTAATAGTAATTATCATAAAAGTTTTGAATGAACCTTTGTTAAAACAAACTTGAAATAGATTGACTCCAGTCCAGATAGTCCAGTGCCGGAGCTAGGGAAGGGGGGGGGGGGGAATCCGGGGCCCTTGCCGCTGGTGACACTTTTGATAGCGGCAAATTCAACTGTGATGCACACACACACATATGCACAAAAATAAAAGAGAAGAAGAAAGAAAGGAAAGAAAGAGTATTTAATTAAGAAAATTTAACTTTTGGTAAGAGAAGTAAACTCCTAGTTCGGCGCTTTAATCATTGATTGGCTATTTGACTAACGATTAAAACCGGTTGATATAATTATTTATTTGTATAAACTGTCGGAAACTCTGAAATTGAGATATAATGAATATGTTGCGTCGTTGATCAGTTGGCGGGCTCCTGTGGCAGGCAAGGGCTCCTAGGAAGGCAGTTTTAGAGAACGGCAAATTTCGCATTGTCAAATATTTAAAAAACAAAAAGTTTTTTCCCCTTGTAAAAGAGAAATATAAATCATGCTATGCTCAAACAATACAATACCTTTTTTTTACAAATTTTCAAAGCATCCTTTTGAGAAGGGGCGAGGAGGAGGGAGAGTCATTTGAGAAAGCTGACATGTGGCTCTTCAATATCGGCATTAATAAGACAGGTGGGAGGGGGGGAGCTTGTTACCTATATTTTTTTTAAAGTGCCGATGTTGTTCTTCATTTTCATGAGTAAACTTTTACATTTTAAAAAGTTCTTGTTTGCTTTTCCTTTTTTCCTAATATTTTTGCAGTCTCAAATGCACCTCTTAAGGCCTCGAATGGCATCAGTTTGCATATAGTTTTCAACATTTCCCGGGGGAGAAAACCTCAGACTACCGTCAACTGTCTGAATTTTTTATCTCCAGTTAAGAGGGCACTCTTCATATTGCTCTATCCCCTAACGTTGAGTTGAAAGGGGCCATACTGTGGAACATTTAACGAACGTTTTATGGGTTTATCAGTGCCCCCCCCCCCCCAGAAAAAAATCCTCAAAAAAATGGTCATAAAATTTATATGAAATATGAAGAATAATTGTATGGAGGGAGGGGGGAAGCGACATTCTTAAGTTTGGCCCCGCCACGGGAAAACTCCAAGATCCCGTATTGTTGTAGTCTGTGCATTTGCGTTTATCGATGAACACTTTTTTTTGTGCCCGAATTCACAATGCAGAACTGTCAGAAACACTAACAAAATACTTGTATTTAAAAAAAAAAGAATTTAATACTATATGCTTTGTTTTCAAAAAAGTAATTCACATCAAATAAGCAAATAATTTAGCAAAGTGAGTGAGATGAAAATTTTCGCGAATGCAATCAAATTCTGCTTGGAATCTCCATACAGAAAGAGCATTTCTACTACAGAAACCTTCGTAGATTAGAGAAACATTTTCTCTCACGAAATTTTCTGTACTTCAAAAATACTTCAAAAAAATCCTCGCTATCACTTACACACCCGGTTAAAATCTCCTATGAATCTAGATTCTAGAGCGTGTATTGGTTTCTACAAACATGCTCTTTCCCCGAAAGAATGCATACTGCTAATTTCATATTTCACTAAATCAAACTTCCCCATCTGTGACCTAATTCTTTCCATGTACTATTCTAAACGTGATTCTAAATGGAAAGTTTCAACTACCGAATTCCATTTCTCAGTTTTCTCTTACTATGGGTAGATCAGAGATTACCTGAAGCAGCAAAAGTTTCCCTATACTCCCCGTATGGGGCGGCCACCCTGAGCCCCACAGAAAATGGGGACCTCTTAAAGCAGTATTTGCAATATCAGTTAGTTAATAACTTAGAGAAATCTAAACTGCTTTACACTAACTTAGTAATTTATTGCGTGTTTATAGCTGTAAAAAATATTCCTCTAACACTCTTTGCTATCGGAATTTTTTATTTGTCAGATGAGCAAATCGTGCCTTCGCTATACTTAGCCTCAGATTGACAAGAAATAATTATTCAATAAGTTTAGAAAATAATGTAAAATTTGTATACTTAATGTAAGACATAGTTATTTTTTTTCCTTGAAGTGGATTGAACCTCTCTTTCAACCTCCACATCCGCATGTTCCCTCTAGTTCATATGACTTTGTTCAAGTTAGAATTTGCAGATAACCACTTCTCGAAACATGAGTTCAGGGACATCCTGTCACGAATAATTTTGTGACGACTTTATAATGTAAGACTTGCAAAGTCTTTTTTTTTGCTAGTGTTATAAATGCTTATAATTATAAACATATTGCACATTTAAAATTATTAATATAAGCATGGATAAATAATAAATATACTTTGTACTAGTTTGAATTTCGTTATTCGAAAATCTAGATTTCATTTTGGTTAAATTCCGGGTTACACTTGAGATTGGTTTGCTCCGGTTCACATGTATATGACGGGTCCTGCTTTTAGTCACAATTTTTTAAGGCAAAAATATAAAACAGTTCATCGATAAGATTTTGCGTTATTTACAACATTTGAGGCATTATATATGTTTTTATTCATAATGTGTTCTCAAATTCTTGTAGAAAATGGATTAACATTTCATAGGCATTTATCAGATTCTCATGATGCTAAAAAGCAATCAGGTTATTGCTTAGGAAATACAAATGGAAAAAATGTCAAACATAAGTTCAGAAACCAAAAAAAATACGGACATAAGTTCCATGACCAAAAGACCGACAATATATTTCGATCCTTATGAGGTTCACTTTCCGGCTTTTTTTCCAGTACGTTTCTAAACATAATTTGAATTTCATGAATGCGTTTTTAATGCTTTTCAGCTTTGAAAGAAACAAAGAAAAGGATTTGACTATTCACATAATGTCGTTTTTTTTCCTTATTACCTAAATGTTATAAAATATTAAAGTAAACGATCAAGGCACTATTTAAAGCTAGAGAAGTTAATTTGCAATTGCCGAATATAAAATAACATTTAAGTTTAGTTAACTTGCTATGAAACATAATGAAGCAAAAAAAGCGTGAAAAGTCTTCTGAGACTTGACGCTGCGACTCTCTCTCTAAATTTCGACGAAAAAAACATATACGAAAGGAATTCAGTGCGTGCAAAGACAGTGCATTCCAATCCCCGTTCCCCATTCCCCCTAGGAAAACGATTAGAACCCTTTATCACGCTTTACTGAATCGGGACTTCAATACAATAGTTCCATTCACTTCCTTTGTAAATTAAAGGGGGGTAAAAGCTTGCATTGTTGGGAAGTAAACATTTGCTTTCCGAATTGCTTACACACATAATGACCATTTTTGGCGAAGAGGTATACACAGTAGACGGGTTAAGGCATGTGAGGCATTTTCCTGCTGCATTAAAAATCGTTGCATAGTTTGGAATGCTGCCGTAGCTTCGTTCACCGTGATTAGATTTTGGGCTTCCAGATCAGCATCTTCTTCTTCTTCGTCTGTTTCAGTTTCCGTTGCACTTTCCTTTTGGGAGTCTCTAATTGTGTCTTCATCTGTCATTACAGCTGAAGTTAAGGCCTCGTCATCAATTTGCACATATTCTTCTAACAAGACTGCCGAGACTATGTCCCCTTTTAGCAGCTTCTTCGAGAACTGAAGTTGTTTCTTCATCCTGCTCTTCTTCAACAGCTTCATCCGATCCTTCTACAAACCCTCCATGGCGAAAGCAATTTCGTATTGTCGAACGTTTTATTCTCCTCCATGCGCTTCTTAAATAAGACAAGGCATCTAATAGATCTATACAAAATTCCCTTTTATTGTCAAAACACTCAATAGCTTTGCGGATCATTTCTCTACGATAGTGCATTTTTAAACATTTGATAATCCCTTGGTCGCAAGGCTGGATTTTCGCTGTAGTGTTGGGCGGTAGAAACACACACTTTATAGCTTTGAGTCCTTTAACTTCTACATGGGCAGCACAGTTGTCTAGAATGAGGCAAATTTTCCTCTTTTCACGATGAAATTTCAAATCTAAATTTGTCAGCCACTTAGTAAAAATGCCACTGTTCATCCAAGCTTTTTTGCTGAACGCATAGTCTACAGGTAAAGCTCGTACTTTCTTGAAGCAACGGGGCTTAGCCGATTTCCCTATGACAAGGAGTGGAATTTTTTCACTGCCGTCCATGTTGCAGGCTACCATAACAGTTATTCTTTCTTTACTGCATTTTCCACCGGAGCACTTTTCCCCTTTCATGGTCAACGTACGGAAAGTATGTGCCTTGAAAAAAAGTCCCGTTTCATCTGCATTAAAAATGTCTCGTGGGGAAAACTCTTCTTTTAGGGCTGGCCATTTTTCAGTGAAAAACGAATTTACTGTTTTCGGATCAACAGCTGCTTCTTCACCGCAGATTTTTTTGCAAACAATCCCATGACGCTCTTTAAATCTAGAGAGCCAACCATTTGAGAAAACGGAATCGCTGACAAGAAGAGCCTCTCCAAAGAACTTTGCTTTTTCTTGCAAAATCCCCCCTGTTAAAATGATGTTTTGATTAATGGCCTCTTTGATCCAGCGTAAAAGGGCCACTTCCACGTCTTCATTTTTTCCGGTTCTCATTTTCTTCCTTGCTGGCTGAAACTGAATCACAGCATAAGCTGCTTCAATCTTATTTTTATTTTTAATGATCGTGGATAAAGTGCTGTTGGCAATTCCATATTTTGCAGCAATCTCTGTCTTCTTCAATAATTTATCTTCAACTTCATTTAAGATCTTTTGCTTCGTTTCTAACGTCAAAGATTGCTGTTTACGATTCATTATTACGAATGCAAAAAAAATCAACTGCACCCCGCACAGGACTAACTCAAAACTAAAATTTCTCTTCAGCGTTTACTCTGCATGTAGAGATGCAAAAACCCGGAAATTTTGAAGTGAGGGAAAAAACCCGGGATTTTTCGGGAAGAAACTGGGAAATTTGGGAACATTGGGAATTTTGAGGGGAAAAAAAAACAAACTTAAGCTTTTTTCAAATAAACAAATTATTTGCACAATATGAAAATCTTTTCAGTATTCAACTACTGTTACAGAGCATATTACAGCCCCTCCTACAGCATCAGAAAACAGGAACCTGTGTTTGTGCTTGTGCACTTAAAAAACAATTGAATTTTAGAAACAATTCTTATCAATAAAATCACTCTCAGGCAAAGATTCTGGCTGTGCTGCAGCAAGAATATATTTTTGTAGTTTATACTCAGGAGTTTTAATGCATTATGCCGTTTTTTTAAAAATATATTGATTAAAGTCTATCCAATTCTGCTAAATTATTTCTTTGATAATTTCTTTTACAAATTAGGTTTTTGACACTTTTTGACAGGGAGGTTTTTGACAAGCCGGTTTTAATCATGGTTAAAACCGATTAAAACCTTTGCATGTCAAAAACCTGCCAACCTTGCTTTTCAGAAAATAAGTTTAACATTCAAAATCTTTTCTCTTCTTTATTCCTTCCCTAGATTTCAAATTACTATCAGAAATAATACATATATACATAACTTATCCGCTTTATTCATAGCATTTTATTGCAACTTTACATTTGGATTGGTAATTTTTAATAAGGAATACTATTTAAAGCACTATATATTTCAATAATTTTTTGTAAAGCTTGGTTTTTTATGTGTTATTTTGTTTTTTATTCATGACTTAATAAAATATCAAGTTTTACAATGTAAATAATAAATATTAACAACTTCCTTTTTTCATTCTAACTGTAAAAGGGCCATTCCATCGTCACGTGTGGGACATTTGTACGCACATTTTGCTTATAAATAGTACCATAACATCTATAATATGTATTAAAAAAAGAAATCTAATGAGATTTCCATAAACTACACATAAATCTCTATTTTTTAGGACTAATACATTTTCAAAAAGTATCAAAACATATTATTTACACTCATTGAATCATGTGTCACGTGTAGGACACAGCTGAAATATTAGATGTTAGTTTTTCAAGTTGAAAGAGAAAATTCAGCTAATTGGAATGAATTATCAAATTGCTGTATTTTTATTCATAAAATGTATGTATCTTTAAATTAGTTTCAATAGTTTTTATTTTTATATAAATGTAATTATTTTTGTAATTAATTTTTTTACTTTGCATGAGACCGTCACGTGTGGAACACTTGTAAGAATTGTATGCTGTCCCACACGTGACAGTATACAATAATTCAACTTATCACTAACTTTTTAGTAGAAAACATAACTTTACTTGACAGAGCCATAAAATACTATACACTTTTAATATTAAAATTAATTTCTGGAGCAATGTGATTAAATGAAACTTTTAAAAGTAACTTTCATAACATTTATTGATGTATCCAAACAAAAAGCTAAGACAACATAAAAGTTACAAAACAAAAACAAAGTTTAAATTTTTTAAATTTACAACGGTTATTTACAATTATTGGTGGAGACATTTTCTTCAAAATATCATGCATTTCATATGTGATGCAACCGCATGGAACTGGACATGAGTACATCCCTGATGTCCCTTCTGCTTTATGCATTACAGATATTTTGATTTTGTAAGGACTTTCCATGTGTAATTTTACTCCTAGGAATGCTTTGGAGTCGAAAATAACCACCACCCAGTCGCCTTTGCACAGATTTAAAATTTTAACTTTCTCCTTTTCTTCATCACTGATCACTCTTTTGGTGTCATTAGAAGTAATTTTGCACATAACTTTCTTCTTTCCATTGTATGATGTGGTATTGCTGAATCCCTGGAACATTTGATACAATATGCCATGGTTTGTATGTTTCAACTTCTTTTTTTATCTTTTCTTCAGGGTGCTCTGGCCACTTGTAGTATTAGAGCTTTTGCTTCTCTTTTTCGGCTTTAGTCAAATAGCCTTTCCTCCTTTTTTTCAGTCCATTTATCCTTTTACTTTCTTCCTTCTGGAAATTTCGACCTTTTTTTTCCTCTCATCATTTTCATTCTTTCAGCGCATGATGTAGATCCTTCCATTTCTGTTCAAAAAAAAAAAAATAAAAAATATTAATGTTAAAAAGTTAGAATATTAGGAAAAGTTATTGTCAAAAAGTCATAAAATTGAAATATAATTCAGCTCTAATTCTAAATAAACTTTCTAAAATAAATCTCATGTAATGTTTAAGCTATGTTGTTACAATCTTATATAAAATATAGAAAAAATCAAAAATATTACCCTTCCAAACAACTCATCGATAACAAATGTAGTTGCTTTATTGTTAATATTTTAAACTAGCTTATTAGTCATATTTGTTTTCATATATGATTTGAGTAATCCGTTCTGAAACATAAATGATCACTGAACGATAGGGCATTCTGTAATGAAAATGTAAAATTTTAGAAATGTATGCTCTATTAAGTACATAATTTAGCAAAAGCTATCATAAATGTGAAAAAATGCATAATTTCTTTAGAGTAACGCAATTTAAAAACTAAAACCCATTAAAGAATTCAATCTATGTTGAAATAAAATTCTTATCAACATTTAGAAATTGGAATTGTGTTTCTTATATGTAATGCGTCACGTGCGGGACAGTTTTGTGTTTGGATTTTTTTCATAAGTAAAAATAATTTTAAAAGCTAGAACTAGCATAGGATTTGTGTACTACATTAATCTGCTTTAGAAATGTCATTTAAACAAAATAAATGTGTTTTATTTTTAACCTAACTGAAAATATTCATCTTTTTCGTCACGTGCGGGACACGAAAAATAAGCTTTTTGTGTGTGATAGTATAGCTATTGAGATATCGCTTAGGTCTTAAAAGTTTAATAAAATAAAGTAATTAAACTTTAGACTTACCTATAAAGTTGAATTCAAGAGATTTTGTTGATTTCTTTTATCCAAAGCAATCATGCGAAATTGGTTCGAAAACTCAATGAACTTGCTTGCACAAGGCAACCATCTTTAGAGTACTGTGTTGCCAATCCAGAAATAATAAACTTTGATTTATTACTCAAAACATAAAATTTGACATTTTATCTTTTAATACATACCAAAATTATCCACATAAAAATGATTTTCAAATTGACTACCCATTTACCTGTTTTCATGGAATGGCCCAAAATATTGTTATAGCGAATACCAACACAACGAAATAAATATATTGTCTATTTTAAAATGCTTTAACAATAATGTTCGGTAAAGTATTTCTATTATTACGAAAATTTCATAAAAAATTATGTAGTATTGATGTATTAAAATTATTATTTCAAGGAAAAAAATCGAATGTTCCCAGTTTTTGGGAACTCTGAAATTACCCGATTTTGCTTTAAATTTCCGGTGAAAAACAGGGTTTTCTTTTTCTTCCGGGAATAAACCAAGCGTTTTGAAAGCCTTACAACGCTACCTGTGCCAGAATAAGCCCAGAAAATTGAACAGTCTTACACTTCTACGCAACAGAAAGATCTGTACTAAGAGGTAATAATTGAATAATAATTTAACTAAAAATAACATATTTTATTAATCTACACAACAATCACCAACAAAATACGGTCAACTATATTTTTCTGAGTAACGATCGTACTACTTATACTTTCAAGCTATTCTACGTACAATGTAGTGAAAGTTAGTATGTAAGAGATACAAGATCTGTTTTGTTATTAAATTTCAAATTTCATTTCTTTTTTAAATCTTGCTTTACAAAATACCTCCTGCGTAATTCATTATCTTTATTAACCATTCGAGTCGAAACCTAAAGATAGAAAAGTATCCTCTTTGAAAATGTTAATTTTACAATTAAAAAAACACAGTTCATAATTTGTTAAACGCTATTCAGTTACATGCGAGCAGCCATGTTGTTTATATCACGTGATTTCCGTCTTCCGCCTTGGCTGCTAAGTACTGGCGAAAAAAATTTGGTGTTTAAGGGATCGAGCCAAAGGCTCTGCACGCACCGCAATACGGAAAATCGCAGTTTCAAGTGGTCAGGGGTTTTTATACCCTCCGGCTTGCTTAAGAAAATGGATAGCTTTCTACGACGTCCGTAGCAAATCAGGCGTGAAGGTGACAGAGGTCAAGCTCACCCCCTTCTTGCTACTGGCGCGAAGAAGGGAAAACATAACTCAGGGAACAAGAAAGTAGCCAAAGAAAAAGAAGTGTGTGCCATGAACAATCTTAGCCAAATAAAATATATTAAAATTTACACAATTAAAATTCATTATACAATAATTAAATTCCAATACCTAACAGGTACAAATGTTTGGCTGCTTAATGCAGCTTCCTTAATTCTGCATTATTCCCCTATATTTTTCTCCTGTTTTATATGCATCTGTTCCACACAGTGTAAGCAAGAGCTATGGAGAAAAATGATTGACATCATTATCACAACACTAAACGCTTCCAGCACCAGGAAAGGCGGGAATGAAGTTCGTCACCGAACATGTTCTGGAAAGTGGTGAGAAAAATGAACGTTTCATAGCTAAAGTTAAAACTTAGAGTAATAAAACCAGTTCACCTTTCATTCCTGTTGTTGCCACTGGGCATCATCAAATTGTTTAATTTCCTCCTACCCTCGGGTTCTAAAGCAGCCTCTGGTACCAAAGAAACATCATTAAATTTAATATAATCATAACAATCGTTATTTATTTTTATTTCATTGTTTTCTAAAGCATCATTCGATACCAAATGAGCATCATTAAACATACAATTTTGGAATGGCTTGAGACAGAAAGGGTTAACTACAGGGTGGGCCATCTAAGGTTTGGAATTTCAACTTAACTTATTTTGACTTTGAAAGGTTGTAATGATGGTTATAAGTTGACAGAAATTTAGTTTAGTTTTTGACATTTACGAAATGGGACGGTTTACGCTTGAACAAAGTTGGGAAATATTGAAAAAGTACTTCCAAAGTGGTGAGTCTTCTACCCAAACGGTAAGAAATTTACGATGAAGATCACTTCCATCTCGGAGGCTATGTCAATAAGCAAAATTTTCGCATTTGGGGTTCAGATAATCCACACTTGACTATTGAGCAACCTATGCATCCACAACGAGTAACTGTTTGGTGTAGTTTTTGGTCCGGTGGCATCATTGAGCCCTTTTTCTTTGAAAATGAGCAAGGAGCCGCTTGTTACCGTCCAATAGCGAACGTTACTCTGCCATGCCAAACGAATTTTTGTTTCCAAAAATTGAAGAGGATGACATGAGTGACATTTGGTTTCAACAGGACGGGGTCACTTGCCACACAGTCAACGTAACGATCGATCTTTTGCACTGTTTTTCGGAATCGCATAATCTGCCGAAATGCTGACGTGACTTGGCAGCCTCGGAGCTGTAATTTGACCCCTTTGGTTTTTTTTTTTTTTTTTTGGGAACCCTTAAGGATAAATGTTACGCTAGTCACCCAGAGACGATTGATGCCTTGAAACACTAAATCAATATTGCCTTTGGGCGATTAGAGCCCAAACAATCGAAAATGTACTAAAACATTGGGGTGATCGGATGGGGTATTGTCAAGCCAGCCGTGGCAGTCATTTGAATGGTGTTGTGTTTCATTCATAAATGAAAATGTTCAATCTTTCTAATAAAGTTATAATTTTGAAAAAATATTATTTAGTTATTTTATAGCCGATTCAAATTCCAAAAGTTAAATGGCACACCCTGTAGTTGCGGAAGTAAAAGAAAATCACATTTGAACCGTAAATAAGAAATCATTTTAAAACCTAGTTTTCATCTTTAACTTTTTTAGCAAGACTTCATTACATTTTATGGAAAAATTGCATAATATTTTTATTTCCGTTGAAGCTTAGAAAATGTTAATTCAGTTTTTAATTCCATGAATTACTGGTAAAGTAAAAATTACTTCACAAGAAATCTGATTAATGAACATTTTTAATTCTGCTTGCAAAAACAAGTTATAGTGTTCGTTACTGATGCTCAATCAAATTAAGTTTAAAACTAATAGCTTAAAAAGTTATTTTTCTTTATTCATTACAAACGTAAGCAACAAAGTTTACCCTGTGTACACGTAAAAAAAGGTAATTGTGAAACATGTGTCTGCATTTTGCATTGTGATTTTTTGCTTTATCACGCTGCTTTTTTGCTTTTATTACAAAGTCTCTATTAACGCTACAGTGATTTTTAAATAAATAGGATTTTTATAACCTATCAAGCCTAAAGCCAGGCTGACGTTACAACTTTTCGTGAAAATATTTGCAACATGAAGCAGCATTCAGCAACATATAGAAAATTTTGAAGAATACGTGTTACATTCAGTTCTATATGCTTGTAATTCTTTCTTTGAAATCAAAACACATTTACTATTGTAGATTTTTGTTAGTTAGACAAATCGTAAAATTTCCAGCAAGTAATATAATGATCAATACTATTATAAACAGCGTGAACACATGCTCAAAATATATTTTAATGTAGCGTCTAACTTTTATTAACAAGACGAAGTACGAAACTATTTAGCACAGTTGAACAAAAAGCAAATCGCTTGTACTAATCTAAATTGATTTGACAGAAACGAATCGAAGTTTCTGTAGTTTCCAATCAATTAGTAAACTTTTACTCCGTAAACTCCCCCGTAAAAGTGACTATCACATTAAATAACAATCTCATCAAACTGAAGATTTGTTGAACCAAGGAAAACATGTTAGCTTTAGTTAGCATTGAACGAACTTTAGCTTTTAAATAGCTAGTCAAGCAAAGATCAAGTCGCAAATCTTTTAAAGCAAAAAAGGAGGTAATTGTAAACAGAGTAAAGCTTATCTTTTGCTTTTTTTTTGCCTAAACAATGATCGTCTTAACGTGACACAATTTGATTAAATAGACTTAAATTTATTTTAGCTCACTTTCTACATTGTTGCTAAATATAGTTATGTACGTTGCTTAACGTAAAAGTTGCTAAAAAGGGATAGATCAGGATCAGATATTCGAGAACATTTAAAATTCTGTAAGAAAATCCAGTAACGCTACAGTGATTTTTAAATAAATAGGACTCTTAAAATCTATGAAGTCTAAAGCCAGGCAGATATTACAACTTTTCATGAAAATATTTGCATCATTAAGCGGCATTCAGCAATATATAGAAATTTTTAAAGACGACATGTTGCATTCAGTTCTGTATGCCTGTAATTCTTTCTTTGATACCAGAATGTATTTACTATTAATGATTTTTGTTAGTTACCTTAATATTAAAAAAACTCTTTAAGCAGCTCAAAACGTGCGCTATTAAATTAAATGCACTGAATCATATTTAAGTTCTTGCTTACCGCTCAATGATTTGGTGAAACGAAACAAAAGTATTTTCACTTTTTGACAAATAATAAAAATCTGTAAAAGGAAATCACATAAGACGATTTTAAAGGAGATATTACGTATATACTAGAGTCATACATATAAAATGTCCATCATTATTCAGGATACCTTCACATAAACAAAAAGTCATTTATGGTCTATTTTATTCTAAAATGAAATCGATCACAATAACAAAATATAAAACGCTTTATTTTTAAGTACAATAAGGGAAGCTTTATTTTATTCTATCTTTTTTAATGCCAACTGCAATTTCCTGCAACATTTTAGTCCCTTACTGGTACTTATATTCATGTTTTCCTTCACTTAGTCATGACTGTAAGTTACTCAAGGAGCTATACTCGTATTGTGTAGAAGAGTGGTATCTGCAATAACGATTTACATTAGATTGTGCAGTCCGCGGGTTCACACCTTTCCCCCCAAGAGTAGCCCCCAAAGCCCTTGGGGGGGGGGGGGAGGATATCCAGCTTCTGCTCTAAAGCGAAATAGTAATGTGAGGGGGAAGTATTTTTATTTCCCTTTTATTTTCCGTTTGAATCTTATTTATGGTGGAAATATGTGATGCATAGATCTACATAAACCGTTGAGCACAGGACGTCGAGTGACAATTTCTCAAGTAAGGCAATTTGCATGTCTTAAAAATGATTTTAATTGTTCTTTCAAGCTCGTTCCAAGTTTACTATGAATGAGTTATTCCAAGTTATCTGTAAATGACTTTAATACAAAATGTACATTTAAGGAACTTATCAGTATTCGTCTATGATGATATAAACTCTCTAGTTCTGTTCTGTGCGAAATTTCTTCTCTGGGTATTAAACGGCTTTAGCAGACGATGCGGGAGCATTTAGATAACATTCCAATTAGTAATATAGTTCAGTGAAGCTAGTATGCTTAGGAAAAATATATTAAATAGAAAGGTTCTTTTCCTTTTTCCTTGCAATTCATAGCTAAATGCGAGCAAAATGTTGCTAAAGCAAAACTTTCCTGTATGCTAACGCAAGACAGAAAGATAAAAGGATATATTTATTATAATAGTTGGGAAAAACATAAATTGTTTACTAAAATGATACCTCAACTATAACAAAACTACACGATTTACTCCTGCCTTCTCGTTTCTAAGCAATTCCCAAATTGCAACGAAACAATTTTCACTGAATGAATTCTAGTGGAAAATGTTTTTTGAAATTCTTCAGGGAACAATTTAAAAGATTCTATTCTCATTCCCAACGGAATAATAAATAAATTTTGGCAGATGTAAAAAAATGGTGAGAAAGCAATACACAGTAGGAGTATTGAGATTTTAAAAAGTTTTTAAAAATGCGGCTTAAATTTAATTTCTCAGTATAGTACTGGACAAAAATAAATCTCGCAGAAATTGCATTATATTGTTTTCGCAAATTATTATAAGAATGAGAGATAAAGTCTTTCAATTTTGTACAAAAAATATTTATATATATTTTTTTGAATGAAATAAGTTCGAACTTGCTCTTACGATCAATCTTAAAAGCCGAGCAACTCACAAACCAAATACCATAATAAGAAACTACTGCTCCGTGTTTAAAAATTTACTAAAATTATAAATACATCACATTGTGGAAATTTTCTATACAGAATGCAGTGCGTTCTTGCAGATTATGCATTAATAATTGCTTATGAGCAGTACATTTGAGGTACTGCAAATTATAACCACTCCCCCAGTAACCATATTTTTCTATTATCTGGGTAAATAAAAAAAGAGGCCTTATTTATTCACTTAAATCTTACGTTAAGTACAAAACCTAAAATATATAAATAATGCAGAGAAGCTTAAAAAGCTTGTTACTGAAGATTTCTTCAGTTTAAAAGCAATTTTTATTCACTCAATAATACTATTTTAAGTAGGTGAATAGTGGGCGTTCTACCCCAGCAGGCGGATCGCGGATCAGGGGGCGTGGCTGATCCGCCTCCCAATACCCCCAGGCGTGCCCTCAGGCATTTTTCGAGTAGAGTTGAGTTGTATGCCCTCGGGCATTTTTCGAGTAGAGTTGAGTTGTTTGTCCTCAGGCGTTTTTTACGAGTAGAGTTGAGTTGTTTTTCAAAAATTTATAGTTTTTGAATGGCAACACCTTTTTGTTTCAGTTTACGACTTGATGCAATGTAATGTCGATTGCAGCGCCATCTATGAGAAGAAAATGCAACTATTTTCGAACTTAGAATTTTTTTTTCTACTGTTTTCTCTCAGAATTCAAGCAGGAGCTATTTTATATTACAAAAAAAATTATAATGTATAATGAATTAAATTTATTGTCGCTATTTACATCCTATTATGTATTTATTTCTTTTTTCGACTTATAAAGATTTTCTTTTTCAACCTTTTTAATGTTTCCACTTAGCATCCGCACAGGAACTATTTTATAAGTTAATTATTTTTATACTGTGATTAGAAAATTCTCGACATTTTTACTTAGAAAAGACTAAGATTTTTTTACTATTTATTTATTTATTTATATATTTTTTTAGACTTAGAAAACTTATCAGTTGCAACTGATTTTTTTTTTCTAAGTATGTAAAACATAGTACAGTAAAATTTTTCTGATAGGTTTTGCAAACTTTTTCGTAAATCTTAGTTTTAACTGCATAACGCATTTCATTCTAAAGTTATTTTCTACTTTATGTTATTATCACACTTGCAGTCTCCTTCAAAGAATATTTTATAAAACTCTATTACTTCACACATTAACGCAAAAAAAACTCAGATTGAACGCGAAAACTTAGAATAATAATGTAAAAATACTAAGTACAAAGCATATTCATCCAGTAAAACTCAGTACAGAAATGTAAAACTGCTAAATACAAAAGGTTTAAACAGCATGAAAATATAAAAGTACTAGATACAAAATGTCACAACAGCATGAAAATATAAAAATACCAAGTATTAAATGTTAAAACAGAACGAAACGAGTGTTAGTACAACTAGTGCTTGTTCCAAACTTAGTTTCATCCAGCCAAATTTAGTACGAAAAGCAAAAGTACTATGCCCAAAATGTTAAAACTTTGATTCATTCCGTAAAACAGTAGCGAATGTAAGACATTACTAAATAAAAACGTTTGAACTTGCAAAACAAAATGATTTTCTACTTGCAACATTTTAGAACTTCGCATGAAAATGTAACGTTTGAAACTTTGAATTAAAATTTCAACACTGAATCATAAAAAAATCCGAAACAATTTAAACTGTGGAATAAAGATTTGAGACTTAAAAAGTAAATGTAAAAACACTAAAATAGATTTGAGAATCATAAAAGTGAAATAGAATATTAACTTCACTAGAAACATAAAACTTGAAAAATTTAAATCACAAAACTCAAAACTATTGCAAAGTGCTTTATGAGAAACGTAAAAGTGCTGAGAGCAAAATGCTAAAACTGAGGAAACTTAGAAATACGTGGAACAAATCATTAAAAACTATAAACTTTAAAAACTTAAACTCATTCAGAAAAGAACGGAAATGCAAAATTACAAAACAAAAGTTTTACGCTCTTGCAAAATATTAAAACTTAACGCAAAAAAAAAAATGTAAGAAAGTACAAAACACTAAAAGTTAAGAATAGTATGAAAAAACTGTTACTTAGATTTATCTAAAACATGACTCGGAAAGAGCAAAAGTAATATACGCAAATTGAAAAAAAACCTATGTTCACCTACGAAAATATAAAAATAGCAAGTACAAGACGTTAAAACAGAACGAAAATGTAAAAGTATGAAACGTAAAATTACAGAACCTAAATTCATCTGGTAAAAGTTCGGTAAAAAATGTAAACGCACTAAGAGTGAAAACTACAAAACAGCATGAAAGCTAGAAATAAAAAATATACAACATCAGAACTTAAATTCATCCAGAAAAACGTAGAAGAAAAAATGTAAAAGTTCGGAAATTTTCAAAACAAAAGAATGATGCACTTGCAAAATGTTAAAACTCAGTGCAAAAACGTAAAAAGTACTATGTACAAAATGTTAAAATTTAGATTTATCTACTAAAACAGTGAATGAAGATGTAAAATTACTAAGAGTAATATATTAAAACAACACGAAAACGTAAAAGTACTAAGTACAAAACGTAAAAAAAAATTATTTATCTGCTATAACTTAGACTGAAGTCGTAAAATTACGAAGTACAAAGTGTTAAAACATCATAAAAATGTAAAAATATCAAGTATAAAGCAGCAAAACATAGATTTGTCTATAGAAATCTTGATCAAAAAAATGTAAAAGTTCAAACAACAAAATCCTAAAACTCTGAAAAATTGAAAACACGCAGCACAAAAGCAGCAAAACCTGTAAAGTAAAAGTGTTTTGCACTTACAAAATGTTAAAACTTAATGTAAAAATGTAAAAAATTCTTCGTCAAAAATATTAAAACTCTGATTTATCTACTAAAACTTAGAATGAAAATGTAATTGAATCAAATGTACTAAGTGTGAAATAGTAAAGTAACATGAAAATGTAAAAGTACTAAGTATATAGCGTAGTCATCAAGTAAACTTTGTACAAAAATGTCAAACTTAAGTACGAAACTTAAAAGACTTAGATCTGTCTGCAGAAATCTTGATCAAAAAACATAAAAATTCGAACAACAAAATCCTAAAACTCCGAAAAATGTAAAAACACGCAGCACAAAAACAGCAAAACATAGATTTGTCTACTGAAATCTTGATCAAAAATGTAAAAGTTCAAACAAAATCCTAAAACTCTGAAAAATTGAAAACACGCAGTACAAAAACAGCAAAACCTGTAAAATTACTCAGTATAAGGCTGCAAAACTTAAATTTTTGAAAAACTTAGAACGAAGTTGTAAAAGTACGGAACTTTTCAAAGTAAAAGTGTTATGCACTTACAAAATGTTAAAACTTAAAATGAAAATGTAATTGAATCAAATGTACTAAGTATAAAATAGTAAAGTAACATGAAATGTAAAAGTACTAAGTATATAGTGTAGTCATCAAGTGAAACTTTGTACAAAAATGTCAAACTTAAGTACGAAACTTAAAAGACTTAGATCTGTCTGCAGAAATCTTGATCAAAAAACGTAAAAATTCAAACAACAAAATCCTAAAACTCTGAAAAAAGTAAAAACACGCAGTACAAAAACAGCAAAACATAGATTCGTCTACTGAAATCTTGATCAAAAATGTAAAAGTTCTAACAACAAAATCTTAAAACTCTGAAAAATTAAAAACATGCAGTGCAAAACAACAAAAAATATACAAATGGTAAGTATAAAGCTACAATACAACTGCTAAGTATAAAACTTAAATTCATCCAGAAAAACTTAGAACGAAAAATGTAAAATTACGAAACTTTTCAAAACAAAAGTGTGATGCACTTGAAAAACATTAAAACTTAAAGTGAAAATGTAAAAAGTACTACGCACAAAATGCTAAAATTTAGACTTATCTACTAAAACATTGGATGAAGATGTAAAATTACTAAGTAAAATATATTAAAGCAGCAAGAAAATGTTAAAGTCCTAAGTACAAAAACGTAAATAAATTGATTTATCTACTAAAACATAGACTGAAGTTGTAAAATTACTAAGTACAAACTGTTAAAACATCATAAAATTTGAAAATAGCAAGTATAAACCAACAAAACATAGATCTGTCCACTGAAATATTGATCAAAAATATAAAAGTTCTAACAACAAAATCCTAAAACTGATAAATTAAAAACACTCAGTACAAAACAACAAAACATGTAAAAATGGTAAGTATAAAGCTGCAAAACTTAAACTCAATCAGAAAAACTTAGAACGATGATGTAAAAGCGCGAAACTTTTCAAAATAAAAGTGTTATACACTTGCAAAATGTTAAAACGTACTGCAAAAATCTTAAGAATTACTACGTACAAAATGTTAGAACTCGGATTTATCTAATAAAGCAACGCGAAAATGTAAAAGTACTAAGTATATAACGTATTCATCAAGTGAAATTTTGTACGAAAATGTAATCGTTTATGTACGAAACTTAAAAAACTTAGATTTATCTAAAAAAAATCCCAACTAAAGTCGTAAAAAGTATGAAATGTTAAACATCATGAAAATGTAAACTTTCCAAAAATGCAAACATCAAAACAACTTAGATGTATCTAATAAAATTTAGAACGAGTAAAAGTGTCAAACTTAATAAAAGAACAAAGTAAAAAACAAAAAAAAAAAACTAATATTCATCTACTAAAACACAGAAAAACGAAAGGGTAACAGAAAATTTTCAAAATAAACGTGTTATGCACTTGCAAAATGTTAAAACTTAAATTTATCTACTAAAAATCAGAACAAAGATGTAAAAATACTAAGTATAATACATTGTAGCAACACAAAAATTTAAGAGTATTAAATACAAAACGTAAAAAAAGTTAGAGTTATCCAACTAAAACTTAGACTGAAGTTGTAAAATTACCAAGTACGAAATGTTCAAGCATCATAAAAATGACTAAATAAGAAGTATAATGTATCAAAAAAATAGGTTTCTCCATTGAAATCTTAAAAAAAAATGTTAAAGTTCTAAGGACAAAAATGCTAAAGAAGTGAAAAAATGAAGAATACGCAGTGCCACACAACAAAGCATGTACTAACTATAAAACTTCTAATCTTGAATTCATCCAAGGAAAAAAAAAAACTTAGAAAAAAAAATATGTAAATCCAAACGAAAATTTTCAGAAATAAAACTGTTATCCACTTGCAAAGTGTTAAAACTTAATGCAAAAATATAAAAAGTACTGTGTATGAGTGTTAAAACTTAGATTTATCAACGAAAACACGGAATGAAGATGTAAAAATATTAAGTATAATATATTAAAGCAACACTAAAATGTAAAAGCACTATGTACAAAGCATCAAAACTTAGATTCATCTAGTAAAACTTGGTACAAAAATGTAAAAGTACTAAGCATAGAACCTCAAATATACATTTATTTAGTAAAAAACAGAACGAAACTGTTAAAGTACTAAAGCCAACGCATCAAACAAGGATTAATTTATTAAAACAGTATAAAAGCACTACATACAAACTGCAAAAACTCTTAGAACTAAAATTTAAAAATGTAACAAATCATAAAATTTTAAAACTTAACTTCATCCAGAAAAACTCGAACGGAAATGTAAAATTACTGAAGTTTACAAAACAAAAGTGATAGGCATTTGCAAATTGTTAAAAGCAAAAATGTAAAAAGTACTAGATACAAAAATTACGAAACATCAAAACTTGGAGTAGTATAATAACAAAACTGCAACTTCGATTCATCAAAAAGGACTTAACTCTAAAATTGTGAAAGAAATAAGAAAACTGATATTCACCTTTTAAAATGTAAAAATATTAAGTACACGATGTTAAAACAGAACAAAAATGTAAAGGTACGAAATGTAAAACTCCAAAAAGTTAAATTCCTCTAGTAAAATAATGGTTTGAAAAGTAAAAGTACTACGTACATCAACTAAAAACAGCATGAAAATTTAAAAATAGCAAGTACAACACGTTAAAACAGCACGAAAATCTAAAAGTACTAAGTACAAAGCTACAAAGCATCAAAACTTACGTTGATCCAGAAAAACTTGGAACAAAAGATGTAAAAGTACGGACATTTTCAAAATAAAGGTGATATGCATTTGCAAAATGTTAAAACTTAATGTAAAAACGTAAAAAGTACCATATACAAAATATTAACACTTAGATTTATCTACTAAAACCTAGAATGAAGATATAAAAATTCTAAGTGTAATATACTAAAGAAACACAAAATTATAAAAGTGCAAAATACTAGAACTATCTATTAAAACTTCAAAACATAGATTCAGCATCAAAACATATAATCTGTTTACAAAAATCTTAATCAGAAATGTAAGAGTTCGAAGAACAAAGTGCTAAAACTTAAAAAAGTAAAGAAACGCAGTACAAAACAATAAAGAATGAAAGAGTACCAACTATAAAGCTTCAAAACCTAATTTCATCCAGAAAAATTTCGAACAAAAATGTAAAGCTACGGAAATTTTCAAAATAAAAGTTTTATGCACTTGCAAAACTTAAATTCATCTACTAAAAATTCGGTTAAAAAAGTAAAAGTACTACTAAGAACAAAAAACTAAAAACAGCATGAAAATCTAAAAGTACTAAGTACAAAACATCAAAACTTAAATTGATCCAGAAAAACTTAGAATAAAAACGTAATTGTACAGTTATTTTAAAAATAAGAGTATTATGCATTAGCAAAGCGCTGAAACGTAAGGCAAAAATGTGTAGAATGAAGATGTAAAAATACTAAGTATAATATATTAAAGCCACACAAAAATGTAAAAGTATTAAATACAAAAGGTAAAAAATGAAGATTTATCTACTAAAACTTAGACTGATCCCACAAAACTACTGAGTACGAAATGATAAAACACCATGAAAATTTATAAATAACATGTATAAAGTTTCAAAACATAAATTTATCTACTGAAATCTTGATCAAAAATGTTAATGTTCTGAGAACAAAATTATTAAATCTGGGAAAAATTGAAAATACGTAGTACAACACAATAAAGCAGGTAAAAAAAAAAGCTTAAATCAAAACTGCTTTAATCTTAAAGTCACAATTGGACTTATTCTTCGCGAGAACAGAGAAGTGACTGTTAACCGACAATGAAGGGAACCCTAACCGAACACTGGTTCCCCAACTACATATTTTCCCGACTGTAAACACTTTTCTGTCGAGGAAAATTTCTAGTTGGGGAACCAGTGCTTGGTTAGGGCTCTCTTCATTGTCGGTTAACAGCCACTTCTCTGCTCGAGAGAAGAATGAATCCAATTGTGAATTTAAAATTAAAGTAGTTTTCCTTTAAGCGTAAAGTAGTTTTTTTTTACATGTTTTGTTGTGTTGTACTACGTATTTTTAATTTTTCCCAGTTTTAATAATTTTGTTCTCAGAACATTAACATTTTTGATCAAGATTTCAGTAGATAAATTTATGTTTTGAAACTTTATACATGTTATTTATAAATTTTCATGGTGTTTTAACATTTCGTACTCAGTAGTTTTGTGGGATCAGTCTAAGTTTTAGTAGATAAATCTTCATTTTTTACGTTTTGTATTTAATACTTTTACATTTTTGTGTGGCTTTAATATATACTTAGTATTTTTACATCTTCATTCTACACATTTTTGCCTTACGTTTCAGCGCTTTGCTAATGCATAATAGTCTTATTTTTAAAATAACTGTACAATTACGTTTTTATTCTAAGTTTTTCTGGATCAATTTAAGTTTTGATGTTTTGTACTTAGTACTTTTAGATTTTCATGCTGTTTTTAGTTTTTTGTTCTTAGTAGTACTTTTACTTTTTTAACCGAATTTTTAGTAAATGAATTTAAGTTTTGCAAGTGCATAAAACTTTTATTTTGAAAATTTCCGTAGCTTTACATTTTTGTTCGAAATTTTTCTGGATGAAATTAGGTTTTGAAGCTTTATAGTTGGTACTCTTTCATTCTTTAGTGTTTTGTACTGCGTTTCTTTACTTTTTTAAGTTTTAGCGCTTTGTTCTTCGAACTCTTACATTTCTGATTAAGATTTTTGTAAACAGATTATATGTTTTGATGCTGAATCTATGTTTTGAAGTTTTAATAGATAGTTCTAGTATTTTGCACTTTTATAATTTTGTATTTCTTTAGTATATTATACTTAGAATTTTTATATCTTCATTCTAGGTTTTAGTAGATAAATCTAAGTGTTAATATTTTGTATATGGTACTTTTTACGTTTTTACATTAAGTTTTAACATTTTGCAAATGCATATCACCTTTATTTTGAAAATGTCCGTACTTTTACATCTTTTGTTCCAAGCTTTTCTGGATCAACGTAAGTTTTGATGCTTTGTACTTAGTACTTTTAGATTTTCGTGCTGTTTTAACGTGTTGTACTTGCTATTTTTAAATTTTCATGCTGTTTTTAGTTGATGTACGTAGTACTTTTACTTTTCAAACCATTATTTTACTAGAGGAATTTAACTTTTTGGAGTTTTACATTTCGTACCTTTACATTTTTATTCTGTTTTAACATCGTGTACTTAATATTTTTACATTTTAAAAGGTGAATATCAGTTTTCACATTTCTTTCACAATTTTAGAGTTAAGTCCTTTTTGATGAATCGAAGTTGCAGTTTTGTTATTATACTACTCCAAGTTTTGATGTTTCGTACTTTTTGTATCTAGTACTTTTTACATTTTTGCTTTTAACAATTTGCAAATGCCTATCACTTTTGTTTTGTAAACTTCAGTAATTTTACATTTCCGTTCTAAGTTTTTCTGGATGAAGTTAAGTTTTAAAATTTTATGATTTGTTACATTTTTAAATTTTAGTTCTAAGAGTTTTTGCAGTTTGTATGTAGTGCTTTTATACTGTTTTAATAAATTAATCCTTGTTTGATGCGTTGGCTTTAGTACTTTAACAGTTTCGTTCTGTTTTTTACTAAATAAATGTATATTTGAGGTTCTATGCTTAGTACTTTTACATTTTTGTACCAAGTTTTACTAGATGAATCTAAGTTTTGATGCTTTGTACATAGTGCTTTTACATTTTAGTGTTGCTTTAATATATTATACTTAATATTTTTACATCTTCATTCCGTGTTTTCGTTGATAAATCTAAGTTTTAACACTCATACACAGTACTTTTTATATTTTTGCATTAAGTTTTAACACTTTGCAAGTGGATAACAGTTTTATTTCTGAAAATTTTCGTTTGGATTTACATATTTTTTTTTTCTAAGTTTTTTTTTTCCTTGGATGAATTCAAGATTAGAAGTTTTATAGTTAGTACATGCTTTGTTGTGTGGCACTGCGTATTCTTCATTTTTTCACTTCTTTAGCATTTTTGTCCTTAGAACTTTAACATTTTTTTTTAAGATTTCAATGGAGAAACCTATGTTTTTGATACATTATACTTGTTATTTAGTCATTTTTATGATGCTTGAACATTTCGTACTTGGTAATTTTACAACTTCAGTCTAAGTTTTAGTTGGATAACTCTAACTTTTTTTACGTTTTGTATTTAATACTCTTAAATTTTTGTGTTGCTACAATGTATTATACTTAGTATTTTTACATCTTTGTTCTGATTTTTAGTAGATAAATTTAAGTTTTAACATTTTGCAAGTGCATAACACGTTTATTTTGAAAATTTTCTGTTACCCTTTCGTTTTTCTGTGTTTTAGTAGATGAATATTAGTTTTTTTTTTTTTTGTTTTTTACTTTGTTCTTTTATTAAGTTTGACAGTTTTACTCGTTCTAAATTTTATTAGATACATCTAAGTTGTTTTGATGTTTGCATTTTTGGAAAGTTTACATTTTCATGATGTTTAACATTTCATACTTTTTACGACTTTAGTTGGGATTTTTTTTAGATAAATCTAAGTTTTTTAAGTTTCGTACATAAACGATTACATTTTCGTACAAAATTTCACTTGATGAATACGTTATATACTTAGTACTTTTACATTTTCGCGTTGCTTTATTAGATAAATCAGAGTTCTAACATTTTGTACGTAGTAATTCTTAAGATTTTTGCAGTACGTTTTAACATTTTGCAAGTGTATAACACTTTTATTTTGAAAAGTTTCGCGCTTTTACATCATCGTTCTAAGTTTTTCTGATTGAGTTTAAGTTTTGCAGCTTTATACTTACCATTTTTACATGTTTTGTTGTTTTGTACTGAGTGTTTTTAATTTATCAGTTTTAGGATTTTGTTGTTAGAACTTTTACATTTTTGATCAATATTTCAGTGGACAGATCTATGTTTTGTTGGTTTATACTTGCTATTTTCAAATTTTATGATGTTTTAACAGTTTGTACTTAGTAATTTTACAACTTCAGTCTATGTTTTAGTAGATAAATCAATTTATTTACGTTTTTGTACTTAGTACTTTAACATTTTCTTGCTGCTTTAATATATTTTACTTAGTAATTTTACATCTTCATCCAATGTTTTAGTAGATAAGTCTAAATTTTAGCATTTTGTGCGCAGTACTTTTTACATTTTCGCTTTAAGTTTTAATGTTTTTCAAGTGCATCACACTTTTGTTTTGAAAAGTTTCGTACTTTTACATTTTTCGTTCTAAGTTTTTCTGGATGAATTTAAGTTTTATACTTAGCAGTTGTATTGTAGCTTTATACTTACCATTTGTATATTTTTTGTTGTTTTGCACTGCATGTTTTTAATTTTTCAGAGTTTTAAGATTTTGTTGTTAGAACTTTTACATTTTTGATCAAGATTTCAGTAGACAAATCTATGTTTTGCAGTTTTTGTACTGCGTGTTTTTACTTTTTTCAGAGTTTTAGGATTTTGTTGTTTGAATTTTTACGTTTTTTGATCAAGATTTCTGCAGACAGATCTAATTCTTTTAAGTTTCGTACTTAAGTTTGACATTTTTGTACAAAGTTTCACTTGATGACTACACTATATACTTAGTACTTTTACATTTCATGTTACTTTACTATTTTATACTTAGTACATTTGATTCAATTACATTTTCATTTTAAGTTTTAACATTTTGTAAGTGCATAACACTTTTACTTTGAAAAGTTCCGTACTTTTACAACTTCGTTCTAAGTTTTTCAAAAATTTAAGTTTTGCAGCCTTATACTGAGTAATTTTACAGGTTTTGCTGTTTTTGTACTGCGTGTTTTCAATTTTTCAGAGTTTTAGGATTTTGTTTGAACTTTTACATTTTTGATCAAGATTTCAGTAGACAAATCTATGTTTTGCTGTTTTTGTGCTGCGTGTTTTTACATTTTTCGGAGTTTTAGGATTTTGTTGTTCGAATTTTTATGTTTTTTGATCAAGATTTCTGCAGACAGATCTAAGTCTTTTAAGTTTCGTACTTAAGTTTGACATTTTTGTACAAAGTTTACTTGATGACTACGCTATATACTTAGTACTTTTACATTTTCATGTTACTTTACTATTTCACACTTAGTACATTTGATTCAATTACATTTTCATTCTAAGTTTTAGTAGATAAATCAGAGTTTTAATATTTTTGACGAAGAATTTTTTACATTTTTACATTAAGTTTTAACATTTTGTAAGTGCAAAACACTTTTACTTTACAGGTTTTGCTGCTTTTGTGCTGCGTGTTTTCAATTTTTCAGAGTTTTAGGATTTTGTTGTTTGAACTTTTACATTTTTTTGATCAAGATTTCTATAGACAAATCTATGTTTTGCTGCTTTATACTTGATATTTTTACATTTTTATGATGTTTTAACACTTTGTACTTCGTAATTTTACGACTTCAGTCTAAGTTATAGCAGATAAATAATTTTTTTTTACGTTTTGTACTTAGTACTTTTACGTTTTCGTGTTGTTTTAATATATTACTCTTAGTAATTTTACATCTTCATTCACTGTTTTAGTAGATAAATCTAAATTTTAACATTTTGTACATAGTACTTTTTACGTTTTTGCACTGAGTTTTAACATTTTGCAAGTGCATCATTCTTTTGTTTTGAAAATTTCCGAACTTTTACATTTTTTCTTCTACGTTTTTCTGGATGAATTTAAGTTCTGATGTTGTATATTTTTTATTTCTAGCTTTCATGCTGTTTTGTAGTTTTCACTCTTAGTGCGTTTACATTTTTTACCGAACTTTTACCAGATGAATTTAGGTTCTGTAATTTTACGTTTCATACTTTTACATTTTCGTTCTGTTTTAACGTCTTGTACTTGCTATTTTTATATTTTCGTAGGTGAACATAGGTTTTTTTTCAATTTGCGTATATTACTTTTGCTCTTTTCGAGTCATGTTTTAGATAAATCTAAGTAACAGTTTTTTCATACTATTCTTAACTTTTAGTGTTTTGTACTTTCTTACACTTTTTTTTTTGCGTTAAGTTTTAATATTTTGCAAGAGCGTAAAACTTTTGTTTTGTAATTTTGCATTTCCGTTCTTTTCTGAATGAGTTTAAGTTTTTAAAGTTTATAGTTTTTAATGATTTGTTCCACGTATTTCTAAGTTTCCTCAGTTTTAGCATTTTGCTCTCAGCACTTTTACGTTTCTCATAAAGCACTTTGCAATAGTTTTGAGTTTTGTGATTTAAATTTTTCAAGTTTTATGTTTCTAGTGAAGTTAATATTCTATTTCACTTTTATGATTCTCAAATCTATTTTAGTGTTTTTACATTTACTTTTTAAGTCTCAAATCTTTATTCCACAGTTTAAATTGTTTCGGATTATTTTATGATTCAGTGTTGAAATTTTAATTCAAAGTTTCAAACGTTACATTTTCATGCGAAGTTCTAAAATGTTGCAAGTAGAAAATCATTTTGTTTTGCAAGTTCAAACGTTTTTATTTAGTAATGTCTTACATTCGCTACTGTTTTACGGAATGAATCAAAGTTTTAACATTTTGGGCATAGTACTTTTGCTTTTCGTACTAAATTTGGCTGGATGAAACTAAGTTTGGAACAAGCACTAGTTGTACTAACACTCGTTTCGTTCTGTTTTAACATTTAATACTTGGTATTTTTATATTTTCATGCTGTTGTGACATTTTGTATCTAGTACTTTTATATTTTCATGCTGTTTAAACCTTTTGTATTTAGCAGTTTTACATTTCTGTACTGAGTTTTACTGGATGAATATGCTTTGTACTTAGTATTTTTACATTATTATTCTAAGTTTTCGCGTTCAATCTGAGTTTTTTTTGCGTTAATGTGTGAAGTAATAGAGTTTTATAAAATATTCTTTGAAGGAGACTGCAAGTGTGATAATAACATAAAGTAGAAAATAACTTTAGAATGAAATGCGTTATGCAGTTAAAACTAAGATTTACGAAAAAGTTTGCAAAACCTATCAGAAAAATTTTACTGTACTATGTTTTACATACTTAGAAAAAAAAAATCAGTTGCAACTGATAAGTTTTCTAAGTCTAAAAAAATATATAAATAAATAAATAAATAGTAAAAAAAATCTAAGTCTTTTCTAAGTAAAAATGTCGAGAATTTTCTAATCACAGTATAAAAATAATTAACTTATAAAATAGTTCCTGTGCGGATGCTAAGTGGAAACATTAAAAAGGTTGAAAAAGAAAATCTTTATAAGTCGAAAAAAGAAATAAATACATAATAGGATGTAAATAGCGACAATAAATTTAATTCATTATACATTATAATTTTTTTTGTAATATAAAATAGCTCCTGCTTGAATTCTGAGAGAAAACAGTAGAAAAAGAAAATCTAAGTTCGAAAATAGTTGCATTTTCTTCTCATAGATGGCGCTGCAATCGACATTACATTGCATCAAGTCGTAAACTGAAACAAAAAGGTGTTGCCATTCAAAAACTATAAATTTTTGAAAAACAACTCAACTCTACTCGTAAAAAACGCCTGAGGACAAACAACTCAACTCTACTCGAAAAATGCCCGAGGGCATACAACTCAACTCTACTCGAAAAATGCCTGAGGGCACGCCTGGGGGTATTGGGAGGCGGATCAGCCACGCCCCCTGATCCGCGATCCGCTGCTGGGGTAGAACGCCCACTATTCCCCTACTATTTTATCTACTGATTCATAACATTAAAAAATATCCCAAAAGTACTATTTCAGTTTGTTTCCGCTTTACTTATATACTATTTTAGCACATGCAATTCAGATGCAAATACAGGATGACACAGAAAAAACGGGAACTTTGGAAAACCCCAACCAACACAGAAGTCCAAGGAGAAATTTGTATTAACAGCTATTCAACGACTGAAACTTGCAATTTAAGGTACAGTAAAATAAATTGTCTCGTGAAAATAACGTTCTGTAGACGGCGTCTTTCTGTAGGTATGCAGTATTGCACTTTGCTTACGAGTTATTGCTGAGGTTACCCATTGATCAATATTCTGCAGATTACAAGTACTTTTTAGTCGCCGTGTAGGTTTCTTTTTTACAACCCATTCAGTTTCTTCGAAGTTAATTCACGTATTCAAGTCATGTTTCAACTTAACCCTACCAGGGCCGCTCTGAGTTGAAAGAGAACCAAATTTATCACTACACACCGTCCAAGATATTGCTTTTATGAAACAAATGGCAGTCGTTGACAATTTAGATTACTGTGTGTTAAATGGCATGTCGTAGTGGTTTAATTGCTGTAAATATTAAATTGCTGCCAATTTTTCTGCTACAGTTTTTTTGGTGTGTTTTCAAAAAGTTCCCCGTTTTTTTGTATCGCCTTGTATATTCTAAGCTGTTATGCGCTCTCAGCTTTGGAAAAACTCCAAATAAAAATTCTGAGGTTAGAAGTCCTCTGGGTAAAAATGATACCGTGTTAACCACCCTGCAGTTGAGGACGAGATATCTCGTCCAAGATGGAGGTCACTCATATGGTTGAGGACGAGATATCTCGTCCGAGGTAGAATGGTCCCATTTGGTAGAAGACGAGCGCCTGAATTTCCCCGAATGCTTTCCTGCAATGCCCTGACTTCTTCCCCCAGAAGTATTGTTTGGTGGTGTTGTTGCTTTAAAAGGTTGCGGTGGACGTGAGTGATTTTGATCGACAGTTAAAAGAAGGCGCAGATTGGTGTCGGCGTGTTTGTTGCTCTTAGAACTGCTTTCAAACCGGAGCTGTAAATCCTTTGAAATCTAAAAGGGAAGCTACTTTCAATGCATTTTTTGTGGGGTTTTCTCTTAACAGCATGCTAAACAACATATATGCATAGGATATGCATCTTAAAAAGTTTTTATTTTTTAATTAAAGAGAACATTTTAAGTACAAAAATAATTATGTACACTTTACTTTTACAACAATTTTCAAGGCAACGTAATAAATATTATTTGATTTTTAAAAGTTAGCAAAATTTCTTACTTTTGTAGAAAATATTACTATAAAATACTTATTGTACATAAAATACTTATTTTTGAACTGCATTATGTTCATTTTGTAGCTTGTGACACAAATTTGTTATTTTTTCTTGTTATCAAGTAGATTTGGTTTCACCAAAAAAATATTACAAGTTGAGAAAATAACCTCCGCTACTAGATAAATATTGCACGTTCGGAAAATAAACTACGATATCAAGTATAGATTATTAGTTTTATGGGGGATGGAATCACTTGCGTAAAAAAAAGCTAGGGTATGAGTTCCTATCCCCTAGTGGTGGTTGTTCTGCGTAGTTGGTTTGTATGTATGTATATATGCACATACAGGGGCGCCCCGATGGATATGAGTGAAATTGACAACTTACCCCTAGAAGGCATGCGATATCCGGTATCCGACGATTTTTTTTTAAATATTCAAAATCAGAGCTGGTGTATGTAAATTAAAAATTATTCCGTGTTTGGAAGTTTTGAGATGTTTAAAAATGTGCACAGAATTACAGGTTTCAAACATTAGAGTCAGCTTTCAAGTACGGCTACGTTAGAAAAGGGATACCGGATACTCGACATCCGGCAAAATCAATATGCATTGCATCCATAATCCTATCCTTGCTTCCCCCCTTAAAGCAAAATACTCGGTGATCTACTATATGTATACTGCTTGAAACCCCCTTTACCCCCCCCCCCTGCCCAGAAAAATAACTTTGCTGTTTTGTATAAAGATGCGGTTTGTATTATTTTCAGTAGAGCAAAAAAAAAAAAAATTAAGAAATTTTATTTTATTTATTTGGCGTAACTTACAGGAAACGACATTTATTTTCACTTATATAATACGCTGAAGTAAATGTAATTTTTTTTTTTTTTTTTTTTTTTTTTTTTTTTTTTTTTTTTTTTTTTTTTTTTTTTTTTTTTTTTTTTTTTTTTTTTTTTTTTTTTTTTTTTTTTTTTTTTTTTTTTTTTTTTTTTTTTTTTTTTTTTTTTTTTTTTTTTTTTTTTTTTTTTTTTTTTTTTTTTTTTTTTTTTTTTTTTTTTTTTTTTTTTTTTTTTTTTTTTTTTTTTTTTTTTTTTTTTTTTTTTTTTTTTTTTTTTTTTTTTTTTTTTTTTTTTTTTTTTTTTTTTTTTTTTTTTTTTTTTTTTTTTTTTTTTTTTTTTTTTTTTTTTTTTTTTTTTTTTTTTTTTTTTTTTTTTTTTTTTTTTTTTTTTTTTTTTTTTTTTTTTTTTTTTTTTTTTTTTTTTTTTTTTTTTTTTTTTTTTTTTTTTTTTTTTTTTTTTTTTTTTTTTTTTTTTTTTTTTTTTTTTTTCTTTGGAAAACCCCAACCAACACAGAAGTCCAAGGAGAAATTTGTATTAACAGCTATTCAACGACTGAAACTTGCAATTTAAGGTACAGTAAAATAAATTGTCTCGTGAAAATAACGTTCTGTAGACGGCGTCTTTCTGTAGGTATGCAGTATTGCACTTTGCTTACGAGTTATTGCTGAGGTTACCCATTGATCAATATTCTGCAGATTACAAGTACTTTTTAGTCGCCGTGTAGGTTTCTTTTTTACAACCCATTCAGTTTCTTCGAAGTTAATTCACGTATTCAAGTCATGTTTCAACTTAACCCTACCAGGGCCGCTCTGAGTTGAAAGAGAACCAAATTTATCACTACACACCGTCCAAGATATTGCTTTTATGAAACAAATGGCAGTCGTTGACAATTTAGATTACTGTGTGTTAAATGGCATGTCGTAGTGGTTTAATTGCTGTAAATATTAAATTGCTGCCAATTTTTCTGCTACAGTTTTTTTGGTGTGTTTTCAAAAAGTTCCCCGTTTTTTTGTATCGCCTTGTATATTCTAAGCTGTTATGCGCTCTCAGCTTTGGAAAAACTCCAAATAAAAATTCTGAGGTTAGAAGTCCTCTGGGTAAAAATGATACCGTGTTAACCACCCTGCAGTTGAGGACGAGATATCTCGTCCAAGATGGAGGTCACTCATATGGTTGAGGACGAGATATCTCGTCCGAGGTAGAATGGTCCCATTTGGTAGAAGACGAGCGCCTGAATTTCCCCGAATGCTTTCCTGCAATGCCCTGACTTCTTCCCCCAGAAGTATTGTTTGGTGGTGTTGTTGCTTTAAAAGGTTGCGGTGGACGTGAGTGATTTTGATCGACAGTTAAAAGAAGGCGCAGATTGGTGTCGGCGTGTTTGTTGCTCTTAGAACTGCTTTCAAACCGGAGCTGTAAATCCTTTGAAATCTAAAAGGGAAGCTACTTTCAATGCATTTTTTGTGGGGTTTTCTCTTAACAGCATGCTAAACAACATATATGCATAGGATATGCATCTTAAAAAGTTTTTATTTTTTAATTAAAGAGAACATTTTAAGTACAAAAATAATTATGTACACTTTACTTTTACAACAATTTTCAAGGCAACGTAATAAATATTATTTGATTTTTAAAAGTTAGCAAAATTTCTTACTTTTGTAGAAAATATTACTATAAAATACTTATTGTACATAAAATACTTATTTTTGAACTGCATTATGTTCATTTTGTAGCTTGTGACACAAATTTGTTATTTTTTCTTGTTATCAAGTAGATTTGGTTTCACCAAAAAAATATTACAAGTTGAGAAAATAACCTCCGCTACTAGATAAATATTGCACGTTCGGAAAATAAACTACGATATCAAGTATAGATTATTAGTTTTATGGGGGATGGAATCACTTGCGTAAAAAAAAGCTAGGGTATGAGTTCCTATCCCCTAGTGGTGGTTGTTCTGCGTAGTTGGTTTGTATGTATGTATATATGCACATACAGGGGCGCCCCGATGGATATGAGTGAAATTGACAACTTACCCCTAGAAGGCATGCGATATCCGGTATCCGACGATTTTTTTTTAAATATTCAAAATCAGAGCTGGTGTATGTAAATTAAAAATTATTCCGTGTTTGGAAGTTTTGAGATGTTTAAAAATGTGCACAGAATTACAGGTTTCAAACATTAGAGTCAGCTTTCAAGTACGGCTACGTTAGAAAAGGGATACCGGATACTCGACATCCGGCAAAATCAATATGCATTGCATCCATAATCCTATCCTTGCTTCCCCCCTTAAAGCAAAATACTCGGTGATCTACTATATGTATACTGCTTGAAACCCCCTTTACCCCCCCCCCCCTGCCCAGAAAAATAACTTTGCTGTTTTGTATAAAGATGCGGTTTGTATTATTTTCAGTAGAGCAAAAAAAAAAAAAATTAAGAAATTTTATTTTATTTATTTGGCGTAACTTACAGGAAACGACATTTATTTTCACTTATATAATACGCTGAAGTAAATGTAATTCAACTATGTATAGATGGATTTTCCAAGAACTCTTAGTCTCATTCTGGATGTAACGTCCCCCTCTAAAGGGTTTCATCCGGAGAGGATCCCCAAGTGACCTTACTGTCTCTCTCTTTCTCTCTCTCTATACATATATATATAATACATATATATCGGGGGCATTCCTAGCACGGGTGCCACCTTTTCCACCTCCTTCCCCCGAAAATTACTAATAAGGATTTTTGGCAGTTTTCAAAAGTTACACTCTCAGAAACGCATGCTCAAATCTCATGAAACTTCGGTTGTATTTGACGAAATGGCTTCGTGAAAAATGCTCCGAGTAAACCTTTCGTCAAATTACCCAAATTTGTGTAGTAATTTTTTTAAGTCACGTGATCGCGCAAGGAAATAATCGTTACAAATGACGAAATTTTTTTCACGATTGAAGAATCGTCTAAAAATGAGGATTCTATTTTTGAGAGTGTACGAAGCTCAAAATAATATATTGAGAACAATTAACTACATGGGGCGGGGGAGTCCCCACCTCGTTACTTCGAAATTTTAAATTTCATCAAAAATCAGCGACATCGAAAATCTAACAACCTAGTGTATATGTATGCCACTTAATGCAGAAATAATTTTCATTAGTTTTTCGTCAACAGAAATAATCTATTTACAGACAAAAGTACTCTTTATTTTTCCGAAAATATTCAAATTGAGCGAGTGAACTCAGAGGTAAGCCTTTTGGGCTAAAGTAATTCATAATGGCAATAACAGAAAGAGAAATTAACAATGAAAATGGTTTGAAATATGAGGTTTGTTAATTATATCTCCGTTATATTTCAACCAATTTACACAAATTATATACCTAAACCTTCCTCATGAGTCACTCTATATATTGGTGCAAACAGCTCTAAAATCACTTCAGTGGGCAAATAGTCTTTATGCTATTTAGGAACGTACAGTCGTATTATATATATATAAAGATATGTATATATATATATATATATGTCTGTGTGTGTCAGTGGTGGATCCAGAGATTCAATTTGGGAGGGACGATTCCAGGCCCGTCAGTTTGGAGGGTTAGGAAGGGCAGTGGCACTCCTTTGGATTAAGAATTAAAATGTCTATGCATAAATATTTTGATGTTTTCTAAAAATGTATTATGATTTGAGTTAATTATACCCTTTGCCCCCTCCCCTCGGAAAAAATGCGAAATAATGGGCCTGGGCGATAAATATTTTCCCTTTTGTTTTAATATTGCTTTTTCATTCCGCCATGGAATGGAAAACAAATATTATGACATTCTATTTCCATGAAGTATCGGAGGAAATTATTGATAAAATCAGCAATTCTGATTCAAAATATAAAACTTTAAAAAAACAATAATGAAAGTACTCATATGACATGAGAAACAGACTAAAGAAAAGAAATTCGAAGTTTAAAACTCAATCATTACAAATGAGGGACCCAGAGGGCAGGGGTCTGCGACTCTGCGAGCAAAAATTTATAAATCTAGCCTTCCAGCTGACCAGTATTTCAACCACTCTACTTTTAAAATTTCCATTCCAAATTTGAGTTCGTGGGTAGATGTTAAGTAAAGATTTAGTTTTCTTTGTTATTTGTACACTTTTTATTTTTCATTAGTTTTTTCATTCTTATTCGTTTGTGCAGATCATATTGCTCCTCTCTTGTTGATTTCATTTGTTAGAGGAGGCGATCCCCCCCCCCCCCTGTGGATCCGCCAGTGGTGTGTGTGTATGTGTGTACGCTCCCGCGAGCTTGAATCCTTTTTACGCCAGGCTGATAAAAAAGCTGCTTTCAACAGCATAACAGAAGTGATTGCACCCATTAGTCACTCTAAAAGAATTTTTGGATTTGCCATTTTTCATTCATTCAACCCAGGTGGGCGTTACTTTACTTGTCCCCTCAGATAAACAAAGCAGAAAGAGGAATAGGGTCTACTAGAATGTCTTCCTGACTATTCATAGGTATGACTGGACACGTGTAAACTGTAAAGAGCGTGTGGGAAATCAGCTCACAATTCTAGTATTTATTCCTGGATAAAATGCTAACGCCAGTAGTACAAAACAGTTTTTTCTTTTGCTACTATGATGCAAAAAATTAAATTTTGTACATTTTTTTTTAATTTTAATTCAGAATGACAAAGATTTGTTGAGGCAATTATTTCTTAACAGGGAGTTATTCAAAAGAAAGTAATACTTGGTAGACAACACGAAACTTTCTTCTACATCTTTCATATTTCTACTCTTATATTGTATAACTATAAAAAGGCGACAAGATATAATCGGCGTCTTCTCCCAATTCAGGTACACTTGTATACAAATCAGGATCGCCGCGAGGTCAAAAATAGAAAAAGAGGTGAGGGGGGGGGGGGATGAGAATTGCCCGGAAAGGAAAAAAACTGTCTCGAACGAAGTATATCATTTTGTGCAAATTTTCTTTGATGAACTGGAAATTCAAAATTTAAAATGCAGAATTTAGCAGTAAAAATAAATATATTGATTTTTTTTGTACATAACAACTATTATGTAATATATATATATAACGCACGAAATATCTTGTATGAAAATAGAAACAGTAAAGAAATTTAGCACCTCGAAAAGCTTTTTTTTCTCAATTTTGAATAAATGAAAAAATTTGATAACTGAATGCCAAGAAAATTAAAATTTTTATAATTGTGAAAAATCAATATAATAAATAAAGTTACATTGTAATGCATAAAGACATTTAGTGCCTATTTACTATGCAGGAGGGAAAAAAATGAAAGAAAGGGAAAAGGAACAGGAAGAAACCAACAACCAACAGAAAACTAAACATTCGTTTAAAGTTCAAATATAATTAAATTAGCACAAATAAAAAATTCTTAGAATAATCATCAAATATAAATAATCATTAAATATAAAATAGATATGACTCTATTAATAATTAATGTTATTTTTGTTGAAATTAACTACTTTTAATAGCAAACTTTACGTTTGAAAGTTATTTACAGGTTTATAACAACTTTGGGAAGGTGCATTGTTACAATTTTATTGGGTAAATGTTTTTCTGTAAAGAAAAATACCAAATAATAATCTTAAAAATGCAGTATTGTGATAGTATACATATAAAATTACGATTATCATAGTAAATTTCATTGTTGACATATAAAAATACATATTAATTCCAGCATTTGTATCTTAATTCTAATTTTAAAGCACTATTCTTCTAAAATTTTTGAATAGGTTACTTACTATCTTGTGTTCTTATTCCTATCTCTATAATGGTGCATTTGTGGTATAGTTATTGCATAATTTGTAGCAAGTATATTTGTACAATTGCTTTTGTAATGCAGATTTTTAAGATATCTCGAAATTAGAACTGAAAATTCAAGTTTGATTGAGAAAAAAGTTGATACTTTTTAAATATTTATAACCATTTTGTCTGAAATCTTTAATTTTTTTGAAATACTAGGGGGCTCCGGCCGTTCGTCGCTATCGCTCACCAACCCTAGAGCTGCTTATGCAGCTCCTTTGGATCGCTTCGCCAGTTTGCTTCGCTCGCTCATTACAAGCTAAGCTATTTTAGAGTTGCTTTTCTAGACCTGTATTCTAGAGTAGCTTAAAATAGGAATGCATGAGAGAAAGTTAGTGCCAAAAGTATGCTTTGAAACATCCCCAAAAGTGTGGCTGATTTAGATATTTATTTAACTGTAAAAGTAGTTTAAAAAACTCAAATAAAAGAAACGCGTAGCAATGGTTTGTCAAGATAAGCCATCCCCTGAATTTTAAGCACGTGTGCCACTGATGAGATCTCACTTCTGATTGGCTGCTGTGATTTGATTTGTTCCGCCGACACCATTCTTAGATATTTCGCATACCAAAAGTTTTGCAATGCCCTTCTGTAGTATTTTGAGCAGATGGGAAATAATAAAATTTTAAAATTGATATTGCCTCAAGCACATAAATTTGTAAAATAATTAAAGCTGCGTGTATAAAATATAATTTATAATATATTCTACGATATAAAAGAATGCTGGAGGACTGCAAATTATTAAAAACAGCTTAGAATCAGTGTGTTTTCAATTACTCTCCGATTTTGTTTGTAATATATTTTTAAAATTTCATCAGGAAAGTATATAGGAATAAATAGAGAACCGCTTTTGGATTAATATGCAAAGTAATAATGCAATTATGCTCAACAGCTTATATATTTTGCTTAGTTTTACAGTATAATTTTGTCCAAAAAGATTACTTACACCAACATGTAATAAATTCTTCGGATTCATTAAACTACTATTAACATTGAAATATTTTAAATTAAATTACTAATAAATATGATGTTTCTAATGCCACTTGGGTATCCAAGCTCCCCTTCGCTTTAGAGTCGATGTATTTTGTGCTAATGTGTGTATGTACACAAAGGAGTATGCATACAAAGGCATTTGATTCCTTTCTTTTATGAAAGGAAAATAATACCATACATTTGTGAATATGCTTAGCTTAAGATATGTTACTACTGATATGTTTTGAAAAGTCATACAAAATTTTAGAAATTTGAAATTGAATGAAATTTTATCAAAATTGCAGAATTCGTTTCAGAATCAATAGAAGTTGTTTCTTCGAAATTGTTAAGTGATTTTCAAACTCGCATTTTGTCTGAATAAGGTTGTGACTACATTTTATGAAAATTCAGTCAACTAAATCTTCCCTAAAAAATAAAAGTGTACATCTCTCTATATATATACAGGCGCGGACGAGCAACTAGTTTTCCTGAAAATTCGAATGGAGCCCGAGCAAGAGAATGGAGCCATGATGCTCCGTTGCTGCGACCGGAATCGTTTTTCGGATAAAAAGCACCTGATTCTCTATTCAGTACTGCCCTATGATCATGGCTGCTAATTTGCAAACGAAATCAAATCACATCTGCGTACCCGTTAAAAATTGAGAAATGCTAAAATTTTCTAAGAATGCATGAGTTATTTCACGACACAGTGCAAATGAGTTATTAAATAGTTTTTGGTAAATAAATAACTATTTAAATTTTTTATCGCACATATAACCTATGAATAAATTTAAAAATATAAAAGTAATCAAAATGATTCCAATTAAAAATTTAGACCACTGATCAGCGTCGGAGCAAATAGTTAGAGGTCAGAATGAGGCTCCATAATTCCTTTTGTTTTTTCAGACTCTAATGATCAGCGTGAAAAATGAGCTCAGTCACGACCAGAGGGCTGCCAAGCGTCCCCGATTTTGAGAAATTGTCCCGCGTCCCGGCGCACTTTAATACGGGACGGCGACTGTCCCGTATTCTTGTCAGGGATATTGTTTGACTCCTTGTTTGAGAAGGGTCAAGTGCGTTGCATATATATATACATAACCATGCCCGAATTTAGGATGTTGTGCACCCCTGCGCTCAAAGTAAATTGCCACCCTCCACAAACCACGTACTAAGAAAGAAACGAACCCTAATTTTTTGGACAAAGCAGCTCAAACTTAGTTCATTATGCACATGCTGGAACATTGCATTATATTGCGTTTCTGGTATATGTTTTAGCTTTGTATCATTCATTAGCACTCATTCTTGAGTGTTTTTAGGCGCAGCTTCAGAAATTGCAAATCTGTAAAGAAAAAGAGATCTAATCTGTTTCTAAATCTGTAAAGAAAAAGAGAAAAAAAACTTGTATGCTATGCCTTTCTTTTGCTTGTTTCGTGAATTTTTAAGCGTTTTGTAAAAAAATCATAGTTTTTTATCAGACGATAATCAATCTAATTCAAGATTAAGGAGCTCATGTTGTGTAGAAGCAGGGCCCAACTTAGCCTAATTGGGGCCCGGGGCAAAAACTAACTTGGGGCCTCTGCTTTACTACTTCAGTAATGAAGAACCGAACTTTATGGAAGTATTTAAAATTTTCACCTAATCACAGGTAATATAACAAGAAAATTGACTAGATGCTAAAATAGCTATTAAGTCCCTCCCCCTCCAATGATCAAACGAAATATCGTTCTGTCCATTTTATTGATTTTCTGACAATTCTGTCTACCATTAAAGGATATAGCACATCTGAAAAGAGTAAATATTTGACAAAAGATCAGGAGACGGTATTTATCATATCGCATTTTGAGATATGCTTCCCCCCCCCCCCTTTTTGAGATACAGGCTTTTGATTGACCAAATTTGTCCATCGTAATTGTAAAAATTTAGTTGAATTCCACCCTAGAAAGCCATGGATTTACGAAAAATATAATTTTTTTGTTCATACAATAGATGAGTTTTAGAAGCCAACATAAGACTGACGGATTTTACACTGTAGTGATATTTTGGGTTTTTTTTTAAACATTCATTCATCCATTTAAAAATTCATTAAAGAAGGAAACGCAATATAAACTTTCTATTCGATTTGGGGCCCCTCAGATGTGGGGGCCCTGGGAAGCTGCCCCGTATGCCCCTGCCTTAATCAGGCCCTGTGTAGAAGGACGCCATTTGCAGATCATTCGCTCACATTTTGCTTCGTACCTTTCTGTAAGGTGCAAATTATGTTCGAACCGCTTTGGTATTTATTTAAAATAAAGAGAAATCTCCCCATAGAGTATTAAAAACTACATATAAGTCAATTATCAAAACCTAACACAGAGAACCATCGCAAACTTGTGTACTTATTACATGCTTGTAATGGAAACGATATGCTTTCTACGCTATTTGATGCCTAAGTAGGACTTTTTATTTACAATGCTTTTTTTAAATTGTCAGTTACGGCCGATTAAATGGAGCTTATTTTAAAGAGGCCAAGGTTCTCTAGTAATGAGCTAATTGTATTTTACGCACACTCACTTTTTTTTAGTCTAAAAAAAATTTGTCGCCCTGTGCTTGAACACAGAATGGCACTTCTTAAATACGACCCGCTGCGCTGCATCAGATCCTCTATATTTATTAGATACAGTTTTAGAATTACTTAGAATAATTAATATAGTTTCATGCCTGAATAAATTGCCTTGACTTCATTCATTCTGGTAATCGAGATAGACTGTACGCTTTAGAATAACTGAACTATTTGGCGTGTCCCTCCCCCCCCCCCTCCCATAATTTTTGTAGCTTAATTGTTTTGCATTTTCCATCCAAAATTTATAGTGTTGGCACGTGTACTAAATAAATGAATAAAACGTTTTTAATAATGAGAAGCAACATGTATTTTTGTGATATCGAGGAAACTTACAACGATTTTTAACAGGATATTAAGTTTGAAAAACATTACAATTACACTGAATTAATTACTTTAAAATGCAGTAGCTGAAAAAATGAAATTGGATGAAAAAAAAGATACATATACATCAGGGATCTCACCAGATTAGATTCAGGTCCGTTTTTGATCCCTTCACAAAATTAGTCAATCAAACCGAACCCTTAACAAAATTCTGAGCTACCAAATCGTACTTTTTACTTGAACAAACGGGAAAAAAAAAAAAAAAAATCATGACTGCACGTTTAAATTTTGAATTTTCACAAAATTATTTCATTTTTCGCAATAATCTTTTTAAAAGTCACAAAAAAAGGATCCTGTTAAAAATGCTGGATAGCCCCCCTCCCTCTCTCTGTATATATATATTTATATATACATTTAATCCAAATTCCAATTAGGACTGAATTGAAACGTAATGCTTCTGTTCAGTTACTAAAGACAGCTTCTGAACTATTTCTTGTCTCGGGAAATAAACAAGAAAGTTCAAATTTTTTTGCAGGTTCATGCACAATGAGCAGTGATTGACGAGTGGGTGGTTCTTTGGCTCTCCCTCTGGAATCAGCTGTCCAGGGGGTATGGGGGAAAGAACGGCTGTGGAGCATTGAGGAGCATTGTAAGGAAACTCACGTGTAGGAACCTGCTTATTTTAAAAGCATTTCTTGAACAGGTCCCTCAACGCTACGAATAGAGCTATCGCCGGTGATGGCTAACTTCAGGGTGGTTAAATCAAATAAAATGCTATTCTGACGAATCTAAATTATGTAGGAAAAAATTTAATGTGTAAATGAATAAACAACATTATTTTGACTCATGATTTCAGTTTTATTTCAACTGCGGTACTTTCCCATTACATCTCATTTCTCGGATTGTCTATTTTCCCAAATCTTCTGTGGAACAGGCGAGTCTAGCTATGCTGTTTAAAAAACGTTGGAGACATCAACACATCTCTTTATTGAATAATTAATTACAGCTATACCTTTTGCAAACGCAATCAAGAATGAGTTGGAAAATTTATAACAGTGATAAAGCTTTTTTTTATAATTTAAAGAAAAACTATTCTAGCTTTCATTTTTATTTAACCTATTAGTTGAAAAACTAGAATATATAATCGTAATGACGTACGTAAGAAGGTTATTGAGTTTAATTATCCATTGAAAGGGGTTATAAAAAATAAAGCATATACACATATTTAAAAGTCCAAAATGTCGCCTGACCCCCTTAACTTTAGTCAGAGTCGTATATAACACATATACACTATTCAGTTTTCAGTATCATAAGTACAGGGTGTCCAGAAAGGGTGGGGGGGTATTTGTGTCGGCGGTGTCCGAGTGACGTCGCGATTATTGGGGGGGGGGGGTGGATAGGATAGCGTGCTCCGCCATTATTTGGAGATTCAGTAACCATGGAAGCGTACCCGGGAAACCATCTTGCTTTTTGCATACGCGCTTATTATCGCAATGGTGATTCGATAGTGTCAGCTCAACGTTTATATCGTGCAAAATTTAATGTACGGAATGCACCGAAGGACGATACCATCAGAAAATGGATTCGAATGTTTGAGAATACCGGTTCGAGTGTGAAAATTCACCATCCAGGTCGCCCACGCTCTGTTCGAACCCAACAAGTGATTGAAGAAGTGAGAGCTTCAGTGCGTCAAAATCCGTCTCAATCAGTTTGCAAACGAGGTCAAGGCCCTAACATTAAAAAATCGTCGTTGCACGCTATTTTGAAGAAAGATTTACATCTTACAGCCTACAAAATTCAGCTCGTGCAGGAACTGAAACCTACCGACTATCCTCTTCGACTGAATTTTGCAAATGAAATGCTTCAACGCTTCCCAACGTTTGAAAACATCCTGTTTAGTGATGAAGCGAATTTTCACTTAAATGGGCACGTAAACAAACACAACTGCCGCTTCTGGTCCAACGAAAATCCGAGAGAGAAACATGAACGACCACTACATAGTCCAAAGGTTATCGTGTGGGCTGCCATGTCTGGGGAAGGCATCATTGGGCCGTATTTTTTTGAAGACCAGCGAGGGCGAGCACTTACGGTAAATAGTGAGCGTATTGCGTCATGTTACGGAACTTTTTGGCTCCACAGTTACAGGAGTTTGAAGGTTTTAATGCGGAGACATGGTTTCAACAAGATGGGGCGACTTGCCACACTTCAAACCAATCGCTTGCGGTTGTCAATCAACTTTTCCCAGAAAAAGTGATCTCTCGTCGAGGAACCATCAACTGGCCTCCGAGAAGCCCCGATCTGACACCCCTTGATTATTTCATGTGGGGATACCTTAAGCAGAAAGTGTACGCAAATAATCCACGAACTCTACTGCAACTGAAGCACAACATCCGCACCGAAATGGCCGCCATTTCCGGAGAGATGTGTAGACGCGTGGTGGCTAATTTCCGATTTCGTTTAGAGGAATGCCAGCAAACCGAGGGTCAACATTTGGACAACATAATCTTTGCCAATTAATTTTCCAATATCATCTGTAAAATTTAATATACTAATATTTTTTTTCTGACTTGTGGTTTGTTTTTAATTGAATTTACAAATACCCCCTACCCTGTCTGGACACGCTGTATTTTAGTCGTATATTATCCCTTTTGATAACGAGTGAATCTTTCACGCTTCGATTACTTATACATATATATACGTATGTGTGCGTAACATAGGGTGCTAATCATTCGGGGGGGAAAAAATCAGTTTCATTGTTAATGATTTCTTAAATATACCTAACATTTTCACAAGTTAAATACGCTAAGCATATTTATGAGTTTTTAAATTATTTCAGAAATGAAGCAACTATTTAATGTTTCAATTTCATTGATCATTGTAAACATTCCTAATTAACGAAATATGAGCTTCTGGTTTATATATAGGTGTACATAGTAGCATATTTTAAAACATTTCAATGCAAATTACACAATTTTTCCTTCCAATGTGTATATATATATATTAATGACGCTTTAAAGATGAAAGTACTCCTTTGTAAAAATATAAAGCTATAACAAAGGAGGTATTTCATGCAAAGTTCAGGTTTAACACGTTCACGCCGGGGCAAATATCTACGTTTTTCCGCGTGAGGCAGGACTGTCTTGTATCCTTACGCTTCGTGAAGGCCTTCGAATTTTTATATATAATGTTGAGAAAAAATAAAATAAACTTATTCTTTAACGACTTCTTTTCTGAAAACAAGTGACTCACCTGTGATGCACGCCGCCCCACGGAACAGTCAAGCGTGACCCACCGGTGGGTCACGCCGCCCCACTGAACAGTCAAGTGTGACCCACCGTTGGGTCACACCGACGTGAACGTGTTAAATTAGTTTTCACTAATCAAAAATGCACTACATAAAAGTTATTATTGAAATTTTAATGACATTTGCAGAAATGTTAAAGCGCACAAAAAGAACTACCTCTCAAATATATTGACTTTTCAGAGTGAAATTTACATTCTCGAAATTACTTTAGATTTCTAGAAAGATTGCATTTTAAGCAATGAATATATTTTACTGTTGCAATTTCGAAACATTTCATCTAGTAAATAGTGAACAATTGCATACACAGTGGACACTTTTTTTCGGTAAAATATAAAACTGAAAATGAATTAACGAAATTTAATTTTACGAAAATGTTACCAGGATTTAATTGGAAAAAAGTGTTTCAATTGAAATGATAGTTAATTCAAAAGCCTCATTCACTAAATGGCCTTCTAATGTATATTAAACTAACGACGGCATACAATGTTTTTTGTTACCTCTCAACCCAACGCAGCAAAGGTGTTCAGGGCAAAACATTCTTCATTTTCTGTTACGAATTTAATATCCTCTTTGTCAGGCTATTTTCCTGGAGATTTCGCAAAAGAACATTTGTAATAACAGTCTGGACAAGAAAGTTTCGTTCATATTCTGACATTTAAAATACCTTCTACAAACTTTCAAGATTTTTTTTCTTTCTCGCCAAAAACTGCTATATTCTTCCAAATGATAATAGCATGTTTATGTCATTTCGTTTCCTACACTAATGACTATGTCTCGTCAAGTTCAAAGTTTTAAAGTAAGACTCGCAAACATTAAACTTGTCAGATTACCAGTATGAGATTGCATAACAACTTCTTCGGCTGTAATTATAAATAGGCGTTACTGAACACAACGACTTTTAAAGTACAAACTCGCTGATCCCCGCAGAGCATCTGCGAGCTATAACAATTTTGAAATCGTAAAAAACACTTTGAAATTCGCAAGGCTTAAGAAAAGATCGCTCGATATAAACAAACTAAAGTGTTGCCACTACAAAGATTCAGAAATTAAAAATTGAGTTAGGAATGGAAATACTTTTTAAGAAATAGAAATAAATTTGTTAAAGCCTCTCCCGTAAATTATGATAATAAATACAAATACTATGTTACTTTTAATGATTATTATTAAAAAAAATAAATACCGTTTACTATAGTTTGCTTTTTGAATGATGTCAGTATCATATCGGGCCAAAAATTTTAATCGTAACTGGTCCACGTTAAGTGAAATATATATATGGATAAGTGAGAATTAGTGGGCAGTACTAATTTTTTGCGGCAAATGAAAGTCGGTCGTTAGTAACACTATTCTGTCATAATATTTCTCAATAATTAGACAATTTCTTGAGCATTAGCTACGTGCAATAACAAAAGGTATTTTTACATAAAATTCTTCATTTTAAATCCAGTTCAATTCATAAAATATACACATCTTGCGCTTATAATTTTTAAATCCATTTCAGTGAGGAATTATTTTCTTATCACAAGAAAATGTATAAACTCACCTAATACTCGATACTAGTACATGAAAAATAAAAGTTTTTTTCATCGTAAACTTAACTTCTTATTCTTTTTATATTCTCTATTCCATTCTGGCTGTTTCCAGCATCATATTACAAGGCTTTGCTATTCTTTTCCATTGTTAGTATCGGGATACACGGGGAAAAGCGAGGCTATGCTATCCAATACGGGTAAAGTACGCATTGTTGCCAATTCGGTGAAAACGTTTTGTGCCAAACAGCAAACCGTTAGATGAAAAAAAAAAATGTTAAAAACAGACGAACATGTCAAGCGTGGAAAACTATTACAAGCGTGTAATTAATATTTTAGAAGATTTCTTAGGAATTTGGTTCGACCAAGTGACGATAGTTTCTTTTTACATTATGCGGAACAGCTAGCATAGAACAAAACGGTTAAATTTCTAAGCTAACAGGAAACATACACATAAAATAATCAACATTAGGGCATATTTGAAACAAACAAATAAATAAATTAATTAAATAAATGAATAAAAATATATTCCCTCCAATTTTAGTAAGAAACATAGCACGATTTTTTTTAAATTTAAATGTTTTTATGGCATGTTTGAGCTGATTTAGAAAAAAGTTCCTTCATTAGAATAATAATACAGAAAATACATTTTTTCCTTAGGAGGGTTCCTTAAGAGGTATTATTTATAAGAGTTTAGAATTCCATATGTGTTTAACTAGCAAAGTGAAATTGGAAAATCAGAGAAACCTTATTTTATAACATTTTAAAGAAACCAAAGTGCTTTTGGTTTTCATTCGCTGGCGGTTGTGCTTCTGTATTTTTATTATTTGTTGTTTAAAAATTGGAAGGATGACTTGCTTTTTTAACGATTGTCTGAAAACCGAGCAACAGACACTAAGCTTGTCGTCTTTGGCTTGACAAAGTGTTGTTTTAAGTACACGGCTAAAAATAGCTTCAACGGAATCGATTCTAAAATGTTAAATGTTTGTAAATTGTCAAGTTTGTGGATGGGGAGGATTCCGTTTTGTGCAGAAATATACTGAAAGGGATGCATTGAAACAATATGGGTTGCAATGAAATGAAATTAATCCCCGCCTTCGTCTCGAACACACTTGACATGACTACTTGTCGCCGACGCTGTTGTTAAACTTTTGCATTGCAATAATGATTATGGGATGTACACACATATTACACTTTGAATAGAATTGCTTAGAGGAATTAATTTTACATTTCCCACGTCTGTGTTCTTTTCGCGAGGAAGAATGGGTGCTCTGCTCATGAGTCTAACAGGGCCTTTCTAGGCAGGAGTCCCTCTTCCGCCCCTTTAAGAGGTCTCTTAATGTTTGAACCAGCTCCCAGATGAGAGACCGTCAACCTGGGGCTGGCACCCCCAGGGGTATCGTTTCCCTTGGAGGACTTTGGAGCTTCGACGGATTTAACGTGCACCAGCTCCCTTTAGCGCACACAGTCCCAAAGTAACCAGCCGTGAGAGATTGTCACCCTCCCAAACCACTGATCTCAGTCAATGTTGCTTCACTTTGGTGCTTTGCGGGAACCGAGCTTCTACCGACTGGTCCACTTTCCCTCATCTCTTGACAGAAATTAATTTGCTGTTTTTCTTCTTCGTTTAGACAAATTTGTGTCTCATTCTTAAAAGTTTTAAGTTTGTGTTTATGTTTCTCGTAAGCTATTTTTCACGCAAAAGGATCTTAATGTGGTTCTTTAATTTTTTTGTACTATTTCCCTTCTGTCTTTTCTTTCATTCTTTCTTTTTTTTCTTCTTGTTCTCACTTGACTGTGGTCGGCCGTATTTTATATTTTCTGGTTTTTCAATGCTTGCAAAGGTTATATTGTTAAAAATAATAGTGAAAAACTACACAGTCATGTATAACTAACAGCAGAATATTTTGCACTGTTCTGTGGTAGATCTTTTGTTGATTCTATTCTATTCTATTATATTCTAGATGCTTCTAGCATCATATTAAGAGGTCTGCTTACGTTGCGCCTTGCCTCCGTTTGGATCTCCTAATTTTGAACCGACTCCCAGATGAGAGACCGTCACCTAGGTTGGTTCCATCAGACTTATCGTTTCACTTGTAGGACATTGTTAGTTGATTCACAATTTTGTGCAGAATACATGTATGTCAGGTTGAGTTGTGATAAACACATAAAATTTTCAGGTATTTCGCGTGTAATCCCTTCACTTATGGAATGTTATCTTCCCTCGCAACATTCTAAAGAAATAAAGGAATGGCTTCTTTCCTGATGAAAATATCCCCGGCTACTCCCGATTCAGTGGCATAGCTGTTTGTACTGCGACTTACGTTCCACTTTCTGTTTTTGGGGCATCAACGAATGAAAACAAGTACAAATTTTATTCTATATATAGGGGAAGACCGTTTTGCAAGTGTGAATGTTGCTGATGGAGAACGATAATTTTTATCAAGTTTTCAATTCCATAAGAATGCACCTCTTTTTGTATTTAATAGGACTGCATATTGTTCCATACCGTTAGAATGCATCTGGTTTTCATGTGTTATTGCTTATGGAAGATGGTTATGCTGTACGATTTTAAGCGAGTTTCAGTTCGACGACCGCGGCACTGGTTTTTATGTATTAGTGTTACTGGTGGTGAATTAGACAGCTTCTGTAAATTCTAAATCTCCAACTGTTCAGAGAAACAGTACCGCTTCACATGCGTTATTGCTGTTAATGAAGAAATAAATATATTTTTATCAAATAACCTTGATAGCAAACTATGTTTAAATTAATAATAATTTAACTTTGTGCAAGTAAACAAAATAGAATTATAATTTCACGTTAATTTAAAATATTAATTTATATCACGTTAATTTAATGCTCATTTGTGCTTTAAATTAACGTGAACTTATAATTCTATTTTGTTATGTTTAAATTGTTGAAAACAGTTTTTGTTACTTCACGTAAATGTGAGTGCAAAGCTTTGGAACTTCAACAAGATGAATTCAGATACAATGTCGTTTTAAACTTATCCGCTCAGACAAGGATCGGCACCGCATCTTTTCCGTTGAAACCAGGATAAAAACAAACAAACAAGCAAAAAAAATCAATGGATAGTTATATTATCCAGTACGTTTAAGTCGAAATTCGCGCAACTTCAGACACTTTTGCTGTTCTCCAACTTCTTTTCAGACATGGTCATAAATGATACTACACCGTCTGCTATAGAAAAAAAAAAACATTATTTTGAAGATCGTATAAAGTCGGCAGGTTGATACCATGAGTGTTTAATCGGAGCAGAAACGTTACTTATAAATACTCTCATTTAAATCTCATGTATGAATACATCGATTGGGCTGGCATGGCACTGTTATAGTATGGTGTTAGCCTCCTGCACTCAGCAGAGACTCAAACTCAGGCCAAATCGGTGGATTTTCAAGATGCAGAAAAACGTCCGCGAATGTATTGTAGAATTATACGGCAAGTTAAAAATCCTTTGAACAGCAATTTGGTATGGATACACTCGGCTAAATTAAATACCTACTGCAATTTCGCATCTTCAGAACTGGGCGTGAAAAATCTCAGAATAATAATGACATTCACTGATGTCACACGAAAGAATGGTTGCCAGTTCCTGGGGAATACAATAACAATGAAAATGGTAATGAGCCACTACGCAGCTCCATTAGAAACAAATATCTGTATTGCATGAAACCGTGCGACATCACGAGTATTTGAACGGATGATGAAACGTGACGTTAACTAGTTAATAGTTTCTGATGTACTAGAAAAAAAAAAGTTCAAATACTATGAAACGGGTTACGGATCTCGATACGCGTAGACAGATACGTAGATTTATATGAGAAGCTCTACCTACGTAAAGCCTATTTTACAATTATGATCAGATTAAAAACCTTAAGTGACTGATTTGTTGCAGATCCATTATTAGATAGCAAATGACTAGATTGCTGCAATTATTTCTGTTTGATAAAAGTACTTACATTTTATAAGACAAAATGATCAAAATACTTTGTGCAAAAATGTAAGTACAAAGGTAAAACAACGTAAAAAAGCACAAATTCATTTGTGCTTTTTCACGTTGTTTTACCTTTGTACTTATACTTATATTTTAGTATGAGCAGTAAATAAGTCTAATACAGAGCGAAACGTTTACGAACATTTTTATATTAGTTCTTGATAAAAGCTATGTTTTTTGTTGGACACACAATTTAATTTAGCTAAGATTATATATATATATTTATATAAACTCTCTTAAGTAAACTAAAAGGCTTACAGTAAGAATGGACTAGTTTTAAGCAAGTCAAAAAAGCCCGTATCAGTTTTATCCTCCGGATCAAGAACTTATTCATTTAACAAGTAATTAATAGATTTTTTCTTTTTACTAGGAAAGAAAAATAGTGATTGTTCTTGAGGCATCAAGTTCTAGGGATGGTTCTAACCCATACTCTGCACTTATAATTTAGTTTTTGATGCTCTAAAACGTTACTTTTAAACAACATTTTCATTTTTAAAACAGTGTGACATTTTTAACACATTTGTCGAAACGGCTTTAAAAACTTTTAAGACACATTTTTAAGTTTTTCTTCCTATATTTGAAATTCATTACAAGTACGTATTTGAAGAATTTTTAATTTAAAAAAATCGAAATGAACTATTCACGAGAAGCAAAGCAATAGCAAATTTAAACATAACATTTTTTAAAATTATAATATGAACATGAAATATTTGCTTTTATATTTGCTTTTCTTGAACTTTGCACCCTCGAGCTGTTTAATGAAATTCAATTTGATTTCAAAAGATTTTCAAGTCTTCTCGACTGCTTAGTGAATTTCGTGATAAGGAAAAAAAAAACTGAATTTGAATTGAAATTGTATTTTATAATGGCAATAGAACAGACGTTCGCGAGGGACAAACGGAGAAGAAAACCGGTCAAAGTTCTTTCTGTATTTAAAAACAATTAATTTTTTAATTTTTTTGTTTTACAAACCTCTAGTACGGTCATGTGATTTATTGTTCACTATTATGTTTCATTTGTATCTTACATTACCCTTTTTTCAACACAAATGGAAACATTTTGTAACGGAGCTTACACTAAAGCAGCACATTCAATCCTTGAATGAAAAATAAAAGGTCATTGTCTTGAAGATCTAATTTACTTATTTTTGTATTTAGAGTAGCATCTACTTAACGATCAAAGAATAGCACATGAGAATACACGGACGCTATAAAAGAAAGCAAACAATGTGTTTTTCAGAAGTTTCATCACACGACACAGCCAGAAAGATCAGTGGCGAATGTTTTCATTCCCCTCCCCTCTGTCTCTCTCTCCGTGTGGGTGTGTGTTTGTTTGAGTGTGTGTGTGTGGGTGCGTGTTGGGTTTTGGATAGATAGATAGATACAAGTATAGATGTATTTTTGCGTTTTAATGAAGCAACAAATATAAAAGTTGGTTGTAACTTTAAATGCATACTCTGTTGAAAGGCAAAATGATTTCCAATAGAAATTTAACAATTTAAAAATAAAATAAAAATAAATAATTAAATAAATGATTATGTTCACATTAGACTATTTATATGTTTCCGAAAAGACAAAGTTTCTCAAACATTATTGTAAAAAACAACTGTCTAAGTACCGTTATTTTGGTATTCCAAATAGCGTCGAAATAAATTCTATATTTAATTAATCCGAAAGGAATTGCAGAAAAATTCCACTTTATGGAAAATACTCTTTTGAAAAATTGAAGAAAGTGATTTGCAAGGCGAAGTTAAATATCGTGTTTGCAAAGGACTACACGTTTAGAGCAGGATGGATGTAGTTTATCATGTCATTGGATTTCATGTTACTGCCCAAAAAACCTGTTTAAAGTTGAACATTGTTCTTGAATGTGTGTTTATTCTGTTAGTGTGCTTTTGCTTACGAGAACGAGTTTTTTAAGTATTCTAGGACATTTTGTCAGCAAAGTCTTAATTACACACACATATCTCTTCCTATCTCTCTGAAAAAAGTATATATTTAGCGAATCCCAGGGGCCTAGTGGTAGCCTTCCGTGCTACCATGCCACTGGTCCGGGGTTCAATTCCCGGACTGGGCAGGGTCGACTCAGCCTTTCATCTCTGCAGTGGGGTCGATAAAATGAGGACCAAGCATGCTTGGGAACTAAACACTGGGGGTTCTGGGTCAGGCCGACCACTTGACCGGAACTTCTGCTTCTGCGCCCCTGGGCCCTCGGTCTCGAAAACTGGGATGGGCACAGTAGGCCATGGCCCTCAAGAGGGCTGGCACGTCACTGAGTTTAGTTTATATATAGATATATATACTAAAGTTTTGCAATTTTTAGAAATATAACAGTTTTTAATGTTTTCATGGGCAGGACACTCTCCAAATTTAAATTGTATTGAAAATTTATGGAGTTTGATTAGAAGGTAAAGTATCTTAAAATGATTTACGAACAAAACTGGAGCTTCGAGAGATTAAGTTTGGCACCATAAGAAAGCGAAAGAGGTGAGGAAAAACTCTGTCGGTTCCATGCCTAAAGAATTGACAGATTGACAAGGCGTTTATCAAAAACATGTTAAATGAATTTCGGCTCAATTGCATTCATTTATTATATATTTTGCAAAAAAGAGCTGGAAATTCTTTCTTGATTTCATTTTATTCATTGGGTCGATTTCTGATAACTTGCATATTTTTTTGTAAAATTAAATTATTACTTTTGCTCAATATCTTGATTATATACTTTCTTTAAAGTGGTTTAACAAACGGGAGTTAAAAAATATCAGTTGAATTAAAAAATATATTATTTTCTTTTGGACTAATTCTTGAAAAATTGATTTCTCAAACTTGCAATACTTTTGGCCAGTAGTGTAAAATCTATACATACATACAGTAAATGGTGAAAAAATAATTTAATTTTACTTTCCATTACCTGCTATCTACAAGCTATTAAATTTAATAACATATAAGTTATTTCAAAGAATGATAATAACAATGAAAATAAATAAATAAGTGGCTATAAACACATAAAAGCATGTGAAAGAAGGCTTAATGTTCCATAAAATATTAAGAAGAGAAAACAGAAACGAAAAACAAGTTAATTCAATACATATTTAAAACTGAAAAACTTAAATACTGGCTTAAGTTAAAGAAAAAACTTGTGTCTGTCTGTCTTAATAACTTTTAAGGTACCTGCGATCTATAAGTTAACAAGAAGTTCCGTCTAGAACTATACGAGCCTACTTTCCCGTATACACCAAATTCAAATTTATAATCTAGCTATCTCTTTCTCTCTCTTTCTTATTTATCTTTAGTTCTAATTATTGAAAATATACCTTTTTCAACGGATAATACATATTCATTCACTCACTCATTCATTCTTTCATTTATTCAGCCATGCATTTATTCATTCATTCGTTACCTCATTCAAGTGTTTATTCATTCATTTACGCATTCATGTATTTATTCACTCATTTATTTATATTTTCATTTATTCAATAATTTATTCATTCATTCTTTTCCTCATTCATTTATTCATTGATTTATTCTTTCACTCTTTCATTTAATCATTCATTCATTATTTCACTCATTGAGTCACTGAGAAATATCCTTGAAAATCCCGATCAAAAAATTTCATAGCAAAATAGGCTCGTAAGTTCTGGATAAACTTTCTATTTCTACATGTTCTACGTTATAAGAGCTTTCCGATAAAGTTTGTTCCAAGCAAATCGGTCCGTTAGATCAGGATTTATATAGGGTTGAAATTTCCCCGTAAGCTCTGTGTTAATTTTTTGAACTGTTCAAAAATGAACAAAAACTGTTCAAATCAATATTTCACGCCGAGAACTCCTTTCAATAAGCTTGCAATAGGAACTTGGCTCTTGTGCCCAGAGTTTACAGAATTTGCTTCAATTTTGTCCATAGGCGCTAATGTTAAAATTTTTTGAACTGTTCAAAATTGAACAAAAAATTGTTCAAATCAAAAAGTAAAATATAGAAATGAGATGTCCTCGCCGAGATCTTTCGAATGCAAAAAGAATTTTTTGAATCGGACAATTCGTTCAAAAGTTATTAGGGGGGGACAGACCGACAGACAGACAGACCGACAGACAGACAGACCGACAGACAGACAGACAGACCGACAGACCGACAGACACACTTTTTCCCCATCTCAATACCCTACTTTCAAATTTTTTATTTTTCAATCTTTATTTAATTACTTCACTTATTTTTGACTTTTCTTGATTTTTAACGATATTTTCACGATACATTAAGCCTTCTTTCATGCTTTATTATTATTTTTTTTTACTTTTACGGGAAAGTAGGCTAAAAATTGATTTAATAGCACCTGTAGTGCGTGTCTTATTAGCAACAACAGGTATTAGAGCTTCAATTTAGTTCTTATAACATTTTATAAGATCAAATTAGGTATGTTCCTAAAAGGGGGACATATATGGCATTTAAGGCCGGAGCCTGCTTTAGAAGGCCAAAAAGAAAGCGTTTTTTAACAATTTTTTTTAAGATAGAAAAAAAAAGCAAGTGTAGCGAAGTTTTCAGCTCATTTTATTACATATTTGAACAAGTAAAAAAATAACAGAAAAATATTCAAATGCAGCCAATATTTATACACATTTGTGCAACACCTTACAATTGCAGTCTCCAATCGGCGGTCAAGATGGAGCTCGCAATTTTCGTTTTAAAAAAAAAAAAAAAAAAAAAACAAGTTTTTTCTAAAATTTTCATACATTTTATTTCTAGATAAACTAAAAAAAAAAAAACAAGAAAATTTGTGAAATAAAATTTTTTAAATCAGGTTTGAAAAAAAAAATGTCTTTTGGAACAACAAAAAATAATTTCAACTTATTAGAAAAGTTGTTCGGATTTTTTTTTCATGAATCTTTTTAGTTCAAATAGAAGAGAATACAAAACTGAAGCTAACAAGCCTTGTTTCGTTTTGATTGGTCGTCTAGTTTTCTCGCAATCACGCCGACCAGAAAAATGATAAAAACGAAAACTCGAGAAAACGCGCTTGAAAGTTTATGATCGGAAAAATGTTAATTTTCTATAACTTACAATGATGATACGCTAATCAGCTATTCCTGCGCCATATAGTAAACCTTCAACTTCCTCAAAAAACTCATTTTGATGCAGTTGCAACCTTTTCACATACATAGTTCGGAGCTATTCGACCGAGAGGAAAGGCGCGCACTCCAGCCGCCCGAGCGGTCGCATACCTGCTCGACAACTGACAACGTTTAGTGCTGTATTTTTGAGAATATTCAGAATTAGCCTCTATAACCTTACAGAAATATTCTTAGATATATTAGGAAAAGATTTTAGCATTGAAAAATTGTTTTTTTTTGAGCCTTCTAAAGCAGGCTCCTGCCTTAAGGGATAATGTAAAAAGTTGCTAACAAAGTATTATGTAAACAGTAAATTAGTAAAGACTAAGAAACTAACTAAGAAATCAGTGAAATTACTTGATTTAAAATACTTCTTCGAGTTCAATTACATTTCATGCAATTTCATTTAGCATGAAACAACATTTTAATGTTTTTCTATGTTTTTAACCCATTAAACGCCGCTACATGTTCCAACAATTTTTTTTTATAAGTAATTATGTTTTTGTAATGTACAGAGGGTATCTATACCTATTTCATTTGAATTTAAAAAAATAAATAAATAACTAAAAGTTATAGCATGTTCCCAAAATGGGAACATTGGCGCCTAATGGGGGTATAAGATTCCAAATACATTTTGTATTAGACATTTGAATTTCTGAAGTTTATTGCGTAATAGTATCTGCTTTTACGATTTTAATTAATAGAATCTAACTTACCAGTTCGTAATGTATACATTTTGTGCACTTTTTTGGTTTTTAATTGTTACATCCTTTTTTTATAAAATATTATTTTGAATGAAAGAGAGCTGAACAGTTCTTACGAAGCATTTCGCTACACTTTATCCCTAGAAGGTGAATGTTTTTTAGAGAACTTTTGCACATTGCTCGTCTTCCTGCATTTTACAGGAAATGATTAACCCTGTCAAAGCATACATCTTGGGATACATATCACGAAGGGCCGGGACGAAAATGATCCTTATGGTTTTGGCTCATCGTCTCTTTTCATCAATGTAGTCGTAATTTCTCGCAGAAATTCCAACTTAGAAACCTTTCCCTCACATTCTCTATGCAGTCTCCAGGCAGCTAGAATTGCCATGTTTCATGTATTAGTAAAAGAAAAAAGGGCAACACCATTTCTTGCCCCTGATTTTCGAAAAATCGATCAAGCAGATCGACCCCTCCCATATATTTGTTGTAGGCAGCAACAACATGAAGCTGAGCTATATCAATTTTTTCGTTTCTATTGTACTCCACTTTTTGGTGCACCTATCGGTTCAACGGGTTCAATATTGGAAGCTAAACAAACAGCCTGGTTGTCTTTCCATTTCACAATGCTCATCGACTTTGTAGTAATCGAACCAAAAGTCGGTCTTTTTTCTTGATGTCTTTATAATTCCTTACAGGGCAATTTTGTTGCCCATTTTCATGCATTGCTTCTGTGATGATACACATAACTAACCTTGAGACAGTAAGTCACCGGAAGTTGCGCTTGTTCTATTTTACAGGTGCAGCGCCGAATGTATGATGAAATCTGACTCGCTTCGAAAACTAACGAAGGCGCCAATGTTCCCAAAATGGGACAAAGCTATTCTTTCGTCAATTGCGAACCTTTTTTCTTAAATTTCCACTTTGGATCAGTGATATTTTATAAAATAGACAGTTATAATCTAAATTAAGTTGCAAATTTAATTTTCATTATTATATTATTAGGAAAAATATGCATATGTATTGAATGTGTTCAAAAAGCCAAATTTCGAGTTTTTAACATTTTTATAAAAAATATTAATTAGAAAGTGAGCTTTTTAAAAAAATTACAGAAGCTGTCTCAAACATAGAGGTTTGAAGAAAAATTAACAGTATAATGATATTTGGAATAAGTATTTTGAAAAAAAAAATCAGAATTTAATGTTCCCAAAATGGGAACATTGGCGCTTAATGGGTTAATAAAAACTCGCCTTTACTTTATTCAAGCTTGAAACTATTTAGATTAAGTTAACATTTTTATGTGCTTCCGTATACAGGAACAAACATATACAATATAAAACAAAGATTCAACGAAAGAAGAACGAAAAAATATTTGACTGTAGAAAGATTTTCGAAATTCAAAAGAAGGAATCCAGAAAACTTCACGAAATGGCTGAAATCGTTCGTACGTAGGTGAAATGTTTAAACATGAAGAATCTTTTTAGCATCCCCCAGGAAATTTCCCTTAATTTGTTTGACACCCACTTCTATTCCTGAAATTGTTACATTGTGGGATGACTAAATTTGCAACTCTCAAGTGTGCATCGGTTTTTGAAAGTTTTTCTCAGAGAAAAAGCATTGCGTATTTTCGAAATTTAACTATTCTTTTTCACTGTTTTAAAACTCATTGCCACCTACACTAAGTTTTGGAAAAAAGATTTTAACTTTTAAGAACAGAAAAAGCAAACTTTAATGAATATAATTAGTTTACTGTACATCGGAATAATTTTTTCGCGTATTTTCTCGCAAAAGTAAACAACAATAATTATTATAAGATACTACTAAAATAAATAAATAAACTTATAAAAACAATTAAAAGCATGTGAAAAAAGCTTAATATTCAATAAAAGATTCACAAGAGAAAACACAATTGTGGGAACCCTACAATCCCACCATCCCATTCGTGTATCTATCCCATAATACTATTCGTGTATGACGTCACGACGCAGTTTCAGTTATGGCCGATTAGTTGTTGTGATAAGATGCGTGCGACAGCACTCCGCTTAATTGTTCGTTTTAAACGCTTAATATCAAGTGGTTGTGTTGTCTTCAATAAATATCTAATTGTTGTAAAAGGTGCTCTAAGTCCCTATATGAAAAATAAATAAATTCAATAAATATTTAAACGTAAAAAAACTTGCATGTTGGCTTTTGTGATGGGAAAAATGTGTGTCAGTCGGTCTGCCTTAATTACTTTGATGGGAAACAAACACATGTTTTGTTCCAAAGAGGTTCCCTAGTATAACTCAAATTCCTGTGTTCTCCAATTATTACCTCAGTCCAACGTTTCAGATTTTCTTTTAAATAACGTTTTCTTCAATTTTGAGCCGTTTAAAAGTCTTAAAATTAGCTTTTGTGGAGAAAATTGAATCATTTATAATTCCTGATATAAGAGGAGGAACTGATTCGAAAAAACTGTGACGCAAAATATGCACATAAAAGGACTTTTTTCATTTGATTATTTTAAGAATACTTTTTTTTGAAAACTATAAAAATACACAGCTAACGCAAACGTTCAAAATTTAAAGATTTTAAAAACATATTAAACCTTCGAGTCCATAAATTGGTCATTCAAATTAGTTGTCGGGGTTTTACATCAATTAATATAATTTAAATTTCCTTCAATGATGAATTACAATTTACTTCGTAACGGTTGTTCTACATAAGAAAAATCGATTTCATTTTAAGCACGGTTTTAAAATTAGCGAGAGTTTATATTTTGCTAATTTTCACATTTAATATTTCTACTGATATTTTTTGTAGACTTTATCCTCTACGAAGATTTAATACCTTTAGAAAAACGCATTATAAAGTGATAAATTTCATTACATTTCACATTAACATAATTAATAAACTATTTACTGCAGAAAAGTTACCGCATTTTTTTAGTTATTCATTCTTCCCATGCATATAAAAATTAATTCGATTTATTTTTTTATATGTTTGATATACTTAGCACTTAAGCATAATTGCTGGTTACCTCAAAGATGAAAAAATGCATAATTACGAAAACCATTTCATTAAGTAAAAAAATGTAACACAAAACGAACATTTAAGAAAAAAGGTCTTTGCTCTTATTGGGTCTTTGACTAAAGCTAGAGTATAAGAAATAATAAATTAGTTTAAGAACACTGTCATTTACTAATTGACAAATTAAAACAATGTTTGTTTTTGTGACAAACTGTTTTTCCATTGAAACTGAACATTTCTTCTGTTTAGGAAGTACGTAGTGGGAAGTAAAATTTAATAAATCTGCAACCGCAGTTTTATTAAATCTGCTTCGTGCATTATTTGATCTTTTTAAAACTCAAGTGAATTCTTTGTTTTCAATAATAGTTTTTTGAATTTAGAATTCAAAGATATATATATATATATATATATATATATATATGTGTGTGTGTGCATAATATATTGTTGTAAAACTGTGCAAAATAGTATTTAGTTTACATATTGATTAACTGGAGGACATATTTAAAAATTATATTTGCTTTGTAGAATTGCCGCATCTTTGTAAATGTAATAACATAAAGTTGAATTCTTCAAATTATTTTACATTGCATGCCACCGTAAACATTTTTTTAATAAAAATTCCTTGGAAATGTTAGTTTTTATTGTATAATTAATTAAAATAAATAATCTGTACAAGAATCCGTTTTTAAGTTCATGTTGATCATAAATTTCTAGCTTTGTTTCGAAAAGCACAAATTTTGTATTTTCGAAATACGACCATTTCGTCTGTCAGAGGAGAATGATTGTAATCGCTGTAGAGGAAATGAAATCTTAGTTACTGTTTTTATTTTTCTAACTGAGGGATATTGAAAATTTTCTAAATGAGCGAATTCCGACGTATTTATGTTAGCCATAAGGACATAATAATAAAAATACTCTTAACGATCAAAAATAACATCAACAAAAATGATGCAGGAAACTCAAAATAAATACATAAATAAAGATTATACGGCTTTGCACGTGGAGGAAAATTCTCTAGAGGTGTGAATGCGATTTAAAGCAGTTTTTAGGACTATATTCTGAAATGATGAAAATTTTTATATGAAAATTTTTATTATCTAAAGCAAGCAAAATACATTTTACATTTTGATTTACAGAGAGGATAAATTTATGTGCAACATTTGAAGAAGTAAACCGAACATAATGATAAAACATAATTTTCTCATGCGAAGTAACACCAAGAGAAAGGCCGCAGATAAGTTTTAAAATTAATTAAGATTCACAAAGCTATTAGCTTGTTATAACAATAACCCAGAAGGGATCCATAAAATAATTAAAGCATGTTTCTCACACCATTTCACGTTCCTATAGTGAGCTGATGCGGAGTAACAATGTATATAATAAGCGCGACTAACCTTTTTTTTTTTTTTCAAAGTAATTGTTGTCTATACAGTAAGAAATCCGTACAGGAAAATCATCCATATAGTGAGACGAATAAAAACACGTTTTTCAAAATATTTGAGACTCGTATTATGGTGCAATCCTTAAAGCGCGATTTTCAAACCATAAAAGATCCATATAGTAAGACGGATCGACCAAACTTATTGAGATGCCGCTGAAAGAGTTGGTACCAATATCTAGGAAGGTCTGCATTGGTTAAGAACCAATTTATGCGCAGCCCATTAGAAATAATAATAATAATAAACAGTGAGATGAATCGATATACTACGGAATTAAAACTTGATTTTCAAACTATTGGAAATCTATTAATATGTACGCTTTCTTCGAACATAGCACATTTTTCTTTATGCTTTACATAGGGGAAGAATACCTACCTATATTAGACCACTACCTAAATGGGAACTGAAGCGTAAGAGCAACCATATAGTAATAAAGCTGCTGGCTAGTGGTAGACAAACAAAGCTTAAAGCCCGTAGGATGTCAGGAAGGAGTTTCAATCGTTATCCAGTTCAATGGCTTCGGTTATAAAGTTCTTTGCTAGGTACTTCAGGAGTGTTTGTATCCTCAATACAACACTTAGGAGCTGAATTTTAAACACCAAATAGTAAGTAAATGCTTATGCAAAAGCTGTGTCAATATAGAGAGAAATGAAATTAATCAGAAAGAGCGTGAGCATACGGTGTATATACACAAAAGAATAGCATCAAGAACTGTTTCAAAACCGTTCGTCGTTTCGAAACTTTCTTAAAAGTTGGAAATTAAAGACATGAACCAGTGCAGGAAATGTGACCAGTGGTTACACAAAGACTGTACCAAATTATATTCTTAATTTGGAGGGATACAAACTTACGAGGTGTGATTGGAAAGTTTTAAGAATGGGCTTGTAATCTCACAATGGCTGTACTTACATGCTACTGTGATGCATCTCCTTCAAAATAGTCCCCTTCTAAATGAACACACAGACTCCAACGGTGCTTCCACTTTTGGAAACATTATTCCTAACTTTTTTTTTCCTCGAGTGTGTTAAGGGCGCTCACCGGATTCGCCTGGATGTTTCAATCGAGTCAAATCGCTTCCCTATCAGTGAAAATTTCAGTTTAGAAAACAGGTAGAAGAATTTTTAACCAAATTTGACATTCTTGTGCTTCTGCAACTTCCCTATTCCGCTGATATAGCCCCTGCGGACTGATACCTGTTTCTTAAACTGAAATTTTCACTGAAAGGGAAGCGATTTGACTTGATTGAAGACATCCAGGCGAATTCGGCGAGCGTCCTTATTAACACACTCGAGAAAAAAATTTCCAGGAGTGTTTCTAAAAGTTGAAACACCGTTGGACTCGGTGTGTTCAGTCAGGAGGGGAGTATTCTGAAGGAGATGCATCACAGTAGCATGTAAGTACAGCCATTGTGAAATTACAAGCCCATTCTTAAAACTTTCCAATCACACCTCGTATTAAAAAATATATTTAGAGAAAAATACTTTGCATATAAATATTAATTATTAATTAATGGCTTCTTATGATGCACTGCAGTTGAATACGCTTAATGGAATATTGATTAAAAGAATATCCTGTTTAATGTAATAAAATTTAAATGCAACAAACTATAATATATTGTTTCTGTGATCCCAGATAATGAAATATCCCACTCATTATAATAATTTTTCGAGGCGAATACGCCGTTCCATTAAGCTGGCTCTATTGCAATTTTGAATTGTATTGTAATTTACTAATACGCTACACAGACTTCTTGTTTTTAGGGCTTATAATGTAGGCGTTCTTCCACTTAAAAGTTTATGCGATGGTGGTTGAAATTTATTCAAGAGAAAATAACTATTGAAAAAATACGTAAATTTTAATGATTACTAGAAAATATATACGGCAGTGGATAGAAGAATGTTTTGCATAATGAACAGAAACACCATCCGTGAAATCATATTAACTGCACAAACCTTCCAAATTATTAAAAGAACTTCATTTAAACTTACGGGATAATTCCATTTTCGTTTCTCTCGTATTACAAACGTGAACATAAAAAGCACGGAACTGAAACTTATGCAGCAACTAAACGAATAATATTAAATGTTTCTTCGAGGAAAATCACCACTTTTTCGAAAAGTTCTTATTAACAAAAGTGCGTAAGGAACAAAATACTTCTTTCATTTCATTTACTCGAGTCAGCAAATGCGGAGTCTCTTTTTTTTTTTGCTCAGTCTTTCTTTTCAATATTTCTTTATTTATAATATAAAAAAGTACCGTTTTTGAACAAATTGGCTTGATATTTCTAAGAAAACAGCACCCACACACACCCGTATATTTATATACTCATAGCTAGATAGGTTTATTTATTAATTTACCGTATTGGAAAAAAATCCCGGTATAAAAAAAATATACCGGTTTTTGGAACAACCGGTTCTGGTTTGATAGCGGATCCAGTATTATATCGGATCCACTACCACTCCGGAACCGTTTGTTCCAAAAACCGGTGTCAGTTTCCATTATACCGGAACCGGTACTTCATAATCTGGTATAAACTGGTTGCGCGTTCGATAAACGCTGAAGGCCCACAATGCACACTTGGGGGTACATACATGTAAAATCGGTGAAAACCCCACTACCTCGCCCTGTGTGCAAGCAATCCTAAGGCCTCGGCTAACAGCTATGGTCTGGACGAGAAAAGTGTAATTTACACTTACAAAAGAAATTTCCGGCATGATACCAGATAAATTAGTACATTATGGAACACTGATCTACTGTGATACTGGTTCCAATATTCAATATGAAGCTGAAATCAGTATCAAAGTATCAGATATAATTCCACCAAAACCAGCAAGAAGCCACAATATAGATTACAAATTGTATTATTTAGGTACATTTAGAGAACACAGGATTTTCGACGGACTAGAGCCATATATGCAATAAAAAATGATTTATAAGAAATAAATTTCTGGCTTGATACCAGATTAGTTAGTACAATATTGGTTCCATTATGGAACACTATAGTCTAGGGAGATACTGGTTCTAATACGAATCTGAAATCAATACCAAACAGTTATTATACTTTAACCAGCATGTTATACAGAGAGCATAGGGGCTTTCGCCTCCTGCTCGCAGCCACTTTAAACATGGAGACTTAATAGAAAGAAAAAAACAGAGATACTTACTGCCCCGATCTGAAAGCAAGAACATTCATAAATAGTCCTAAGGCTGGTCATACACATAGAGGTGTACCGCAGAGGTTTACCTCTATTGTCCGCTTCAAGAGATAAACCTCGGCGTGTGTGCCCCTTCGTGCAATGAAACTCCAGAGGCAAACAGACCTCTAGAGTCGAACCTCGCGGAATTGAAAAATTATATGTTCTACCGCAGAAGTGACCAGACCTCCGCGTGTGTAAGGTCTACCTCCGGTCACTTGTAGGCTGGCTATACACGTAGAGGTGTATCGCAGAGGTAAACCACGGAGGTTTACCGCATAGGTACACCCCAAAGGTAAACCACGGAGGTTTACCATCTTGAGGCTAGAAGCTCGCACTCCTCTGCCTCCGCTGTTTAGTTGAATTCATGGCCTCTATACGAGAAGAAGACGCGATTGCAGTTGTCGGTTCAGTGTTAGCTACTACTGTTAAGAACAGTGGCGCACCCAATGGGGGTTTGGGGGTTCACCCCTCCAAACCTGACTTTTGAGAAATAAATAATATTTTTATCTTTAAATCTCGGAAAATATTCTACAAAAACGATAACTCTATTGCATGCTTCCACAGAGTTATAAATGGATTATTTTCTCTCTTCCCAGGACCACTTATTTTTCATCATTAAATTTCTTATCATAAATTATCTAAATATATAACATAATGCATTCATAAAATATGAAAAGATTCATTTTGGGGTGTGAACGTTGGGTGGAATGGAGGGTGGTGGAAATGAAAATCGGCACAGATTGAGCACAATACAAAAATCCTTTATAAACCTAGTTCCACAAACTTATTTTTTAACTTTCTTCATGCTTATCGGCATGATTGTTCGAAGTTTTGGGCGTTTTTCTAATATAATGTAAATGCAAGTTAGGCTCCTTTTAGAGAGTCCCCTCCCCACTTGGCACTCGCCTCATGTCAGATAACACGACAGATTGTGTAGAGTTGCTTGATTAAAAAAGAAAAAAAAACATATAGATGAAACCCCTCCCCCCCAAAAAAAAAAAAAAAATTCTAGGTGCGCCTATGGTTAAGAATAAAAGGAAATGCCGTAAAACATGTGACTGGTTATTAAAAAAAAATCTGTACAGTCATGTCAATTTGTTGACCTGTTGATTACATTAAAAACGAAACCGCTAAGCACAAAGAAACTTAAGTGAGATTAAACAAAAGCACTTAAACAGAAATAAACTGAATGCAAATAAAAACATTTGCGCAAATTAAAACAGAGGAAAAAACACACCCTATTTCTGCGCTTGTCTGAGTACAACTGACCGGAGGTAGACCTCACACACGTGTCGACCCACACACACGTGGAGGTCTGGTCACCTCTGAGGTAGAAAATATAATTTTTCAATTCTGCGAGGTTCGACTCCAGAGGTCTGTTTGCCTCTGGAGTTTCATCATACGAAGGGTCACACACGCCGAGGTTTATCTCTCGAAGCGGACAATAGAGGTAAACCTCTGCGGTACACCTCTACGTGTATGACCAGCCGTACTCAGACAAGAGCAGAAATAGGGTGTCTTTTTGTTTTAATTTGCGCAAATGTTTTTATTTGCATTCAGTTTATTTCTAAGCGGTTTTGTTTAATTTCACTTAAGTTTCTTTGTATTAGCGATTTCGTTTTTAATGTATTCAACATGTCAACAAATTGACATGACTGTACAGATTTCTTTTTAATAACCAGTCGCATGTTTTACGGCATTTCCTTTTATTCTTAACCACAGGCGTACCTAGAATTTTTTTTTTTTTTTTTGGGGGGGGGGGGGGCTTTATCTATATAGTATTTTTTTTTCTTTTTAAAATCAAGCAACTCTACACAATCTATCGTGTTATCTGACATGAGGCGAGTACCATGTAGGGGGGGGGGATTATTTTAAGGGTGCCAAATCGACTAAATGTGCGTCTTTACTTAAATACATATTACATTTTTACATTCATTAATACATTTTTTGTGTATATAAGGGGGGAAGGGGGGGGGGCAAAATCCTGGTCTTGCCCCAGTTAGAAAATAACCTAGTTACGTCCATGACCAACCAGTAATTTCAAACGCTGCTTCATGTGTATACAGTAGCGCTTTTTTTAAAACATGATTGATACTTGGTAACTCGGTACTCGAATGAGCAGTCCATGGGCAAAGGCCAAGTACTCAGTACCTGGTCTAAGTGTGCGGAACTGCTTAAAAGGACAAAACAAGGGTAGAATTTCATATATACAATTGTCATGAAATTACACGATGCATCAAAAGAAACTTTTAAAGATATAAAAACTTTCTTTTGGATAAGTCGATTGATCATTTTTGATATTAAAAAAAAAATATCTATTCAATGTAATTCATTCTCACATTTGGGACATTTATGTTTTTAAAATGCATATTTACCAGTTATTTGCTGCATTAATTTTGTAAAAAAATCATTTGAAGATAATGATCACTTTAAAAAAACAGAGAGAATATTTAAACCGATTAAATAAAAATTCGACTTCGCTGCTTTTTTCTACAAAACTTTAAGCACAATTTTGAAACTTTCTTGGCATTTTTTTCTTCATTTTTGATGCAAATTTTGAATATTTTTAAGGGATTTTTCAATCTATGAATTTGGGGCATGCTTATAAGTATAAATGCAAATACGATGACATAAAGGCTATTTTGACAATTTTAATAATTTGAAGCTCAATTAAACAAAAATCGATATTTTTATACATATATATTAATATAGAACCTAATAAATGCGTTTTCACAAGTTGTTGGAAACCACGTGAAAGAAAGCATTCATTTTATACTCAATCAGTATATTAAATACATGCAGCTCTTCGTTGCGGAAATTAAAAATCAAAAAATTTGAACCCTTAATGTGACAATAATCACAAAAATTAATTTTAAAATTATCAAATTAAGATTAATAAATAATTATACGTATCCCGTAATAACCCCACATGCTGAAAATTTTAACCAAAACAAACCGCGGAAATCACTGTTGCCAACACTATTTTTTAAAACATCCGACCCAAAAGGCTTACAATTTGCGCAACAATGTGTGAAAACGATGAAAATTACTTAAAAAGTTTAAAATTCATATGAACTTAACGATATGGAGTTTTAATTAGAAGAATATATAGGCTGGGTGGGGGAGACACTATGTAGTATCAAGTGGTTTATCAATCAATCCAAGTGGGTTATCAATGAAAAGTTTTATAAGCCCTTTGTAAAACTTTTTGTAATCGAGTTCTCATTAAAAAAATTACGTTTTTTAATTGTCACTTAAAACTAATTTATCTACTTTACATTACAGAAAAATAAGCAAACATCACCTTAATGAGCTAATTACATATTTTTTTTACTCCTTTGGGAGGGGCACGGGCCCCTTGTGCCCCCTCCTAAAATCCGAAACTGGTTACAGGTCCACAAACAAACTGTAAGTAAATTGTTCGATGATGTTTAGGATATTGATACAGCCACCGCGAAAAAAAGACCCTTAAAAGCTGCAATGAACAAAGCAAATACTTCAAATTAGATAATTTTTTCTGCCAATATCTTTCTATTTTCAATTTAGAAAAGTGTTTCCTTCCCAAAATAAATTCAAAGTGTTTTTTTAACTGCTAAACACACCATCACTGTTAAGAAATACCTTAAATATTATGATGTGGATGATAAGAATGACATTCCCCCTCCCCCCTTTTTTCTGCCTCAAAGTTGTGATGATTTTTTTAAACGTATTGCATCACAATGCATAATTCACGCTTACATAACTTTTTTTATTTCATCTTTTCCATGGGGTGACACCATCAATAACCGCCCCGGGTGTCACCCTTGCTAGCTAGGCCACTGCGGATACCACATAATCGGTGTCTCTCGTGCGACTTATCCATACCAGATATCTGACTCTGGTGTTTGATACCTGTAAATTCTATACATAAGTAAAATTTTATATGCCGCAGATATCTGGATTTTTCATGCAATGACCGGTTTGAGTTCCGGATATTTAAAAAATATCGGTTGAAAACTAAATCCGACACCTTCTGGAGGGGAGGAACAGTCCTGTTAGTCCCAATCCCCCCCCTGTTGGTGCATTCCTTGACGCAGTTATTACAAGAGCTTACACTAGTATACAATGTGAGTAGTTCTGGTATATTTTCATCCTGATTTACGAATTACCAAGATATTTATATATGGTTTTAAAATTGTCAGTACATTTGCAAACTGCATGTTTGGAAACTGCCATCAAAATTTCCAGCATGGCTTCACACTTTTCTCCACCAGACGCCTACCTGTTAGCCGAGGCTTTAAGATTGCTTGTGCACAGGGTGAGATAGTGGGGTCCACGGATTTTACATACACGTATCAACAAGTGTACATGGTGCATCTTCAGTGGGTATCGAGCATGCGACCTTCCAGGTAGAAGTCCGATGTCCTAACCAGTAGGCTGCTGCAGCCTCACTATGGTTTCAAAACTTCCGTATGTCGTACCAGCTTAAAAATTTCGAGAATGATTACATACCGTTTAAAATTTTCTAATATGGTATGATACCATCTTTAAAATTTCCAGTATGTTTTCATACTAGCTTCCAAATTTCCAGAATGGCCTGATACCGGCTTAACATCAGAATGACTTCAAACTGGTTTCGAGATTTCTAGTATGGTGATCACACCGGTTTCAAAATTTCCAGTTTGGCTTTATACCGGCTACAAAATTTCCAGTATAATTTCCTACCGGCTTCAAAATTTCCAGTATAATTTCCTACCGGCTTCAAAATTTCCAGTATAATTTCATACCGGCTTCAAAATTTCCGGTATGTTGTTACTGGTTCTGGTATTATTTTTACTGGTTCCGGTATGATTTTGATACCGGTATTTTGAGTTTTTTCCAATAGGGTATGCATGCATATATTACTTGAAAATTGCGATCTCACAACCAAATTATCAAACATGTAGAATAGGGTGGGCCGAAAAAAACTTTTTTTTTATTTCGGAGTTGTAATAGCGCGGAAAACTTGCGAATTATATAGAAAAGAAAAATTTAAAAAAAATATCAAAATCGGTTGACATCTTCCGGTCGCTAATAGGCCCTAAAGTTTGACAAAATATGAAAAAAATCTCATTTTCACTATATTTTTAAAAATTTTTGAATGAGATGTTTTCGTAATATAATAGTTTGTAACGTCTTCACATAGAACTTAAAAATAATGTGTTTTAATTTGGTTTTGATAAGTTGATACTTCCGGTCCCCAAAATTAGCCAAAATATTGAAAATTTCACATTTTTACGAGTTTTTTTTAACTATATTTAATATACTTCGTTTTAACGTATAGTTACAGCATTTTTAGTTTTTAACTTTAGAAAATTGTATTTCATTATGGTGTGAATAAATTAAGAACTTCCGGTCGCGCAATGACCCCATGCTACACGAGAACAGTACCTAAAAAAGTCTTTTAAATTCCTGCGCCCTCTCGCCCAGTTACGTTATCTGTAAGTCGCTAGTTACACGACTGACATGCAGAATAGGGTGGGCCGAAAAAACTTTTTTTTTATTTCGAAGTTGTACTAGCGCGGAAAACTTGCGAATTATATAGAAAAGAAAAAATAAAAAAAAAAAAATCAAAATCGGTTGACATCTTCCGGTCGCGCATAGGCCCTAAAATTTGACAAAATATGAAAAAAACCTCATTTTTGCGATTTTTTTTAAATTTTTGAATTATATGTTTTTGTAATGTAATAGTTTGTAACGTCTTTAAATAGAGCTTAAAAACGTTGTGTTTTAATTTGGTTTAGACTAATTGATATCTTCCGGTCGCGCATAAGCCCCAAAATTCGCCAAAATATTGAACATTTTACATTTTTACGCATTTTTGGTACTTGATAAATAATTATCATTTAAATGCAATAGCCGTTGCATTTTTTCACACGAACTGATAATGAAGTATAAAAAAAAGCTGCCAGATGTTTGATTACTGTTCTTTAAATGTACTCAAATTTTTAACTTTGAAAACAAATTCTTGTTGCTCTTATTTTTTTCACAAAATTAGAGATTTCTTTGACTGCTTTTGTAACATTAAATGCCCTGTATTTCCAATAATCTTAATTTTTTAAAATACTTTTCACTTGAAATTTAACACTTATATTTACCATACAAAAATTTAAATCCATAATAAGCATTTAATTGAACTGTAAAAATTAACTGCACGTAATTAAAGCACAAATGAGCATTAAAATGCATTAATTACGTTCGATTACTTTTTACAGTTTTATTGTGCACAATGTTCCTTTATTATTTTAAGCATTTAATTGTTGAATGTTGAAATAGATAAATAATTTTTATAATTGATTTTGGTATCAACAGGATACCCTCCTAAAAGCGATTGCATACTCTTCCTATCCCGCATACACAAAGAAAGCTATGAAGCCCTAAGAACAATGACCGCTTAAAAGCTAAGAGAACACCTGAAAACAATTCACTACAAATTTCAATATCCCAGTGCAAAAGTTGAGACCGGGGTAAATATGTAGTATGTTAGTTAAAATAATTTTTAAAAAATCTAGAATTAGAAACTAAAAGCAAAATAGAAAACTGGATTTAATGGTTGATCTCATCAACGCTATAAACTCATGGTGCCAGGTATCAATTAAAAATTTGTAGCTCAAGGTTGAAAACTAAATCTGAATGTCATATTTTTGTTAAATGTTATTCAAATTACTCAACTTTTTCATTTAGAAACAAATTCTTTGTTCTACTGAATTGCTTTTTTGACCAAATTTGATTTTCTTTGTACTGTGATATTGAACAGCCTTCATTTCTAACAATATTAATTAATAAATAATTCTTGTTTGAAATTTAACAGATATTTTTGACATTACTGTGATGGCTTTATTTAATGATCGGTTCTGCATGTCAGTCGTGTAACTAGCGACTTGCAGATACCGTAACTGTGGGAGAGGGCGCAGGAATTTGAGAGACACTTTTTTGGGTACTGTTCTCGTATAGCATTGGGCTCATTGCGCGACCGGAAGTTCTTAATTTATTCACACTATAATGAAATACAATTTTTTTATGTTCAAAACTAAAAATGCTGTAACTAGCACGTTAAAATTAAGTATATTAAAGATAGTAAAAAAAAAAAAAAAAAAAACTCGTAAAAATGTGAAATTTTCAATATTTTGGCTAATTTTGGGTCTTGTGCGCGACCGGAAGATATCAACTTATCTAAACCAAATTAAAACACATTGTTTTTAAGCTCTATGTGAAGACGTTACAAACTATTACATTACGAAAACATTTCATTCAAAAATTTTAAAAAATATAGTGAAAATGAGATTTTTTTCATATTTTGTCAGACTTTAGGGCCTATGCGCGACCGAAAGATGGCAATCGATTTTGATAATTTTTTTTAAATTTGTCTTTTCTATATAATTCGCAAGTTCTCCGCGCTATTACAACTTCTAAATAAAAAAAAAAAAAGGTTTTTTCAGCTCACCCTAATGTAGAAATTAGTGTTCACATGTAAAATGATAGTGGAAATAAAATGAGCAGAAAAAATGTTTAGAGTGCATGGGGTAAAAATAAATGTATAAAACATGAGTACATACTTTTATGATTTCAAATTCGCAACTTATCGCTCAACAATAAAAAGGAAAAATTTTATATGCCTATTTAAAGCTAGAAAAATTCATACTATTTCGTAATTAAATGAGGCACTGATTAATAAGTCATTAGTCTTTAGGTAAATTTATACATTGTAAAAAAATCCTTTAGGACACAGAGTCGAAAAATGCAAAACATTTATCTTCTTAAAAGAAATTACTTCGAATTGTAACTTTTAAGTATATCATTAATCAAGAATGACATTGTTAATAGAAATAAAACTGTCACTTCATTCAGTTTGAAATTTCTATTTATCACTTATGCTTATCAAAATTGATTTTTCAATGTAATTGGACAAGAGTTAAAAGCAATATGCAAGCGAATCATTGTGTATTTTTAGCCTACTTTCCCGACAAAGTAAAAATAAATAAATGAATACATAAAGTATGAAAGAAGGCTTAACGTATCGTAAAAATATCGTTAAAAATAAAGAAAAGTAAGAAATGAGTGAATCAATTAAATTAAGATTGAAAAATAAAAAAATTCAAAGTTTTGAGATGGGGAATATGTGTCGGTCGGTCTGTGTACCCCTAATAAGTTTTTAAGGAATTGTCCGATTTTAGAAAGATTTATTTGTATTTGAAAGATCTCGGCTAGGACATCTCATTTCCAGATTTTACTTTTTGATTTGAACAATTTTTCGCTCAATTTTAAACAGTTCAAAAAACCTAAAAATTATCGCTTATAGGTAAAACTGAAGCAAATTATGCAAACTCCGGGCATAAGATCCAAGTTCCTATGAATAAGCGTATTGAAGAAGCTCTCGGTGTGAAATATTTTTTTTTGATTTGAGCAATTTTTGTTCATTTTTGAACAGTTTAAAAAAGAATTAACACAGCGCCTACGGGGAAATTTCAATCTTATAAAATTCCTGATCTAACAGACGGATTTGCTAGGAACAAACGCTATTGGAAAGCTCCTATGGCATAAAACATGTACAGATACGAAGGTCAACCAAAACTAAACGAGCCTATTTTCCTATGCAATTTTTTGATCGGGATTTTTAAGGATATTTCTGAACGACTGAATGGGGCGATTCTTTCTTTACGTGTGTTACATTTACACAGCATTTTTTAACTTTACTGCGCTTTCTAACAAACTTGCTGGTATTTTTTAGGTTTTTAAATTTTGGCTGATAAAAGTACATGTGTTCTAAGTATGCAAAAAAAAAAAAAAAAATGAAAATATATATTGTTTTGATGTCTGTTAAAATTTTTTTTGAAATTTTGTTATGTGTGTTACTCTTTATAATCCAACATATTCAAAACATTGAATATACAAATTAATGTCTGTGATGTATGTACGAATAGTACTGAATTTTTTTTTTCATGTAATGATAGGTTATCAAATATGTTTGCATTAATTTTTAAAATTTTTTATTATTTTAATAAATATTTTAAAATTGATGAAATAGACGCATTACGTGTGTTACCAGAACGTTACGTGTGTTACGCCTTGTGAATTTTTCAAAAAGAATCCCAAATGTTTCACTAGAAAGATACATTTATTTGTAATTAACATAAAAAAGTAATTTATTTTAACATATGAAGCAGCTCCATAGTTGGAAGGAAAAAATTACCCCTACATTTCCTTGGTTTCGAGAGTGAAACAGAGTGAATTGTTGAGACATCTTTGTCAAAATCATCATTCTCTGTAAACACAAAATATGTCTTTTCCCACTTTTTTCCGTAAATATTGTATTTTCAGATATCCATTTGCATTTTAATGTCCATTTGCCCATAATGTATCCAAGATAGAACACTTCCCGTTTAGCAATGGTTTGCAACTAGACAATTACATAACAGTTATAATCTGAAATATATTTTAGTTGAGCACCACCGATTGTTATTTGGGACAATATTAGTTGGCCAGCAACCTAGAATATCAAGAGGAAATTCTAGCAAAAATTGATTGCTTGTGGGCCATAGTTTTGCAATCTTATCAACATATACCTGTATCACATGCGTAGAGTTTATGCCGTGGATAACACTTACATTTTCTCATGGATTCAATGTTTTAATAAATTCAGTAATTTTATCCTCACTTATACGCAAAATAGTTGTAGTAGGCATTAACTGATTGGCTAATTTTTCTAAATCCTTAGAGTTTTGTACCACAATGCTGCTATTGCCTTGACTTAGCACTTTGCTTCCAACTAATGACTTGGCTCTGCTAATGCAAGTAAACAAAGTTTTTCCTCAATAAAAACTTAACGAACAAACCGTTGCATATTTTTTTTTATTTTACACTAAGAATTATGATCTTTGATTTTCAAGAAAAAATTCTAAAATATTAATTTCCAAGAATAAGAACAAAATGTCAGTCGTATAAATGAAGATGGGGTTCAGTTAGTTCTATAACCATTTAAGCAAATAAATCTTTTAAATTTATATAAGTTCTAAATAAAATTATGATTTGAGCGCATTTTGAACATTTTAATAACAAACTGACATAATACATTGGTAAAATGCTCGTAACGGTGACCCAAGTAATATTTCGCTACATGTGTTACCTTTGATAAAATTAATTATTGAAAAATAATTAGTGATGATTAAAGTATTTCCCTGAAAAATACTAGTCATCTTGATTTATAAGAAAAATTTCTAATTTATTAAGCTTATTGTAACAAAAAACGTATAATTTTGCTACGTGTGTTACACTGTAATTATCTTGCCTTCAATAAGTAACTTTTAATGAATAAAAAATGCAAGTAGGCAACATTTCAAAACTTTATATGAAAGATAGAATGTTAATATAGTGGTATATTGTATTAATAAATCTTTAATGATATTTTATATTCTCAGATGCCCATGAAAATACACATTAGCAAAAAATGCAATACATGAAAAATATCAGTATGTTTTACTTATTGTCAAAATTTTAAGAAAATATCACTATTTTTGGAAAATGCAGTTTCTAGATTCCAAATACGTTTCATTTTTAATATTGCGACAATTTTGAATTTTGAGTCACATATTACCACTTTCTGTAGAATGCCCTATTAGAAATTTCATCATGAAATTACGGTAAAATAACCGGCAGCAGTCTGTCCATCTAATTCACCGTTAAATTTACGATTTGGAACATTTTTCTATCTTTACGGGGCCAAAACCATTTCCAATCAGCTTGATTAAAAAGCCATAAATACAAAAGTTAACGGTTTTATAACCATTTAAAAATAGTTTCAAATCAAAACTTTTACCGTTTTTGAACCATTTCGAAGCGTAGAATCTTCGAGGCGTAGAAACTGTAAACTAAGTGAGCGGGAATCGAACCCTGGTGTATGGTATATCAGCCTTGCTCTCTATCCATTTGGCCATTTACACCACGTAAAGTGGCCATTTATTTATCAATAAATCTTCTTTTCCAACAGGCAAACTGCGTTTAAATTGAGATTTCAGTTTTTGATTAGATCCAAAGTCCTTTGTATTCTAAATTTACTGCATAATGACGAAAATAATTTCATTTGCTGCAAAAATTAAAATACAAAAAGTTTCAGCAGCTCAAATTATGGGTTCGCTCATTCGCAAACAATTCGGGAATCCGATGTCTCCAATTTTTGATTTACGTGTGTATGTGTTTCTATTTAGTAACCACTGCTGAATACACTTTTTTTTCTACTTTTTTTATATACATAAGCAGATTTGAACTGACAAACCTTCATTTATTTTTTAACAACAACGTACGACCGGTAAGGTTTCGCAACCAAGATGGACGTCCGATTCTTATTGAGCGCTTGAAAATTACGGTTAGTTAAACGTTCTTTAGGATAAACAGAGATAGTACGGTGCAATTAGGCCAAAAAATGGCCTAACCCCAACATACAAAGTAAAAGTTTCCTCCAACTCCAAACTGTTCTATACGGTCCACATATTGTTTGGTAAAAAGTCACACCATTTTGAGCGTCGGGTGTGGGGGGGGGGGGGGGGGGAGAAGTTGGTAAATTAGTAGTTTTTATCTGTTTTTTTTCAAATATTTCGAAAACTATGCGCTTCAGCGCGAAAGTGTTATTTACAAAAATAATCTACATTAAATTGCGAACAGAAATGGTAATATACATATTGTTGCTAAAGTGGACGGTTCCAGAGTTACGGGGGGTGTAAAACTAGACATTTTTTCTATTTTTTAGATTTTTTGAAAAAATAAAATTATAACTATTATGTAAATTGAAATAACTGAATAATTTCATTAAAAAGTAATATTGTACAGTCGTATTGTAGTCCAAAAGAAGCTAAGAGTCACCACAGAGGGTTAGCAGCCAAACAATAGTGGGAAAGAGAATCGGTATAGTACAATTCGCGGCCCCCAGAGTGTCGGTCGACCACTCACGTACAGCCTGCACCTGCCGCCCGCCATTCTCCCTCATAAACTTTCTCATATATTCTCTTTCGCTCAGTCGTATTTGAAGACCCGTTCATTGCGTTTGTGAGTGTTATTTCTTGTAAAGTTCGGCTGCCATTTTTTTGTTTTTCCTCTTTAGAATACTGTCACTTGAGAGTGTGTGTTGAAACCTTGTAAGGACAAGGGTGGTGTCGACGCTCAGTAAATATAGACAATAAATTCAGTGGACTGTAAACACTTAAGATTCTTTATTACTTTGAATTTGGAAGAGAGCTTTGCTTTTTACACTCATCACGGCTCTCTTCGCTCACACACACTGACTACCTACACTTACTCCACAAGATGGCGCTACAGCAGTGCGGATACATACCGCCGGGCGTTGCATTGTTTTTAACAATCAACAATTGATATTAATACACAAATCATCATTATAATAAAAACTTAATAATCATTGCAAAAACAGTAATACATGTAATAACGCAATGTAACAAACACTTTGATAGTTAACACTAAGCCTGATAAAAAAGACAGATACTTGAGTATGAGTAATATGCACTCCAAGGGAATAAAATATTTTTAATTAATTGGCAGCAAACAAATTTTTGAAATCGGCCGCTTGAAGATTCCTTTACTTGTTTTAACATTGCAAACACGAACTCTGCCATCCCTTCCCGGAAAGACCGTCATGATTCTTCCTATTGGCCAATTACACATAGCTAAATTATCTTCCTTTAGTATAGCCATGTCTCCAGTTTTAATATTTTGTTTATTGAAACACCACTTTGACCGTTGGTTTAAAGTAGACAAATAGTCCTTGTGCCACTTTCTCCAGATCAATTGAACAAATTTAGTGGTTTTCTGCCACATACTCAATCTATTATCAGAAACATTGGCTACATCAGGTTCAACAATTGAAGTGAACGGTCTTCCGATCAAGAAATGGCCTGGAGTGAGAACGCTCAAATCATTGGCATCTGAAGACATCGGGGTTAGAGGTCTTGAATTTAGAACAGACTCGATTTGATTGATCACGGTTAAAAAATTTTCATATGTCAATTTATGATTACCAACTACTCTCTTCAGATGATATTTGAAGGATCTCACCCCAGCTTCCCAGAGCCCTCTCATATTCGGACTGCTCGGGGGCAAAAATTTCCATTTGACACCTTCTTGACTCATATAATTACACAAATTCATATCAGGCCTTTTAACTAAGTTAAACAATCGTTGTAACTCATTATTACTTCCAACGAAATTGGTCGCATTATCAGAATATAAAATGCTGCACTTTCCTCTTCGCGAAAAAAATCTCTTTAAGGTGGCAATAAATGCTTGAGTACTCAATTCTGTCACAAGCTCCAAATGAATCGCTTTTGTGACAAAACATACAAAAATCGAAACATAAATTTTTTGAAAGGTGCCTTTCCGTTGGTTCTTGTATTTAATTGGAAATGGACCACAAAAGTCCACTCCAGAAATGGCAAATGGAAAGTTTTGACTTACACGAGTTTTGGGTAAATCACCCATAAGCTGATCACAAGTTATTGGCTTAGCTTTAAAACATGTCAAACATTCACGTACTATTTTTCTACAAGTAGATCGACCATTTATGGGCCAGAATCTTTGCCTTAAAATAAACAATAATGTTTGAGGCCCTACATGTAAATGCTTAATATGATAACTTATAATTATCAAATGTGTTAATTTATGGTTACCTGGTAACAAAAATGGGAATTTTTTATCAAAGCTTAAATCACTATTTAATAATCGTCCTCTACATCTCATCAAACCTTCTTTATCAATAAAAGGACATAAACTTCTTACCTTACTTTGCTTTGAAATTTCACCTGAATTCTCTAAATCTCTTATTTCTTTGCTGAACTCTTTTCTTTGCACCAAACTTACACGTTTCATCTCTGCACTTTTGAGTTCATCAGAAGACAAAGACCCGGTTGATTTATCATCTTTCCTACGACAGTTTCTGATGAACCTAAATACAAAACTTAATACACGGATAAGTTTACTATAGTTAGTACTAACCTCAAGAAAATTATCAAGGAAATTACTATTATCCTTAATAAAACAATTAAAGTCACTAGATGGTTTAAATTCATTAGAGAAGTCTTCCTCAATTACTCTAGATGGAATTTCTCTGTTAGGATATTCACTGTTACACAAAAATGTCGGTCCTTCAAACCACAGTCTTAAATGTAGAAGTCTATCTGGATCGAGACCTCTTGAAATAAGGTCAGCAGGGTTTTCAGTTAATGGTACATATCCCCACGTGTCAATGCTAGTCAAGTTTTGAATCTGCGATACACGGTTTGCAACGAAAGTCTTAAGAAGAAATGGCTCCTTGCGTATCCAAGAAAGTGCAATCATGCTATCACTCCACAAGTAGACGTTGGAAATTGGCAAATCTAGGGCATGAATCACTTTTTTCACTAACTTGGCTAGAAGTAGTGAGGCACAGAGTTCTAGCCTAGGGATGGTTACTCTTTTCAATGGTGAAACTCGGCTCTTGCTAGCAATTAACCCGATTGAAACTGCTTGGTCATTTTTAACATACTTACAGTACACAACAGCACCATAAGCAGCTTCTGATGCATCAGCGAATCCATGTATTTCAATCACATTAACTCCTTCAGAAAGTAAACATCTATCGAACTCCATGTTATTGACACTCTGCAAGGATTCCACAAATTTTATGCACTCGTGTTTTTTTTTCTCAGGTAGCTCTTCGTGCCAGTCCAACTTCAAACACCATAGTTGCTGCAGAAATATTTTTGCTTTCGACACTACAGGTCCAAGCAATCCTACGGGGTCATAGAGTCGTGCTATTGTGGATAAGACACAGTGTTTCGTGATCTTAAAATCCTTTCCATGAGATGCACTACAGGAAACGTTGAAATAAAGACTATCTGTCTTGGGACTCCAAGAAACTCCCAATACTTGTGTTTCCTCAGAATTGGCAAAATTATATGTTTCTTCACTATCTGAAACTAACCCTGCACAGTTACTATGCCATTTATGAAGTTGCATCCCAGCCTTTCCCAAAATTTCAATTAACTGATTCTTAAGTTCTATGGCAGTTGCTAAATTATCAGAACCGGTTAGCACATCATCAATGTAAAAATCATTTTCAACGACTGGCGCAGCAAAAGGATAATTTTCTCCTTCATCAACAGCTATTTGTTTTAGTGTACGAGTTGCTAGGAATGGTGCGCATACAGTGCCATAAGTTACGGTGTTCAACTCATAGGTCTTGATGGGTCCATTCTTTTCTTCTTTCCAAAGAATGCGCTGCAATCTTCTTTGGCTAGGGTGGATCAAAATACACCTAAACATTTTCTGAACATCCGCCGTGAAGGCATAGACATACTTACGGAATCTTGTCATAATAGAAAACAAATCGCTTTGCACCATTCCTCCATTAAGTTGAAGGGAATTTAAAGATTTACCTGTTGAGGTAGGATAACTTGCATTAAAAACAACTCTTAGCACAGTTGATGGATTATCAGGGCGGTAGACTCCCAAATGGGGAACGTAGTAAGTGCCTTCACTCTCCTCATCATCCGAAATTTCGGACATATGTCCCATCTCTGAATATTCACGAAGGAAATCTTTATACAGAGATAAATAATTTGGATCTTTAATTAGACGTTTCCATAATAAATTTAATTTCTCCAATGCTAATTCCTTACATTTCCCTAAATTTTCAGGATCTTCCTTTAAAGGCATTTTTACTATATATCGTCCCTCAGAATTTCTAGTAAATTTATTTTTAAAATGTTCTTCACAAATTATATTTTCTTTACTCTCAGATATTTCAGTTTCGATATTCTCTATCTCCCAAAAACTTTTAACAGTTTGTTCTAGATCAACATTTTCTTTAACTAACCCACAATGGATTTTATTTTCCTCCATATTTGAAATGCTTCCACTCACTAGATAACCAAACACTGAATTTTGTAAAATTAAATTCGTGTTAGGGGGGCAAACTTGTCCAGGTTTTATAAGCTCAAAAAATGATTCTGCACCAATTAATAAATCAACTCTTTGCGGAATGTTAAAATACTGATCAGCTAACTTAATGTTTTCCAACCCTTCCATGCACTTGTTTATTTTTTTCGAGGGCATGAGATCAGTTATTCTAGGAACAACTAATAAATTCAAATCAGTCTTAAAGCTTCGATCTTTATTTATTATTGTAGCAGATACTTTAGACCTAATGGAAATAGCTGAATCATTCAACCCAGACACCTCTATGTTTATTCTATTTTTTCTCAATTGAAGTCGATCTGCACATTCTCTGCTTATAAAATTAGACATAGATCCAGAATCTAATAAAACACGAACTTCACTTTCATTACCAAAAGAATCACATAAATAACAAATTGCTGTACTCAAAAGAACTGTTTTGTTTTTATTGAAGACACAACTACTGGTAGCTGAAAATATATTGGCGCCATTGGTTTCCTTTTCGCAGACTGCAGGTGCGAATTCATTAGCTAGTGGAGACAGGGGGGAATGATTTCCTTTTTCGACTATATTTTTATTCGAATTAGAATTTATAATGATATCATCTTTTGTTTTCGATTGCGTACCATAATTAGGATCTCGATTAAAATGTAATGAGCTATGATGCCTTTTACTACATTTCGCACAAGAGTAATTTCACTTACAAGAATTAAGTCTATGTTTCCCAAGACAATTAAAGCATAATGAATTATCCTTCACGCATTGCATTCTATCTGTGACAGAAAATTTTTTATAAGTAGGACACAAATAAAGGGGATGATTTTCACTACATAAATAGCACTTCGAACTCTTGACATTAGACAAAAAAGTTTTAGATGCATTTCTTTCAATATGATTTTTATTATAAGAACCGGAATTCTTAGTTATTGTTTTTCCACGAGATGTCATAAATAAATCTATTTCTTTTCCCAGTTTAATAGGTTCAAACCATGTGTCTGATTGTTTGACGCTTATATAAGTAGCAGTTTCTTTATCCAAAGTTTGGAAAAGTTTATCAGAAATTATAAGCTGATTTAGTGTTTTGAAATCCTTCACGTCCCTTAATTGTAAATAGTACTCCCAGCTAGTGGTTAAACGTGAAGCAAGCTGAACGTATGTTTCATTTAACTGCCGTGTTGTTGTTCTGAAATTGTCCAGACAAGATTGAGCCGTTGGCTGAAATTCTCTGAGAACTATTTCTTTCACTTTATCATAATTACTAAAATCATCGTCACTTATATATGTGATTATATTTGATGATTTTTCACCAAGCAAATTGAGAAGAATTTCAGATTTATATTTATCAGGAACACATTTAACAACAAATGCTCGTTCTAAAGATTAAAAAAAGAAACCCCAGTTTTCGGGTTTGTTAGGCACTTTAATAGTTAATGTTCTAATACTCTTTACCAAAGAATCTAAAGAATAATTAGCTTCAGGTAATTCTATATTATTTTCTTTTGGCTCGGCACGAATACGTGCAATTTCAAGTTCCGTTTTTGCTCTTTCGAGCTTCAAACTCTCTAAGTCTAATTGTTTTTTCTCTTCACTTTTACGCTCTTCAACTATTAAATTTACAAGATCACTGACAGTTTCACAGTCATTTTGATATTTTTCACAATTTTTAATTGTGTCAATAAAGTTTATCACAGTCATTTTTTCATTAATTTCTAGACCAAGTTCACTGGCAATAAGCCTTAAATCATCCTTTTTACAGTTTTTAAACATTGTAAATATTTAAATCAAAGTACCATATAAAACCAAAACAATCCTACTTTGAAAAAGAAAGCATGTATCCAAATCACACAGTCAGCTCGTAACACAGTCACATTAATCGTAGAAATTCACTTCACAAATACATTTTTTGAAACATGCTGATTATTTCTCCCGGAGAGCGGACCACTTATGTCGACGCTCAGTAAATATAGACACTTAATAAATTCAGTGGACTGTAAACACTTAAGATTCTTTATTACTTTGAATTTGGAAGAGAGTTTTGCTTTTTACACTCATCACGGCTCTCTTCGCTCACACACACTGACTACCTACACTTACTCCACAAGATGGCGCTACAGCAGTGCGGATACAGGTGGTACTAATTACTAACTCTGACTGGAAAGGCGGTGGACAAGATAATTCAGTGCAGTGAAATTCGACAAGATGGTGTTAAAGAAAAGTTACTGCATAATGACTCGTTTCAAGTACATAGTATTGTAGGTGTGCACAGCGTCTCTTCAGAGCAGCACGTATAGATACGAGAGGCAAGGCAGAAAAGAAATTACAAGGACTTGCAAACTTTTAATTCTTGGCTTGAGGATCACAATCCGTTTTCTAAAACACCTGAACTCTCTTCCTTATCAACAGGACTTGTAGCAGATGAAAACGTGAACTGTGATAAAGCATTTGAAGTTGGAACACTAGCCTTGAAAGAGAGTGAGAACAAAACATTCAATGAGGTACACTTGAAAAGAAAGTTAGCTGTTAAGTCTCTAGCCCCTATAACCGTCTATGACAATTAACAAGAACACTGTACGTGTGAAACCTAACACTCTCTTACATCGGATGGTAGCACAGTAAGGAGTGATGAGAGACTTGAAAACATATTTCAATTTGAATAATGTGATTATCTTCCATCCTTGTTCGACGAATCTGGCTTGATGAGGAAGGGTAACAAATCTTCAATGGTGACTGTTTTGGTTCCAGATTCAAATGAATCATCATCAATCACCCCAGATTCAGAGAAAGTGTATTACATCATTGATGGAGGTCACCTCCTTCATCGTGTTGTCTGGCGACGCCCAGCTACCTTTAGACAGATTTGCGAGCAATACACAGATTACATACTTACTCATTATGGGCCAGCAGCTGTTGTTTTTGACGGATATGAGCAAGGAAACACAAAAGATGAAGAACACTTAGGTAGATCACGTTCCACCACTAACATTGAAGTGAAAGTAGAAGACTCAATCCATGTAAATATCAATCAAAGTGAATTTCTAGCTAACGCTAAGAACAAAATGGGCCTTATTACTCTCCTTACAGTACACTTGCAAAGAGGTGGTTGCTCAATTCAACAAGCATCGGGTGACTCTGACTTATTAATAGTTTTAACAGCGATTGATGAAGCTAATAAAATAGTTGTAGCTTGTGTAATTGGTGATGACACGGACATACTAGCCTTGTTGACTGTTCAAGCACCACCAGAGAACAAATTGAAAATGGTGGTACCAAAGAAAGGCGATCAGCAGGAAAAGAGTACACTATTTCTGACATTCAGCGAGGGATTGGGGACATGAAAGGTGTACTCTTAGCAATATACGCCTTCATAAGATGTGACACTGTATCAGTTATCTACCGGAAGGAGAAAATTTCAAAGTATGGGAAGGTGCAAGCCAACAACGCTCTTCGTACGAAACTTCTAGTCTCCAACGACCTCAAAGCTGACCTCAGTGCAGTGGCTGACGCTGGAAAGCATTTCCTTCTTGCAATGTTTGGAGCCAAGAACACTGATGATCTAGATTATTTTCGGTACCAGTGTTACTTGCAGGCTATTGCAAATCAGCCTATACATTCATTGTTCAAGTTGGCTGCACTTCCTCCCACTTCAGCAGCTTTCAGATAGCATTCATTTAGGACCTACCACCAGGTGCAGCTAAAGGTGCAGCAGTGGCTAATGAGAAGAAGAATCCACTCGAGTGGGGGTGGAAGAAGATTGGCGAGTACCTGAGACCAATTACAACAGTACATCCTGCAGCTCCCCAGGAATTACTTTCCCTAATAGCGTGTGCTTGCAAAGACGAGTGCGTCGGTAAATGCGAGTGCAGAAAGAGTGGTCTAAACTGCTCAAGCATATGCGTTAATTGCTCGGGCCTAGAATGCGATAACAGGGACACGAACATCTTAGACGAAGTTCAAGAAGAAGGGTGCTATGTTTAAAGAGGACTGAATAATGATGAATAGTTTACACTAATTTTTAAAAAAATAAGAAAATGTGGTTGCGATATACAGCCAAATATGCCTATTTTCTAAAGAAAAACCTCGAAAAGCTACAGTTTTAAAAAATATTATGATTTAAAATGATATAATTATATATCATAATTATTATACAGATAATATTTTTATATTTTAAAATCATTTATGTTGGAAAGATGTTCATTCATAATGTGAGAGAAAGCTCAGCTAGAGAAAGCTGAGAGTATGTTTCTCGGTACCACTGGTTTATGTGGCCTAGCCCAGTGGAAGCCTCTTTTCCTTTAAAAAGTAGCGCCCCTTGAGAAAGTGGTGGGGTTGTTGTTCCTTCAAGGGCTTATCACTAACATGCCACCAGCCACGAAAAGCGTAATTTGCTTTTACAAAACATAATCCTGTATAAAAAAAATAATTTCCTTAGTAACAATGTCATTTTTAAAAAAAAACCTAAAAATACGAAAAATGTCTACCTTTACACCCTCCGTAACTCTGAAACCGTTCACTTTAGCAATAATATGTATATTACCATTCTTGTTTGCAATTTAATGTAGATTATTTTTGTAAATAACATTTTTGCACTAAAGTGCATAGTTTTCGAAATATTTGGGAAAAAAACAGATAAAAACTACAAATTTACCCAACTTATCTCCCCCTCTCCCCCAAACCCGACGCTCAAAATGGTGTGACTTTTTACCAAACAATATGTGCACCATATAGAACAGTTTGGAGTTGGAGGGAAACTTTTACTTTGGATGTTGGGGTTTGGGTCTAATTGCACCGTACTAAGAATAAACGATTTTTCTCACAATCAGCCGTATGAGTACCATCTTTTTAATGGTTATTCAACTGTTGCAATAAAATATAGTAAAATAACAATCAAATAAATGGTTATTTACTATTTCCTTACGGAAATTTTTAACAGTGTGGCCCAATGAAGTAATGAATGAGTGCGTGAAAGAATAAATAAATATGTGGATAAATGAATGAGTGAGGTAAAGAATGAATAAATGAGTGAGTAAATGGATGAGAATGAAAGAATGAATAAATGAGTGAATAAATTTTTAAAAAATGAGTAATTAAATTTAAAAAATGTGAGAATTACGTGAATGAGCAAATGAATAAATGAATAAGTGAATGAATGAATGGGTGAGTGAAGGCATATGTATTAACCGTTGGATAAGGTATATTCGAAGTAATTAAAAGCTAAAGCTAAACGAGAAAGATAGAGATAGCTGAATTATAAATTTGAATTTGGTGTAAACGGAAGAGTAGGCTCGTATAGTTCGAGATGGAACTTCTTGTTAAAAACTAGAGTTTGCTTAGCGAAAAATAGTCCCTAGTAGTAATAATCCGAATTAGGAATCAAAGCACATTCCTTATACAAGCTTATCATTTCTTCTAATTTTTCCTCATTCTTTCTCTCAAGGAATTTTCAGAATCTAGCTTCCTTCCAGGAATAACGGCCGTTTCTGATTGATTAAGACGCGTGAATATGTCATGACTCCTGGTCCTTTTGTTTATACTATTATTTAGAGAATCAAGCTTATCCTGCTTATTTTTGTGCATATTATTCTTGCGTTAAATATAGTACTGTACTTATTGTCTCAATGTTCACAGGTTTCCTTACATCTTTTTTTCATTGAATAGTATAAACCCTTATTTCATCTACCCTCATAAAAAAGCCATTGCATTTTTTTAAAACGACGTTATTAAGTATAATAACAAGGCACCCGAAGTTGATGACCTTAAGTGACCCCAAAAATGTCATTAAAATTGAAGAAATGCTCTTAATATTTTGAAAAATACACTGAAGATTTGAGATAAAAATTTCATCAAAGTAGTTTAACTTCTTTAGACCTCAGAATTAAGCACAGGCAATATTGATGCAATTTTATGTTTCTTCGATTTAAAATTCATTACAAAATAAAATAGCTAAATTTTTTTTTTCAAAATTTTATTAATAGGGTAAATGTGGGATAGACGCCATAGGGTGATAGATGCCTAAATAAACGCGTAGCGCTCTGTACGAGAATTACACCCGCAATGTTTTGCTTCAATGTAAGCTTACCCCCTCACTTCCGCCAGTCGATGCCTTACACTTTGTCGGAACGAACGTGTCGTGAGTTGTGTAGCAAAACCCTAATTAAATGACGACAAATTTTTAGATTTAGGTTACGTATAACCTTTGTGCGCCTGGAACTTTTGATGCTATAAAGTAAGTGCTTTTTTTTTTGTATTTATAATCTATTTATGCATCAAATAAAAACATTTAAATATTATATTAGTATTTTTCAACATGATTTATTAGTTAAATTAGAGGGCGTCTATCCCACACAATAAGGATAGATGCCCCAGTTTTTGTGAGTATAGATGCCCTTAGAGGCATCTATCCCACATTGTATCATAAACTGAATTAATTATTTTCTTGTTTTCTAGATATGCCACGCAAGTACGTGCGCAAAGATGCAGCACGGCCCCGAGGCGTGTGGACCGAAGACGCTCTTAAAAGCGCTTTTGAAGAGATGAGACAAAACAAATGTCCCCTTAATGACCTGGTCCCTCATGTAGTAATCAGACATTGCGAAGTTTAGACGACAACGAGGTTCGCGTTAGGCCAACTTTGATTCGAACTCGAATTTCTTCACCACCAAATCCAGATCTAATTCACGAGTCTTCTGGTAGCTCTAACACAGCGGAACTTTCCAATTCTCCATCTTTGCTTTCTCAGCAGCCTAGTGCAGGTATACAGAAGGAGACGCCTAGCAAGTATTTGCAAGAATGTTCTCCTGCACCGAAACTCCCGGTACCATTCTACAAAAGAGGAAAACAGTCTGCTACAGTTCTGACTTCCAAGGAGAACATTGCTGCTAAGAAAAATATAACATACCATGTAAAATTAGCAGACAAGCCAAAAAATTGACTACAAATAGGTCGAGATCAGCTTCAGAGGAGACTTGTGATTCTGACGATTCTTTACTAATAGAAAATGAATCTTAATGTTAAGAAAAAGACAAAAGAACAAATATCTAATAAACAGTGGTTTACAGGAAAAAACAAAATAAAAGTGTGAATACTCAAAATACCATTCAGCGTCCTGTTCGCAATGTTCAGACTACAGCAAAAATTGGCAAAATTTCCAATGAAAACGACGAAACACTTTCAAATGAGTCACTCTTCTCAGAGTGCGACAACTGAATGTGTGAAATGTTTCGAAGATTTTGAAACAACAAAATCGAAGGTATACTGAATTCAGTGCATCATGTGTAGGAATTGGCTGCACGAAACATGCACAATGTACGGCGATTATTGTAATTAATGTAAGCGTTTCAAACTACGTCAAGAAATAAAGAATAAAAAATTATAAATTGCTTAAAAAACTTATAAATAAAAAAAACAAAAGACATAAAAAATATTTTTAAAAAATATATATAAAAGAAAAATATATAGTTAAGGTTTTGTGCAAGGCACTGCTCAATAAGAATTTGTGATGATTACTTTTAATTTAGCACCAAAGATGATTGTGCCATCTAACGCAAAGTTAGGACATATTTTTTTTATATATAAAAAAATTATGATTATTATAATTAATACAAAATATTTAAGTTCAGTTGATTGTATTATTTAGCAAATGTTAAATAAAGTTAAGAAAATCGTAATATTCTTTCATCAATTCCTTAGGGCAACTATCTCACAAGTCAAAATATCATAGCGGTGTCTAACCCACACAGTAGGCATCTATCCTCATTCATAAGGTTATTTATTTTATTTGTAACTAATTATAAATAATACAAAAAGTATTAAATTATGCAAATTATTTTGTTCATTAATAAGTACACCAACCATCACAAAAGTTAAAGATTTTTAAATTCCTCATCTTCTCTATGTTAATCGCCTATTTCAAAAAGTTAGGCAACTATCCCACATTTACCCTAAATAGTTGAAATAATAATTTATACCGAATTTCCATATTTAAAACCAAGTAAAATATCTGTTGATTGATTTCAAAAAGGATCGGAGGATTTTAGTTTTCAAATAGTTCACTAGTTCACTAACACTAGTGAAATACACAGTATTTTTAAAAGCATCCGATTGGGTATCGAGGATCGCAAGAGGTTAAATCTTAGCTTTTTGAAAAATTATAATAGCATCCACAAATGACTTTCTAAAATAATAATAATAATGAAGAATAAAAATGAAGAAGTAAATTAAAAATAAAACCAATAATAAAGTTGTTTAAACATATGTTTAAACACAGTAAACATGTGTTTAAACAACTTTAATATTTTTATTGAACATAAAAAAACTTTAAAATTTGAAAAAAAAATAGGGTGTGTTTTATTTTATGCTGAGAGTTTGTAGTTACAAACTGTAAACATCTGAGAAACTGAAGTTTAAAAGGTTTACTGAATAAATCACGCTCTTCACTGAACAGAAAAGTATTTAGAGTTCTTTCAAAAGAATGAAACAAAAAACAAAACATCAAAGTAAAGAATAGCGGGGCATTTTCTTTTATGCAAAACCATTTTGCGTACAAATAAAAAGAGATTTAAAAAACTCTTTGGCGTAATATTCAGGGAGAATATAAAACCATTCATCCATATTTAATAGTTTAAATTCAGTTACTTTTCAAATTGTGTCATTATTTATTTTTCTCCACAAAAATATGTAAGGATTCAAGATACTGCTATTTAGTTGTTATTTCGGTTCTTCGAAATCTCTTGTGGTTTGAGTTTTTCAGTGGTGGGCATAAAAAATCGTTCTAAGTATCTTGCACTTTTCCAATAGTTGTTACTATATAGTAGAAATGTAATAGCAGGGTCTATAATTTATTTGAGTAGAAAGCTTTTGTAAAGAGTTCTACAGTAAAAGAAAAACTGTTCATCACAGCAAAAAAAAAAAAGGTTTTTTTTATTCCTCTTTCTAATCTTTTTTCCCCTTTCTTTCTTTTTTTTAACACATAACGTCGCCTTTTTTAGAAATATTGCATCAAAAGAATACCCCAAAAATTCGTTTTATGAAGGAAGTAATTAAAACTTGCTATTATCATTAGAGCAATTTGCACATCCCTATTTTTGCAAGCTATGGTCTTACAAGTTTTAAATGAGTCACCTAAATGAATACAAATAACAGTTAAAATGCTTGTTTGATTCCAAAAAGTATTGCAGTTTTCATTACTTTCAACAATTAGCTTGAATCAGATAATAATTTCGAAAATTACATAAATGTGAGAAAAAACATTTGTTTTTGTATAATATAAAAGAACATCTTATTAAATTTATTAAAAAGAAAGACTTCCATATTTCATTTAGTTATTTAGAATTTTTTGAAAATACATTACATTTCTGAAAAAACGGAGATATTGAAAGAACATTCTTTTTCTTGGAAAAGCAGATTTTTAATTACTTAGGCAAATGCACATTTTAAAATTTATTTTAGTTCTAGCTTTGTTTAAAGATTACAGGCCAAACTGGCATCGGCGAAATTCAAAATAAAGCATGGTAATAAAAATAAAAAAAATAAAGCACTCATTCATTTTTTAATGAATATCAGGAATACATTAGAATTTTAATATTCAAAAAGCATTTTACAAAACAGGTAAAAATGACGTGATTTGATTTGAGCATTGGTGAAATAATGTAGTTTGATTAAACGAGTTAATCAAAACTCAATTCAAGCGATCAAATCTGTAAACGAGGAAATACATTTGTGTAAACGGTTCAAGGGAAATTTAAAGAGAGATTGCGCAGATTATTTCTCCACATATCCACTTCTAGAAAATACCGTATGCGTTTGCAGTTACTCGAGGTAAGCAACTTGCTGAAAAAATGAATTTTTATAAAATATTTCGTAGTATGAGCATTAACAATCAAATTAAGAAAAGAAGACTAATGAAAGTTCAAGCCCTTATTTTCGGAAAACAAATATTAAAAATGATGCTGTGTAATAGGCGTTCAGAAGATCCAACTCCAGCCTAAGAATTCAAATCGACATTATACTCTTGTTGGTTGCACAACTATGGAGTCTCTGTGCGCTTACACTTCATTTTCCCTCTTATCCTTCAAGAGCAGAATCTCTCTGATTTCGCGATCTCTCCCAGTTTTACTTTAATTTCAAATACTTTAATCCTATATTATGTTCAACGAAAAACCACACAATTACTTTGCATTAAGATAAACATGTTTTAAGAGCAAATGATTGATGTGGGAGCTCTTATCATGCTTACTTTTCTGATTTAGTTGAACGATATTTAGGGTATATTTGCAGACTCTAAAACATGAGAAAAATTCAGCAAATTTACTCAAAAAATATTTATAGGCTGTGAACTTTTTCTGGTTAAATTAAACTAAAATCTATAGGTAATTTTCTCGGAATATGTATTTACTCGAATAGTCTCAAAAACGTTTTTAAATCCTTTTATGTTTCTGAGAGAACAAAAAGCTTCATATATTCCTCCGCTATTTAATTAAATTATTGTTATTAAACGAAACACGGATTAAAGCATTTCACGAGAAATTAGCTCACCTAAGAATTACAGTGGAAATCAAAGAAAATAATTTAAGAAAAATTAGCAGCTTAATCACGCATTTGCCCATGTCTGACACGGGTGAAAGTTACCGGCAAATTTGCACATGTCCGTGTCTGATACGGGCGATCTTGTATCTCGCGTTATTTTATTTCTAATGCCCCTCTGAGATCCGTTTGCACTTTGTTTGTACAATAATTTTTATATAACTTTTACACCAACCCGCTCTCTAGTCACCCCTACAACTGAAATTTCCAAAAATAACTTTTACTATACCTATATATTCATTTTCTGTCAAAAAAAAACCTCAATCATTTTTTACCAGTTTTTCTGGAAACAAAATTGTGCTTCAAGAGGTGCGCATCATGCTGTATCGCTAATAGTATTGTAGTACAATCAAAGCAATAATTATTCGAATAATGTCATACAGTGTTTACTATCTCAAACTTGGAGCCTAAGAAATCACTGTTAACAAAAATGTGGATCATTCAGTAAAAAAAAAGAAAGAAATCGTTCATCTCTTAACTGTGCTTATAGTTATTTAATATTTTCAAGTTTCAAGCTTAAATTATAGCATAATATAGTAAACATTTTTTACAACGTTACGTGTATTAAAAAATTGCTTTGTTTAGTAAAAAAATGAATATTTGTTAATAAATGGCATATAAAATCTTTTGCAATAGCTCTAGGTTTCGTTTTAACTGAGTTTACTCACATTTTAATCCCACCTTTCATGTAATAGTTTCATTTAGAACTTACTAGTGGGATTATGTTTTAGTGCTAAAAAATAATAAAAAAGTACTAAAAGTAATAAAGTAATAAAAACTAAAATAAAAAAAAGTTGACAAACATTAAAAACAAATAAACTACGTGAAAGAGGAAAAAGGAAGCCTTTCAACGAAGTCAGCTCTTTGGCAAACAAAAGGAAACATGCTTCTCAAAATCAATAAAGCCAGATCTCCTGAGAAATATTGTGGAAAAAACAACGTTTGAGGTAGGCTTCTCATCTCCAGCCGGGTATCCAGATTGCGGGATTAACTGTTTGCAGTGTGTAGTTTTAGTAATTAAGAGTTTTTCTTTTCATTCCGTTCTTGTCTTCTCTTCAATTAGAATTTAGGCGACAACTTTTCATTAAAACGCTTGCTTTTACTGAAGTAGATTCGAAGACTTTTTGGTTAAAAATAGTTGAAAATGGTGAAAAATAAAAGGTGGTTTTCCAATCTCAAAGAACTGTCTAATAAAGGTCAAATAAATTGTATGAAAGAGTGAAGATTTTACACATATAACAGTTTTTCCAGTGAAATTTAGCAATCATGCTTTATTAAAAAATTTGAGTTTTTAAATTATATCTTTTACACTTCTTAATGATTAATTCATGTTTTATATAAAAATATGACACTTTTTTTACCCCTACTCATGAATTTCAAGTTTTATTCCTTATGTATTATTTTATGAATGAACACTTTCAAACAGGGAAAGTGCACAGATGCAGCAAAAAAGTCTGAGTGGGAAAAATCGTAAAAAAATTGTAACTGTATTTAGTCCTCTTGTTCTTCGGGTAATTCCTTATTACAGAAAGTGGATTGTGGGAGATAAAAAACATATCCGTTTACAGTTGAAATGTTTTATTTATTATTAAGAAAGAAAATATAGTAAGGAAAAACAGCCTTTATTATTTCCTTGAATCGACATCCATCTGTAAACAGATTAAATTTCTTCATCACAGTAGTATATAATGATTAAAGGCCAAGAGTACTTTTGTCGTAAAATTACGTTTGGTTAACTTTTGCTATAAAACATCTGAGAACTTCAATAGGGTTTAAATTTTCAGCAATAGTAATGGTTACGTAATACCGTCTCAGGGGAAAGAAATAACTTCAAAAGGAAAAAAAAAACATGCAATACACAATGAGAAACCAGACGGTATACATATATACGTACATACATGTATAATATATATGATGTGACGTGTGATGAGAAAATTGGCAATTAATTCTTCAAAATTTTCTTCATACATATAACAGCATGCCTATCTTCTGAGTCAAAATAAAATTTTAAGTGTTTCAAAAATGACGAGAATTACCTTAAAAGTTACTGCTAAAACCTTACTGTCAAATCATGCTGTTATGCAGTCGTCTACGCAATTGTAACACGTAACATTTTCAAGTAATATGCTTTGATGCTCGTTTTGAGGATTAATGTCTTAAAAATACCATGGAACCCCGCTATTCGTACACAATTCGTTCCTGGAGGCAGTTCGAATGGCGAATTGTTTTTTCACATAAGATACAATGTAAATTGGATTAATCCGTTCCAGACCCACATTTGGTTGCTTATTTAAACCTATGAAAAACAAATGTACAGTACTGTACATGAAATTGTAAATAAATAAAAATTTAACTGCACTTTGCTTGCACTGAGGCGAGCTGATGGCATAAGTGGAATGCTGAGATGAGGAACAGAAATGATTGGAAGATTAGTTGCTTCCATAAAAACATCAGGTAACATCCCTTCAGGTGTTTTCTCCCCTTTTGCTGTTCTTTCTTTTTTCTGTCTTTTTGCACAAGAAGAATCTTGGGTTTCTCTCTCTAAAAACCTGTCCAATGTTGTCTGCCTTTGACGATTGTTCAGAATTTTTCTAATGGCCAATAACATTGTCGTTGAATAAGTTAATTCTGTTGACCACAGCAGTGTTGGAATGCCATTTTCCCACCACTCTCTGTGTTTTCTCGCAGGGGTAACACAGCTCTTTAATTTCTGTAAAGAAAATACTTTCCTTGCTACTTTCCTTCTCTGAAGAAGAAAGTTCTTCAACCACTTCCTCTTGCTGTCACCTTAGAAAGTTAAAATTGTCAGTAAACTCTCAAAACGTATTAAAACTTAAAAAAAAAAAAAAAACTCCAAACAAATTTCTTCCAGACGAGTTTAAAATGAGCATAATTTCTCGATTTTTGTCTTAAAAAAGCCAAACTGGCAACCCAGCTGGTCACTGGCGTCGTACGAATTACGATACAAGTAGGAATGACGAGTTGAATTTTACTTGAACAAGTTGTACGAATAGCGAGGCGGAAGAATGGCCGGGTTCCACTGTACTTTTTCTCTCTCTTACTACAAAAAAAGAAATATATATATATTTAATTATCAACGCTTTAACTTACGCCGACTGTTTTGTGAACAGCTCTTTCATAAGTAGGCATTATTAAAACACTTAGTTGATTGGAATCCAGAGAATTAATAAGTTAAAACTTCTGAGCGTAAGAAGTAGTATCTCCACATCTGAATATTTGCAGCACAAATTACCTTTAGAAACAACGTACTGTATCTAATTTACTCCCCTCAAACACAGTATGGAAACAACTAAATAATATAAGGAAAAAAAGTCTACTTAGTTACCATCAATTAAAAACACCAAAAAGCTATGATTGCCGTAAAAATACCAAAGACCAATAAGATTACGAATTCCACTTCAAACAAAACCAATGAAGGCATCGCAAGACAAAATGTGCCAGAATTGCGTTGTGTCATTAGAGCAAACATTGCTTTTGAAATTCACAAATATGCTTTACATATAACTCTTAAACTACGGCAGCTACGTGAGAGACAGACACGATATACTTGCAATTCGACACATGATATTGATGACTAAAATTCACGAACACTTTGGGAGTTTCAAATGGAAAGTCAAACCTTGTTTTTTAGATAATGAAAATTTAAAACAATATCAGTTGAATAATTCATATTTATTGCAAACAGTTTATATTAGCATTGTCAAAATATATTTAGAAATACAAGCATATTTTTCTAGCTTCACAGCGTACAAAAGAAAGAAATGGAACATAGGTATTATGAGAGATTTTTGAGAAATATCTTATATTTATGATTTACTTTCTGAAACTTGTTTCATGAAAGATAATTTATCTATACGTGTGGTAGTTAATTTCGAGCAAAATATTGCTTTTTTATGGGATACTTCAAAATATGTGGCTCTAGAAAATAGTTACGACCGCATAGGAGAGAGAGCTGCCATAAATAGGAAATGAAGTAAAATATTTTTTGAAGTGATGCATTGGCGCATTAAAATAAATATTCCACTTATAAGTTGCGTGGTTCTAACCAATTTGTTCTGGAGAGCATCATTAAGCATTGCGTAAGGAACAGCAAAATATATCACATGAAAATGATCTTTACTTATAATGATTTTATTCGAAGCAAAAGATTTTGCTTACAGTAGTCAAATCGCTCTGATTCCGTTTCTTATGTTAAAGTTGGTATTATTTGGCAAAATATAACTTCATTGTAAATTTTTGATACTTAAATGTCGCCTCTTGATTGTTATCCAAAATAAAAAGTTGTTTCTTCTTTAAAATGTCATGTTTATTTGTTTACATGTATTAATATCGTAGTAATAATCATACTATATATTAGAAAGAGTATAATTCAATGTATTTATATGACTATTTATTTGTACAGGATGTCTTAGAAATAGAAGCACAAACATGAAGGTGGTAGGTATGCACCACACGAATTATAAATTGCATAGCAAAATTATAATAAAAAAGTTAGTGAGGCGTGATATCTGAATGGTTATAATATCAATTAATGGTAAAATATTTACTCGCCTACATTCATAATAAAAATATTTTGCATTATACCCTCTTTATAGACATTTGATAAGCTTAAATGATTTAACGCAGTAATCATTGAATTGTTTGCTATTTGAATTATTCCTAGTTTATGCGCCAAACAAATATCTAAAAATACAATGCACATTATTGACAATTTGAATTAAAAAGTTACTTTTTTAGTTAGTTGAAGCCAAAAAAAAACATGAACTTGACTTTTTTATGGCATGGTAATCTATATCGATTATTTCTCTAGGCTGTTTATCTATTGGTCCACCAGATCTTCCTTATTTCTTTATCAAATTCTATGATTTACCCCTCATTTTAAAGCTTATCGTGCCGGATAATGACGAAAAATAGACCCACGGTCTAAAAATATACCGATTCTCTTAAATTTGAGATTTAAAATCATCTAAGAAGAGGTCCTGTAACGGCTGCCAAACTGGTGCTGTCTATGCTGGCGCCATCTGTTATCAAATAAACAAACAAGAAACTCTTTTGTTTTTAGTGTGTAGCAAATTAGATAGTTTCAGCTGCGTCTGTGTGTTAAACTTATTCAATTGTTAGTCTCTACACATTCATTTATATTATGATGTATTGAGTATAACCAACCAACAGTAATTATATTTTAAGTAATGGAGCTGTTTCGTTATTGTAATTTAATGCTATGTGTACTAATATTAAAAATAATTATCACTATTAATGGGATTATTTTATTATTTTGAATATCTAAATGATAGTGGGAAAAAAAATGTAACAGCTATTTGTAGTGATGTGTTCAATCACATGTCTTCTTTTGTACCAACACCCGTTTACTTTTATCTATTCTTCAAAGAATGGAATGCCACACATAACGATTAGGTACGCAGTGTGGAATTCCCCACGGGTCGACTTGTGTATTATAATAATTCTACATGTTATTTCATGTATTATACTAATTTTACAGCAAATTTAAAACTGGTGGTAACTTAGGAAGATTGACTCCTCTGTATTTATTTAAGCAATTGTATTTTACAATACTGAAAACTAAAGTAGCATAAGTTAATACTTCAAAAAAGCGTATTTGCTGCACATCAATACATTTTAAGCAATAACTTTAAAAACAATAAATTTATATGAATAAAACTATTTGATAATTTTACGTTTTGCCGTTATTAGAATGGACTGAATATTTCTGTTTCATTATAATTTATTCGCAACAACAGTTTCATTAACAGTTTATTTTGTTGAACATAGAATCTAAGTGATGGGGGAAAAATTGTTCCATAAAACTGCATGTGCATTTTAATAGCATTAAATATAAAACACATATTTTGTTTAAAATTATCTATATACGAAAACTGAAACAGATGGAGAGAAAATAATAAAATAGAATAAAAATAATGTAATGAAATCGTAACTTTTGTTCAGTTTGTCTGACAAAAAGTGTCAATGAAAATAAAACACACATCTCTGGCCATAAAAAAACTCACTTTTTCTTTAAAAAAACTTGTGAAAGATAAATTTTACAAATAAACAATACTTATTGACAAAATAAATTTCGTTGAAATAAATGTTGAAAATGGTAAGAATTGCTCTGGAATAACTTTTATGAAATCTGACAGATATGAAACGTAAAAAGAGTAGAAGTAAGTTTCATAAGTGGATGAAAAAGAGTTTTTCTTTTTGTTTTATTTTACTTAGTTTTTCAAAGATTATTTCACCGAAAGAAAACTGACGAAACTAAACTCGTGATCTGATGGGAAGAAAGTGTCAAAAAACTTTAAATCAGTCAACTTTTCAGTTAAAAGCTTAGCGGTTGACAGGTTAATATTTATCAATCAGTTTCAAAGATTTCATATGTAATAAAATATTTTATTTATCAATGGTAAGTTATTTTAAGGCCTTTATATGAAACGTGAGCATTAACCGTTTAATTTTAGGTACAAGATTTTCTTAGTGTTCTTTTTCACAGGCCGCGTATTTTCATTTCGCGTACTGCTATAGTTTTGGGAATATTTAGATGGCTGCATTTAGTAATTTCCGCTCAGTAATAAATTAATGACTCCTTCGATTAAAAACCTTAGCAAAAGGGTAAGCGTAAGTATGCATAAGGTTCATGTACATATGTATTGCATTCATTGAAAAATTTGCGAGCATTTCTTTGGTAATTGATCTGAAGACTAATTTAAAAAATCATGCATTTTATTTCTGGGTATATTTTTGTCGGTACGCCATAAATTCCTTAATACTACATCAAACTTTATAACTAACACTAAAGTTTTTTTTTTCCACTGATATCGGCGAAAAGTAAACTAACATTCACATTTTGGCAGTTTTCTAAAAATTACGATTAAAAGAAAACAGTTCACTTTATTGAGTTTCTACGTACTGCTTTATATATAACACTCCGGCTCCGAAGCCCATTAGCTCAGTTGTTTACAGCGTTATACCTCGGTCATACAGATTCTTTCTCAGTCTGTGTTTAGAAGTTATGTTTTGAAGTTTTTTTTAAATAAATTTCTATACATTAATATTTTAGTTCAATGAACTTAAAAATTCGCAGCTTACTTAGACTACATTTACAGTCATATTACTTCTCAAGGGTGTTTTTATCGGTACGCCATATCTTCCTTAATACTTCATCAAATTTATAAGTGAGGTATAATTTTAAAGAGTTTTTTCACCGGTATCAGTGAAAAAGAAACAAACAATTCTCATTTCGGCTGTTTTTGGGAAAATTTCACTTAACAGAAGAAAAAAAAGACTAATTTTTTAATTCCCACTGTCAAGCCGTCGAGAAATATCGAAGTCGAACCAAATGTCGATTTGATGTGTTTGGGTTGTTGATGCATCATGACTTGAGGTCATATGTTGAGACTTTTCATGCATGTTATTGGTCTGAGTACTACTGTAAGGACAACAGGAAGAGAAAACGAAAAATAGGATCTAAAATACAAAGGCAACGAAAATGCATTGAAAGCAATACGTTAAACTTCTCCAATTTTAGTTGCCTTTAAAAACTGCAAGACCATTGAGTAAAATATAGCTAGAACGTTTAATAGATGTTATACCCTCCTTATTACTGTTTAAATTTAAAAGTATTTCTCTTTTAGGAACAATTTTTTTCTAATTAAATGTTTGAAAAACTTTAAAGAATATGAAGCATTTCATAAGAAAATGTGATATATGAATTAGAGTCTTTTTACAATTCAGAATGTAAGGAGATATAATATGTGCCTTTGAAGAATCAAACTCAGAGAAAGATTTTTAATGTCCGAATTTAAAAGTATTTCTCTTTGAAAAACATTTTTTTAAATTAAAAGTCTGAAAAACTTTAGAGAATATGAAGCATTGCATAAGAAAGTAATATATGAATTATAGTATTTTTACAAGGTGAGAATGTAAGGGGATCTAACATGTGCCTTTAAGGAATACGACTCAGAGAAAGATTATCACTGAAACTATAAAATGCATGCCTTTCTAATTAACAATACAGGGATGGTTGACTCTCTTGACGTTGGTTTTTCTTCACGAAAAAAATGTCAAATTTTTCACAATTGCTATCATACACTGGTGTGCAAAACTTAAGCAACAGGTGTTTTTTTTGCCATAACGCTTCGAAAAATCATCCGAGGGACATGAAATTTAAAAATAAAAGAGAGCAGTTTTGTACTTAAAGGATGATAAAAGCATAACTGCGTGAAAATAAATACAATTCATACAATGTGCAATCAAACAAAAATAGGTTTTATTGAACTCATAATATCGTTACACATGATTGTCTACCCAAGAAGAAGAATAGCACGCAGATGTTCCTTAGTATGGGACAGGAGCAACGTACCCATTCTTCCTCGCGACGCGCGAGGACTCGACGACAACAACGACATGAATTTCGTCAAAAACTAAAAAATATTTCGTCATATACGTTTCGTCAAAAACAATGAAATTTTAGTCACTTGCTTCGTCGTTTATTTGATGAAACACATTTCGTCAAAAACGACGAAATTTTACTCGCTTGTTTCGCCGGGTCTATTTGATGAAATACATTTCGTCAAAATGACTAAATTTTCGTCATTTCGATTCCGCTTTAACTAGTCTTTAAATTTCGTCACTTTTTATTTCAATTTCATCAAAAATGAAAATATTTCGTCATTTTGATTCGTGAATCATAATAAGTTTCAATGTATTAACATACTTTGAAGTAAATTTTTGTTATTTGAGCACGTCATGGAACCTTAAATGAATCAATTTTTTTAAGAGGGCAATTTGATATTTCTAGTAATTTGAGGCTCCAAATAATTACACTGAAAATTTTCGATTTTTTGAGTTGCTGTATTAATTGTTGAAATATGTATCATTAATTTTAAATAAATGTTCTAAAGGTGACTTAAACAAAAAAAATCATATTGAAAAATATTTTACTATCAGTAATTTTAATTCTTTGTACACAAGAACTTTTCTATGATGCTTATACAAGCATGCCATATTATATACGTTTAAATTTATTTTATTTTAGGTTAATTGTGACAGAAATTTCTAACACAATTTTTTTTAACATTTTTACTTTCCAAACAATTTAAAATATTAGCATTACTTCCAAATTAAGCATTTTGTTGAAATATAAAAGCAGTTATTTTTTTTAATATTATGAACTATAAATTTGTCTAAGTTCTGTTTATTAATTCATTCAGAAAATTGTTTAATTAATTTTAAAACTTAGTTTCACTGAGTTGGTTATATGCATGTATGAGTTTGTCACACGAATAATTGCTTTTTAAGGGTTTTAAACCCTCATAACACATTTAAAAGAAAAAACAGCAGCAATAATAATAATAAAATTTGACTTTTATTACGTTGGCAAACATTTTTCTAGCTCATATGGAGCATTACAGCAAAACTGAAATTATGGTATAAGCATATAAATTGATAGGAACATGTATAGAGCACAAAAAATACGTTTGAAAATTAAAAGAAAAGAATTCAAACCATAATTTAGGGGAAAAGCATGTTCATGATTACCGTAAAATATCGAATACGCCCCCCCCCCCCTAAATTTTGCGGAAATTTGTGGAAATGCAGTAGGGAGCGCTTAAACAAGCGCAAAAACGTACCGTTTATACCCCGCACTGTTGTCATTTTACGCAATGAAAGCAAGAGTCTTCAATAAAAACAAGACATTTATATATACTTAAATTAATTAACTTAAGCAAACATAAAGACAAAACAAGTGAGCCCAAAAAATCATCTAACTCCATTTTCAATGAGTACAAGCTTATATATCAAAAGGAATTGCAGCCATACGTGACGTCACGTAGGAAAAGCAAACAAATAGGCGTGAAGAACGTCATCGCCGATTTGCTTCTCTCATTTGCATGAGAAAAACATCGCGAAACTCAACAACACAACAAACGGCCCCCTTTTTCCCATGCAAATGTTGAAAACTAACATGCACACATATTAAAGAATTCTACTTCAAAACATTCTCTCTTTCTAATATTAAAGAAAACACAAAAATATTCTTACTTACATTTTACATTCAAATCAGAGACATTTCCTAATAAACTGAACAGTTCACAATCTTTTTTTTTTTTTTTTCAAAAGATTTAAGACTCCTATATTTCATTCAATATAAACACAAGAAACGAATAATTTAAGTAACACAAAATACGATTAATTCAACAGTTAAATTTTAAAAACACTTGAACAAAAACTTTCTAAGGTAAATTTAGTCACTGGCTTAGTGAATAAATCAGCTTTGTTTTCCTTACTAGGAATAAACTTTAACTTAAATACTGCATCTTTAACTCACTTTCTCACAAAATGATATTTCACATCGATGTGTTTCGTTCGCTTATTTTCTACAGATGATCTTGAGAAACTTATAGCTGACATGTTATCACAAAACAAATCACATTCTTTGGACATCGAATTCTAATTTTTCGTCACATAAGCCATTCTTTAACCATACCATCTCCTTTGCAGCTTCGGCCAACGCTATGAATTCGGCTTCCATCGTAGAAAGACTTACGCATTTCTATTTACAAGTCCTCTATATAACAGGAACACAGTCTATGTATATTATTAGTCCTCCAATCGACACACGATCATCCCGGTTAGCTCCAAAGTCCGCATCTGCAAAACACTTAATTCCTAACTTGTTAATATTGGATAAACATAATTTGTAAGATCTTGTACATTGTACATAACCTAATAATTTTTTAACATTGCTTCCCAGTGCTTCAGTCCAGGATTTTCCTGAAATTGTGATAAAATGTTTACCGCAAAAGCGATGTCCGGTCGTGTTCTGTTTGAAATAAATGACAGACATCCAAGAAGATTTCGAAAAGGAATTTCTTTCATTTTTTCTTTTTCTTCTTCGCTATTTGGGCAATCTAGTTTTGAAAAAACGTATCCTTGAGCCTTTGGGGGCGATGTTATTGGAATTTTGTACTTTTGAAAAGTCTCAAAAACGTGTTGTATATAATGCTGATGAATGTACAGTTCATTTTCCTCTTCGCAAAATTCTATACCCAACAACTTCTTGGTTTTCCCGAGTACTTTTAATTGTAATACTTTCTTTAAATGTTCTATAACTTTTTCTATAATTTCTTTAGTTTTCCCGAAAATCACAATGTCATCGAGATAAACTAAAAGTATAGCATCTTGATTCCAATACACACAGTTGCACCAAGATAACTTTTCAGTTTATTTTTTCAAGGACACTTTCTAGTTCTAGAAACCATTCCCTACCACTTTGGTGCAAATCGCTTTATTCAATAGACAGATTTTCTTTCTATCTTCTACAAATCCTTCGGGTTGATACATTTAAACTTTTTCGCGTAATTTAGGGTACAAGTGCACGTTGTTTATGTCAATTTGGCAGTTTTTCCATCCCATTAAACATATTAATATTGAAAAAAATACTCGACTATTCGAAAAGTTTATAACTGGGCTATATACATCTTCAAAGTCTTTCCCCCTTAGTTGTTTGTGTCCGTGTGCTACTAATCCGGTGCGGAATTTAATTACTTCATTATTTTCATTCCTTTTAGTTGTATATATGGGTGATTTTTAAATTTGTTGACGGATTGGGTTGACACAATCTGAAAATTTTTGTTGCATCAAGCATAAAAACTTGCTTACGTATGAATTCCTTATAATTTACTGCATTCTGAGCAAGTAGTTTTTTTCGAGTTAATTTATTTTTTAGATATTTCAAAAAGTGTCTTGACAAGTGATTGTTTTTCTCATGAGTGTTACCGTTATTAAACATTCTGTAAAGTAATCCTTATCAATAATTTATCTAAAAAATCTTGTTTAGGTAATCTTAAATACTTTGTAAGAAATAAAAATAATATTAAAATTGACATATTTAAAATCTTTTAACTATTTTAATTGCACTTTATCTCAGGAGCGTTACTTTGTTTCTTAAATGAAGCATATAACATTCAGTAAAAATGTATTTCATTAAAAATTAACTGTTTTCACTGCAGGTATAAGAAGTAACTGGATAGCCTTAACTATTAACTAACATTTATATTAATACGATTCTAAATTTAGCTACAGTAACACTCATGAGACAAACAAGCAATACTCTTGCAATATTGCACCAAAAATAATAATAGTAATAAAAATAACAATAATTATAAAAAGAGAGACCAAAATTGAAATTATTTTACCCCATTAATTGCTTTGTTACATTAAAAATGTAATAAAACCATCACTATTCTCATGATTCTGATCCAGAAATAGATGTTTTTAGGCAGAACTAATACAAAATTAATTTCAGTTTAAAAGGAAGCAGTAAATATATCGAAATAAATAGATCAAATTCTTCAAACCATATCTTTAATTTAAGTAAAGGGAACATAATAGTTTGCAACACATCACTTTCTTATTTACATAAAGTAACAACTAGCATACCCAAACAAGTGCTTATTTTATACTCATTTATTTATTTATTTTTTTTTTTGGGGGGGGGTTTACAAGTACGGGAGTTTTTCTTTATTTACCCCTTAAGAATAAAACATATCTTAAACAAAATACACAAAAATCATATCTGCAACGTAAAAATTTTGTGCCAGGATGTCTCTTTTAAAAAATATATATAGAGAGAAATAAAATATAATCTTTAATAAAAAACTAATATCAGCTTGAGTTAAAGCTCATAAAATATCTATATTTATTATTTGGTTGTTTTCAATCATGATTGTAACTTCCTTCTCTTAACAAGTAACACTCATGAGTGGGTAACACTCATGAGATTTATTAAGAAATTCTTCACTAGAAGAAATTCTGACTGTGTTTCTGAAAATTTAATTGGACCGATTGATTCCTCTACAAGAAATACACTATTGCTGAATTGCTTATTTTTATGCTGTAAAAAATATTGGGAAATAAATGGGTAACACTCCCGAGAAGTAATAAAAATACTCATCATTTTGAATTGTTTGTTCCACTATAAAACAGTCAAGGAATAAAGCTAATCTATTCTAGATGGTACGAGGTTAAAGTTAACATACGAGGCTTCCCTGACACAGAAAATAATTACAATATTTAAATATTTTGAAAGTTGAATGAGAGGAACTTTCTCGAGGTAACACTCATGAGCTGCATGTCCGGACAAAAACTTTCTTTAAATTTGTAAATATCATAAAAAGATTTCAGTAAAATCACTTGCATTTTTGTTAAGTAAACACATATTACTTCATGTTTTAAATCATATTGAATAAAAAAAATACTTGGAATGATAAAAAAAAAAGACTCTGGTTCTGTGAATTCTTTGCTCCGGACACGCAATTTTCCATTTCTTTCCAACTAAAGTAATAGAAAAAGCCTACTATTTCACAACTTGGAAAAAATGTAATGAATGCATTTAATTAACTATGAAATGATGCTTCCTTACTGGTTTTTATAATGGCAGAATAATAGTTTTATCGACATGAAATTCAGATTTTATACTGCGGACATCAAAACGTCAATCTTTTTGAAAATGACCCATATACCCATCTACTTGTTAATGTTCTTTCGTTTTCCGGTCTTTCTACTAAGTCCCACACTTTCCTATCTTTCATTACTTGAATTTCTTCTTTCATAGCATCATTCCAATTTTTCGCGTTATCCGATTTTATCGCTTCGTCGTAAGTTCGAGGTATAAATTCTGTAATATTAGCTTCGTCTAACAAATTTACTTTTCCCGAATGATCATTCTTTCCACTAAAATCAAAATGTTCCCTATCGAATTTTAAATTCTTTGTTTCACAGTACTTCTCTATGTCATTTTGTGACCTGAATCGAGTTTTAGTTCCGTCTAAATAATAGTATATATCGGTTCGCTTACCGTCTGGTCTTTTGACGGCTTTTCTAATCCAATTTAATTCTTTTACGCTTCCTAATTTTTCTACAGGCGTTTGTTCAAGTTCTGAACGGTCACGTTCTTTTACCGTTTCCCTTCTTCCGTCTTCCGATTCACTACTTTCTATTTCTGAATAATCTATTTGAAAATTTCTGATTCTTTTAGGGTTCGGGTCAGTTTCCACTACTTTAGGATTTTCATTAAATTTTACGTTACACGTTTCAATCACTCTATTTACCTTTGGTATCCACAAGCGATATCCCTTCGTATTCCTGGTGTATCCGATCATGATTCCCTCCTTATTTCTCATTTGCAGTTTATTTCGTAGTTGTTTCGGGATTCCTAGACAAGCTTTACTTCGGAAAATTTTAAAATATGCAACAGAAGGTTTTCTACCATGAAACATTTCATAAGGTGTCTTTTCAATCCCGTGACATATCCTGTTCCAAACATGTACGAAACAATTTAAGGCTTCGGCCCACCAAGAATTTTCCATTTTACTGGAACTCAAAGTTGCTTTAACTGCATCTAAAGCCGTTCTATTAAACCTTTCACTCACCCCGTTTTCTTCCGGTGTATTAGTGCGTTCAGCATGTATTCCGTGATCCTTTAAATATTTCTCAAAACGATTATTACAAAATGCATTACCGTTATCCGTACGATTATTTAAAATTTTATTTCCAATTCAATTTTCAGCTCGTTTATGAAAATTCTTAAAGTGTTCAAAAGTTTCATCCTTTGTTTTCATTAAGTAAACCGTCGTGAATCTACTGTAATCATCTATAATTACTTGAAAGTATCTACTTTTGCCTTTTGAGGGCACTGGTAGCGGTCCACAAACATCCATGTAAACCAACTGCAAAGGTTTTACTGACCTCTTGAAAGTTTGCGGTTTAAAAGATATTCTGCTCCTTTTTGATAAAATACACGTTTCACATACATTATCGGCTGCTTTTTATTCAGGAAGTCCACGAACACTTTGATTCTTACTAGTTTCCGCGATATATTTATAATTTGTGTGGCAACACCTATTATGCCATAAATTTAAATCATTTTTCTGTTTCATTTGCCCCGTATTTGCAGCATATATAATCTCCTTTCTATTATTTCTATTGACCTCATACTTATGCGGTTTCAAATGATACAATCCATCTTTTTTTTTTCGCGAAGCAAAGTTTACGCCATTTACTATCAAAAATAAAAATTGTTCTATTTGTACCTACAAAATGAGCACCCGCACTTTCTAACCTTGAGCCCGATAATAAATTTCGCCTTAATTTTGGGTTATAAAGACAATTTCGAAGCTCTATCCAATTTAACTTTCCATTCAATTTAACACAAAACTTAACAGTTCCTTTCCCGATTACATTACTTACAGAATTTCCTATGGCAAGTGACATTTTAATGTTATCAATATGTTCAAACTCGGAAAATAGTTCTTTGTTATTGACAAAATAGGCTGTAGCTGCCGTGTCCACCACCCAATTAAAGGAATCCTTCTCTACTTCAGTTTCATGTGTAAATGCCGTTAATTTATTATGGTTTTCTGTCAATAAAAGCTCATTATCTGAGGCCCTCTCATTTCCGCTTCTATTAAATTTAAAATACTGATTTTTCTTTACTGCGTTTAATCTATAATTTGCCTTAAATGTCCATATTTATTACATCCATAACAGGGTCCTATTCTTTTACTATTAATGTTATTTTCTTTAACAAAGTTATTTTTACTATACCGATTTTGTTTGAATTTCATTTCATTTACTTTATTTTTCTCTTTGTAATTATCCTAAATACTAAAAGCACCAACCTTGTTGTCTTCATGTGCGTCTCTTCGTAGCTGTTTCAGACGACTTTCTTCCCTTATTAATTCTTCAGAATTTTTTTCAGTTGTAAAATCTTTATCTTCCCATCTGTAAATCAACTGCACAATTCCACAATATTCACCTGGAAGGTGTCTAATTAGTTGAAATCCACGAAATAACTCATCTAAATTATGACCTGCATCAGATAACTTCTTAATCGACAGTTTAATTCTTGCTACGAAAATACAAATTTCTTCGTCTTCGGAAAACCGTATGTCGAAAAATTCATCTAGCAACTGTATTATTCTTGTTCTTGTTTTCGGCTCAAATTGTTTCTTCAAGGCTTCAAAAGCTTCTTTCCCACTACTGCAGTCTTGTATTAAGGGTCGGAATTTGGGTTTCACGGCATAATAAATGGTATTAAAAGCTCTGTCCGTCTTTAAGTTGTATTCGTTAACTTCTCGAGCGGACGCTTTCTCTTCTAGTTTTTCTTCTGCTCCTTCAATAAATTTCCAACTGCCCTTGTCTAACAATAATAATTTTACATCAAACTTCCACATGTCCCAATTTTCATTGCTTAGTAACTCAAAACCTTCAGGTAATAACGCCATAGTTGTTGCACTAATTTTAACTTTCAAATTTTAATGAATTTCGGCCCCCGTCACAAACATTCATTTTCTTTCCTGGGTCCGTAACCTTGCTGTCTTTTTACGCAATCAAAGCAAGATTCTTCAATAAAAACAAGACATTTATTTATACTTAAAATAATTAACTTAAGCAAACATAATGACAAAACAAGTGAGCCCAGAAACTAATCTAACTCCATTTTCATCATCATCATCATCACATAAATTTGTTTGCGGGCGATCAGGCCCCGCAGGGGCCTTTTACCCAGGTTCCGTGCGAGCAAACTTCGGAGGGTATCATTCCAATAGGATTAACATCATTGTCCCCGGAGGACGAAAGGGTCCAAATCTTGGACCGTTTGTTAGTTTCTATCTACCAGTGGTTAGTTGAACGAAAATATATGTTTTTGTGATTATTTTAATTTTTTTTTTTATACATAGATTATAAAGGATTAAAATGAGTGAGAATGAAAAAGTTCCAAGCAAGTTCCACTGCAGCGAGTTGATTTTTTTTTTCTTTCTCTTTCTTTTTCCTGATAGAAAAGTCATCACGAGGAAAGACCAGAGCAGTAGTAAGCGCCCACTACAAGGGGCAGAAGGAGGAAAACTCAACAGTCAGGAGGGGGCGCGGTCGTCACGTGACGACACGCCACTTTCTCGTGATCTTCTACGGGGGTTGTCCACCATGTTGGATGACGTCATGTGTGACGTAAGGGAGTCATCCGCCATCTTGGATGGTCACGTGATTTTCCGTAGTCTTTCACGGGGGTGACGTCATCACATCCGCCATCTTGGATCCGTGATCTTACTCGAGGGGTCTCTGCCGCCATCTTGGATTTTTTAATTAGTTTAATTGGTAATTAGTTATAATTAAGCTATTTATTCTAATAATTGAATGAATTACTTAATTTGAATATACATTGCAGAGTCGTTTCGAGAACGACTCTGGAAGGACCCAAAATTTTTGTGTTTGAAACCAGCTATGTATATCACGGAAGATTTTCTAAAAGACATAAAATTAGATAATATACTCGAATCTGTAAGAGAAAAACTGTGTCCTAAGGATGCGTTCGAGTATTTTCAGTAATATGTTCCTGTACATAATGTATTCATGTATAAAAATTAGTTTTCAAATAAAATGTCATTGCTTAAAATAAATGTGTTTTCATTATACTTCTCAACATTAATTTTTTATTTAAACATTAAAAAAAAAGAACAGGAAATATTCCAAGCGGAATATGTAATAACAAAAATCATTTGTTATGGGGGGAAAAAATCTTATTACAATTCTAAAAAAAGAAAAATGTCACATAAATGCAAAAAAAAAAAAAAAATCAAATATATTTCTTCTAGCTATGTGAGTCAAAGAGCCTGTGCAGTGTAAACATGTACTGATATGTTTTAAGACACGTCCTTATTTGCACAAACAGATAGTGCAAACGACTGAACTCACACGCTGTCATCTCAGTTTCCGCTCTATTGCCCACGGTGCAAAATTGAAACGTGTTGATACTCAGTCCAGACAAGAATTTACATGCATTAATAAGATCGGAGTGGTACCACATGATTATCCCAGAAGGCGCTGAAGTACTGATGACGTTGTAGATCCCGTTAAAGGGATTGGCGAGTTTCATGGTGACGACATCGCATACGCAATAGTTTAGACCAAATAAATACCATATCTAGCAGCCGGTTGTCTCAGTTTCTGAATTTTTCAGCAACAGCATTGCAAGCTTTTTTTTCTTGTCCTCTGAAGACTTTATACTAGCTACAATGTCTTTTGGAAATAAAAGACCATTGGAAGAACCTTCTGACACGGTAAGTAAAATTGTGTTATTCATTTTATTCTCACTATAATTATAGTAAGACAATTTCATTAATCTTTATTTTCTCTTTACAGTATGTGGAAGATTTGAGGGATTCTGACGACAATGTAAGCTTTATTTATTTATTTTTTAAATTTTATTATTTGCTTTTGAGCAGTCTTTTTTTTTTAAACTTATTTATCTTGTATTTTTAGTTCATAGGAGAATTGGCGCACGAGTTTCTAGAAACTAATGATGATGATGACGAAGTAAGTTATTATTTTTTTCCTTTATTCAATTATTTTTTCACTTCTCATTATTATCCATGCGTGAACCTACATTTAATCTTGTTATTTATTTATTTTAGCTGTTAAGCTATTGTACACAGGTTTTTGCAGAAATCCCCATGTCTTTACCATTATACTATCAAGTTGGCTCTGGATTTGAGGTACATTTTATTTCAGAAAAATTATTTTCGAAAATTTATGAAATTGCGATCATTATTTGAAAAATAATATACATTTTTTTTTCCAGAATAAACCTGGTCCTTCGCATACAGGTCCCGCTTACGTAGAAATCGAAAATGCAGAGCGCCGCAATGTAAGAATTTAAAACTATGTTATCTCTATATTTTATTTTACTTTTATCTTATAGATATTTATTATTTTTTCTCTCTTTGCAGCTGGAAAATGCATTGAGGCTTGAAGTTCATTCTGGGAGAAGAAACGACAAGTATAATGCAGACCAAGTAGTCTATAGGGCAAGGGTCGACCCAAAGCAGCTGCCTGCTGAACTGCGGGCAGTTCCCATGGCAGCAGCGCGAGAGTCCGTGCGGAAGCTCTTCCGTCTGCTCATAGAGCGATCGACGGCTGGCTTAAGAGAATCGGACTTGATCCGATTCTGCATACAAGCCGACGGACTAGATCGTCCTATCTCGACGAGACTGATGCCCGTTTCTGAAATTACGTTGGAGACAATACTCGCCGCGGTCCTAAAAGTGCTGCAGTCCAAGGATGAAATTATGCTGGAAGCAGGATTTTTTGTTGATATCGTGACGATACGCCGGGATGTGGGAGCTGGACGCACCCGGATCTCTAACATTGAGGTGGATCGACTCAATAAACACTCCATATTGGCCATTCCTTCGGACGACCAGGGACTTTGCGGGGCAAAGGCCATTGTGTATGCGCTGGCGCATTTACACAATGACAGAAATTGATGTATTGAAAGATCGACGACGTCCTACTTTGTTGAATCGGGCAAAGCAGTTGCATGCTGCAGCAGGAGTTCCTTTGGGGCCCTGTACATATTCGGAAATCGAAAAGTTTGAAGAACATTTAGATCTTCAAATTGTTGTCATTTCGCGTGATATCCTCAATAAGGTGAGTAACATTTCTATTTATGACATTTCGAATGATTTTAATTTATTACAAAAAAAGTTTTTATTTTGGTTAGTACTGTCATGTTATTACTGTTTTATTAATTCTGATCATGATTTTTATTTATTCGTCTGTTTATTTACTTTTTGCAGGTCTCGTATAAGGGGAAAAACAGAAGCAAGCGTATAAATTTATATTTGCACGCTGGTCACTTTGATGTGATTAAAAGCTTAAACGCCTTTTACGGAAGCAAGTTTTACTCTCAGGGCTGTGAAAAACCGTATGATCACAAGGAAAATCATATGTGCCCTCATAAATTCTACATTTGCATGCGAGAAGCATGTACTTCAGGGCAGCCTAGGCGGTGTAATGACTGCGGTAGACAATGTAAATCAGAGGAATGTTTTCTGTCGCACAAGGCAGTGACAGGAAAAGAAAATTATTCAATCTGCGACCTGGTAATTATTATTGATAGAATATTTTAGCGTTAGTCTTATTAGTTTATTATTCTTTTTTTGACATGAAAATAAAATCTTGCGTAATTTTCTTGTAGTTGTACCAGTGCCCTACGTGCTGCAAAATCATACGGAGAAGCGAAAGCCCACGAGAGCAGCATCTCTGTGGGACCTCCAAATGCCCGTCCTGCAACAAGTTTCTCGTCCTTGAGGAGCATCGTTGTCAGCTCAAGACTGTGAAACCGAAGAAACCGTCGACAAACATAATTTTTTTTGATTTCGAGACAGACCAGGAAACGGGAGAGCATCACGTGAATTTTGCGGTGGCTCAATATGCCGATGGTAGAGAAAAGGTGTTCCGGGGTTACTCGGCGTGTGCAGATTTCTGCACATGGCTGTTTACTCCGAAACACAAGGGCTTTACAGTTATCGCACACAACATGAAAGGGTATGAAATTTAATCCTCATTATTTTTTAGCTGATTTTTTCCCCAATGGTTTTTTTTATCATACAGTATCTCTCTCTTTTCTTTTCAGATTCGACGGGCAATTCATTATGGCCTGGTTGTTAGAACAAGGCATAGCCCCGGAGACAGTACCTAACGGATCGAAGCTGATGATGATTCAGCATTCGTCCTTGAATATTAAAATCATCGATTCTTTCAACTTTTTGCCCATGGCTCTTTCCAAAATTCCGAGCTGTTTTGGGCTAGAAGAGCTGAAAAAAGGGTACTTTCCCCATCTGTTTAATACTCGGCAAAATCAACACTATATCGGTCCCATTCCAGACACCAGATATTACAGCCCCGACTCGATGTCTTCTGCAGCAAGAGCGAGCTTTCTAGAATGGTATGCAGAGCATGAGACGGACTTATTTGATTTTCAGAAAGAAATGGAAATATACTGCAGGCATGTGACTGTTATTTTGTTTTGTACACCGCAATGAAATATCAAGTTTTTTTTTTTACCTATTGCTTTTTACTTACTCTCTTTTTTAGGTCTGACATGGATATTTTGAGGAGAAGCTGTATGCTTTTTAGGAGTCAGTTCTTTGAAATAACTGGCGTAGACCCCTTTTGGTAAGTTTTCTGCAATATGTATTTATTAATGTTCTCATACTTAATACTTGTACCGTGCTAATATTATTCTTGTTTTTTATCTTATTTAGTTACATCCCCATCGCTTCCGCTTGCATGGCTACTTACCGAAGCCGACACATTCAGCCAAACACTATAGCCATGGTTCCTATCCATGGATACGTGAATAGGACTAATTACAGTCCTGATAGTATTCGATGGCTTGACTGGGTCGGTTCAACACAGGATGTTTCCATTCAACATGCACTGAACGGATCTGGCAAGAAAAATAATTCTGGAATATCGGTAGATGGTTATTGTGCAGAAACAAACACGATCTACCAATACCAGGTAAACATTTTTATGGTTAATGTATTATTTTTGCTATTTTTTTATTTTTCTGTCAATTAATCAGTATTTCTTGTTTGCTGTAGGGATGTTTTTTCCATGGTTGCGAAACCTGCTACGATGGAGATGCAGTTCATCCTCTGAAAAATGTAACTATGTCTACATTGAGAACGAAAACTGCTGAGATGACCCAGAAATTGAGAAATCTCAGCTACGTCGTGCAAGAAAAGTGGGAGCATGAGTTCAGAAGGATGAAAAAGGAAGACACCGTATTGAAATCCTTTCTGAAGTTAATCCAAGAGATGCGTTCTTCGGAGGGAGAACGGATGCTACCAAACTCTTCCACGAGGGTCCGGCTAAGTACGTCGATTTTACATCGTTGTATCCATGGGTAAGTTATAATATTATGCGATTATTTAAATGTATATATATTTTTTGAATGTTATAACTTTTTTGTTTGTTTTTTTGGATCGATTGATGAAATAGTTTTATTTTCAGGTGAATAAATACTGTACGTATCCTGTTGGACACGCGGATATTATTACAGAGGACTTTAAAGATGTCAACCATTACTTTGGCCTTGTACGATGCCGAGTACTTCCCCCTAAAGGGCTCTATCTTCCCGTGCTTCCATACAGGTGTCAAAGCAAATTGATGTTTCCTCTGTGCAGAACCTGTGCAGAGGAAACAAATCAGCGCCCCTTTACACACACAGAAGACGAAAGAGCTCTAACGGGGACATGGGTGACAGAGGAGGTGAAATTGGCTATAAAGAAAGGGTATCGCGTAACACATGTAAGTATTTCTCTTACGTTATTATTTTCCCTTTTATAACACAAAACTACTTTGAAAAAATTAAACTTTTTTTTTGTTCTCCATTTGTTACAGATATACGAAATATATGACTTCGAGAAAACATCAGACTCCCTGTTTAGGTCCTATATTGACCTATTTTTAAAAATTAAACAGGAAAGTAGCGGATGGCCGTCTGATTGTGTTACAGATGCCGAAAAAGCTAATTACGTCTCTCAATACAAAGAAAAGGAAGGCGTTGAATTAAATCCGGCAAACATTAAGAAAAACCCGGGAAGGCGCCAAGTCGCCAAATTGGTTTTGAACAGTTTTTGGGGACGGTAAGTATTTTTAAAAAAATTCCCTATTTCTTGAAGTTTCAGAGAAAAAAAAAATGTTGTTTCAAAGCTTGTTTTTATTTACAGATGGGGCATGAATGTTAATAAAGGGCAGCTGCAATATGTCAACAACTTACCAGACCTCAATCGAACACTCAATGATACGACTAAATGTGTAAGTTATTTATTTAGGTATTTTATGTTGTTTTCAATACTCATTTGAACATAAAAGGTAATATTTAATTCTTTTTAAATATTTCTAGATCAAAGATGTTTACTTTCCTTCCTATGAAGTAGATGCCATTCATTGGGAAAATAAGAATGAATTCGTCGACCAGGACACTTCAACGAATATTTTTCTGGCGGCTTTCACAACTGATTATGCTAGGCTCAAATTGTACGAAGAAATGAGCAAGCTTGGGCAATGTGTGCTCTATCATGATACAGATTCGATCATTTACGCAAGCAGCGGTTTTAATGATCCTCCACTCGGCAATTTTCTCGGAGAATTTACCGATGAGTTGAATGGCGATATCATAGAAACGTTTGTTTCTGGTAAGTACTGTTTCTTATATTTTATTTATATTTTAATAACGAATTTTTTTTTCATTAATTTGTTTTTTCTCTTTTTTTTCTGCAGGTGGTCCCAAAATTACAGGCACAAAACGATATCAGGAAATACATGCTGTAAGGTGCGAGGGTTTACCTTGAATTTTCGAAATTCAAAAACCCTTAACTATGACGCCGTAAAGTACCTGGTCTCCGAAATGAGTGAAGAGACCCTTGCACTCCATAACCCGTCAAAAATCACCAGGGATGCCAAAAAAAGACGCATTATCAACAAGCCGGAGACAAAGCTGTACAGAGTGGTGTATAATAAGCGGGTCATTCAGCTGGATTTCACTGCATTGCCGTATGGATATTAAAGAAAACTCAAGTACCCGGAAAAAAAATTGAAGAAAAAAAAAGGTTCTTTTCAGAGCCACCCACAAAAGAAAAAAACAACGGCCCTTGCCAGGGCCAATCAAATGTACTAGAATTTGACTTAAAAAAAAAGGGGGTTCTTTTCAGAGACATCCCCAAAAGAAAAAAAAACGGCCCTTTTCAGGGCCAACCAAATATATTTGAATTGGAATGCTTATATTTAACGTGTCGGTTGTTTTCAGAGGCATACACGTTCAAGAAAAGGGACACCTGTTGGACATGAAGCATTCCTGAATGTATTAGAAGATGTAAACTTTCCATCCGAGTTTATTCAGAACAAGTACTTGAAAAAACATGTTACCAAACCCAATGTTAAAAGACAAAAAACAATGTATGCAAAACCAAATGTAACCCAGTCCAATGTTAATAGACAAAAGAGAATGTATGCAAAACCATATGCCTGGAAAAATTATTTGTAACTTTTTTTTGTTTTGTGTTTAATAAATGTGAATTTAATTAAAAATAATATTGTGTTTTGATTGTGTTATGAATATTTTCTGTTATCTTTTCAGTTAGAAATAAGTAGAATGTTCCTTAGAGGGACAAAAATAAATATACCTTATGTCAACTGTAAAGAATTAAAAATCATTTAATGAAAAAAAATATGCAATGAAAAAAAAAGTATTAGTTAAAAAAAAAAGGTCAAAAATAATAATTATAAAAAACTGAAAATAAAAACTTAAAATAAAAATAATTAAATAGAATTTATCTTATCTGCAGTGGGGAAAAAAATACATTTCGATGCGAAGTGCTTTAGTGCTTTGCAGAAAAGAACGTAACAAAAATATTGAATGAATCCAATAAAGCATAAAAATAGTTGAAATAAAACAAACTTTGAATTAAAAGTAAAAATAACATTTATTATTTCTTAAAAATCATATTTACACCAAATTTTTTTTTAACATATTGATACAATTGAAAATCACTGATTTTCTGAAACACAGTTTTCACAATGAAATCCATACATAAACCTTGACATCTTTTGGTTAAATAATAAATACAATATTGTCCACATACATTTGAAGTCAAACTTTGAAGAGGTACTTGATTTGTTATAAGTTGGCCGTAGGCTTGAGGTGCCAAACCATATGAATCGAAAAATTTACAGTATGAGGGTTTTCTATAAAGAGGGCAATCCAGTGACTTCCTGGTTCCGTGTGTTTATCTGTGTTGACGACTATTGCAGCAGGGAACGATGTAATGCAAGGAATCTTATCACAAGGAAAAACTCCTACAAAATATCTCGATGCATAGCGATGACGAAACAATACTCTGCGAATATCCAAGGAATTCATCAGTTACCGAACTCGTACAAGATATTTCTAGCTTTGTTAATTTCAATCAAATTTTCAAATTCAGCATACACCAGTAAAGAAATGGTTTGCGGTAGAGGCACTTTAAATTTAAGTTCCAGTCTTAAATTGCTGTGCCGAACGAGATTTAGATGAGCTCCATCACACAGGTCGGGCGATAAATCAAAGTGAAATAAGCAGTACCCGTCGGGAAAATCTTCTCTTGACAAGTAAAGTCCTCGATCTTCAGAGGTACAAAATAAATTATGAAACGCACGAATATTTTTTGTTGGTAAAATCGGGCTGCAACGGGTTATGAGGCATTGGTTGTCCATCCATATATACTCCAATGAAATTAATATGATAATGTTTGAATTCAAATGGCGACTTTTTATAGTTTCCATTAAACGCATCGTTGTCGACACAAGCTACAAATAGGCGTTTTGGCATTTGCCCTGTAAAAATGTCTTGTACAAAACTCATATTTCCGCTAGGAATCGAATATACTTTACACAGTACTCTGTTAATAGGATACTTGGCTGTCGTCTTTTCCAAACTTTTATCATGGCCCAATACTACGCAGGGGCTGACTCGAACTTTGCGTACAAACAGCGATGTGTGCTCTAGAATGGCTTTGAAGTTTCCTTCACCCAACAAACAAAATTCTGGCTTGCTTCTAATAAGTTTAATTTTCATATCCACCATATTAAGCATCAGTCGATCTTGATGAAATATGTCAACATGCAGACGCCCAATCATATCCACTGTAGCACTGAATTGGAACATATTTGCTCTTTTAATAAATCCTTCGTTGAGGGTCTTTTCGTCAGTTAAATCATAACTATTCATTCGACCCGCAGTGTCCTTAAAAAATAGTTCCGAAGACAACTGGGACGTTTTCCTTCATATCCGTGGTTCAATAATTTTTCAATAATAGCTCTATAGGGATACGTGTTTTTACTCGACGAAATGATTCTTTCATTCAAACTAGCATCCACTTGAGAAAACAAGGCATGTAAAAATAAATTTACAGGGCCCACCTTTTCTTTAGTTAACAGAGCTCCATTTCCGTTCACAATTTTTACTTTAACAAATAGTAGATTCTGGGACAAATCTAAATAATCGTCACCAGTCCCAGAAATGTTAAATTCAATGGGGCTGCCATCCGATACATTTGCAACAGGATGATATTCTGCCCATTGGCCTGGGAAGTTAAAATGAATGGAGTTTAAAGATTATACCTTCATGACAAACTTTATCGAAGGCTTTCTGGAGGTCAAGGAAGACCCCGACCGTCGTTTTGCTTCTGTTGAAACCTTCTGTTATAGTGTTCAGTACCCTAATAAGTTGGTGGATGGTGCTGTGGTTTGGTCTGAAGCCAAACTGAATGGGGGGTATGATGTTGTGATTATCAATGTGGGCTTCCATTCTCGTCTTGATCACTTTTTCATATATTTTAGAGACGTGGGATGTTAGGCTTATAGGCCTATAGTTTTGTCTGTTTCTTGAGTCCTTGCCGGTTTTGTGGATTGGTGTAATTTTTGAAATTTTCCATGGCTTCGGATAATAGGACAATTTGAGTGAGCTGTTTATTATTTTAGTCAGGCACGTAAGTGCATTGATTGGGATATTTTTAAGCATTTTGTTCGAAACGTTATCCAGTCCAGGGGCTTTTTTGTTTTTGCTTTTTTTGATGAGTACTGCAATTTCTTTGGGGGTAGTGAGTATGATGTCGCTTTGTGTGTGGGGTGTTCTCATATAGTCGCCTGTTTTATTCAGTACGAGGTTGCAGAAGGGGTCGTCTGGTGGGTGGGGGTTTGGTTTGAAATTTTCCTCGAAGGTTTCAGCTAGGGTTTCCGCTTTTTCTGTATCTGTGCTAAGAGTTCTGCCATTTTGGTGTAATGAGCGTATTGGCTTGTAGGGTTTTTCAAAGGCTTTAGCTAACTTGTATAAGGAGCCTGTCTCTGGGGCTAGGCTTTCAATAAATTCTGTCCATTTGTTTTCTTTATACTGTCGTGTAATGGACTTGATCATTTTCTGCATTCTGTTGACTTCTGTCTTCAGGGCAGGGTCAAGAGTTTGCTGCCAGCGCTTCTTGATTCTGTTTTTTTCGATTATTAAAATGCGGGCATGGGGGGAGGCGAACTGGAATGTTGTTTATTTTTTTTGACACCGTGGCTTCGTTAAACGAACTTATAAGGGCATCCGTGAACTTTTCCACACAGTTATCGATAACAAAAGTGTTGGCAATTTGGGGGTTGCCTTCAATTTTTTCATAGATTAGGTTCGTGTATTTGTTCCAGTTTGTCGTCAGGAGTTGTTTTTCTCTTTTTGGGATCTGGTAGTTTAGGTTAAAAGTGATGGTAACAGGATTATGATCTGAGGATAGTTCTGCGTGGGTGTTCACTGCATAGGGCCAATTTTTAGTTTTCACGAGTGCTATGTCCAGGGTGGTAGGTTCTCGTGTGCTGAAATAGGTGGGGGAGTTGGGGGGCCAGTATTTGGAAACCATGATCTGCAGTAAATTTTCTTAGATTTGTTCCACCGTGGTTTCCTCCACCGAAACTCCAATCGGGGTGCTTTGCGTTAAAATCCCCGAATAAAACTGTCGTGTAGCTTAGGGTGCCAATACGGAGGACTTCGTTATTGTCGAGGCTGGCAGAGCTAGGGGGGGGGGGCATAGATTGAAGAGATAGTCATATGTTCCGTATTGTTAATTTTGAGTGAGATCGTCGTGTTTTCGAAGCTACTGGTATGTATTTTAATCTCGCTTGCTTCCAGCCCACGTCTGATAAAGATTGCGGTGCCTCCACCGCGTCCAAGTCCTCTGTCGTTTCTGAAATAGACGTAGTTGGCAATATTTCTGAGCCTGATGCCGGGCTTAAGGTGAGTTTCTTGTATGAGGATGATGTCTGGAGAGTGTCTGTTTATAGAGTTCTCCAGTTCATCGAGCTTAGTAGGGGAGAGACCGTTAGCGTTCCAAGAATAGAGACTAAGGGAGCTAATTTTGACCATTGTTGATACTTTCAAGGTACGTATTCAGATTTTTAACAAGAATCTGTAGGTCATTCATCATGTTGTTTATTGTCAAGGGGAGAGTTGCTAAGGCTTCGATGGTATTGGTGGGGGGGGGGGTTTGTAGGGGGGTCTGTATTACTGATATGATTGGCTACTGAGGCATAGGTTGTTTGGTTTTTTACATTGGATTTTTGGAAAATTTTATCAGCTTTGGAATTAGGGTTCGGTCTTTTGGTGCATTCAGGACTATTTGCAAGATGATCACCTTTACAATTGGCGCTTGTTGGTTTTTCATCCTTAGGACGGTCGCATTCTCTAGTCCAGTGAGTTTTAGAACAGATAAGGCATACTGGGTCTAAGGTGCACATGTGCGAACTATGTCCATACCGTTGGCACCTGTAACATTGTGAAATATGCGGAGTTTTTTTAAGGTGTTCTATTTTGATTTTGTAGTACGAGATGCTTTCTATGTTATATATTTCTTTGTTCTTGTCATTATTTTTGGGGAGATGTAATATAAAAAGTGGTAGTTTTTCTTTTAACTTCCCTCTCGTCATCTGATTTACTTTGGTTACTGTAAAATCTTTTTCTTCGAGTTCTCTAGTTATTTCGTCGGCATCGTAGTTTATAGGCAGGCTTCTAACGACCAATTGGATTGCCTTGTCCTGGTGTAATTGTCTAGTATGCAATTTGTAATTTTGGTTGTCTGCATAGTTTGTTATTTTTCGGTAGTAGAGGGCAATTTTGGTTTCAACGACTAATTCCGTATTTCTTTTATAGGTTCCTATTATCTTGGTTCCAACTAATTCGCTGAGCTCTTTCAGCACCGGGGCTGGGTCCTCGATATCCACGAAGGTAATGGGAGGGGGGCTTTGTCATTATATATGCTTTGGTATTCAAGGTTCACGTCTTGATTTTCATTATCATTATGTGGGTTTTTTTTTTTTTTTTTTTGGGCCCCTTTCAGGGGAGCTTTCTAAGTTATGGGCGGGTCTCTTCTTTCTTTGAGGGGGTTTGCTATCTTTATCCATCGTTTCTTCTTCTTCCATTTCGAAGTTTTCTATCTCGAGGTTCTCATAGAGATTGCTTATCTCGATTTCAGTGCTCTTGGGGTTAGGGTTTTTGTGGCCAGCTGCCCAATTTGAAAAGTTTTTAGTTTTAGGATGGGTGCTATTTAGGCTGGGGTACTCTGCGTCAATTTCGTTTTTTTGTGATAGTCTTTCGACTAACAGTTTGAGCTCCTCTAGGGATTTTCTCATTTTTTCCCGTTCCTCAATCAATTTAGCTATTCTTTCATCTTTTTCTTTACTGTCTGCTTGGAGCCTTTTGCAAAGGTTTTCATTCTCGCGACCATATTTAAATAGAAAATTATTTCTGGCTTTACTCACATCTTGGTAAGCTTTATTAAATTTACTTTCATATAGTTTAAGTTCTTGGATGTAAGATAAGTTAAGTTTACTTTTATTTTGTAGGACTTTAGTAAATCTATCCTATATTTTCTGAAAATCAGAGTCGTTTTCCGCGTTTAAGATTAATTGGTTAACTAATTTAAAAGGAGCTAGTCCCTCATGCTCGCACAGAAGAAAAAATGGGTTTTTTTCTTACCCCTGGGCTGGCCCCTGCATCATTCTTCTTTGTCATCATCTTTGGCGAATCAGAGTCACTGGGGGCTTCGTCGCTGGATTTGGGCATCTCAAGGTCCTCAGGAGATTGTAAATCATTAATTTGGTTCGAAGAGCTGGACGCCACAGTCTTCTTTTTTTCTTTTTCAATGTGAGATCTTTCAGGAAGGCCGGTGCGGCGGGGATTCTCGAATCTGTGTCATCCAACGAGCTGTTTGGATCTTGATAGTCTTTTGCATGGCCTCTTTCCGAAGCCATCAGCCCCGACGCGGCAATACTGCCCTCAAAAAGGCACCTTATCAATCGCAAAGCAACTGAAGTGTCGACTAAATTTTAATGCAAATTTAAAGTCCAACGGACCTTACTAATATCGAAGTCGGCTCGCCGGAACCAGAAACCCTCACAAACAAATACTCAAAACCTGTTCCATCATAAGAACGGATAAGATTAAAGCAAAGTAACTAAGGCAAAATCATTCGCCACAGAAGCCGCCACTCGAAAGCTGAGAGCGCCTATCTCCATACTCTCCCTCCATTTTCAACGAGTACAAGCTTATATATCAAAAGGAATTGCAGTACTGCAGCCATACGTTATGTCACGCAGGAAAAGCAAACAAATAGGCGTGTAGAACGTCATCACCGATTTGCTTCTCTCATTTGCATGAGAAAAACATCGTGAAACTCAACAACGCAACACGCACCCATCCATGATCCATTGAAAGCAATACCACAGTAAAGATTCACTAATTACTTGTTTGTTTAGCCAAAATTCGTTCCGGTCGAAAATAAAAAGAGAGAAATAAAGAAAAGAAAAAGCAAAGTGTCAAACAAATTTGGATCGCGCTGAATGCACAGCTCTGCATTTAACCTCCTTCCACATGTTTTCCTATGTAATAAATATAAAAAGATTATAATTATAAACGATAGCTAGAAAAAATAACATCAGCTGAAGCAACTGAGGTAGGTGCAAAACATTCATTCCCCTTGCTTAAAGCATCCTTGATTTTTTGTTGCTTGAATGTACACAAAGATTTTTTTTTTTTTACTTTTATTTTTCTGTCTTCATTTTAGATCGGATATTGCTATGCTAACTTGCAAAACTGAAAATTCTTGCGCGACTATACGCACCCTAACGAGGACGATTTTGAAAGTGCACTCTTTTAAACACAGCATGAAAGTTGGAATTAATGTTTTGAAAATAATGCAAATAAAATTTTGTGGATGAATTTATTAAGAGCGTAATTGAGCAATTTTCGTACTCATATTCGAGAATGGTCCACTTTTGCGACCGCCATTTTTGTGAAAAAAAAGGCTCGTTTCTGCGATTTTTGCTAATTATTTCTTCTGTTCCTTCTTCATAATTTCAATGACAACCCAAGTTGAGGGGAGGGACGATAATCGGTATTTTGTCCTAAAGGTAAGTCTCGGAGAACGGGGGGGGGGGGAGTGCTTGTTCGGTATTTTACGGTAAGTAAATTCTTCAGGGTCACAGAACTATTTTAAAAAAAAAACTGTACATACAAGAATTTAACTGATATTCAAAAACATGCCAACCCTATAAAATAAATTACAAATCTAAAACTTTTACCACAGAACATATGGATATAATATATAAGAGGTTTTCTTCAAAAAATTTTGACATGATTTATAGATTAAAAATAAATGAATAAAACTTTTATACACATTATAATTGAATCAAGTTATTTTGAATATGTTGTCGTTACGTGGTTAATTATGCAGAAGAAATATTTTAAAAATACTTTTATAACTGAACCAATTTTACTTTCCAATATAGATTGATTAAGAAATTTAGTATTTCTTAATCAATTCAAAGCTACGCACTTTCATGTCAAATAACATTGACTCTACAAATGTTTATTATTTTCATTCTCAAAATCCTGTATGCAATAAAATATCTATTTAAAAATTTGTTTCTTCACAATTTAAAACATTATTTAAATTTTAACAAAAAATTAGTAAAAGAAAAGTTGAAGACTTTTGTTTTCACATGTGTTAGTTGCATTCAATTAGTATACTAATTTGGAGAACAATTCTTGATACTTACAATTGAATTTTTAAAGATTCCGACACATTTAAAAGAAAAGAAAAAAAGGGATACACAAACCTATATCAAACTGAATATCAATATAACTTACACCACCTGATGCATGAAATTTAGTATATAGTGCAGCTACAAAATACAATATTAATTGCAATTTAACAATTAAGAATATTTACATAACATAGTAACAGAACTGGACTAACGCTGTGATTAATCATAAGACTCAGATTATCAGAAATTACTATAAAATGTGATTACAGTGGGCTGAAAAACCTAATGAATAATGGTAAAGTTTTAAGAGAAGTTTCCCAACTCGTTGTGTTTTGTGGCATTAAAATTATATTCCAAAAATATCCCCCAAACCCAATTTAAATATGAAATAAAACCATACTTGCTTTTTTTTATAGGTTATACCTGAAATTATACAAAATTAAACTAAAGCATAATATATGGTAGAAATAATAATATTTTAATTCTCACACTTAGTGGTAATTGTAAAAAAGTCGGATTAAAACTCCACAAGCATAAAGAACAACAGTAATATCTTCAAGAATGGAAAGTGATTTTAAAACAGCTCAAAGATGCACCTTTTGGACTACGACGAACAGTGTTGTATTTTGTGCGTTTTAAAATTATTAAATGTTTAAAATGAAAAATTAAATGGAAAAATAACCTGCAAAGGACCAGTCAAAAGAAGCTTGGTTCCCGCATAACACCAAAAGTGAAGCAACATTGACCAAGTTAGTGTTTGGGAGGGGGACATCTCTCGCAGCTGGTTGCTCTGGGACTGTGTGCACTCAAGTGAACCGATACTTGTGGAGGTGCCAGCCCCCAGGCGACAGTCTTTCATCCGGGAGCTGTTTCAAAAAAAGGGGCGGAGGTCGGACTCCTACCAATAAGGGCCCCGTTAAACTCAGGAGCAGTGCACCCCCTCTTCCTCACTTCATGCGAGAACTCACCACCAACAACAAATGTCGAAATGCTTTTGTGTGTTATTCATTATTTAGTTTGCTTAGAAATAACCTTCTCGCTATTTTGCAACTTCTTGACACATTTTCTATGCAATTTTAAAGTGGTACACCTCCAATGCTTAATTTAAAAAAAAAAAAATATGTTGTAAAAATTTCTTTTCCAGTTTCTGAACAGTTTTTGTTTTTTGAGGTATTTATTTTATGCTATCCGTACCTACCACATAAAAGTAGGTTTGTCTTCATTTTCTTATGCTTTATGCTATCCATATTGGGGGGGAGGGGGGGGAGGAGTATCTAAAGCCAACACAAGTTTATAATTGTTGACTTAATTTCAAATATTAGTAATAACAAAAAATGGTAAAGTTAGAAGTAAGTTCAAAATATGGTAAAGTTAAGGGATAACGTTAAGCGGCCTTAAAAGCATTAGATTAAAAGTTGTAGAAAAAGTTGTGTAGCTTCCAAACTAATAAACATTGTACCAAAATAAAAATTTCTGTATTTTCATCCATTCTTTTTCTTTGTAAAAATAATGTTCAAATATATATATAGTAATATTAATTTATTAAATGACAGCAACAATAAAGACAATATAAAATGGTATGCATTTTGTGTGCAAGATTTTAAAAAATCTATTGAAAATATATCCTTTATATTTCATATATTTTCTCTTACACTTATATATTTCAAAATGTGCCTACGTGTAAATGTGTATTCAAACTCATTAACATAATTAATAGCTTTTTAAAAGAAATTTACTAAATTTGCCAAAAATTTCAGAATTAAATTTAAAAAAAAAATTATATGATAGAAATGAATGTAAATTTAGGTACAGCCTAGAGATATTCGTAAAAAGTAGTAGTATATAAAATTTTAAGGCTCCATGATAATTAGTTTTTAAATTTGAGTGCACACAATGTCAAAAAATACAGTTTTGAGAAAAACAGCTTCAAAGTTAACTTTACCTTATACAACCAAATATTTAAAACATTGTGTACACTTACATAACTAAAATACACCAGCTGCATAGGCACACCCTTCTTTAGTTGCTTAGCCTCATTGGCTGCAGTCTTAGCCCTTCTTTTTGACCTAGCACTGACAAAGAGAGAAAGCAAAATAGAAGCCATCGAAATGTAAACAAACGAACAGCTGTGTCAGGCCAGCAGCTGATTCTTGCTAGGGTTTGCTAGACACTATTAGCGATAACTTTTGTTTCAATACTAATTTTTCAAATTGAGCAAGTGATTAATAATGGGGACAGAATAGTTGGGGAAAAAATCCTTCGATATTCAAAATTTGGAGTATTTTTTTTTATATTAAGGTAGAAGATAGATTCAAAGAATAAACGCTTTACTATGTAAAACTTTTTACAAAAACAATGAAGATAAATTATGCCCATACACCACAGTCAACTTTACACCACAATTACTCGATTTTTATTCTTCCCACTAATATTTTAATAATGTTATTGTTATTATTTGTATAAAATTAAAGAGAAACTACCAAAGTAAAGTGTAGTTATTAAAAACTAAGAAATAATAATTACAAAAACCATCAAAAATGAATTATTAACCTGCGAAAACGCATCAGAAAAAATTATATGGAATACAACTTTTTAAACGAAGTATTATAGTTATGCAACATTGAACTGGATTTTTTTTTAAATACTTAAAAACTCACAATTTTTGGATCACAACATTACACGTTTTCTATAATTTATAATATTGCATGAAATGTTACATGAAAAAAGAGTAGAAGAAGGAAAACATCAATATTTAGGACAAAAATCCCCATTTTAAATTTATTTAGGAAAAAAAAAGTTGCAGAAAACAATTTTCAATTTTTTAAGTGAACATTTTCTCACAAGTATATTAATTAAAACAACCATTTAAAAATCTCATTAAAATTTAACACTTTTAGTCAAGTACTTTTGCATTTAACAGAGAGTTGGAGATCATAAAAACCCTTCTATTACCTGCTAGAGTAAAATCTTCTGGAAGCAATTTTCTTCGTGCGATAAATCATCATTGGGGGTCATCAAAACAAATATATACCTTGAAAAAACTAATAATGTAATCAATTCTCACATTTTTAAAAAATATAACTAGAAAATTTTATGATAGTATGAAAATTTTATGATAGTATGTAAAATTATAAGAAAACCAAAGTAATAGTATGCACTTTGGGAAGGGCTATATTCTATTCTATTCTATACGTTTACTTTGAATAACACTCGAGTATTCAGTCATATGCGCTACATACTAACAGCAACTTTGCACATATTTTCAGTGTGCACCTGAAAATCACAAATCCTATTACTTAAATTTCATAGAATGTCTAGTTATGTAAATGTTCTTTAGAATTTAATTACATGTTTTTTATAACCAAACTAGATAAATATATTATATACATTCTAATGGTGTTATTTGTAAACTTTTATTACATGCATAAAAAGGAAAAAGAAAATTTTAGTTTGTCTGTAGAACATATCTATAATCAGTAAACAACAAATCTAAGGCTAACTTTGCGCCGGCTCAAAGTTGCCCTGAGAATAGAATAAAATTGCAATGTCTTAATTGTTTGACATTTTACTAAATATTACTGAATAAAGAATAACAGACACTAAAAAATTCACTATATTTAGAAGACAAAAATCTTGGTAAATTACTATAATGATACTTACTTTAAAATAATAATAAGTTTTAACAACTTTTAATCAGCATTCCAAAATAGCTTCCAAGCTATTACTTTTGAACTATTGAATTATGCAAATAGCAGTGTACAGTGTTGCTAATTTTTTTACTAAAATAAGGAGAAGAAAAGTGATTTCATAACCTTGCCAGAAGAGCAGTACTGAGCTTGTTCTATAGTTTGATTTTAAGTCAAATATTCTAAAAAATATGCAGTGGCGCAAAGTTACCCTTATTGACTCTATATAAGTTGATTGAAGGTTTAACAAGTTTAACCTTTTATTAAGTTGAATAACAAAATATACATTTGTTAAAGGTTTCGAAAATTAGCACAACATTGCAGTGGGCAATTTAAAATTATTATTGTTGTTTAAATTTTTACGCGTAATATACAATATGATTCCACATTTCCCCACTTGGCCAAATAGTGAAGCTACGGTAAACTTAGTTTGGCCTAACAGTATGTTGATAAATATTGATTCAATAATATATAGTTATTAAACTACAAGTATACAATCACAGATCCTTACAATTCTAAAAATACTAACCTCATAGTACTTTTCGATCAGATCTGACCAGCAGCAGCATCAACATCCACCAAAGAACTTGCATCACATACACAGCGATGTTCGAAGCTTCTGAAACGCCATTTTCTTTGAGGGAAGATACATTTCGTCAAATTTTTGAGAGAGAGAATTTCGTTAAACGTCATGTGGCAGCGCGAAGAAAGAATCGTTGAAAATGACGAAATTTGCCTTAAGGATTTAAGAGTCGTCAAAAATGAGCGTTCTATTTCTGAGAATGCGAATACAGCATTATTATATATACACAACAAAATACTAATAGATTATAGAATAATACTTGGGCAACTAGGTAATATAAATTATTCAATTTTTGATAGTTAAGGCAGAGAAAAGCGTTTATTAAAATAAAGCTGCATATAAAATAAAATACATGAAATATATAAAATATATTTAATTGTGAGTAAAACTTATTCGTGTTTCCCTGTCATTGCCCGAGCATTATCAGAACAGAAAGCAACGCAATCCTTCTCAGCCCAGTCTATCTCTTCATTTTTTAGCCTGCACGCGTACCACCTGGAGAGGCTTCGCGTACAACAGTTTGGGAACCGCTGGTCTAGGGTCAGGGTCTTATGTTTATTTTATCATTTCAATTATGAAGAAGAATCGTAATTTCGTCCAAAATTTATGGATTAAAATATAATTTCTAAGAATTTTTTTCTTCAGTATAAAAATTGCTAATGATAATAATCCCAATAATAATAACAAGGTATCCAAATATTCTAAAAAATATGCAGTGGCCCAAAGTTACCCTGATTGACTCTATATAAGTTGATTGAAGGTTTAACAAGTTTAACCTTTTGTTAAGTTGAATAACAAAATATACATTTTTTAAAGGTTTTGAAAATTAGCACAACATTGCAGTGGGCAATTTAAAATTATTATTGTTGTTTAAATTTTTACGCGTAATATACAATATGATTCCACATTTCCCCACTTTGCCAAATAGTAAAGCTACGGCAAACTTAGTTAGGCCTAACAGTACGTTGATAAATATTAATTCAATAATATATAGTTATTAAACTACAAGTATACAATAATAATAAAATTACACGTTAATTTAAAGCACAAATGAGCAATAAATTAACGTGTAATTTTATTATTATTGTTTACTTGCACAAAGTTAAATTATTTTTATACAAGTATACAATCACAGATCCTTACAATTCTAAAAATACTAACCTCATAGTACTTTTTCGATCAGATCTGAGTAGCAGCAGCATACACATCCACCAAAGAACTTGCATCACATACACGGCGATGTTCGAAGCTTCTGAAACGCCATTTTATTTGGGGGAAGAAACATTTCGCCACATTTTTGAGAGAGTGAGTTTCGTTAAACGTCATGTGGCAGCGCGAGGAAAGAATCGTTGAAAATGACGAAATTTGCCTTGAGGATTAAAGAGTCGGCAAAAATGAGCGTTCTATTTCTGAGAATGCGAATACAGCATTATTATATATACACAACAGAATACTAATAGATTATAGAATAATACTTGGGCAACTATATAATATAAATTACTCAGTTTTTGATAGTTAAGGCAGAGAAAAGCGTTTATTAAAATAAAGCTGCATATAAAATAAAATACATGAAATATATAAAATATATTTCATTGTGAGTAAAACTTATTCGTGTTTCCCTGTCATTGCCCGAGCAATATCAGAACAGAAAGCAACGCAAATCTTCTCAGCCCAGTCTATCTCTTCATTTTTTAGCCTGCACGCGTACCACTTGGAGAGGCTTCGCGTACCACCTGGAGAGGCTTCGCGTACCACCTGGAGAGGCTTCTCGTACCACCTGGAGAGGCTTCTCGTACCACCTGGAGAGACTTCGCGTACCACAGTTTGGGAACCGCTGGTCGAGGGTCAGGGTCTTATGTTTATTTTATCATTTCAATTATGAAGAAGAATCGTAATTTCGTCCAAAATTTGTGGATTAAAATATAATTTCTAAAAATTTTTTTTTTTTTCTTCCGTGTAAATAATGCTAATGATAATAATCCTAATAATAATAACAATTAACAAACTTTAAATGCACAATTAAGAAATCAAATTGCTCACACCTGCTTTAAAGTTACAGAAAAACACCTTTCAATGAAAAAAGTTGTGATCTTCATGATGAAAGTCTCATCTAAATAAAATGGCAGAATATTAAGGGGGTATTCTAGTGTAGAGGCATAATGTTCACCCGGTGTTTGAAGCGCCGTACGAAGGAAACAAAAAATATTTTTACTATCCATTTTTTTATCATTTGTTTATTGATGTTTAATTTCTAGAGACAAAAATTAACCAAAAAAAAATAAAATTGACAAAGTTATGAGCAGTCAAAGTGGGGTGTCCAAAAAAAAAAAGAGGGTGTCCTGGCGTGCATTATTCCAACCCTCCTGGTGATCTGAAAGATAAAAAACAGAAGGATTCTTAATTATTATAGATGCCGCTATCGTATCACCCTTGAACAAGTTAAAAAAATATTTTTTTTACAAAATGGCGGCTGTTTGAAAAAAAGACATTTTCTTTTGCATATTTTTTTAACAATTACGAATTTTTTAAAAATACTAAATGAAAAGTTACAGGTTTGAGCAATATTTACACGATAAAGGGATGTATAAAGAACATTCTCTAAAAATTTGAAGTAAATAGGTTCATTAGAACTCGAGATATCCTAACCGGCAGTTCGAAAAAAGTAGTTTCGAGAAAAACGCGTTCAAAGTTTCGAGACAAGTTTTCGGCAGTTTTACTTATAGAATGGTACAGAATACTTACATATTTCTAATCGGCGATTCCTGCTCCATATAAGAAACCTTCCTCTTCAAAATGCTCATTCTCCGATGTTCTCTGGTGAAGACGAGCAGTTCTACGCTCCCTTGACGCCTCTGATTTCCGGAGTTCCGAGCGCTCGATACGCGCTTGTCCCGCCTCACTGCAAAAGCCTTAGCTTCTGGGTCAATCGTGATTTAAATAACATCTAAGATTTTTAATGTGGTTATAAAACCTTCATTACAAATACTAACTGCGAAGGTTTGTACGACGGTTGCTCAAAAATAACTTAAAATAAATCTAAAAGAAGAATAGTATAACAAAACAAGTTTCTATGTCCTTCAGTTAAATGTAGATTTAAAAGGGATATTATACAATAAAAATTTCATAAAGGATATTCAACCGTGTGGACTCGGGAACGCCTACCGTCTTTGCTGACTTGTACCGGTATGACCGGAACCGATGCCACGTCACTAAAACGGCTAACACTCATGAAATAATAGGAATTTTGAAAAGTCTTGAATGTCTAAACTTTGGAAATATGAAACAATTTTTTTTTTTCCATTTTCAAAATTCTACACTAGAATACCTCTTTAACTCGAATATTCATTGTCCTAAAATTTACAGTTTTATTCATTGAGAAAGTGTTACAAATACAGTTAAAAATGATAAGCTTAAAAATGAGAAAATACACCTGCTTATTTTTTAAAGCAATTTTGATTTAAAAATGAATAAGCGCTGTTCTCAATTTTAAGTACCACTACTTACTTAAAACTAGAGTTACAGAAATGGCAAATAGTATTTTATGTTTATATAAAAAAATTTTAGAGCAACTTTACGGTCATAATTAATACAGGTTTTTTTAAAAACTTCTTGAAAACAATAGTATTTGTATCAAAATAAAATAGCAATTTACCGCGCGGCACGTCAGAACAATGCAAGAATTTGTGTAGTTTGGTCGTCTCTTCAGAGCAAGGATACAAGGTGATTGACTCTTCGGATTCGAATCGAACGCAGCAAAACAAGAAAACAGAATGAACGTTTTGCTGAATAACACTCCTCTGGGGGGCCGTGGTAGCCTAGTGGTTAGGATGCCGGACTTGCAACCGGCAGTCTTTCCATCTATGACATTTTAATGACTAAATCTTAAAATATTGTTTTGAAGCTTAGATTTTTAGAATTAGTATACCCTGAGCCTCACGAAAATAGTTTTGTTTTCTTTTTATTTTAAAAAATGAAGCGGATGCGAGAATAGATAGATAAACGAAAATCGCAAATATTTTCACATATCTCTTGCTTGCATGGCGCGGACGGGATCCCTCCGCCAGTGCGTTGGGGAGAAAACTGCAATCTAGGCGTAGCGAAAATCATTGAAAAATTTAAAAAAAATAATAGAAAAGGAAATAATTGTCGGATTTGACTGAATTGTGAATCTAAACCATTCTCGAATCCATCTGAAGACACACAAAAAAATTTCATTGAAATCGTTCCAGACGTTTAGGAGGAGTTCAATTACATACACGTGCTCAGAAGAATTATATATATAAATATTTTAAAGGTGTCTGTGTTTGAACTACTATCATAAACATCTCTTTATTTTTCCTTTTTTTGTTGCAGAAAAAACACGGTCAAAAATTGTACTTAACTTTCCCATTCTAAAAAGATATAGAAATTTTCGATTTTTTTGCCATAATTTAAGTTTAAATAGAAGAGACACTCATAAAAAAAGTAAATTTAAAAAAAAATGATTTCAGATAAAAAAGTGTGACCTCCAGAATGTACGCAAACTGACGATTGGGTGGCGACTTACAGTGTGCTGCAGCTGATATCCCCGGAATTTTTCAAGAAAAATGTTTGAAAACTTCAGTAAATGTTCTTCAATATATCTTTAAAATAACTTCAGAAATCTGAATAAAATATATTTATTCTTTATAGGTTGTAGAAATTCATGAAAATTACTTTTAATACGCCGTCTTACACCTATTTCCCCCCTTAAGAGACATTTTTTGAAATCAAGCATTACCTGTCTTTTTTTTTTTTGATAAAGATACGTAAGTTAGTGATAAAATTCCTTTCATAAAAGACAAACTATTTCACGTAATTTCATTCGACTATATTTCCTAGTATAACGTATGGTTAACAGCGCATTTAAAATAAATATTTTCGATTAGCTGAAAAATGCTACACATCTGAACTTTAGACCTTTATTTTCCTTTCATTTACTTTTTAAGCTTTATATCCTTTTCTTATCTATGGAAACAAAAGTTTCATTCAATTTTATAAAGACACTAGAAATACTTTCATTTTACAAATTTACATGCGTTTTCAATTTTCAAATGCACAAATTCCGTTTTGAACATTCCATTTCACCAAAGGAACCGATTCAGAATAATCTAACTCGAATTATTCAACATTTAGGCTGACAGAGTCTATTAAATTGTCAGTCATTCCCAAATTGTGTAAAATAAACAGCAAATTTATATGCGACTAGGATTTAACGGAAAATATATTAAGGTTTACGAATATTATTGAATTTTCTATGCATACAGAACAATTGGAATGAAATGGCTTTGTGTGGAATCACTCTTATTTCATGCTTTATTGATTGCGTCTACAAAAATGCAGGTAAGGAATATCCAGCAGCAAGGCAGGTGAAAATAATATTGCATTAATTAAAAAAATTATAAAAAATAACGTTTTTCTTGCGCACTAAAAAGGTAGAAAATAATTTTCCTATGAACCTGGCAGAATTTCTGAATAAATTGGTCACATTATGGTAAGAGAGTTTCTAGTTCTTACAAAACGAAAAACGTTGAATGAATTCTTTATATTATTATGTTATGAATGCTTGTTTTACGGAATCATTGATGTATCTATAAAGTTTAAAGAGAATATGCTATGCAAATCAATTATTTTTGATGCTATGTTCATTTTTGAAAATTTTCTATGGTATTATGATCAGTAAAGATGGGTATAGGTAAATAAGTTCTGATCAAAATTGTGATTATGATCTGTTATACATAAACGTTGATTGTGTTTATAGAGGTATTTTCATCCTAAAATTCTTTTCAAGATATGTATAGTTCAATTTATTTAGAGTAAATCTCATTCATATCTCTAATGAAGGAAATTGACTATGATATAATGAAACAGTATTAACCAGTTTTTCTTTCATAGAAATTTAAATATGTTAGAATCGATGAAAATGACGAAATTTGCCTTGAGGATTTAAGAGTCGTCAAAAATGATGTTTGAGTACATATGGAGGAAAGAAAAAAAAGGAGAAAATCCAAAAAGAAGTATAAATTTTTTAAAAAATGCTTTTAACCAAAAAAATATGTTTTTGTCGTCTTGTATTTTTATGTGTCTTACTATTATAACTAGTCCGAGACGCGGACCCCCCCCCCCCCCTCCTCTGCCTTTCGGGGACGTGATGTGAGCCTTCGGGCGCATTGATCTCTCTCCTAACGACGTACGCTCACAAAGGAGATCTGGGGGAAAGGAACCTCCAGGGCCTAACGGCCCATCAACAAATATAAGTGAGGATGATGATGTTTGAGTACATGCGCCCAACGCTTTTTCGTTTTATAAGAATTAGAAACTCTGTTATCATAATATGACCAATTTATTCAGAAATACTGCCAGGCTCATAGGAAAATTATTTTCTACCTTTTTAGTACGCAACAAATTTCTTTATTTATATAATATTATTTTCTTATTTTTAGTTTTTGATGGGTGAAATTTTGCCCATAATAAAAAACGTCGTCTGCCTATAATTAAATGATACTGTAAACCATACCTTTAAAAATGTATACACAATTTCGTTTGTATGTTCCGATTTATCGCCAACGAATAATTAAAAAAGTCAAATTGTAGGGTGTCGTCATTCGCCACGTTATTTAAAATCTAGAATAAACCATACGTATTCCTTTTCTGGCGACATTTATTTAGATGATATTGCTAAATCAAGAAAATCGTTAAATCGGGAAGGCAATACTTTTATCAAGTTCAATCTCGAATTTAAAACTATTGCTAATTTGAGAAACTCGTTACATCGAAAATAGGCTTTATTATTTTTTTTCCGCTGAAAACTAAACTGATGTCTCTGCTTGATATTAAAATTAAGCTAACACTATTCACCCGGACTTGAGGAAACTGCTAATTATTATTTTTGGATCATTACTAGCGTTCTTATTGACTTAGAAACTTCGAAGAAATTTCATCTTGTGCGGAAAATCAGCGCTTTCGATCGATACATTATATTATATGTGCAAGGTTTTTTTCACCCCCATATTGGGGAATTTATGTTGAAATTTGCAAAAAAGTGGAATAAAAAACGGAACTACCAGTAAGTTTTTTTATGCGTGGTAGAATATTGCATTGTCATCTGGTTCTGAGCTACATGTAAAGTTTCAGAACAATAGCTTATCGGGAAATGGTCGAAAATTCGATTGCAAAATTCCGCGGACTGACAAGGAAGCGACTCGGAGAGACAACAAAGCGAGTTAAGGAAAACGTTGTAAAATGAGACATAACATGGGACGTGTGGTTTCAAGGATAGCGATTTCTTATTTTGAAAAAAAAAAAACGATTTAATTGAAATTTTACCATAAAATTTAATTCAAATGTTGTTTAATCCTGTGTCTTTCAAAAAAGGAGATCAACCTTTTTGCCACTTACAGTGCAATAAAACGCTTAAGGGGGGAAATACGTGTAAAGGTCTCAAAAAATTTAAAAAAAAAAAAAAAAATCTTCATAAATCGATTCTACAACTATTCAATAATATACCCTGAAAATTTCAAAGCAAAATTCCAAGTCGTTAAAAAGTTATAAGCATTTGAGCGAGCGCCCCTTTTGGAGCAGTTGAGCAGATAGTCCCTCATGAATGACCTGAAGGGTATTAGAGAACGTTGGCAGATGTTCTTTTATTTATTTTTTAACAATTGGGACCTCGGATGGAAATTTCTATAAGTATTAGTATCTATAAGTATTTTAAAAAATGATTCATTACTCCCTTAAATTTACCTTCAGTACCACTCTTTTTCTCAAACGCGATTTTCTCGAAACTACTTTTTTCGAATTTGCGTACATTCTAGCTCGCAGAGTTTTTGATCAATCCTTATCAAATTTAGCACACATTTTCTTTATATATACACGCTTTAGTTGAACTAGAATCATAAACATATCTTTTTTTTAACATTTTTATTGTAAAAAAAGAACAAAGCAAAAAAAAAAACAGTTAAAAATCGTACTTAATTTTCCCATTCTAAAAAAAAAAAAAAAAATAAAAATTTTCAGTTGTTTGTGATGATTTTAGTTCAACTAGAAGAGACACTTATAAAAAAAAGTAGATTAAAAAAAATGATGTCAGAAAAAAGTTGTGACCTCCAGGATGTACGCAATCTGCCGACCCGGGTGGCGACTTACAGCGTGCATCAGCCGATATCTCCAGAATTTTTCAAGAAAAATGTTTGGAAAGTTCAGTAAATGTTCTTCAATATATCTATAACAACCCCATGATATATGCAGAAGTAGTAGAAATAGAACAAAATAAGTATTAAGAAGAACGATATTGAGAATGAACAGGTACTAAAGATATATTATGGTTAAACCTCAAATCTAGGAGAGCCATCAAAACGAGTTCTTAAATGGGAATGTTCCAGTACGTATACAAAACACCGAACAATGAGTTTCATTGTTATGCTTTGAGATATTAAAAGCAACAACTAACTTTCAAGTTTAATAACGCAACACTGTGTTTAAAAACGGAAACAGAGTCTTCCACTTTGTTTTATTGTTGGGGAAAGGCAACAAAGAACACAAAATGTAAAGTCAATTTCGTTCAGTCATAATTTGTTTTGGTTGTCTGGTAAAATTTTTCTATAGTAAAATTTTGCTCTATAAACTAAATTTTCAACGCATCAAGATGTCCAGCGATTCGGGATTTATTAACGATTACTGTTCTAGCTATGGAAGTGAACAAGCCGTTAAAGAAATAAGAGCCACATACAGGTTTGATTGGGTGTCGAAACTAGGCTCTGGATCCTATGGTGATGTATTTAATGTTAAAGACCAAGAAAGGAACAACTCTACACTGGCTATGAAGGTAATGTGGATTTTCCTTTTTGGTAGATGTTAAGTATCCATTGAAAACAGTGGCTTTTCTTCACAGATTAAGGTATCTGTACTCTTTCTATTAGAGACATATGTACGATAATTTCTATTAAGTGTTTTATACGACAATTTGAAAAATGGATTTGTAAACCCAAAAATGTCCATTCTCAGTATTCCAATGTGCAACACTTGAACAATAATAGCTGCTTAGCTTGTGGATGAATCTATTTTTCACCACACATTTATACTATTTATACATAGCTGCATTTCGAAACAATGTATGCTATGTTTAGCTATTAATATCGGTGAATTAATAAACTTAGCAATGAATTAGAATTTTTTATGCATTAATATTGTGAAACGCATTAAATATTGAAAGAGTTAAAATGCCAATATAAGGATGGTTATACTGCGATTTTTTAATTAGTCTGTATCAAAAAGACTGTGCATCAATCCGAAAAAAATTGTTTAGACAACGAAAGATTGATTCAAAAGGGTTTCATGAAAGCTATTTATTACTTGGATTTTTGTAAAAACACGTATGTAGAACGATTCATTGTACGTTTACAGCTACGTTTCGTAAGCGAGCCTAACATGGATCATGATCGTTTTAATGCAATATAATATATTTTGTCATGCTTACGGGATTACTGCTACTATTACCATATATTACTTTGCATAATTAGTGAACTACTGCTATGTATGAAGCTGTTGTTGCTTCCAATAGTATTTTAGGTTATATTTTGCATACTTGGCTTAGAATAATACCGTCGTTTTGCAAAACCCATTGCAAAACTGAAATTGTAGGCGCTCAAGAACAAGGGGGGGGGGGGGAAGTCATAATTGGTTATATCCAGGAAAAAAATGATATTAAAGATGGGCATGAAATATGTTAAAAATTTAGTTGTTTTCGTGTCAGAAAGCTTATTCAATGATATAAATGAATCGTTTATTTTGAGAAGGTAACAACTCTTAAAAGCAATTTTTTTCAGGAGATAGAAAAAAAATGGCTCATAAAAAGCGTGAAAACTTTACGGGTCTAATCTTTTACTATTTTCGTAGGTAATAGCAATGCAATATTGGTAAATTAAAACGATTTATGATTAGTTATGCCATAAAAAATAATAAATTTTTCGAAATAAACGATTCAATTTTATTTAGTGTTACAAGTGCTAGAAAATTAAAAGGATAAATAAATAAGAAATTATGCAAGTTAATTCTTTTAAGTTAAATGCTTTGAAAAATATCCTTTCCAATATCAGTATTTTTTTAATGCATTTAGCTCTGAATCGTAAGGTTCTGTCACAGCGCTGGAATCGCTGTTTGAAAAAAACTAAGAGGTCGTTCGGGCGTGTTATACCTGCATACTCATCGAGGTTCCCGGTTTTATCCTTTTCAAAGCGAAAATGCAGTACAGCTACCCTAAAAAATTCAGCAGGAGGACATTCCTCAAACATACCCTGCGCAGGAAAAAAAAGTTACTTAAAAACCTTTAAAAAAATGGTTTTTGGAGAATATATTTTTTACGTATCTGAAAAAAAAAAATTCATAAAGGAAAAAAACCCCTTTATCTAAACCTATTAGTAAATGAAGGAAAATGAATCTTGTTTTCTGGTTTTCTAACCTCTATATAGGATCCAAAATTTCCAAATGTGATTCACTTAATGGTTTTGGAATAGATAAAAAAATTAAATTCATACGAAATACTTTATTCAGTACTCACAAATCGTACATTTCGTCTGACTAAGGGCATAAATCTGGCATGCATGGATCTGCTCTCAATTGATCACAACACCGTTTTCTGCTAGTCCTCTGGTGCGTTTGAGAAAAACACAAGCAAGTGTTACGTAGCGGAATTCTGAATTTCACGAATGTCTGATGCCACAACCCCTTCCAGAAACATCAAATGTACTAAATCCAAAACACTGGAATATATTTGCAGTTCTGTATCATTCTAAAATCATGTCTTAAGTCATATATATTCTAATGATATGCAGTTATGGAAGCTTCTATAATGGTCTTCTTGTCTTTTAAGTATCTTTTGACATTTTGAATAGCAACTGCATATTCAGTGCACCTGCCCAAAAAATTGTGGATTACTATTTACATTGTATATAAGCTGTTATCATTACCATGCTAATTCAATAAGTCAATTTTAAAGCATGTTGTGTGGGGCATACATACATCGTTTACCTCACTTAAATACTCCTAATAGGTGCAATTACAAACCAAACTTCTTTTCCCTAATTTAAGTTACACTGAAAAATGTATCTCGCTCACTCAAAGGAGTAAACTTTCGTTGTACTTTAATGAGTGTTTTATCACCAAGATTATTTTATGCATTTTTTATCGAGTAGAAAATATGGATCAGACACAATGGTAATACCTTATTTGAAAAGTTAACTGAAACAAATAGCCAACTTGTTACGCATACAATTTTTCATCGCCATTTTTTAATAAATGAGAAATTTAAACCCGGTTTCCCTTTCTAAGGAGAGTAGGTGAGAGCTAAAATTTATTCATTATAGATGATCATAAAAATTAAAGACAAAAACTAAAGCTCCGGAATGTTTCGAAATTGCATCTGTTCATGAAATTTAGCAGGGATAACAGGTGTTAGTTTGCATCTGACACAGAAACTGCCAGAGACAATCCTTTCAACTATCTTAGATGTACCATCTATGTACTGTCTCAATGTCATCCGTCTCAAATAACGAAGAAAACATTCATACCCCTTTTGGATTATGATGAAGGAAGAAATGCCTTTGAGAAAAGACCGAGTCTTATTTGTTGACTTGCTGTTCGTGTATTGATAGTCTAGAAATATTTTGAAAATAAAGGGAAACACAGGACGGTTAAAGCACAGAACTACCAACTAGATACTCAAGGACAAGGAACTCGAAGATCACGTAACTTTAGCCGTGCTGTTAAGTCAGAAAGAAACCGGTTTTGATTGTTTGACTCCACGTTTGCATTAAGTCAAAAGACGAAATGGTTCACATCAGTTTTGCGGCCTGTTGTTCTAGTTGACTATGATTAGGGTAGATGTTCAATATCCTGCGAAAATAATGATTAAGCAGAACTATTTCCTGTGAACGTTTTTCAGTCAGCACAGATATTTTATATTTAGAGTAAAAAGAATTGTAGCATTGGTTCTTGACTGCTTTGAATTGATCTGTTGTTCTGTCCGCCAGGCCACCGTAGAAAATATTAATACAATGGAAGGATATAACTCTTTTAATCATTAAAATTGTTCAACTTTCCCTTATTAACATTCAATTCTGAAATTATTTTATTCAAAAAAGTTCTTTTCATTGCCGTTTTTCATAAATTTGTTGCCCACATATCAAAAAATGTGATCCTTTTGCATCTGCAATGGGAATTTAATCCAGTGAAATTTTAAACTTATTTTGCAAAACGATGAAGCACAATGAGCCATAGGCGTAACCAGGGGAGGGGTTTAGGGGTTCAACCCCCCCCCCCCCCATTGGGTATTTACTTATTAAGGCACACAAAAAAATTTCTGGCTACGGCCTTGCAAAGCACATATTTTTCCCCCTAAGAAAATTAAACACATATGCATATGATTTTATTTCCTCTTTCTCTGAAGGGTTGTGATCCTGACCAGAGTATGCAGCTCATAATAAAGAGGACTTTTCATCTGGTTATAATCAACCCCTTATCACCTTGGGGGGGGGGGGGGTTAAAGCGAAAGGTGGCTTTAATCACCGTACCAGACACAGACAGAGATCCTTCCAATCAACTCCAGAGGGTTTTCTTTCCTTCTTGATGTCTTTTTTACCCAAAGGCAGCAATTTGGGAACACAAGCTCATCAAGAAACTTAAAGAGCAGTTTGTATTTATTTATGACTTCCTGTCCAAACACCCATTTTGGAAAAACCTTTTTTGTAGATGAGCCGATTAGAAAACTGATGAACTGTATTTGCATTGTATTCTCATTTACTGATGTTCTCTCATCTCTTATATTTTAAATGTTATTTTTTTATTAATATACTCCATCACTGATTGCATTACGACTCTGGAAATTATCCGTTCAACGTTTCCAATCTCACTGCTACGGTTTAATGCTGCATTTTAATTTACAATCAAGTATTACTTATATTTTAGCTAACTTTTTAATTTTCGATACATAATAATGTTTGCACTCCAGCGATGGACACGTTCATCATCCAAAAAAAAAAGAAAATTTGATTCAGACACTTCCACTTCTGAGGTATGTTCTGTTACAAATTTAACAAAATTTTTAGAAATTTATTGTGGGGAAAAGCATTTTTTTAGAGGAATTTGGATTTTTTTCTCTAAAATTCCACGATTTCCCAGTTTTAATATTATGAATGCCTGGACATAGAAGATTGCTTAGCGCTAAATATTGAATTCTCTATTGCGTTTGAATTAAGATCTAGTAATGAATGCTTAATGTTTTGGTGAATCAAGGCCAATTCCAGAAGGGAAGGGGGACCCACGGGCCGCCCCCCCCCAGAAATCTTTTGCAATGTATCATATATTCCTCCCTGAAACTTTGCTTAATATAAGTGTGTCGAAGTCTGCCCCCCCCCCCCCCCCGAAAAAAAAATTCTGACTGTCTTGGCTCCGGAGCAGGGGAAGCATGTTAAGAATTAGGAAGGGCAATGTATGCTTCAAAACCATACCCTTTTTTATATATATATATGACTAGAAATGATGTTAATATGAATTTTTTTACATATATGATAGCTTTTGACGTATACATAGTAGATGTATGTATAGATCTTTGGTGAAGTTAGAGTAGTGGGTATTTGGGGCTTCTGCAACTTAAATTTTTGAAACTGGTCTTACATCTATAATGCTTAGGCCAACACTGGAAGCAAGGGTTCGAGGGCTCTCCCCAGGAAACTTTTTGAAATTTTCCTAGCAATGCAATTTCGGGATACTTTGGTGATGTTAGAGGAAACGGAAAGGAGTTTGGTTACTCTCCCTCCGCAATTTTTTTCAAAATAAAGTCTTACATCTTTAAAGTTTTTTTTTGGTGTCGCTCGTGATAGTGTTCAATGTCACTTTCCCTGAAAGTGTTTCTGAAAGTAAAGTGTCTTAGAAGCGTAATTTATCTTTTCTTTCTTTTCTTAAAGCTTATGATCTGAATTTTTTTGCCGGGGGGGGGGGAAGGAGTTGACTTGCTCCGAGGGGGTAGCTTCCCCCCTCCCCGGGAGATGCTTGAAATAAACATGGAGTATATCTTTAGAGACAAGTATTTATGAATAGTAAATTTTCAACTCTTTTACACTTCGTATTGGTGTTTAGTCTGTACATTTTTAGGGTGACCCCCCCCCTTTCACCAACCCTAGTTACGCCTATGCAATGAGCAGTTTTTTAATGGTGGGTGCAGTGAGATTGAAAATATAGACACGTTAATTAAAATCAACGTATTGCTTGGGGATGTTGATGTTAACTTTATCTTAAAAACATTATCAAGCCATGAACATTTTCAGTGGTGGATATAGGGGGGATGGGCAATGTCCCCCTGGAGGCACTTCTGGGAGACGGAAAACTCAACTGTGATGCAAAAAATAAAAAGGAAAAGAAAAAGAAGAAGAAAGAAAATAAAATTAAAAAAGAAAAAATATTTAATTAAGAAAATTTAAGTTTTTGAAATAGAATTAAAAGCATAGTTCAGCGCTCTGATTTGACCATTGACCGGCTATTTTGATAACGATTAAAACCGATTAATACAATTATTTATTTGTATAAACCCCTTGTAATAGCGAAATATAATTCATGATATGCTCAAAGAATACAATAGTTTTTCTTTTCCAAATTTTCAAAGCATCCTTTTGGGAAGGGGGGCGGGAAGGAGCTTGTGATAGTGAAATATAAATCATGTCATGCTCAAACAATGCAAAAGTTTTTCTTTTACAAATTTTCAAAGCATCCTTTTCGGAAGAGGCAGGAGGTCGGTGGGGGGGGGGGGGGGCGGTAATATATTTATTATATAGAAAAAACATAAATGTCACATTTATTTGATATATTTAACATAAATAATAATATAAAAAAATAAATAACAATATAAAAAATATAAGTAAATTAGATGTGCAATGCCAAAAAGGCACATATCAACTTGATGTAAATTTAAAATGACAATGATAGCATAACAAGTTTAATACCAGAAATATTTGTCGAAGTAAATGAGCGTAGTTATAACAAAAGCCTTTTCAGAATCCATTCTTTTTAAGTTAAATTAATCACTGAAAAATAAACTTCATGAAAATATTTTTTTACTCATGTACTAAATCTTCTGATTTATCATTGACTGGAAGAGTCTCCCAAAAGGCTCTTCGATTCTCTAGCGTTAAGGGGCACAATTTCTGAATAATGTCGTGTTTTTAAGTCGAATTCTTTGAACCGACGCTGTTTATGATCCTCTTTGTAGAAGAGATTCCGAGAACATCGGCGGAACTCAACTTTAACGATTTATTATGTCGTCTAAGTAGGGTCTGTCCTTGGACTTCAGTTTCCATTGGGATTGTCCTGCAGGGAAGTCCAGAAAATCCAGTACATTGATGTTGATAACAGTCATCTTCCTGCTGTTGGAGGAAGCCACAACTTCTTCAAAGTCGTGGAAATCAAAAACATTACCTCCTCGTCTCCTCATCTCCTGTTCCCATGCCATGGTGAACGGAATTAGCGCTCATGAAAGTGCGCCCGGGTTCAAAATATCAGAAGGAAATTGTCTCTGCGCTTCTCTTCTTGCTGTTTACCATGGCAGTCATGGTGGTAAATAGGCACCAATTTTATTTGACGCCGTACAATTGTCCAGCCAGTAGACGACCGTTTTGCTGTCTCTCTCTAGTTATAAGGCCTTGGCGAAGGAGGAGGCAATTTCATCGGCACTTCACCCAGCCACAGCTTTATGCCAAATCAGTTCCTCTTTGTGTTGGATACATTTTGATTCTCCCTTTGATCTACAACTGCAGCGAAAGTCTCGTGAAAAACTACGATCCTTTTCGTAAAGCAGACTGATTTGTGACCAGGTACTCGGGGTAACATTATGACCTACTGCAAGTCGACGCTGCGAATGACGTGATATGGGTGAGAATTTTGTAAAGAATTTTCAGCATCAACCTTGTAACGATCGCGAGGATCTTTGGTTTTTGCAGATGAGTACCCCATAACTTAGATTACATACAAAGCCGTCGGAATGGATGGCATGGTTACTATGGTTTTGACGTTCATATTCTAAACATGTGGAGCAGGGTTCCCCTCCGAGTTTGGCAAAACTAATGTGTTCATTTTAGTTACCTCCTTTAGGTAAATCTAATAACTGCAGGGATTTTCCGTATGTTTTTCCTTATAATTCTTGCGCATGGAGTTTACTGTAAGTTCGCTCGGAAGATAAAGTCGTTTCGGAGTGAGTTCCCTCCTGTAATTGCTTGTGCGTGGTTTGAATGACAAAATGTGGCTCCATATAGGCTCCCTCTCAATTTTGTTCGGGGGAGTTTGGTGGCCGCGTTGCGAGGGACGTGGTGAAATCATGTCGAATTTAGATGTCCTAGTTGCCGTCGTAATCATTTCTCATTTTTCGGGTGGAATCCAAGGGTGTTTAGAAAGAAAACTTTGCAAACACGGTAGGTTCCGGTAGATATTTGGAACGAATACCTAATAGAATTTTTACGTCGGATCGTTTCAGTGCTCTTCCTTTTTATTGCTTCTTTTTGAATTCACTGTAAGACCAAACATTTTTTCTCGTTGTTGGGCATCTTTGCGAAATCCTCATGAATTTTCCTTCTTTCTTCAAGGGAAATTGTTTCGCAGCACTTCAGCTGGCAAGTATCTGCATTGCAAGGAGACCGCAGCTGTAGCTTTTCTGCGTCTCTAGCAATACGTTCAGTCGGAGTTCGGCGCCGCTTCTTGTTTTATAAGCTACTCACAATTTTTTGCATTAAGAAGCGACTCTTCGTCTGCTCGCATGGGATTTTGGCTACAGGTTGACTAAGACGGGAGTTCTTGCTCCGAGTTTTCTATAGGGATGTAATGAATAGTGATTTGGCCGAATAGCCGAATACCGAATATTTGCCCATTTCTTCCAGGCCGAAGCCGAATATTCGGTCCTTTCTTCTAGGCCGAATAGGCCGAAGCCGAATACCGAATATTAGGGGGCCGAATATTAAAATTTCTAGAAAATCGTTTTAATAGAAAGTATTTGTCAAATTTAAAATTATTCACAAAGCACCAATTACACACAATCTATGATGTATGATTTAATTCTGTTTATTAAGAATTTAGAACTATTCAAAATTAATCTATTTTCACTCTTGTTTTGAATGTAATAAAACTAAGAATTTCACCCACAAGCAAAATAGAAATGACAGGTTTTACGGTAGTAAGCATTAGCATTATTTTACTAATTATTTAATTGCAATGAAAGAAATACTAGTGCTTAGTGAACTTTTACCTTGCTCAAAACTGTTTTATGAAGACATTTTAAAAGTCATGAACGTTAATATTTTTATTTTATGGGGTGTTTTACATAGCTATGTTTAAAAGATCTATTAAAACTTAATGCACTTAACTGGAATATATTTTTATTTTCAAAAACCCTAATAACTTATTCTATCTAAATATTCATGATATATTCTGGACTTTTCACTTTTATCTCTAACCCTTATATTCACAATAAATCAGTCTACCCTAAGTCTGGCTTCCACTTTGTTAATAATAAGAAAATGAATTTATCATATTCTCCATTATAATTAACTATTAGCAGCTTTTGAGAGTAAATGCTAAATATAAAATACATATTACATCTTTAAAATGTGTTTTTGCTCACTCAAGCCTAAAACAAGATTTTAAAAAAGTAGTTTAGTCTAAATAATTTTTATTTATCTAAACTATAGTGGACTAATGTATTCTTTTTCAATAATTATAATACAATTTTAAATGTTTAAAATCTACTAATTTCTTTATATTTTTACTTTTTTACTGCAGAAGAACTATTCGGCCGAATAGTCCATCAATATTCGGCCACGCCGAATTTGACCTTACCCAGTCACTCCTCTTCCTCTGATGATGATTCCTGTTGTGTCTTTTTCCTATTTGTGGTTTTCCTTTTACCCTTACCCCCATCGAATCTTTTTTTAAGTTGCTTAGCTTTGGCACGCCTAATTTGTCCTCATGCATCTTTCTTATCTCTGGTGTATATGTGTAAATTGTCGACTTCCTGGTCTTCCGACCTCTGTTTGCTTTTTTTGAGCTTTGAACAAACATAAATTAACTTGCCCTCTCCAAGTTTTTCTTATACGAACCCTCGGCATCTAGAAAACGAAAAATTTAAATAAATATATTGTTTCAACCGTACCCACATAAAATGGTTCAACCGTCCCCATCTCTACCATTCAGTACAAAACCGTTTCTATGAATGGTTACAATAATTTTATATCAAAACTAATGACCCTACCATATTCAACAAGCTTCATTTCAAACGAAAAAAACCTCAATATTACTTTAATAAAAGCCATAATAATTACGAAAATCTTTGAACAAGAGTACTTACTTTTGCTTATCAAAACACAATAGGACCTCTTATAAACAACATTTCTGACTGAGATCGACGCAACAATGAACCTCGTGTTCAGACTTGCTTTCGGGTTCTTTCATCTTGCACCCATCACCATACTGCATACTGCGCAGAATATATCAACCCTGTTTCAACCGTCCTTTGTTTCAAACGTATCCAGTCTCCCCTACTGAATCTTCGAACACATGTTTGGTTTCCTTCTAATCGTTTGGTATTCAGAAGTGTTTTAAAACTAATAGTAATTTCTCTGAAAGTCTCCCGATTGGAAATTTGACATTACGTTGTCAATGATGCGTAAAGCACACTGGCGATTGCGTCTGTAAAACTGTTTTTTAAATTTGATTTTAAGGCCTTTTCTCTCTTTTCCACATTTTTCGAAACATATGGAATTTCCTAATGTACAAACAATAAATGCTCAAAAGTACCAATACTAGAAGGGATGTAAAATAAATAAAAAAAAAAAAAACAGACAAATAAATAAATAAAAACAATAACACTGTTAAGAAAAAAATATTTTCTTGTTTTTCAAAGAAAACTAGATTTTCTCCAAAAAACAACATGGGAATTTTCAGCCTCGAGGATTACATGCTTCTGTTTTTTACAATTGTAGCAATTTCTTCAGAATAATAATTTCATTGCAAGGTTTTGCATATATCACGTTTTTTTTTTTTTTTTTTTATCTCGTCGAAAGAGATTGATGATAGCGAGACAAGCGCAGCAATTTTCTTCCAAACTTCAACATTATAGGTAATTTTCAGCTGCATTTGGGACATCGAAAGAAAAGTGTTTTGAGTTGTTTCTTCACTAATGTTAAAATTACACGGCATTTGCATTCATGTTTCTCTGTTTTGCACAGTTGTAATCTCCTTAAAAATGTTACGATTACTTGTCTTTAAAAATATGTATACCTACCCTATTGGAAAAAAAAATCGCGGTATAAAAAAATATACCGGTTTTTGGAACAACCGGTTCTGGTTTGATAGCGGATCCAGTATTATACCGGATCCACTACCACACCGGAACCGGTTGTTCCAAAAACCGGTGTCAATTTCCATTATACCGGAACCGGTATTTCATAATCTGGTATAAACTGGTTGCGCGTTCGATAAACGCTGAATACCCACGATGCACACTTGGGAATACATGCATGTAAAATCGGTGAAAACCCCACTACCTCGCAATGTGTGCAAGCAATCCTAAGGCCTCTGCTAACAGCTATGGTCTGGAGGAGAAAAGTAATTTACACTTACAAAAGAAATTTCCGGCATGATACCAGATAAATTAGTACATTATGGAACACTGATCTACTGTGATACTGGTTCCAATATCCAATATGAAGCTGAAATCAGTATCAAAGTATCAGATATAATTCCACCAAAACCAGCAAGAAACCACAATATAGATTACACAATTGTATTATTTAGGTACATTTAAAGAACACAGGATTTTCGACGGACTAGAGCCAGATTATATGCAATAAAAAAGGATTAATAGAAAGAAATTTCTGGTTTGATACCAGATTAGTTAGTACAATATTGGTTCCATTATGGAACACTATAGTCTAGGGAGATACTGGTTCCAATACGAATCTGAAATCAATACCAAACAGTTATTATACTTGAACCTGCATGATACCACAGAAAGCATAGGGGCTTTCGCCTCCTGCACGCAGCCACTTTAAACATGGAGACGTAATAGAAAGAAAAAAAAACAGAGATACTTACTGCCCCGATCTGAAAGCAAGAACATTCATAAATACTCCTAAGGCTGGTCATACGCGTAGAGGTGTACCGCAGAGGATTACCTCTATTGTCCGTTTCGAGAGATAAACCTCGGCGTGTGTGCCCTTTCGTGCGATGAAACTCCAGAGGCAAACATATCTCTAGAGTCGAACCTCGCGGAATTGAAAAATTATATTTTCTACCGCAGAGGTGACCAGACCTCCACGTGTGTGAGGTCTACCTCCGGTCACTTGTAGGCTGGCCATACACGTAGAGGTGTATCGCAGAGGTAAACCACGGAGGTTTACCGTATAGGTACGCCTCAAAAGTAAACCGCGGAGGTTCACCATCTTGAGGCTAGAAGCTCACACTTCTCTGCCTCCGCTGTTTAGTAGAATTCATGGCCTCTATACGAGAAGAAGACGCGATTGCAGTTGTCGGTTCAGTGTTAGCTACTACTGTTAAGAACAGTGGCGCACCCAATGGGGGTTTGGGGATTCATCCCTCCAAACCCGACTTTTGAGAAATAAATACAATTTTTATCTTTAAATCTCGGAAAATATTCTACAAAAACGATAATTCTATTGCATGCTTCCACAGACTTATAAATGGATTATTTTCTCTCTTCCCCACTCGCATTAAATTTCTTATCATAAATTATCTAAATATATAACATAATGCATTCATAAAATATGAAAAGATTCATTTTGGGGTGTGAAAGTGGGGTGGAATGGAGGGTCGTGGAAATGAAAATCGGCACAGAGTGAGCACAATACAAAAATCCTTTATGAACCTAGTTCCACAAACTTATTTTTTAACTTTCTTCATGCTTATCGGCATGATTGTTCGAAGTTTTTTGCGTTTTTCTAATATAATGTAGATGCAAGTTAGGCTCCTTTTAGGGAGTCCCCTCCCCACTTGGCACTCGCCTCATGTCAGATAATACGACATGTGTAGAGTTGCTTGATTTAAAAAAGAAAAAAAAAACATATAGATAAAACCCCCCCCCCAAAAAAAAAAAAAAAATAAATTTCTAGGTGCGCCTATGGTTAAGAGTAAAAGGAAATGCCGTAAAACATGCAATTGGTTATTAAAAAGAAATCTGAACAGTCATGCTAAGCACAAAGAAACTTAAGTGAAATTAAACAAAACCACTAAAACAGAAATAAACTGAATGCAAATTAAAACATTTGCGCAAATTAAAACAGAGAAAAAAACACTCTATTTCTGCTCTTGTCTGAGTACAACTGACCGGAGGTAGACCTCACACACGTGTGGACCCACGCACACGCGGCGTGCCTCTGAGGTAGAAAATATAATTTTTCAATTCCGCGAGGTTTGACTCCAGAGGTCTGTTTGCCTCTGGAGTTTCATCGCACGAAGGGGCACACACGCCGAGGTTTATCTCTTGAAGCGGACAATAGAGGTAAACCTCTGCGGTACACCTCTACGTGTATGACCAGCCGTACTCAGACAAGAGCAGAAATAGGGTGTCTTTTTGTTTTAATTTGCGTAAATGTTTTTATTTGCATTCAGTTTATTTCTGTTTAAGCGGTTTTCTTTAATTTCACTTAAGTTTCTTCGTGCTTAGCGATTTCGTTTTTAATGTATTCAACATGTCAACAAATTGACATGACTTAACAGATTTCTTTTTAATACCAGTCGCATGTTTTACGGCATTTCCTTTTATTCTTAACCACAGCGCACCTAGAAATAATTTTTTTTTTTTTTTTGGGGGGGGGGGCTTCATCTATATCTTTTTTTTTTCTTTTTTAAATCAAGCAACTCTACACGATCTATCGTGTTATCTGACATGAGGCGAGTGCCAAGTAGGGGGGGGGGGATTATTTTAGGGGTGCCAAATTGACTAAATGTGCGTGTTTACTTAAATACATATTACTTTTTTTGTGTATATAAGGGGGGAGGGGGCGCTAAATCCTGGTCCTGCCCCAGTTAGAAAATAACCTAGTTACGTCCATGACCAACCAGTAATGTTTAAACGCTTATTCATGTGTATACAGTAGCTCTTTTTTTTAAAACATGATTGATGTTGTACTATAAATTTGTTGCAATACTAAAAATATTGTAATACTCAAAATATTTCAATACTCAAATATTGGTTGGGGTGCAAATATGATAAAAGGGAGTTGTTGATTTGGTGAAAAGGATAACAACAGATTTAAATAAACAAAATTAGGTTTTATTTAACCAAATAATCAAATTCAGTTTAGCACAAAATTAAGAGTGTGGCGAGACGCCATCAAATGAATTATTAAACAATGTATTAAATATTTATCTGTTGCATTTTCAAAATAAGACAATTTGGCCGAGATAGCGGCTAGTTACAACAGCATATGATATTCAAGATATTAAAGAAATGATTTGTGTGTACTCACGCTCACGAAGTCTTCAGGTGGCAGAAGGGGAAAAGCGTATTAAGGATGGACCCGTAGGTCACATCCTAAAAAAACAACGTGGTCTTTCGACCAAAGAGGGACAGTCCAGTCTCTCTGAAAAAAATGTAAAAGTGGAGTCTCAACTTGAAAACACGGGCACACGTGCACTCGAACAGACGAACGCCAAATAGGGTTGTAGCTGAACGGAGAATCGTCGCCAAACAGCATAGCAGAACCAGGCCCGGAGAGTGAGACGAGAATTGAACGAGGGGAACTTGTAGCACAAATTAAGTGAAACGCGTTAAGGGGAAAACAGCGAAAACTACGCCAAAATAGGAACATACCGAACAGGTGTTCGAAATTGCTTTTCAGGTGTACTAGAGCATAAACCACCCAGTGTTGCCAGATTGTTCGATAAATCGCCGATTGGGCGACTTTTTGAGCTCGCTGGCGACCTAAAATTTTATCAAGTCGCCTGGCTACTTTTTGGGCGACTTTCAAGATTTTTTTTTGATGAAATTTGAAAAATTTTGAGATTTTATTTCCTTTAAGCTTTATAACAGTTTAATGCGTGAAACGACCATTAAAAGGACTTTTTAAAAAAAAAAAAAAAAAAATTCTTTTTCTGTATCTGCATTCCTGGATTTTTTTCTTTTTAATCGCATTTTCCAGATTATTGCACATCCAGCCGAAAATCGGTAAAAATGTGTGTACCTTTGGGACGTCACACGGGTAATGTTCATTTGCAAACTGAAGTGAAAATATTTTGGGCCACTTTCTGTTGTCTGTGGCTACTTTTTGAAAGATTTTGGGCGATTACATGTCCGGAAGATCTGGCAACACTGAAACCACCTATTGTAAAAATGACCTTGCCTGTAGGTCACAAGCTTGTGCCAAGTACGAAGATACACGGGATGGCTTTGAAAATGAAGGAATGGAATTTAAAAATGGGGAAAGGGAAGAATTACTGAAGAATGTCGCTGCGAACCAAAGTTCGACACGACATTTCCCTTCTTAGATACAATTTTTTTTTTGAAAAAAAACTTTTTGATGGATGGGGAGAACAAAAAAAAATTAACAAACTGCTGCAATCAGGTCACATGACCTTAAGTAGGGAAATGCAAAACAGATACCTGATAACGAAACAGCCGGAGGATGGAGACATGTGGACAATACGGGAACCAAGGTCAATACCAGGAGGAATGGCTGCGGAAACAAGCGAGATCGTGAGTACACGCTGACAGAACACATATGCCATAACTTTACACAATAACTTCATACAACTCTACAATTGCTACGAGAATTAACTTGAAGGAAAAAAAAATCATTGTAAGCAATCATTAAAAAAAATCTTAAGAGTATTAATATGGGAACTTTAAATTGCTTATTGGTGCAAATCTTTTCGTGATGACAAAATTATCCTATAGGGAAAAAAGATATAAATTCTTGGCACAAACTCTTGATGTGAAAACATTTTTGTTCTGTTTCTCTAACACAACATATTATTTTCAATGATCATCACCACATGCATGGCAAAACATTAGTTGCTTTCCTTTGACTAAAAAAATTTCTTACTGTGGAACCATGTTTTTGAGCATAAACATGAGCTTTGCATAGAGGATCAGTTAACCAGAATAATTATGCGTTTATTTACATTCGAACAATTAGGGTAAGGTAACGAAAATAAACGATATATACATGATAAATAAAACCAATAGAGTTTGGTAACCCAATCCAATCATACATTACTACCATGGAGCAAAAAAACTTAATACACTATTCATTGATACATACTAAAAAAAAAAACATCATGATGTAAAAATATTTGACTGAAATAAGTATTGAGTTGACTATTTTCAATCATAAACTAGTCAGCATTATAAATGACTTATACACTGAAACAAAAATATCTTGGCTTCATGTAATAATGTAACTGGTAATCATGACGAAATTATGCATAGAGTTTGTAAACAAAAAAAAAAGTCAGGAGTACATGAATTAAGACAAATTGAATCGAGTCACATTGAAGCAATAAATCATTTGACGCAATAACAGAAAATGCGTATTAACATCACAAACATCACAAGTGTTACTTTTTTCTAGAAATCAATGTGTTATTGTAGACTATGTTCATTGACATTTTTACTACATATACTTAATAGCACTGACTACACAAACTACTTAATTGATATATATATTTGTTGTACTTCATGTCTGGTGACAATTAGGCGCGAAAGATATTTTGGTTTAAGTCGGAGGACAATTATCAAGACGTGACAGAAGGTACGGTTTGATGCTCAAGAATAAATATGTAAGCAATAGCTATTTGATGTATTTACCTCTACATCCCTTACTATACAAACGCTTGTGTCATAAACTATTTTACCAAATATACTTAATATACATCCATATCTTATGTGACTACATTCTAATGAAACTTCTGTTCATATTCAACAATTCAATTACAAAACAACAACACGACTCCCTGACAAAATATGCATTTTCATTTTACCAATTGACATACATAATTACATTATAAAATAATTTCATGATCTAACTTTAAATTGTGAAAACTTTAAAAAAAAAATTACAAACGGTTTTAACTTTGTTGACATCACGAATGATAAAATTACTTTTTACAGAAGTATGTAGGTTGATGATCTAATTAGTGTCGACAAACTAATTCATTTATCCAAACATTCTATCTGATATATCAGTAACGAAAACAATCACAGTGAGTTGATATTTACAAATCAGAGTTGGCAAAACGTGGCAAAAAGAAAGGAACTCTACATACGTGACATGGTGCTGAGAAATTTTTTTTTTTTTTAAAAGGGAGACCTGACATGCATCCGGTGAACAGAAGATGATTATGCTAAACTTTCAATTTGATCATTCTGCACTTCACATGTGAGAATATATGAATGGTGAAAAAATATATTTATAATACTTGAAATACAGCAAACTTTGTACAAAAACAAGAAGAAATATATATACATAGTGAATTCATCGTTATTGTGTGCAAAAATATACCCTAAAAACATCATTTAGTGATCGAAATACAAGTTGACTACATCCTGAAGACAATATGTAAAAACGTTGTGAACGAAGAAACAAATTTTGCCTAAGTGAAGTATGTTGTGTAGATAAGCTAGCTATTGAACACTTTGATGAAATATATTAACAAATCTTAAAATGTTGTACAAAATCATTACTTTTGCAGTCTACGCTGCATATTACCTATGTTACCCATACAAGGTTTTTTTTTTAAAAAATACTGTGTGAACACATAAAAACATTTCAACAGATAATATATTCAAAATAATAAAATGTTTTAAAACATAAAAACCTGTGATACAACAAGATATATCAGCGTCTGTTGAGTACAAGCTACATCACACATATTTTAAATTAACTCTTACTGCTGAATCTGAAAAATACAAATCTGGAGACAATTATCTGAGTTTGCATGATACAAAAATACATTAGGGTGCGTACGATCGCTTATGAAAAAACATTTCGGAAATTGTCGAGAACATTTATGTCTCACGCAAACAGCCTTTCATTCAAACAACATCTCCTACATATTACTAGCAAGAAAACAGTAGCAATAGTCCAAGACTAACCGCCGTATTCACCGTCAACTCTAACCTCATGGTTTGACGCGAAACCGGTCTCCAACCTGAAGTTACCGCGAATTTCCTATTCACCATCAACTTTGACTACGCGCAAACAGGTTCCCGAAACCATGCCAGGTCGAGTAACTCAACCAAGCTCCAGAGCAAAGTTAAGGTTTGAGCGCATGCGCAGTACATGTAAACATTAGCAATGGCGGACTGGATGTTGCGAAAATTGGAATATGTTGAGATTTTAGAGCTTTCTTCGCTTTACACGATCTTGAATTTCTGAAGAGGCCTTACAAAAAATACAACTTTAGAGTTGTTTTAATTTTATTAACTAGTATTGTTCAATGATTTCTTTGTCACTTTTGTGTGTTTCCGATAATGTTTTTCTCTCGGGAGCTATTACTTCATTAAAGATTTTGAAACTTTATCATGATTCCTAATTGAACAGAAATACCAAACAATGGGGGGTAATATATCTTTAGTATTTTTATTTAATTATTTATTTTTCTCTCTCCTTGTTGCTTTTTGATATAATTTTATTCTACTTTAAAGTGTACATGTATATACTGAACATTTAACATGCGTCCTGATTTTTTTTGCCAAGGTTACTTCTGGGCCTGCGAAGTTCATGTGGAATATTTTGATTTATGAATATCGAATAAAATAAACTTGTTGACCTTTACCATGTGTTTTATGTCATTGACCAATTTACATTTGCTTGTATATTCTTTTCTTTTTTTTTTTTTTAATTTAACAAAGGTTTTGAATATGTGAAAAGCTCCTTTAAAAAAAGAAGACATATGAAATGAATCCATAATGCTAATGGCAGTTTTGTGTTTAAAGGTAAACTGCAAGGTTTTTGAAAAAGTCAAAATATTCGCCATATGTATTTGTATTAATGAATTCATATTTGCATTAGGAAAAGGGTTCTTGTTAACCCCAAATCACATAATTTTGAATTGCCGTTTCATGCAGTTGTAAGACTTAAACCAAATTTTTACTGTACTTTGCCAATGCGAAGTGATTGTAAGAATAAAGTATTTACAATAGTTATAATTGAAATCAAATGCATTTTTTAAATACTCTCATGAATTTAATGCAAGGCCATAGCCAGATTTTTTTTTTTTTTTGGGGGGGGGGGGGAGGCTTTGAAACAGTAATGTTGAGGCAAGTTTCAGGGAGGAATATATGCTACATTGCGAAAATTTTCGGGGGGGGGGGGGTTCGTGGGCATCCCTGGTTACAGCCTTGATTTAATGAAAGAATATTCAAATAAAAATTTAAAAGATACAATAATACACTACTGCTTGGTTCATAATGATACATTTCTATATTATATATATATCGTTTGTGAATGGTACATTTCTAATGTCAGAAAGAGATATATTACAATGATAAAATTAGTTATAATTTCCTATTCGTTAAATATATATATATTTTCATTTTCCGAGAAAAATTTTATTGGATTCTTTACTTTTCAATTTTTTTAAATTTTTTCCACGAGTGCTAGAAGTAATACCTTCTCAAACGGGCTAAAAACCACTCGTGTTTTATTCATCGCTATATCGCAGAGAACGGGAATTTTAAAAAACGGGAAACGAAATGTACACTGCGCGGCGAAAAAGCATGAAGAAAATCCTGTGATAGTTTTGACCAATAACGGGCCTGCGTACGTTCCCACATGGCGTCGAGTTGACTAACTTCGTGGTTGGAAAACCCCAGGTTGATTTTCCTCCGTGAATACCGATTTTTAACTTCGCAGCGTTGAGCCCCAACTCCGAGTTAACGGATCTCGTGGTTTCACGCGTGGAGTTAGGTTGACGGTGAATATGGCGGTAAAAGGAAGGAGCCTCAACTAAGCGGGGAACGGGCCGAAATCATGGCGCGATTTTTTCACCGCCGTCAGATGGCGTTAGAGTAAAATGTCTTGCCGTTTGATCAAGTAGGGAAAGAGAAATTTCGTTTGACCCCGAGTATTCGGAGAAAGGTAGCGGAAAATCAGCTCATTTTGGCGGCAGCGGTTCGGGCGTTCGGGCACGCATTAGTCTCTCGTTCTTCCAACAATTGAAATTATTTGCAATATTTTATTGCATTTTATTATAAGTTAAACATATGATCAGAAGGTTATTTCAGTAACTTATTTAATGTATTTTTTGCCTTCGTAAAAAATCACTGTATTAGCTAGTGACTAGATAATTTAGGATTAAAAGAGGGGTAGCAGACGGTCAGCTGGTATTCGTGCCATAATGAATGCGAGGAAAATGTCGGGGCCAGGGGGCACTCCCCCCACCCCGACCCTCTTAAATGGAGGGAAGTAAAAACTCATTGTACGTTGCATTAAAAAAAAACCCAAAATACATGTACATACGTAGAAATACATTAAATTATTTTCCAAGTGAGGGGGGAGGTGCAATTGACCCCCCTAACACAACGGGTCTGTTGGGCACCCGATTTTTCAACTCCGCACGTTTTGTTTCTTTTATCTAACGCTTACTGTACTTCATTATTTATACTCTTAATAATCTTTAATCAGTTAGTTCATAAACTTCAGGAATGTAAATGTTTTTGAGCGGCTTCCAACACACCACACACACACATGCTTTTTTATATATAAATATATTGAGGCGATGCCCCCTCCCCTCCCCAGAGCAATGGCGCCCGCACCTATGAGCAATGACCTTTTTCACAATTCTGCTAAGGGGCCGTCCATAAATAATGTCATGCTTTTTTCTTATGTATTTCACCCCCTCCCCCCTTTGTCACAAAATGTCACACTTCAACATGCGACTCCCCCCTTTGTCCCATATGCTACGCTATGTTGCATAAGCATGATGTCCCACTTATTTTTACCCCCTCCCGTCCCCTTGTCCCAATTTCACGACCCCCCCCCCGAAGCGTGACATCATTTATGAATGATCCCTAAACTCCTAGAAAAAGACCCCATAAAAACCCAATCTAAAAATATATATATATATATATATATATACATATCAGTGGTGTCACTACGCGGGGGACCCTTTTGTTGAATGTTGAAGGTGGCACCTAATGCTATTTCAATGCATTATAACTGCAAATAAATGTAGTGAACTAAAATTTGCACAAATAAATAAAATTGAATTTCTTAAGATTCTTTTTTGCACGATTGAAAATATATTAACTACAAGTTTATACAACACAACAAATGTGGATTTTTTTTTTTTTTGCGTGTAAAGGGGGTGTGTCCCCGGCAGGTGGCATTCATGATAGGAGCGCCACTGTATATATATATATAACACACACACGTATATATATATATACATCGCTCATCGAGGGAATGATCACCCTATATATATATATACATATAGGGAATGGGATCATTCATAAATGATGTCAGGCTCCTTCGAGGGGGGAAGGGGGGTTCATGAAACTGTGACAAAGGGGGATAGGGAGGGTCCTTTGAGGTGCGACACTTTGTGCCAAAGGGAGGAGGGGGCCAAATATATGGGAAAAAAGCGTGACATCATTTATGAACGATCCCTAGGGTGATCGTTCAACATTCCACCTATGAGGGATCATTCATAAATGATGTCACGCTTCGAGGGGGGGGGGCTCGGGAAATTGTGACAAAGGGGGGAGGGGTAACAAGAACTGTGACATCATGCATTATGCAACATAGCGTGACGCGTGACAAAGGGGGGAGGGGGGTCCGCTGAAGTGTGACATTTTGTGACAAAGGGGGAGAGCTGGTTCAAATATATGGGAAAAAAGCGTGACGTCATTTATGAACGGCCCCTGAGCGATGGTGTGTACCCAGAAATGTTTTTCGGGGGGAGGGGCACCTGACTTCGACACACATATATGTCAAAGCAAGTTTCAGAGAAGTTAAGAATATATGCTAAATGGAAAAAAAATTCGGGATTTCGTAGGCGGGCGGGACCGAGGGCCCCTGTCTGGATACGGCCTTCGCGGTGCACTCCCCCCAAAGGATGAGCCCTCTCAAAATTCGGCTTACCTTCACCCTTCGTAAACAACCCCTTAAATTTTTATATGGAGCAATCGGCAACATGTCCCCCTCCTTCCTTTCGTGTGCGCCCTTGATATATACTATATTTATGTATATACCATTTCCGCTCCAAGAGGATGGTGCATCCCCCAAAACGATGTTCCCTTCAAAATTCAACAAAGTCCCCCCCCCAAAAAAACGACCCCTATAAAAATTTTAATGGAGCAATCTGTGCCATGACCCCAAAGTGCACCCCTAGTAAATATATACTTACCCCCCAAATTGTTCACCCCTGAAAAAAAGGAAGTCTCCCCCCACCCCTTAAAAGAAGCAAAGACACCTAAAACAATCCCCTTAAAAACTTCAATGGCTTGCGGTTTGCACAATACCCACCACCACTGGAGCTCGCATCCTTTTTTTGTGGGGGGGGGGGGGGGGAGGACCTGACTTTGACATACTTATGTTAAGAAAAGTCTCAGGGAGGAATACATGTTACATCACGAAAAATTTCTGGATTTCGCGGGGTGTGGGGGGGGGGTCCCCCTCTGGATACGGCTTTGTAGAGGGAGGGTCCACAGCTGGACCCTCCCTCTACACCGGGACATGTCCCGGTGCCCCTTTCCTCTAGACGCCTCCAGAAAAAAAATCTTTGCGACATTTTCCCCCCTAATAATTTACAGTAAGAGAAATTAAATGAAATAATCTGATTTTAATCCGTGACGACAAAATCTTGATTTAAATGAAATGTAAAAGACTTTCCCAACAACATTTGTGAAGGCTTTAGGACGTACTGCTTCAGGGATACCTTTTCGTAAGGCTCGAGGAAGGGGTGAGGGGACAGTCGAGAATATAAGTGTGTTATGGTATATAGTTCCATGAGGATCCGCGAACACATCCCGAGGGTCAAGTCGAGGTACCGTTTTGGAATATGGATTCCCTTCCCTAAGCAAAAGTTTGACTAGTCACAGGGGTGCTCACCGGAGGGAGGGGGGAGGTCATGGCACAGATTGCGCCATTGAGATTTTTTTGCTAGGGAGGTCGACATTTTGGCCAATTTGTTGGGCTGTCGATTTTGAGGGGCTCCGTAGTTTTTTAGGGAGTACACGAACGTTATGAAAAGGTGGGCACCTCTACTAATCATTAGTAACGTATGAAAATAAATAAAACTAGTGTACCTGCATTGCATAGCCCTTGTTTTTATTATAGGACACTGTGAAGTATTGCTAAAGCTTTATAAGAACAAACTTCTAATTATTTTTTAAGTTTGTTGCAAAATTTCATGGCGCCCTGTGAAGATTTTTCTGATCCTCGGCGCACAGTTTGGGAATCATTGCTTGTAAGTAACATTTAAAAACGTGAATGAAATTTTGTTGACCCCATTTACTGCCTTATATAACATGTTTTATTTTGTGATCTTGGGCGTAGGCGGAGCCAGGGGTGGGGGGAGCACGTAGACAGACGAGAACATAAGAGTTATATTCAAATTTAAAAAGGCGTATAGGCGATGTTCAGTTAAAATAAAACACGGGGATGCAGTTACTACAGTAGAAACAGATTCATTTATTTTTCAAAAAAGTTATGTCCTAAATTTCAATAAACAAGTGACACGACATTTAATTGCTAATAACTAAGAAAAAAAAAATAATGTAGAGAGATTTAAATGCATAAGTAGGGGTGCGGTGGGGTCGATAAGGCGTTTCTACACTTTTCTATTAGGTGAAACTCTGCTTCGGTACTTTTTTGTTTTTATTTTACTTCAAATTCTGGATTTCGCTCTAAACCAGACTAATTTGACTCAGTTCAAATCTGATTTTAGCTTATTTTTATTTTAAGATTCTGTATCTAATTTTAATATAGTTTAACTATTGTTTCGATTTTTATTTATTTATATTAATAACCAAAAAATAACACATTTTTTTTTATCGCAGCCTTCTTAAAAGTAAAGTTAATATATATATTTATAGTATATTAATTTTATACAATTAGAATTACAGGGATCGGTGATTTAAAGAGTATTTTAATCGAATGGCTGGGACACCTTGGGAGAATGGAGGAAAGCAGAGGCACTAAGAAGAATTTCAAGGGAGAATGCCAGGGTCAGAGAAAAAGAGGAAGGCAGGTTAAAAGATGGGTAGACGAGATGGAGAAAGACCTTAAAAATATCCGAAACTGGAATGAAAAAGCGAAGGACTTTTGAGGAAAATTGTTAGGGAGGCCATGGTCCAACATGGGCTGCAATGCCAGGGAGTTAGTTTTAAATCGTTGATTTAAATCAAATGTTTTAAATCGGTGATTTAAATCAAATGTTTTAAATCGGTGATTTAAATCAAATGCTTTAAATCGGTGATTTAAATCAAGTGTTTTAAATCAGTAATGTAAATCATTTTTAAAATAAATCATGATTTTTATCAAACATTTAAATTTGCCTGAAATGTTTTATTATACTTTTTTTAAAATAAATTATACAAATTTTATATTTCACAAGAATCAATCGATATGATTATATTTATCAGCATATAATTTTTAACGTGTAATTTACGTAACTAATGTGCTGAACATTTGTTCATTCATTAATAAAACTGTCTTAACCATTAATCTAAATAAACTTGCCACAGAAACTTTAAAATGTTAGAAAAAAAATCTAATATGTTGTTGTTATCGTATCCTCGCGCGTGGCGAGAAAGAATGGTTTCGCTGCTCATGAGTCTAACGGTGCCCTTGTAGGCAGGAGTCCGATTTCCGCTCCTTTTAAAGGTCTCTCAATTTTTTGAACCAGCTCCGAGATGAGAGACCGTCACCTGGGATTGGCACCTCCAGAGGTATCGTTTCACTTGGAGGACATTGGAGCCACGACCTGTTTATTAACGTGCACCACCTCCCTTTAGCGTACACGGCCCGCAGCAACCGGCCGCGAAAGGTTGTCACCCTTCCAAACACTGACCTTAGTCAGTGTTGTTTCACTTTTGGTGTTCTGCGGGAACCGAGCTTCTACCGACTGGTCCACTGCGGGACAATTATCTAATAGAATGTAAGAAATTGCCTTTTAAGCGTCAAAGTAGATTAGTTTTACTCTTACTCCTACTTTTAGATTACATCAAAATATTAACTGCACATACATTGCTTGTTTCATATTTTAAATCCGTTACAAACAATAATTACAAGTATCAAAGTATAAACATATTTTTTACATTACATTCAAATATAACATTTCAGCGATACTGTGTAAAGTCTGTCATTGTTAAATGTAAAACGATTGTTAGTTTTATTCTTTTGAATAGTGTTTCTGAATAACAATAATAATAATATGAGAACATTGCTAATAAATAAGTAATATATAAAATAATATGCAGTACAAAGTAGAAATTTTGAATTATTATTATTTAGAATTGGTTTCTTCGAAACGGTGTATGTTTTGATTTACGCTATACTCCTCTGTACAAAACACGCTTTTGTAAATAATTTTTCTTCGAAAATCGAGCGACAAATTACTACTCAAATCAATTATTGTTAAAATTCTAAAAAACGACAAATAACTCAGATTAAGTATTTCATAAAGGTGCCTGATTTTTTGAACAAAATTGCTCCATTTTCGTTTTCTCAATGATGGTAAATGTGGTGCCTCTCTCCATGTGCCTAAAGAATAATTTTAACGAGCGTAGAAATATTTAAGGAAAATAAACGAAAATTATTATACAAAAGTGCAGTAATGAATTTTTCTTTTCGTTGTAGATTCCTTTGTTCTTGTATTAATTATTAAAAATTTTATATCCACCTCTTTAAAAAAAGAAAGGAACAAACATAAAAGTAAGAACAATTTTGTATTTTAATATGAGAGGAGAAAGAAGATTCTGGAAAGAAGTACTTCGTTGTGCGAGTTTCGACTGCACGTGTTTTGGAACAGTGCCAAAGTCGTTTTTGTAAGACGAAGAGTGTCAAATTGTGAGTAAAAGTGTGATTCAATGTGTGGAAAACTGATAGTGACTGTGAGCGTTGGGTAGGAAGAGAAGTGGACGTTGTAGTGAGAAGGTATAATATATTGTTGGTGCACAACGTAAGTTCAGGTTGGTTGTGAGAAAGCGATTTGGAGGTTAGCGTCCGCAGAGATAGGACGTGTCCAACAGTACTACCGTGGATCGGTTTGACCGCGTCACAAACGCGGTGGATTCCTGCAAAGACCTTGGCGAAGTGCCTCAAAGAGGCATAATACTTCATCAAGGCAGATGACTTCTAAAAATCCGGTAAACAACTATAAAAAAATTCAAGATGAAACAGAGTCGGAAGATGACGTTCCCACCCCTGGAAAAGACTCAACGATGAAGAAGAAGAAGAAGAAAAGCAGCATCACCAAGGCCAGCCTGGTAAAAAACCCTTTTCTCCTTATTTGTGAGCGTGAGGGACTTCCCCCTTTCGAGCAAGTTGAAAAAATTATCCTAAAATCTAATGACGATGAAACATTAAGTGAATTAATTGAAACATTTATAAAAATTGACGGAATAAAGGATACGATTGATTTCCCTTCTGACGAAAAAACAAAGTTTCTTTTGTCAGAGTTCCGTAAGCTCTTTCATAAAAGTATTGCTACCTTAAATAATAATATGCTTAAAACTATTGAAAATGCTAAGAAAACTGAGGAACGTATGGCAGAAAGTGAGGAATTGGTAGAGGAAAAAATAGCTGAAAATAGGGAGTTAAAAGAAACCGTAAAAACGCTGTCTGAAAAATTAGAAAACGAATCCCAAAGAAACTATAATAGGTTCATCCCCCCCATCAAGTTTGCAAATTGGAACAAAGATAACAGACCCACCGAAAATAGCCCCCTAGCTACCCAAAACAGATATGAAAACTTAGAAGAGGATAATATTGAAATGGAAGTAAACGAACCCCAAAGTAAAGAAGTTGATAATGCTAGCAGTAGGAAAAGGCCCGTTAGAGATATCGAAAGCTCGCCTGAGAAAAGTAACAACAAAAAAACTTTTAGAGAAGAAAAACATAACCCAGACCTAAATTTAAACTATCAGTCAGAAGAAAAAAACAAAGCACCCCCTATAACTTTTGTGGATATTTCCGACCCCACACCCCTCTTAAAGGAGCTCAGCGAGCTAGTCGGAACCACCATACTAGGAACATTCAAACGAAATAATGAACTGGTTATCGAAACTAGAAATCCCATTTACTATCGAAAAATTAAAAATTACGCTGATGAGCATAATTACAAATCACATACACGCCAGCTTCACCAAGATAAAGATCTACAAGTTGTGTTTAGAGGGCTCCCTATTGATTTTAGTGTTGACGATATTGAAAAAGAACTTATGGGAAAGGGGCTAACTTGCAATAAAGTTACGCAAATGACCAGAGGAAAACAAAAGGATCGAATTCCCCTATTCGTAATTTCCCTCCCAAAAAATAATGACTTAAACAAAGAAGTGTATAATATCAGCTCAATCTTGTATTATAAAATTAAGGTTGAACATCTAAAAAAGACTCAAAGAATCTCACAATGTTACAGATGTCAGAGATTCGGACACAGCTCCCATCTCTGCACACTAAATCCTGTTTGTCTTATCTGTGCGGAAAATCACTGGACGCGCGAATGTAATAGGCCAAAGTCCGAAAAACCTACCTGCGCCAATTGTAGAGATGAGCACCTTGCAAATAGCACGGAGTGTGTAAAAAGACCATCCCCAAAAACAAAAGAGGAAAAAATAATCCAAAGTACTGTAAAAACCCCATCGTACGCTAGTGCTCTCACAAGTAACCAAACGAAACCCCCCAAGAATAACATAGAAGCTATAGCGACTCTACCGCTGACAATTGCATCTCTCATGCAAGATCTTCAAATCCTCGTACGTAACTTAAACACGCACTTCGAGAGCACTAATCATGGCAAATCTTAGTTGCATCCGTATTATGTCTTGGAACGCAAATGGCCTCTCGCCCGAAAAAATGGACGAGCTCGAAAACTGTATCTCCTCCCTCTCCCCTGATGTCATTCTTCTTCAGGAGACTAAACTAAAACCCTGTCTTAATCTTAGAAGCATCCCAAATTTCTGCAGCTTCCGCAACGATAGGGGTATTGGTCGCGGCGGCGGCACTGCCATCTACGTTAGGCGAAATATTATCACTAACGAAATAAAGCACCAAACCGCTACCTTTGAGAACACTACCATTGCAATCAAAATTTCAAGCAACGAGCACCTTACGATCAGCTCTATTTATATTCCCCCCAGCTCACCGAATCTTGATATCTCTGAAATATTGCAAATTAGCCAAATTAACCAGAATACCATTCTTTTCGGCGATTTCAACGCAAAGCACCCAGACTGGAGTTTTGGCAGAAGAAATAGGAGGGGTAATCAAATACGTAAGTTAAGCATCGATCATAATTTCCAAATCTACGCCCCAAATACCCCCACCCACTTCGGCATTGGTGAAGCATCCACGCTTGATATAGCTTTAGCTAAAACCCCTAACTGGCCGTACGCCATAAGTACATATACGGATCTATCCTCTGATCATAACCCGGTTATGATCACATTAAACTTAAACTACCAAATCCCTAAGAAAGAAAGAATTTTGAAGACTACAAACTGGGAAAATTACACGAACCTGTTGCACGAAAAAGTAAGGGGTAACCCCACCCTACAAACCATTGACGATATCGAGAACAGCGTAAAAAATTTCTCTGAGTCACTGATTGGCTCCTACGAAGCCTCCACGAAATCGCAAGTTGTTAACCACACCCCCATTAGACTTCCCCCTTACGCTAGACTACTTATTATCCAGAAAAACAGATTAAAAAAACAGTGGCAAAACACTAGAAATCCCAGTCTGAAAACGGAGATAAATAGGTTACAGAAAATGATAAAACACATAACTAGGCAGTATAAAGAGCAAAGGTGGACTGATTTCATAACCAGCTTATCGCCCGAAAACGGCTCCCTTTACAAACTTGCCAAAGCCTTCGAAAAACCTTTCAAAAATATTCCCCCACTTCACACTACGGGAAGGATAAATTTTGATGATAGGGACAAAGCCGAAGCCTTAGCTGAAGCTTTTGAAGAAAATTTTCGACCAAATCCCCCCTCCCCAAACAATCATGTCACGTCGTTAGTTCGTAGGAAAATTCAGGATTTTAACTCCTCCCCCCAAAACCAGATCCAGTTTATGCCAACTAACCCAGGCGAAATTGCTGAAATTATTAAAAGAACTAAAAATAAAAAGGCCGCCGGACCAGATAATATCTCAAACAAAATGCTCAAAAATATGCCCCTTAAAGCACTGACTTGCCTAACAAAAATTATTAATTGCTCACTCAAGCTTTCTTACTTCCCAACTATCTGGAAAAACTCAAAAATCACCCCAATACCAAAACCCTCCACCGACTCCAGGGACCCCCATAACTATAGACCTATAAGCCTTACCTCACACGTTTCTAAAATATATGAGAAAATTATAAAGAAAAGATTGCAAAAACATATAGATGACATGAACATCATCCCACCAGAACAATTTGGTTTTAGAGAAAAGCACAGCACAATACACCAACTAATCAGAGTCCTAAACGCTTTAACTGAAGGTTTTAACTATGGCAAGCAAACCCTAGGCATTTTTCTCGATATCCAAAAAGCCTTTGACAAAGTTTGGTATGATGGGCTCATATACAAAATGATAATCCATAACTTCCCAAAATACCTTGTTGATTTAATCAATAATTATCTTAGAAACCGCACCTTTAAAGTACAAATTGAAAATGAAACCTCCATCACGAAACTCATTGAAAGTGGCGTCCCACAAGGTGCAGTATTATCGCCACAACTGTTCAACATTTTCATGGCCGATTTCCCGAATCATGAAAAAACCATGACCGCCCTCTTTGCCGACGACGCCGCGATCATTGTAAAACACAAAAGACGTAATTGTGTTAAGAAATACGCCCAAGAGCACCTAATAAAAATAGAACATTGGTGTAACAACTGGCGGCTCGCTCTAAACCCCACTAAGACCATTGCAGTCCACTTTAAAAAGAACAATAAAAAAAAAGGCCCCGAAACTCTTGAACTTATGAATAATACCCTAAATTACAAACTCCAAGCTAGCTATCTAGGCATCACTCTCGACTCCGGCCTTTATTTCAAAAAGCACGTCGAAAAAAAACTAGTAAACGCTAAACATAAATTACACCTCCTCCGCCCCTTACTAGGGCGCTACAGTAAACTTTCATTAAAGAATAAGATGTTGATATATAATCAAATCTTAAGACCAACCATTCTCTATGGATTTACGGTATGGGGGCACGCTGCTCGCACTACCATTAACGAAATCCAAATTCTACAAAATAAAACCCTCCGACAAATTGGTAACGCTCATTGGTACGAAAAAAACAAAGCCCTCCACAGCGAATTATCTGTTGACTCAATCTCAAGGCACATTATAAAAAATGCCCTAAAACTGTTCAACAGCTTCCAAAATCATCCAAACGAAGCAATTCGTACCCAATCCCAATACATAAATAGGAACCAGAAGTACCCCTACCCGGCCAGAACCTGTCTGCTCAACTATGATTCTCTCAGTACTAAGCATAATCCTCTTCCAAATCCTCAGTTAGACATGCTCTCCTTGAGATAGTCGTTTTTTTGCTATTCATTTACTTATCTTATATATGTGAAGAAAAAAATTAAAAAAGAGAAAATCCAAAAAGAAAAAAGTATAAATTAAAAAAAAAAAAAATGCTTAAAAGAAAAAAAAGAAAATTATATATATATATATATTTTGTCGTCTTGTATTTTTATGTAGCTTACTATTCTAACTCGTCCGAGACGCGGACCCCCCCCCCCCCCCTCTGCCCTTCGGGGACGTGATGTAAGCCTTAGGGCGCATTGATCTATCTCCTAACGACGTACGCTCACAAAGGAGATCTGGGTAAAAGGCCCCTCCCGGGGCCTAACGGCCCATCAACAAATATAAGTGATGATGATGATGTATTTTAATATAATCTTAAGATTATTTTTTCATTTAACTTATCTGTTTATTACAAATTATGTATTTATCTAATTAGTTATTTTTTATTATCAGTTATTTTGTATGTTTACTTTGGTTAGTTGGTTCGCCGCCCTTTTAGGGGTCCCAGTCCGTCCCTGTCATTGACCTTTGCAAGGCTAGTGCATTCCCCAGAAATTGACATCCATTCTTTGAAGTTGCACCACAATGGTCGGATGCCTTTGCCACATGCGTTTTGACGCCTAGTTTCTTCACTGGAAGGTGAAGCACTTAAGATGTGAAACTGCACTAGAAATTTAATTTAGCCAAGCAAAATAGGTACTCAAGGGTTCTTTATGGGCAGACGATTTTCTGCATCTTGAGAATCCACCGAATTGGTCGGGTTTGAACTAGGGATGTAACGAATGGTGATTTGGCCGAATAGCCGAATACCGAATATTCGGCCATTTCTTCCAGGCCGAAGCCGAATATTCGCTCCATTCTTTTAGGCCCAATAGACCGAAGCCGAATATTCGGCCAATGCATTACTACCGAATACTCGGCGGCCGAAAATTAAAATTTCTGGAAAATCGTTTTAATAGAAAGTATTTATCAAATTAAAAATTATTCACAAAGTCAAACACCAATTGCACACAATCTATGATGTATGATTTAATTATGTTTGTTAAGAATTTAAAACTATTTAAAATTATTATTTTTTCTCTTTTGTTTTGAAGGTAATAAAACTAAGAACTTTACCCACAAGCGGAATAGAAATGACAGTTTTTACGGTAGTAAGCATTAGCATTATTTTACTAATTGTTTAATTCAAATGAAGGAACTACTATTGCTTGGAGAACTTTTTCCTTGCTTAAAACTGTGTTATGAAGATATTTTTTAAAGTTACAAAAGTTAATATTTTTTATTTTATGGGGTTTTTTACATACATATTTTTAAAAGATCAATTAAAACTTAATGCACTTAACTGGAATATATTTTTCTCTTCAAAAACCCCAATAACTTATGCTATCTAAATATTCATGATATATTCTAGGCTTTTCACATTTCTCTCTTACCCAATATTCACAATAAATCAGTCTACCCAAACAAAGTCTGACTTCCACTTTGTCCTTACATGTACATACATATACATTACCATAGTAGAATTGGTAATAGGGCTTAAAAGCTGGAGCTCTGGGGTGATCGTCAAATTCCCTAGGAGGAGGGAGTGTTGCGGAGACTGGACATCTACATCTTCCCCTGTACTTATGGATATATGATGCACTATTTTGCTTAATTTATTTGTTAAATTATTTACATAACAAAAACTTATGCCCATATTACATTGTATCGTGTTTTTCGGCATTATTATTGCGTAATTTTTATTTCATTTTTCTTTTTTCTTCGAATTAATTGGAACGTGAGTTCCTTTATCCTCCTATTATCTAATCTCATAAATCAAAAATATTAAAGCTTACTTAAAAAGAACAAAGCGCTAATTAACAATTTCTAGCAAGGTCACATGTTATCTCTGTACAAAAGAAAACATAAGAAATAAATAAAAAGTGTCAAAATCAGGATAGATAATTGATAAAATCAATTATCAAGTCAAAAAACAGCACGTTGCTGTGCCAGGATCAAATATCTACAAAATATCAGAGGTATAAAGGTGTAGCAAAGCTCTGGGCAGTATCCAAAAAAAAATTTTCGGAGGGGGGGGGGGGGAGGCTGAGATCGACACTTATGTTAAGGAAAGTTTCAGAGAGGAATATATGCTACACTGCGAAAAAAACTTCGGGATTTTGCGGGGGGCGGTAGGCGGGCCCGTGCCCCCCTTTCTGGATACGGCCTTCGCAAAAATAGAAAAAGTCACAAAGAGAGAAGTAGTCCGCCGAATGGACGATTTTATTTTTCTATTGAATTTTCACATCCAATATAAGATCATTATAAAATGAAGTCTGAATTAACGATTAATAGTTTATTAGTAATAACTATGTATTAAAATTATTATCTATAAAAAAACTAAGCCTGAGTAATAAAAACTACATTATGAAGAATAAAAGAACCAAAATTTATTGACACTTCCGATTTCGTGATGGGGGGGGGGGTGCTACATCCCCCCTTTTCGCTACACATATCTATGTAAATCATTGAACATTGAGATCAGAGAGTTACCTTTCATTTTATCAGAAATGAAACATCAGTATAATGTATTGCAATCAATTAGAAATTAATGTAAGTTACGAAAATGCCTCTCTCATTCAGTTGTATTTCTCAAAGTTATACGATGCTAAAATTAAACATCGCCTGCTCCGCCCCCCCCCCCCTTTCCTCTCTTCTTTTTAAAACTTCGGTTTTTCAAGAAATAATCTTATTCAAAGTGCTGTTTGTTACTTTAACACATAGATATTAAAATGATGTCCGTCTCAAACAATGTGAGAAAGGAGGGGAATAAACTTTGTTAAATCAAGCAGTGCGTAAGAATTGTGCATTTTATTTTATTAACCGAATTCCCGGAAGGAGGAGGCTGTATATTCATGCCGAATGTATGCAGTGGCGGATCCAGAGAATTGATTTGGGAGGGGCGATTCCAGGCCCGTCCTTTAGGGAAGTGAGAAGGGGTGATCCCCCCCCCCCCATCCTACTTGAGAAATATAATATTCTATAAATACATAAAAATATTTTGTTGTTTTTAATGCAATATGCATCACGTTTATGATGCCCTTATGATTGCCCCCCTCCCCCTGAAAAAATGGGGGATTGTATTATGCTTATTATAAAATACGTGGCTCGAATATGTTCGAGTATAACAGTTATTTAGTTTCAAAGTCCATTTTTCAGCAGTTTAATTGCGACTTACAAATAAAGAAAAGAAATTTCATATTTTTCCCTACTATTTTGACATTTCTTTCACATTCCCTTCATAGAACGGAAAATAAATATTATTCCAGTATGATATTCCATGTCGTATCAGAGCAAATGATTGATAAAGTGAGCAATTCAGATTCAATTCATAAAATAAAAGTTTCGTGAAAATACTCATAGAAATATGAGAAATACCAAGATAAAGAAGTTAGAAAACAGAAACTTAATTATTGCAAATGGGGGAACCAGACGTCAGGGGTCTAAAAGAGCACAAATTTTAAAAATCTAAGAATATGTTCTTTATTATCTAAAGATAATCTGTTGATTTATTTTTTTCGTTTCAAGAGGGAACTCTGTAAACAATTCTTGATATGGCAAAACAGAAGGTAGAACCAATCATCAGTGCATTCCTGCTAACCGGTATTTCAATCACACTAGTTACAAAAATTTCCATCTCCCTTTAGTTAGTCCTTTAGTGGATAGGTAAAATTTTTCAAGTAAGGATTCAATTTTCTTTGTTTTTTCGGATTTCTTTACTTTTTATTATTTTTTCGTTTTATTTGTTTAGGGGCTATGCTCCTATTGCTCCTCTCCTAGTTCTCATTTGTTGGGAGGGGCGTTCGCCCCAATCGCCCGTCCTGTGGATCCGCCACTGAATGCACGTCGCTTTTATTTTGTTTGCTTGTTTGTCCACCTGTAACTTCTCACCAGATGAACCGATTTTCATGATTTTTTTTAAAATCGATCAAGGGGCTTTCCCATAGGTCCGGTACCTTCGATTGACCATATTCGATAATTATAATAGAAAAAGTTATGGGCGGAAATAGTCATTTTGTTTTTGTTCTTCCATACATAACTTTGGATTAAATGAACCAATTTTACTGATTTTTCTTTAAAAATCGATAGAGCTTGGTCTAATTTAAATCCCAACAAAACATAAATGTGAAAAAAGGGCCAAGTTCGATAGAACAAAAACTGCCTTCGGAGTAGTCGGTGCCAGCGATAAAAGAATTGATATCTAATGGGTGCCAAGTTTCATAGCATATCCTTTGATCACGGCTGTAAAAGCGTACAATGTTCCTTAATTTATTTTAAAACATTTTTTTATCGGATTCCTAACTTGGCAAGTGTTAATCAAGGTAAATTACATTCAAAAAAATTTAACTCATTCAATTAGCAATTTTTAATAACTAGTAAAATCATGTGGCAAGCTATAATATTTAATTTCTAATTGTATTTTTATCGTCTTCTTGAACGTAACTTATCTTAATTAAAACTTGCCAAGTTAGGAATCCGATAAAAAATTGTTTTTAAATAAATTAAGGAACATTATACGCTTTTACAGCCATGATCAAAGGATATGCTATGGAACTTGGCACCCATTAGATATCAATTCTTTTATCGCTGGCACCGACTACTCCGAAGGCAGTTTTTGTTCTATCGAACTTGGCCCTTTTTTCACATTTATGTTTTGTTGGGAAATCATTAATTTTTGAAAAGCTGAAATGTGTGTTTTTATATTGACGATAAGTTATACCAAATTAAACCAAGCTGAATAGTCGCTATTAATTATTTAAGATTTTTTTCGTCTGTTTACATTTCTTCGTAATAAGTCCGTAAACCTATCTTTACTTAATTAATCTTTTATTTATAACGTTGAAAAGTTCTGTATAACTACGACACTGTATTCTTTGTAGTCAGCTTGATTTAAGCCTTAAGGCGAAAAATTAAAGCGGAAAGTGAATTTCAATGCATCAATTATCAATTATTTACCTTCAAGCGCGAGAGAGTATTGTTTACTTTAAACGGCAGAAAAATATGGCTGCTGTTTGAAGTCGTTAGGTATGATGCTACTTATGAGTATGCTAGTAACTTCGAAAATCATGTAATTTTTTGAAGTTTCGGATTTTTTCCTTTATCTATGCCAAATTGTCTATCTTGATACCAAGTTTCAAGTTTCTAAGCCTCCTAGAAATAGGTTAGGTTTTTGATGAGTGAGTGAGTGAGTGAGTGAGTGATAAAAATAACACTTTTCAAACCTTAATAATTCCATAACCATAAGAGGTACATCAATGAAATTACTACAATGCAATCATCATCGTACAGCTTGAAATTAGGAAAAACTACTACTTCAATAGGGTTGTGGGCAGTTGGAATAGTTTATCGGAAGCGACTGTTAATTGCAGTGGGGTAAAAACTTTTAAGAAAGCTCTTGATGTTCATTGGGGACTGCTAAATTAACTAGGACCAGCCTAGCTGGGCCCTGAGCCTGTTGCTGGTCGTCACTTTTGTATTTGTATTTGTATTTGTATTTGTACTGGAATTTGATATTCTAATGTTTAAGGGGATCGCTATTAGACGTACAAAATTTCAAGTATGTAGGTCTAATAGTTTTTGCGTAATGGTGGGGTCAAAAGTAGCTCGAAATGGTTCGGGTAAATATACACATTGGCCGGTGTCGCCGTATCTTAATTTGGCTGACTTTCTGAACTTGGCGGACACACTGCCGTGTGTCTAGATATCGTACATCAATTTGACTACAATTGTTCTTCAGAAACTACGTTATGAATGAAAAATAAACATTTTTCTTTTAATTGTAAAGGCTTGCCTTGATATTTCTTTGTTGAGAAAATTATTAGGTATGGTAATAAATATAAAAGTCATTGTTAAAAAGAGCTTCTTACCATTAAGTAGTAACATTAACAGCAATTATAATAAGAGTTTCTGTGAAATCTTCTCTAAAACAAAAATTAAATTCATTCAGTCTGTTTTAAGACTGAAGTCTGTTTTGGACTTTTTAAAGTCAGTTTCAAAGCACAATTTATCAAACAAATGATTATTTTTCAGAGACAGTCACTCAAAGTGGGTGTGGCATTTGATATGTTCATTATTATTTTTAATATGGAGTATTCATATGAAAAATGTATTTACACTAAAAAAAGAAATAAAGAAAAATTTTGGGGGAAAAAATTGCTCTAAAATGTGAAAAATAAAGTAATTCTGTAAACAACATCGGTAACTTTTAAACATAATTTTTGAAGTCGGTGCAAAATTATGATCAACAAAATCTTTTGTAATCATGAATCAATTACAAATAGAAATGACCCAGAGTTTGCAACAGTTTCAATGTTAAGTAACACGTGGAGTAATGATAATTAGATGATTTTGCGCCGGCTTAAAAAAGTATGCTTAAGAGTCGTATCGATTTGTTTAAAGAATTAATTATTTTTTTTACTTTTTAGGGCAATTTTCAAATTGAAGTCATTTCTATTTTTTTTTTTTTTTTAAATTTCTGTTAATCTGTTATCATTGTTTTGACTCACAAATTAAGTCACTAGAATCTCGAATGATATTGTAATTATTTCTGATTTTTGTACTGTTTAATTACGTGTAAATGTAATTTGAACTAAACGAAACGTGTCTAAAGTATGCATCTTTTTGGCGGTTGTTGTCCTATGCATAAACGAGAAATTATTCATATCAGTTTTCTTTGATTATTAATTATTAATCTCTTATATATTTATTTTCAAGGGCACTGCCCATTCTCCCAGGCCAGTTGTCGCGCTGCGCACTTCTTGCTTTTTTTTTTTAAACCACTCCCATTACATTTTGTAGAAAAATTGCTTTTTAGTAATTTAGTAATTTATTTTTTAATCAGAATAGCGGGTTCTCCGTTCCCCTTTTGAAAAGAAATTGTGGGGTGACCTTCATCACAAATCTGAACAAGACAAGGTCACCGATTCAATTGACGAACTGGTTGTCCCACACAGATGGGGATGCAGCGGCTGTGCCTCAGCCTTGCAACCTTAACTGCAACCAAAGTGAATCTGTTCAACTCAACTCGAGTTGTTACTTTGTTTTGATTCAGTCGAATCTCCGGAGCCATGCTCGGTGTTAGCGGTTTTGGCTTGTCTTATTTCTTAAAGTTGTAAATAGTTTTGTCCATGTAAATAAAGTGTTTTTCTAATGTATAAATGATTTCTACACTGCTTACTGACCCGACAGCTGGTGACCAACGGACGTTTTGTCCGATGTAGTCGGATTTTTGGACTCTGAACTTTCTCCGCGCCACTTCCCTTCATGTACGGTAGAAAAGCTTACACTCCGGCGGCGACATTGTTTTCTCTTCTCTTCAAGGCCAGTCTACAGTGACTTTTTAATCGTTCGCTCACTCGTGATTTTTCGTTCTTCTTGTTATTGAAAATGTCTCCCCCACTGGAAGGACAACAGCAGGTAGCGCGTGTTGCTTTGCGCCTGCCCCCGTTTTGGAGGACCAACGTCAGACTATGGATCGCGCAGTGCGACAACGCTTTTTCGTATAGCGATATCACCAAAGACGACACCAAGTACTCCGCGCTCGTCGCCAACATCGACGCGGAAGTGCTTACACTCGTGTCCGATATAGTGGTGAAGCCGCCGGCAAGTGAGAAGTATAAGACCCTGTGCGATCGCTTGATATCAGAGTTTGAGGATTCTGAAAACAAAAAGCTGCAGAAACTGCTCACAGACCTCCAACTTGGCGACGAGCGTCCGAGCCAACTTCTGCGAAAGATGAAGGACGTCGCGGAAACACAGATTTCCGAAGAATTTCTTCAGAAGCTGTGGTTGCAGCGAATGCCAGCCCAAGTTCAAACCGTGCTGTCTGCCTCTAGTGAGCCGTTGGACAAGCTGGTGGTGATTGCCGACAAGGTGGCTGATGTTGTCCTGCCTACTCCAATTTGTGCTACCTCAAGTGCGTCCGCAGATTTTGTGCAGCCGAAGGCCGCACCTTCCGTTTCTAATGAATTCCTCCTGCGGAGAATTGAGGAACTTTCTCTCCAGGTTGCCGAATTGTCGAGAGGCCGGTCCCACTCCCGGCAGCGTTCTTGGAGCCGCCAGAGATCCAGCTCTCGTCAAAAAGGTGAGAGAGTGTGCTATTACCATAGAAGATTTGGCGACGACGCTCGCAATTGTGCCAAACCTTGTAGTTTCAAGCCAAAAAATGCACCGGCCCTGTCATAGCTGGGATGACAGAGGCACCTGGAAGAACCAGCCGTCTGTTTGTGTTTGATCGAAGAAGTGGACAAAAATTCCTCATCGACTCGTGCAGCGAAATTTCGGTGCTTCCTCGTACTCGAAATTCTCCCAAGCCTGTATGCGCGGACTTTGCCCTTTTTGCCGCCAACAACTCTAAGATTCCTGCATATGGCATTGTTAATCGTCAGATTGACATTGGGTTACGTAAACCATTCATGTGGTCATTTGTTGTTGCTGTTGTGACTTCTGCTATCATCGGTGCAGACTGTTTGCAGCATTTTAATTTGTTGATCGACTTAAAGAAACGACGGCTCATCAACCCCGAGACAACTCTCCATACAGCCGCTTCCCGTGCAAGGGTTTCTCAGCCCTCAATTCTAACAGTTTGTGAATTGGTGAACTTCAGCAAGGTACTTTCCGAGTTTCCTGATATAACCAATCCTACAATGCTTGGCGCTTCTGCTCCGCACAATACCGTGCACCACATTGTAACCCGTGGGCCACCTGTTGCAGCCAAGCCCAGACGTCTCCATCCGAAGCTGCACGACGCTGTAAAAACAGAGTTCGAGTTTCTCTTAGCTCGCGGTATCATCAGACCCTCTAAGAGTCCTTGGAGTTCACCGCTACACGTTGTGCCAAAGCAAGACTCAACAGTGCGTCCTGTGGGTGATTACCGGAAGCTGAACGCTGTTACAGAGTTTGATAGTTACCCAATCCCTTATATTCAAGATTTTGCACAGGCCTTGCATGGTAGGAAAATTTTTTCGAAAGTAGATATTTTTAAGGCATTTCACCAAATTCCCATTGCTGAACCTGATATCCCGAAAACAGCAGTAACGACGCCTTGGGGCTTATATGAATATACCCGACTCTGTTTTGGTCTCATGAATGCTCCACAAACCTTCATGCGCTTTATGCATGAGGTTCTCAGAGGTCTCCCATTCTGCTATGTGTACTTAGATGATATTTTGTGTTTCTCCAATGATGCAGAAGAGCACAAAGAGCATCTTCGCACCATTTTTCAACGTCTTAGCACATATGGCCTAAAATTAAATGTCTCCAAGTGTGTTTTTGGTGTAACAGAATTAACCTTCCTGGGGCATGTCATTAACCCTGAAGGAATCAAACCGCTCCCTGAGAAAGTGAATGCTGTACTAGAATACAAACAACCCGACACTGTTTCATCATTGCGGAAATTTCTTGGGTTGTTGAATTTTTACCGACGGTTTTTGCCACATGCCGCAAATCAGCAGTACCTCTACACAATTTTTTGAAAGGATCTAAAGGCAAGAAAGATTCCAGGAAACTCGACTGGACGCCTGACGCAATTGATGCATTTTGTCAGTGCAAACAAGCGCTGGCGAATGCCACTCTCCTTGCCCATCCTTCGCCTTCCTCTTCTCTAGCGCTGTACGTCGATGCCTCTGATTATGCTATTGGTGGGGCTTTGCATTAAGTTGTGGATGAGGAACTGCAGCCTTTGGGTTTCTTCTCAAGGAAATTGACACCAGCGGAGAGCAAATATAGTGCTTATGATCGTGAGCTCCTTGCTCTTTACTCCTCCATCCGGCACTTTCGTCACATGTTGGAAGCAAGGGAGTTCATCGCCTATACTGACCACAAGCCACTCACATTTGCTTTTCGCCAGAAAAACGACAAGTGTTCTCCGCGGCAAATTCGCCAGCTCGACTTCATTTCACAGTTCACTACCCAAATCCGACACATACAAGGCTCCAAAAATATCGTAGCTGATGCCATGTCGCGAATATCAGCCATTCATGCACCGTCACGGATCGATTATGCTGCTATTGCAGAGGCCCAGTCGAGGGATACAGAACTAGCCTCCTTGCTAGATTCTTCTCTTGTGCTCAAGAAGGTTCCTCTTCCTGACTCGGAAATTTTCCTGATGTGTGACTTGTCCACTGGAACTGCACGCCCTTATATCCCTAAGGAGCACCGCCATAGTGTCTTCTCTGCAATTCACAACCTCTCTCACCCAGGCACTCGTCGAACAGCTCATTTGATAAAACAACGTTTTGTGTGGCCTTCCATTTCGAAAGACATAGCCAGGTGGGTCAGGAGTTGTTTACCTTGACAAAAGTCAAAAATCCAGCGCCATACCAAGGCACCTCTTTCTTCATTTCGGGAGCCGTCTCAGCGTTTTGAACATGTCCACCTGGATATAATTGGACCCCTTCCTCCATCAAATGGGTACTCATATTGCCTGACCATGGTTGATCGGTTCTCGAGGTGGCCAGAAGCTCAGCCTCTAAGAGATATCACTGCCGAAACAGTAGCAGAGGCCTTCTTTTCCTGCTGGGTATCTCGGTTTGGCGTCCCTTTGAAGGTAACGACTGACCAAGGTCGTCAGTTCGAGGCTACTCTGTTCTCTTCTCTTACCAAGATGCTGGGCATTGAACGCTGCAGAACCACTGCTTATCATCCTCAAGCCAATGGCATGGTAGAACAGCTCCATCGTCCACTGAAAAGTGCTATAAAATGCTATGGCATTGAGCGTTGGACAGAAGTGCTTCCACTAGTTCTCCAGGGCCTTCGTGCATCCCTCAAAGAGGATCTAAAATGTACTCCAGCAAAGTTAGTGTTCGGAAGCTCGGTGCGGCTACCTGGTGAATTTTTTGTTCCTTCACCAACTGAGGGTGGTGGTGCAGATTTTGTTGCAAAATTGAAATCACATATGCAATCTCTTCGACCACAGCCAACCCGACATCATGGCAAACGCCCAACATTCATCCATCCTGAACTTTTTATCTCAACTCATGTTTTCCTTCGCAGGGATATGGTGCGGCGGCTCCTTCAGCAGCCTTATGATGGCCTTTATCTGGTTCTGAGCAGAAAAGAGAAGGTGTTTCACCTTGACATCAATGGGAAGCCAACTCCCGTCTCAATTGACAGATGCAAACCTGCTTTTCTGCTCAATGATATGCCATCCCGACCAATAGCCCGTCCTCAACATTCCGCTGACCGACCACAGATGCAAGATGACCAGATCTCACCTGCAGAACCACTAGTTCAGTGTGATCCATGCTCCAATATACTTACTCCCTCTGCAGAACCCCCACCTAACACTACAGAAAAGGATAACCGCCTTCCCCAAACAACACGTTCAGGACGGCATGTGCACTTCCCTAGCCGGTATCGTTAACACTGGGAGGGGAGTGTGCAGCGGCTGTGCCTCAGCCTTGCAACCTTAACTGCAACCAAAGTGAATCTGTTCAACTCAACTCGAGTTGTTACTTTGTTTTGATTCAGTCGAATCTCCGGTGCCATGCTCGGCGTTAGCGGTTTTGGCTTGTCTTATTTGTTAAAGTTGTAAATAGTTTTGTCCATGTAAATAAAGTGTTTTTCTAATGTATAAATGATTTCTACACTGCTTACTGACCCGACAGGGTTAAAATAAAGGCGCGTGCCTCGGGACCTGCTGTCCTAATCAATCAACGGCGCTATCAACTTGAGGGCCTTCCGGTCGAATGTCCCAAGGGGCTATCTTTAAAATATGACGCTTAATTTTCGGTCTTTCTTCGGTTGAGGATCCCAGTCCCACATCGCGGATCACCTCTATCCCTAAAATGTTCGTAAGAAATAAATATTGTACTTTCAAGCGTAATAACCACAAAGTAAAGCTACGTTTCCTGCTTCACGTGTTTTCATAGGAAAAGCAGAGATTTAATAAAAGAAAAAAAAATGGATTAAAATTTTAAAAAATAGAAATCTTTCAGCGTGTATTTCGTTAGTGTTTAGATGTAATTCAATTACCTTTTAACGCCTATAGTTATACAATGAAGGCCTACTAGTTTATTTTCATATGCTCATCAGTTTTCCATTGAAGAAATAATTATCAATATTTCGCATTGTCAAACTTTTAAAACTATGGAAACAAATATATTTCAAACCTTCACCAGCATAGGGGATGGAGTAAATGTTTATCATTTACTTCATCCCCACCCCCACCTTACCCGGTAAAGAGATATTAACTATCCAACACTACAATCATGCACGTTTTCTCAATTTTGTTTAATATATAAAAGAACGCATTAATGATTACATATAATTGCATTTTTTGTAAATTAGTAATAAGGATGGGTATTTAAGACTAAATAAACTTATTGTTAACTTTTGTGCGAATCACTGTAAAATTATACTCAAAAGACATTTTTCAAAAACTTTTTTGTTCTTTTGAAATGGAAAGTAAAATGTATCTTTCATTGGGGCATGAAATAAGACTATATTTCAAAACATTTTCTGGCAATCTCTTAAGCCGGTGATATAATTGGTTTATATGATTTCAAAATACATTTTTCTGGACACAACAAAATAATTGTTCCATCTATGCATAAAAACAAAATTTTGCTCCAAAAACATTATTCTTTTTTTACTTTGTTGAAGTGGGGGAAAAAACTTTCTTATCAGTTTTAAAATAAGAAATATAATTAAACTATTTCTTAAATCTGTTTTTACTGGCAAGGGACTGCCTTTCAACTGGTACTGCAATGAATCCATAAGATTTCAGGATACATTCTGCTGCTTTTCGCCCATCTACACATCTACAATCATGTACATGTACCCCATATTTATTACAGATTCCCTTGTCAGATCATGCCACAGTCCACTTCCATTATTGTCAAACATTATAAGACTAAAATTTACTACCCCTTTCATCCCAGGTGCCTCCTCAGCTGGTACAATAAGTAAAAAGTGTAATCTAAACTAGACAGAAAGAAAGAATACCAAATGAAACACATTTTATTGCATTTTTCTTTACAGTGTACATGGATATGATAGTATATATTATCAAGAGCACACAATTCACTTGTGTACTTCTCCTTCAAAATTAAATTATCACTAGTAAAATTAAAACCTGATGCAGTTAGCTATATCATCCTGCACCAGGGATGAAATTCAACTAGTAGATAGTTCTTTTCTTTTGCAGATTTACTGAAAGCAGAAATATGAAATGGCATTAAAAGCAGGGAGTCCTGTGACACTGAAAATAATAATAATAATAATTTAATATTTAAACAATTGCTTAGGTTAATAAGACAAGGACAAAACTTCATCAAAATGAAACAAAAAAATATATGGATTTTAAAAATTAATAACAAGAACTATAGCTGGCAATACAGTAGCTCTAAAGGTAATTATGTAGCAGTTAATTTAAATAACGTATATATGAGTGTAAGCTAAACTGTAAAAAAAAAAAGATAAGAAAGAAAGAATGAGCATTATTTGAACATACTTTAATGCAATTTTTTTCTCATCAGTATACATAGATATGACAACATGAATCTTAATACAATTTCTTTTCTTCATATCCAATACTTCTTCAAAATCACCAGTAAAATTAAAACCTTGATGCAGTTAGCTATAACATTCTGCATAAAGGCTAAAATTCAACTAGTACTTGCAGATTTGCTGAAAGCAGAAAGCTTAAAATAAATAAGACCAAATAAAGTTTAAAATTGGAAAAATATTTAAAGATCTTAAGTGCTAAAGCATCTGGAAATAACAAAAATAAAAAATTAAAAAAATGCATAAATGCAGCACATATTTGGTTACAATTTAAATAGTTAAATTTTCAAATTATCTTGGTTATCGGGCACTGATTGGGCATTTCAAATTACATTAGGTTAAATACTACAAAGGAAGAAATCATGAAAATAAATAACATTGAAAAGAACATAAAGCTGTTTGAAAATTTCAAGACATTCTTCAATTAAAAAAAAAAAAGGAAAAAGAAAGGAAAGTGACATTCCACAACATTGCAGGAATAATCCTTTTGATAGCAGCATCAAAATATAAAAACTATTTAATCATTTCAAATGAATGATTTGTACAGACATTAAATTTCGGCAGCAGGAATAATCCAGCTTTTCTTCGTGCACAAGAAATTCACAAGTAACACAAACCTAAAAGGAATATAGTGCAACACACACAAAGTTTAACTCAATACTTTTCGGAGAAAGTTTTTAATCCATAAAATAGCTAAAAACGAAGCACAACGAAGTTCTAATTACGTAAATAATTCATCACGCTTCTTTGGCATACAGAAATCTCCAATGATAAATTTTTATAATCATGCCGAATGATTTCAATTAAATAACAACACGTGCATATCATACAAGAATTTTTTCAAGAAAACTCCAATTAGACTTTTTTTACTGAAGAAGAAAAAAAATACATACATACAGATAAAACATGCACGTCATAAAGGAATAATCCAAAGAAGGATTTTAATTAAATAACAACACGTGCATATCATATAAGAAATTGTCCAAGAAAACTCCAATTGGACTTTTTTTAATGAAGGAAAAAAAAACACATACCCACAGATAAAACATGCATATCATAAAGTAAGAATCCAAAAAAAACCCAATAATTTTTGTTTCAATGGGAAAAACGCACATACACAAAACATAACATAAAGAAATTATCCATAAAAATGTCTGCTAAAATTTTTTTCAATGAAAAACACACACACATACACATTTTAATTCAAGAAAAATGAAAAGTATCCATACTAACCACATAATAAATCGCAACACAACATAAAAGCGAACAGGAAAAATCTGTAAATGTGAAGTACATCCTCCGCCACTCAGATCCGTAACGTAAAATGATAACGAACGAGCAGGAATAATCCATGATTGGCGTTATTTAAGTATTCGCCAATCATAGGGTTGCCTATCATTTTTCGTCATGGATTTTTCCTGCATTGAATGTTTTTCAATGAAACGCACCTATTGCGAGAGTACAGTCCAACAACAATGTGAAAGATTTTGTCGAGTTTACTCAACTGAAGTGTGAAACAAAAATTTAACTGATGGTAGCACACACAGGTATTAAAAAAAAAAAAAAACTACGCTTCTTAATTGAATTACATTTATTTTCCAGTTCGTGTGCTTAGTCTCCGGACTCGCTTATGAACTGTCGTCCAATATAACAGATAGCACAAGACAATACATGAAAGATTTTATTACATCACAAAGAGAGGAAATAACAGAAATACACCCAGGGCAAGGTGGGAATCGAACCCACGACCTCGTTACTGCGCGCAAGCAGCGGGCGGAAACTGGTACTAAGACCGCTCGGCCACCGAGGCCCCAAAAAAAAACTACGCTTTTTACGAAGACAGATGCAAGTTCAGTAAGTAAACAAGACATTCTCATGAAGATATTAACTTCCGGAACAGCCGGGTATGTAACAGAGGAAAAGTTTACTTTCTTTTCGTAATGACGTCACATCCGCTAAACGGATTGGAGAGAACAGATAAGAAACGCATTGATGCACAATAGGTGGAAGCTTTCGGTTCATGATTTTGTTACTACTGCTTAGCTCAAATTCATTACAGGAGTGTTGGCTATTTCCGAGCGATCGAGATTGCAGATGAAATTCAACAAAACGTTGCGTTGCATTCGCAACAACTAACGATGAAAAGATTTATTTCTTATATATATTTTGATTTCTTTTTGACAAACAAACTGGATGATTCAGATACGTTACGACAATAAATTAAGATCACACAATAGATGATATATTGAAAAATGCATAAAATTGTTATATATACAAATGGGGAAAAATATTTACAAAAAAATAAAAATAAAAAACCCTAGTTACCTACCTGAAAGAACGACGTTGAAGACGTGAGTACGTAAAAAACATTTTGAATACAACGAATTTAGATGCAAAAAAAAATTAATTAACCAGGTAAGAGTACGATAACGATTGCAACGTGAATTACAACCGCTACAATACTACTGGTCAACGGTACCAATTGTTGTACTATAATTTTGTTGCAATACTAAAAATATTGTAATACTCAAAATATTTTAATACTCAAATATTGGTTGGGGTGCAAATATGATAAAAGGGAGTTGTTGATTTGGTGAAAAGGATAACAAAAGATTTAAATAAACAAAATTAGGTTTTATTTAACCAAATAATCAAATTCAGTTTAGCACAAAATTAAGAGTGTGGCGAGACGCCATCAAATGAATTATTAAACAATGTATTAAATATTTATCTGTTGCATTTTCAAAATAAAACAATTTGGCCGAGATAGCGGTTAGTTACAACAGCATATGATATTCAAGATATTAAAGAAATGATTTGTGTGTACTCACGCTCACGAAGTCTTCCGGTGGCAGAAGGGGAAAAGCGTATTAAGGCTGCTCTTCAGTCAGAGTTTCAAATCTTCGAAACCAATGTTAACCTACGGGAAAAGTTGGACTAAGTTTTAGAAAGTTCCTTTGAAGTTTTCGAGTCCGGAATTTTTTTGAGTATTTTTCAAGCCTATATCTCGGTCTTTTAGTTTTTACTTTTTTAAAATATCACTTACCGTATTTTTAAAAAATCGTTAAAAAATGAATTTTGGAAAAAACGTGGTACTGTTAGACGTTTCGCTCTATAAAATATTTTCAAAGCATGTTACCGAAATTTTAAAAACAACAAGACCAGCAAAACATTTCCAGCTTTCTTTTGAACTTTTGTTTGAAATAATGCAAACATTTTTAAAGACAAAAAAATCCGTCCAAAGTTTGAAAATATTTTTTTTTTTTTTTTTTTTTTTTTTTTTTTTTTTTTTTTTTTTTTTTTTTTTTTTTTTTTTTTTTTTTTTTTTTTTTTTTTTTTTTTTTTTTTTTTTTTTTTTTTTTTTTTTTTTTTTTTTTTTTTTTTTTTTTTTTTTTTTTTTTTTTTTTTTTTTTTTTTTTTTTTTTTTTTTTTTTTTTTTTTTTTTTTTTTTTTTTTTTTTTTTTTTTTTTTTTTTTTTTTTTTTTTTTTTTTTTTTTTTTTTTTTTTTTTTTTTTTTTTTTTTTTTTTTTTTTTTTTTTTTTTTTTTTTTTTTTTTTTTTTTTTTTTTTTTTTTTTTTTTTTTTTTTTTTTTTTTTTTTTTTTTTTTTTTTTTTTTTTTTTTTTTTTTTTTTTTTTTTTTTTTTTTTTTTTTTTTTTTTTTTTTTTTTTTTTTTTTTTTTTTTTTTTTTTTTTTTTTTTTTTTTTTTGACACCACGTGCAAGATTACGGGTCCAAGATGGATGACGTCACAAAAAATACCCCGTAGAAGATCACGGAAAATCACGTGACCATCCAAATGGACGATGACGTCATCCAACATGGCGGACAACCCTCGTAGAAGATCACGAGAAAGTCACGTGACGACCACGCCCCCCTCCTGACTGTTGAGTTGTTTCCCTCCTTCTGCCTCTCATTGTGGCCTACCTACTACTGCCGTCAGTGCCAAAAATCTAAAGTTTCGAGGCATACTCGTGCACCCTTAGGAAACTATCTTCCTGTCTCTCAAAGATTTGATGAGGTACATCTCGACATCGTCGGTCCCTTACCTACATCCGAAAACCAAAGGTATTGTGTGACAATGATCGACCGATTTACCAGATGGCCCGAGGCATTTCCCGTTCCAGACATACGTGCTGACACAGTTGCAGAAGCAATATATCAAGGTTGGATCTCACGTTTTGGAGTACCTAGTGTCATTGTTACCGACCGAGGAACCCAATTCGAATCCGCTCTTTTTGCAGAGTTATCGAAGGTGGTCGGGTTTCAACGGAAACATACCACCGCTTATAACCCAAAGTGCAACGGCTTCCTCGAAAGATGGCATCGTACACTGAAAGCGGCTATCATCTGTCATGCAAATAACCAATGGACTAAAGTTTTACCAACTGTGCTGTTGGGATTGCGATCTATTTATCGCGAAGAATTCAATGCGACACCTGCTGAGTGTGTGTACGGAACAAATATACGCCTCCACAGTGACTTTCTTCAGTCTAATCCGGACAATACTTGCTCTTCAGAGTTTGTGAAACGATTGCGACGTCATTTCGAAGATGTGCGACCGGCACCACCATCAAGGCACTCTAAATCTTCAGTGTTCGTGTCCAAAGCTCTATCCACCTGCCCACAGGTATTCGTGCGCACAGATGCCGTAAAGAAGCCCTTACAGGCTCCTTACGAAGGCCCATTCACCGTGGAAAGAAGGGATGACCAGTACTTCACACTGAATATCAAGGGTGAAAAGAAAAACGTCAGCATTAATCGTTTAAAGCCTTGTTTCGGTGATGATTTGGATCCTTTAGACGATAAACCACCGAAAGACATACATGTAGATCCTAAAGAATCGCCACCTAAAAAGACCCCTAAAGTAAGGTTCAGTTTAAAAGACTCTGCCTCACCGGACTTGATTTCCTTTACACCTCACCTCAAGACAACCCGTTGCGGAAGGCCGATCCTTCGACCTTCAAGATTTATGCAGTGATTCTCCATGCGTTCAGTCAAAGCCTTCACTGGAGGGGGAGTAGTGTGGCATTCGTGTTACGCACCGTGGCAACAGAGAGAAACACGAGCGAAACACACTTTGAAATTCAACTATTCGTTTTTCTGTGGATTTACGTGAACTGTAATATTTATCTTTCTTCAACAAATTTGTATGTATATATCGCTTATTTAAGCGTGCATCAAAATATATAATAAATATATTTTGTTAACTACCTTACTGCTATAGTGATCTGCTTCAGATTTAAAAATTGCTTATTTTAATTTGGATATTGACAGCTAACGCAATTACAAGTTCCTATTTCATTCTGAGTAACATATTTTTTACAAAATTCGTAACCAATTTTTCAAATATCCCTACTAAAACTGTAAGTTATAAAAGTGTTATCTTTCATCAGCCTGAAGTGTATGTACATTTATAAGTGTTTTAGGACTTGGGAAATGTGTGGGAACTTAGGAAGAAAAGAAACTGCTGTTTTTAAAAGTAAAGAATTTATTTCACCAAAAGCAGGTGCTTTTTAGCTAAAAATGCTCTTAATTTTGTTAAAAACAAAATAAAAGTTTAATTTTCATAATTTTATTCATTTTAACAAATAACATTTGTTTTGCTAGAGTTCCTCCAGCGATCGAAATTCAACGCAGTTCATAAAATTTTTCAAGTTCAGCCACGAACGTTTAAATAACTTTTAGACATTTTTTTCTGTTTGATAACAGTTTGTTTTGTTTATGTAATTTCAATAAGGGATAATCTCTCCTCAGTGTGACTGATTGACCACCGAGTTAGTTTACTGCATTTGTAACACATATTACGCATAAATTTTATCTTTACGCACTCCTTTTTAAAAGAAAATAGAAGTATAACTTGTCATACCAAGCTAATATTATTGAATAAATTAGAAATACAACCATTCACTTTCATTTTAATTACGAGTTCAAAACGCTAATGCAAATCAACTTACTAAACATTGATTCGAAGCAAAATAATCCATCACCCCACTTAATTATCTCCATATTATATTAGACATTGTTAGTTTCAAATTGTATTTTATTTTGCTTGACATTGTGCTGGACAAACAATCAGACTTACTTATCACATATTTATATATATTTTGGAAGTGGAAGTTACTTTTGTTGTTTTAAATCATCTTACAGACTTTAAAAATACAAACTTATTTCGGAGGAAACTTTCTTTGTGAAATTGACTATTTTTGTGAATTTGAATTTTTTTTCAAAGATAAGAAAAAATCAATTTAAAATTTATGTAATTTTACATTAAATATGTGTGTTTACTAAAAATATGCAACAGAGCAAAAGAAATCCTTTGAAACAAAATTTAACACGCTGACTGCCAAGTCACCCGTATTCGGGTGACAGTAAAGTTTATGATCGGGCCGCGTCACCCGTGTTGGGGTGACGCTTACTTGACTACTTGCACAGAATATTCGTATGTGTTTGGAAAAATATTTCGCAGCGGAAGTAACAAACTATTGAATATTCATTAATATAAACTATATTTATTGATGTAACATAAATTTATAATAGAATATTCATTATTATAAACAAAAAATAATACGAAATTGGTTTATGAAGAAAATTATGTAGAATGTAAGTTTAAAACATTCTATACGTGGCCTAAAGGAGACGCGTGCAGCAGTAAACGTATTAAAACATCCATATTTAAAGGTAAAGAGATTACTCAATATAGATTTTCATTTTCTAATTTGAATATTAAACTAAAAAAAAAACTTTATTTTATCGGAGCCATACTCTTTGTTCCACAGCATGTTAATTCTGCATTGTATCGTATGTACTAGCTATTTTGAAACGTTTAATTTCTTAAAACCATGGCTGAAAAATTAATGCTCAAGTACATAGAGCTCATTCGCAGTTTACCGATCCACCATTTTGGAATTTTAATCGAGAGTTATAGTTTGAGCACGTTGAATCCAAGTTTCAGGTTTCCGTTAATATCACTAAATTAACGAGCTTCCATTCAAATATTGCATCATTAAAATGCTAAAGTACCTTCATGGCTCAAGAGCTGTAACTATGACACATCCAATAGTAAATCACACAAATCACAAGAAATGAGACAGTTTAATAGTGTTCTTTGCACAACTTACTTCAGAAATTTTACAATGTTTTATGTTTTGTGACATTATTAGGTCAAAACTATCACTGGCATTCTCGCTAGTGTAATGTTATCCCTGACATTTAAGCAAATTAAAAATAAATTGACTGAAAAAAAAATATGTGAACGTTTTATGCTTTGTAAAGCTTGAATAAATATCCCGGACTATTTTCTTTGTATGTTATCTTTAATGAGATAAATCAAGGCAGTACGATATCACATCTTTCGTGAATCTCTCCCAAGTAAAAATAATAATCATATAAAAACTAAACAACAAACTGCGAAATCAAATATCATAACAATTTGTTGTCTCTTGCATTTAGCATTTAAACGTATTTTCGTTTCCCTTAAAAGAGTCGTTCCAATAAATCAAATCCATTGAGTTCTGTCGCTAGAGATATTTAAAGAGCTGCAAAAGTGATATTACGAATCCAATCATGTCACGAAATACGCATTTTGAAGGCTTCGACCTATTCATTTAAATATCAAATGAATTAATTTCGTTGACGCAAATTCTGAAGGACGAGGATAGAATTTCAAACTGCTCAGTTTATATGGACAAGGAAACAACAACTAACGCAATGGTGTTTGGACAAATGCCCCATTTTAAATGTTCTCAATACTATACATTAGGGTGTCCCAAAAAAACCAACTTTCAAATCTTTGCACTCTCACCCCCCTAAAAAGTTTCCTTTAGGGAACATAAGATCCCTGGTAAAATTTTAAAGCTATACAAAATATTTAGAGAAGAAAGTAGAATTTTTTAAAACTGATTGAAATTTAACGATGTTTTGCATTAAACAAATATCAAGTAACATCATTTAGGAGTATTCAAAATGGTGCAAAATGTATTTAATTTTCAACATGTTAAAGAGATATATACATTTCAGCAATATATAATAAACAATATTAAATTTAATTGAAAGTGCATAATGTCAAGAAGAGAACAAAATTTAACATATTAACATCTACTTTGAACCATACAAAAGAAGTAACTATTAAAAAGATTTTGACAATTGCGCTGTGGGAAGCAGTTTGTAACTGATATGAAATACATGTTTTCAAACTATCAGGTGCTGCACTATGGGTGCTTTTTGATATTTTGGTCCATGGTGATTAAGTTTGGCCACTTTTCTTAAATCTCTTAAAAATACTTATGCCAGGTCCAGTAGAAGGCTCCAGGCATACATCTGACTACTAAATACATCTAACAGTAATACTTCAAACATATGATGTCTAAAGGACAACCATAAAAAAATTTGACCTATTTTGCTTTCAAGAACAGTACATGATAAATTTAATTTCTTAGTATTTGGAGATGTTGTATCAAAGCTCATACCAACAACTAAGGAATTGCATTTCCATGACTGTCATTGCTGCAAAACAGTATTAGCTATTTCTACACCTGTTCCAGATGGTAATGTAGGAGCACACAAGAGCTTAGTACTTCCATCAAACAGAAAAGGCTTCATTTGGATGTTTTGCGTCTAGAAGCTCCCTGTCGCATTGAAAAAGGGATTCCAAGCAATCCCGAAACATATTTCTGCATTTTAATGCTTATTTGTGCTTTCTTAACGTGAAATTATTTTTTAACACTGTTTACTTGCACAAAGTTGTATTATTATCAGAAACGAGACTATTTCTGGTAAACGATCAATCTGACCAGTTTCATCGAACGGCAAGTCAGGTAACAACTTTTCCCCCCAATGTACTACAGACATAGATGTTTTAAACTGTTTGTATTTGCTCAGAAGCCAAACGACAGAATTGCTGACATTCTCAATGAGCCATACTTTTAGATAACACGGCAGATTTTAGCACCTTCTCAAATAAAGTTGATGCTGTTACACATTTTTCTTCATTTGTTATTGATGCCATTAGCACTGTAGATATCCGAATACTTATGTTACTTCTATCTAATAAAGCAGCAACTTTTGAGGTAATTGCTGATGTATGCTTGGGTTTATTTCCAGTTTTTGAGAAATATTCATCATTTTTTATTTCTTGTAACTTCTGTCTAAATTCACTTTCATTTTCTATTGCTTCTACATTCAACTCAGCATTGTTATCAATGGAACATTATGCTGTTGTGAAAGAAACAGTTGGCTCATGAGATGTAGTAAGCATGCCAACTTCCATTTGCTTAAAGCTAACTTTTTTGCGTTTCCGCTGATCTTTTTTCACGTATATTTAATTGTCTGTCTAAAGGACCAATACAGCCCTCTCTTGATTTTTGTTGCAATATCAAAAACTGCCAATCCTCTTTATTCTTGATGAGTTATTCTGTTAACTAGTCAATTTATCAGCACATTCAAAATATACTTTTTGATTTACCTGGTCTGTTGTGTTGCTTCTATTTTATGTTTCATAAGGTATGTCTATTTTTCATACAAATGTTTGATTTTCTGCATAACATGTTGTTTCTGTCTTACTGGGAGCCTAGACTTTCCCCAAAATGGTAAAATTTGATTATACACAAGAGCCGTACTCACAAAATAAATAATAAGAGTTGTGCATTTCCTTTGTTGAAAGAGGCAGTCAATATTTAATCTGCTTATGTGGAAAACAATGGCTCTATCTGGTTGGAATAATATGGTTACAGCAAATGTATTTGCTTCCAGATTGTGTAAATAAATACAGTTAAGGTACTTTTTTGTATACATAAATCGTTATTATAGATAAGATTTTGGAACATTTTATACAGTTGTAGGTGGTGCTAGTGGCCACTGGATTTTTTGTGAAATACTGTTAAATTTCGATCAATTTTGAAAATTTTGACCATCTTGGGGGACCTGTAAATATGTTCTTAGGGTTTTAAAATTTTACCAGGGATCTTATGTTCCATAAAGGAAACTTTTTAGGGGGTGAGAGTTTAAAGATTTTAAAGTTGTTTTTTTTTGGGGGGGGGGGACACCCTACTATACATGTTTCATAAATCAAGTACTTTAGAAAAAATTTCAGCATAAAAATGTAATAAAATGTAATATTTTTAACTTATTTATTTAATTCTCTTTTATATTACATTTACTTTTGTTTTTATTATTTTTATTTATTTTTATTTCGATGTATGTGTACTGCAGACGCAAAGTGACATAACTGGAAAATAAACAAAAAAGTTTACCTTTTGTGTGACAAATAAAGTTAGCATAAAAACAACGTGAATAGGCGTAAAATTACAGTACAAAATGCAGACACGTATTTTGGAATTACCTGGCATTCCTTCTTCAATGCAAGAAAGAAGGGAGCAATGGAAGTAGAGACCTTACCAAAGTCCCGCCAAAAAGAAAAATGAGGAAGGGATTCTAGGTAATTCTGAAACACCTGTCTGAATTTTGTATTGTAATTTTTGTGCTTATTAACCTCACTTTTTTGCTTATTTCACAACTGGAAAATATCGAATTGGTTTTCAGGCCCATGTAGAATGCTTTTATATCGGCCAGCCTGAAAATTACAAAGCTTTGTATAAATAATTATTTCTTAGATATAATTCCAGCAGTTTATAAAAGAAAAATCATGTCAAAATATTTTTTGAGTCTAGGTCTTGTTTAATTCTATATTTCCTAGCTGTCATACTTTTTTCTTAGTTATAAATATATCTGATGTAGAAATATTTATACAGCTTAACTCTCCAAAGCTTACAATAAATGGGGTTATAGATAAATAGGTCAAACGTGAAATGGCACCTTCGCTCATATTTGAGGTGAATTATTAAAAAATTAATAAATATTAATGGCCGTAATCATTCATTCTCAGTCATATAAGGAAGATTTATATACGGATAAAATATTATGTTCATGCAGATGGATCTTTAATTGGAGATATCGTTCTTAAAGTTATGGGTTAAAAAGAAAATCATTTTTTGTCCTGTGCACTCAATATACCCTACTACAGGATTGCTTAAAAATGGAGGTTTGTATGCAATATAAATTATTTACGCAATTTTGATAAAAATATGCAAAATATTTCGATTATTTTTTATATTGTTTTCTTCATTTATTAAACAGGTGTAAACACAATAGAAACATTAAATGGTTATGAAACTTAAAAACAGTTTTATAATGTTAAAATATATGGCACGCTCTTTACGGTAGTAAACCCGCATCAACTAAATTTTCGTTTCTAAAGAATTAATATTTGACTTTTGTAATTTTAGTAAATATTTTGTTATTCTGGCAAAATATGACGTCGCATAAAATATCTGTGGTAAAATAAACGCACAAACTGGAGCTTGTGATGGTGTAATACATTATCAGACTCTTCCATTTTACTAGCGAATAATGTATTTTATTTATTTATTTATTTATTCTGTCTATTCTTACTTTTTCGCCGTTAACTTTCAAAGCCATCAAAAGATTACCCTACATAAAGTAAAATTTTTCATGTAAATATAGTATAAAATTCTGCATATTTTAATTGGAAATTTGAAACGAAAGAAAATAGCATGACACAACTATATATAGTTTTAAATCACCTGCTTTAACTCTACATGACTGTCATTTAGATATAGATTTATTATTTGATACGTAATCACGAAAAAGTACATAGCGAAAAGTTAAAAATACGAAGGGAGAACCTTTGGAAGAGGGGGAAATGTAAAAATATTCCACGCCAATGGGGTATTAAATGGGCTCAGTTATGAGTTTGAACTGAATCCTTCAGTAAGGAAAGTATAAAATAAGTAATGTGAAATTTTACCTTTGATTGTGCGTCCCAACCGCTTTAGCAACCAGGTGCAAAACATGATTTCATCATGTATGAAAAAAGTTTATAAAAAAACATGATTAAAAAAAGAACTTTACTACCATTGTGGTATAGACCCATTGCGATCAATTTATTCCTCTTTCTGCAATTAGTTTCGGATTGAGAGGACAGGGTATTATTTCATTTGGACCACGCTCCTTTTATATGTTAACTCTACGGAAGATGACAATATAGATGTTATACAGGTTTAGTGACTGGAATAAATAATTTGTATTAAAAATAACATCGTGTGCAGCTGTTTCCTTTGGCTGAAGGATAAAGTGCTTTGAATCTACAGATAACTATGTGTTCTGTTGTTCGAAAGTTTACAGATAACTTTCGATTTTTTTTTGCGTGCATTGAAACAAATATAAAACTACATTCAGTCTCAACTTTTTTAATTTCTCTGGACTAAAGAATAGTTTTAATGTTTGTAATGGTTTCATTAAAAAAAAAAAAAAAAAAACTTTGAAGTTCTCCCGAAGACACAGTGGATAAATTTTTTTAATTAAAAAATATCCTTAAATCTATCAAATTAAATAGTTATTTTCTGTGCACATCAAGAAAATTTCCATTAAAGTTTCGAAGAAGATAATTTGCTTTTTGGTTTAGAATTTATATGTGCACTAAAATTTCTTCACTATGTGTGTATGTTTATACTCTTTAAAACTGAATAAAATTTGTTTGAATCGAAAACTGAAGCACGGGAATGAGATGTCCTTACTGGGGCTCTTTAGAACGAAAAAAGATTAACAACCCCTTCAAAAGTTATTGAGGAAAGATGGCAGATTCAGTCAAATTGAAGCTAATGAGAAAGATTCCATTAGCTTCAATTTGACTGAATATAATATAAAGAGGGATAGATGAACTTGAAATGCACCATTATTCGTAATCAAGGTTTTTACACGAAATTTAATTTCTAAATGCATCAGTTTTACTTTGTACAAGTGATGGGATGGCTTATAAATTTATGCACAAATCATAAAAGCACATGACAAATTATTATATATTAGATATGTTATAAATATGAAATTTTCCATAAAGACGTGAAGAATTGCTGTTAGAAGTGTATTATTACCCTGTTGGAAAAAACTCAAAATACCGGTATCAAAATCATACCGGAACCAGTAAAAAGAATACCAGAACCAGTAACAACATACCGGAAATTTTGAAGCCAGTATAAAATTATACTGGAAATTTTGAAGCCAGTATGAAACTATACAGGAAATTTTAAAGCCGGTATGAAATTATACTGGAAATTTTGTAGCCGGTATAAAGCTAAACTGGAAATTTTGAAGACTGTGTGATACCATACTGGAAATTTTGAAGCCGGTGTGATACCATACTGGAAATTTTGAAGCCGGTATGATCACCATACTAGAAATCTTGAAACCAGTTTGAAGTCATTCTTGGAAATGTTAAGCCGGTATCAGGCCATTCTGGAAATTTGGAAGCTAGTATGAAAACATACTGGAAATTTTAAAGATGGTATCATACCATATTAGAAAATTTTAAACGGTATGTAACCATTCTCGAAATTTTTAAGCTGGTACAACATACGGAAGTTTTGAAAACCATAGTGAGGCCGCAGTAGCCTAGTGGTTAGGACATCGGACTTCTACCTGGAAGGTCGCATGCTCGATACCCGCTGAAGATGCACCATGTACACTTGGGGATACGTGCATGTAAAATCCGTGGACCCCACTATCTCACCCCGTGCACAAGCAATCTTAAGGTCTCAGCTAACAGGTAGGCTGAGTGGAGAAAAGTGTGAAGCCATGCTGGAAATTTTGATGCCAGTTTCCAAACATGCTGAAAGTTTTTATACCAGTTTGCAAATGTACTGATAATTTTAAAACCATATATAAACATCTTGGTAATTTTAAAATCAGGATGAAAATATACCAGAGCTACTCACATTGTATACTAGTGTAAGCTCTGGTAATAACTGCGTCAAGGAATACACCAACAGGGCGGGGGGGGGGGGATTGGGACTAGCAGGACTGTTCCTACCCTCCAGAAGGTGTCATATTTAGTTTTCAACCGATATTTTTTAAATATCCGGAACTCGAACCGGTCATTGCATGAAAAATCCAGATATCAGCGGCATATAAAATTTTACTTATGTATAGAATTTACAGGTATTATGGTGCTTTGGTGGTTGCAGAACTTCTGGTGAATGAGCAGACATGTTTTAATAACAACAGCAAGTTTATTAACAACAAAAAGGTTTAAACGTTGAACACTAATAACACGTCAAAAAAGGGCTCGGAATTACAGCATCAGAAATGAATTCTAAGTTGTAGGAATCGCAGCCCATTTACTAATTGAAAATAGTCTTCGGCATTTCAAGCAATAAAAAAATCGTGGATTATTGCAATAAACCTAAAAAAATAGCAAGCCTCATCCTGACACGAAGATTGTCAGGAATACCGACAAAATGTGAAAAGTTTAATTTATCAAACTGACATGTTAAAGAGCTGCCGAAAAAGGCCGAAACTGATTTCGGTCGCTCTATCCTTTGCTTTTACAGAAATGAGCGACGAATCAGAGCTCGCCACGCAACTTAAGACGCATTCCTAAGAAAAAAGCGATTCTTTGATTATATTAAAGATTCAATCAGTTTTCGTTAGTTTTACGTTCGTAAATGCGGACCATGGAGCACCACAGTATCAAACACCAGAGTCGGATATCTGGTATGGATAAGTCACACGAGAGACACCGATTATGCGGTATCCGCAGTGGCGGACACCCGGGGCGGTTATTGATGGTGTCACCCCATGGAAAAGATTAAATAAAAAAGTGATGTAAGCGTGAATTATGCATTGTGAGGCAATACGTTTAAAAAAATCGTCACAACTTTGAAACAGAAAAAAGGGGGGAGGGGGAATGTCATTCTTATCATCGGCATCATAATATTTAAGGTATTTCTTAACAGTGATGGTGGGTTTAGCAGTTAAAAAACATTTTGAATTTATTTTGGGAAGGAAACACTTTTCTAAGTTGAAAATAGAAAGATATTGACAGAAAAATTATCCAATTTGAAGTATTTGCTTTGTTCATTGAAGCTTTTAAGGGTTTTTTTTTTCGCGGTGGCTGTATCAATATCCTAAACATCATCGAACAATTTACTTACAGTTTGTTTGTGGACCTGTAACCAGTTTCGGATTTTAGGAGGGGGCACAAGGGGCCCATGACCCTCCCAAAGGAGTAAAAAAAATATGTAATTAGCTCATTAAGGTGATGTTTACTAATTTTTCTGTAATGTAAAGTAGATAAATTAGTTTTAAGGGACAATTAAAAAACGTAATTTTTTTAATGAGAACTCGATTACAAAAAGTTTTACAAAGGGCTTATAAAACTTTTTATTGATAACCCACTTGATTTGATTGATAAACCACTTGATACTACGTGGTATCTCCCCCCCCCCCCCAGCCTCCCAGATAGCAATTTTTATTTGCAACAAAATTGCAGCAACCTTGCTTTGCAAAATTGGAAACTTGCAGCAAGTTCATAAGGCAAGCCTGAAAGTTCAAAGCAAGACTGTAGCAAGTTTACGCAAGTGCCGAAGTCACCACATTTCGCACTTGCAGTGAACTTGTCATGCAAGTTCACTGCAAGTTGGAGACAAACTGGTACAAAAGCTAACTTTGCTATATCAAATTTGCAGCAAGTTCCTTGTGAATTTACTATTGACGTGCAAATTTGCTGCAAACTCTTTGCTAGTTTACTACGTCTGCTGCAAATTTGTAGCAAACTAGTTGGAACGCAAGCTTTGTAATATCAAATTGACCTTTCTTGTATCAAATTTGCTGCAAATGCCTTGCAAGTTCACTTTTTGTCCTATCAAGTTTGATGCAAATTTGTGGCATTTAAGCTCATTTCTCTTAGATGCGCTGGGCCATTTCACAGTATTTTGTCCAAACGTAGAGTCCGCAACATTACTTTTTTTGTTATAACTACGTAATTTACAGCTTAATTATCACCAAATTTTATTTTCAAATAATGTGTTGAGCACATTATTTGAAAATAAAATTTAGTGATAATTAAACTGGAAATTACATAGTCATAGCAAAAAAAGTGTCATGTTGCGGACTCTACAATTTTAGAAAATACTGTGAAATGGCACCTATCCCAATATATCCACATTTACCACTTTTAAGAAAAAGAAGCAGTTTGCATATGAATGCCTAGATTGTCAAATGCTGTTGTTGTCATTTTTAATCCTTAAGTAAGATTTTTTGCACTATATTAATTAGAAACATACAACTTTTATTCAGGTTTAGTTTATATAGATTAATACACTTTAATTTGCATATAGAGTTGAATCTTCTAGTTATTTCGGGCATATTATATACAGTTTTAATGTATGATCATGCATTCAACAAATTTTATATAAATAGGATCATTCAACTAGGTACAAAACATAAATAAAACAGGACTAAAATTGCTTATTATCATACAAGCTTTATTTTTACTATTTTTAAAACATTTAATGTTACATGAATAAGAACAGTTAATTTATATATACAATACAAAACCAAAATTAAGAAGCAGGAGCACCACCCTTCAAAAATCACAAGACTGAAAATATTTAATGGAATTGACTACATACCGTAGCATCAATATTATTAGCAATAAATTACCACTATTGCTTTCAGAAGATATAAAACTTGTATGTACACACAGTGTATGTATATATATATATATTTACAAAGATTGGAAGTGAATGAAAGTTGCAAAATATATTTAAATGATCAAACAAGATTTAGTTCATATATTCCAAATTAAAAAAAAAAAAAAATCATGTTTACGAATGAATAAATAAGAACAATAAAGTAATACTAAGACATACAGCAGTGCAACTACTGCAATCTCGCATTAAAAAATGTATATGTAAGCAAATCCATTTTTAGTTCCGAAACATCTTTGTTCTAATTGGATTAGAATCTTTGTTCTAACTAGTATTTATATACTTTACAGATTGATTTTTATTTATTTATGTCCTTAAAAAAATGCACTAAACAGAAATTATAATTTAAAAATAAAAAGAGATGGCTTAAACTTGCATCACTATTTTTAAAGCTAAATTCAAATTACTTATTCATTACTAATAAATATCTAATCACTAAGCCAATTTTTTTATAAAAAATTTCCTTTTCTATAGTTTTTTTCAATTTTTATTTTAAAATTTTATTTCATATGTGTTTTACCTAAAAAATAAAATGAAAGATCAAGTAGGTAAGTAAATGCTTGTTACTTTAAGATTGGTAGTGACCCTTTACGAAGAAAAGAGAAATTATGAATTTTTAATTATTAAATTAAGTTCACAAGCAATAAATAAAGAAAGAAGAGGAAAAATGTAAACTATTAAAATAAAAATTTAAATAAGCCATTCTAAACAACTATCTTATATTAAAATAACTTCCAAAATAATTGAATTGTGCAAAAGTATCGAAATCTCCGTCACACAAGAAGCGACTTTCAGCAAAGCATGTGTTCATCATTTATATGTTTACAAAAAATAAATTTCTAACTGCAAAAAATACAAATTATAATCATTTAATTGAAATATTTAAAAAATTTCTGGAAAATTCTGTATTATTATAAATCTAAGAAAATATATATTATAATTTAAGTATTGTCGCTAAAAGGCGGAATTTTATCCCTAGCACAGAAGAGTAGCAACCCTGAAGAAGGTAGCTATTAATCCTGCAAACTGTCTCCTGTCTTCATCTCTTGTCTTTCCATCCTACAACAGAAAAAAAAATGCTTTTATTAATATTATAAGTTACCAAAAAATTAAAATATAGATCAAATGTATTTGAGATAATCAAGGGTGTAGGTGAGGTTGGTATGCAGCTGTCACTTTCACAACATTAATTAGTTCTTGACAAGTTTTTGAACATTTGGTTGTAGCTTTGGACAAAGCATATCTCAGGTTATTACCACATCCACCTTTGCTAAATATTTGGTCATGTATGCCAGTGATTCCCAACCTTTTTTTTTTTTTGTCGGGGCACACTATGGACGTTTTCAAAATTTGACAGCACACAAAGAAAAAGATAAGTTAAAAAGTTGTTTACTTACCTACAAAACACTGTAAAATAATTTATTAATTTAAGTTAAAAAACATGGTATTTAACTGTACAAACAAGTTTTCTTCTATAGTGTACTCTTCTTTTATTTAAACAAACTTTACTTGTAATAAGAAGCATTATAATTTTTATTACGTACATTTCTAAAATTTGACGGCACACTAAAGTGCCATGACACAGTGGTTGAGAATCACTGATGTATGGTATTACTGAAATTCTGTATTCATAGATATGTGTATGAAAACTGCACTAAGAACACCTAAAGAAACTTGTCTGCAAAAAAGGAATCATTTACAATAGTAGTAGATAGTTGAGTGTACAAATAGGTGCTGTATTGTTAAAAAAACATTATAGTTTATATTGTAACCACAAAATCGAGGAGACTGCAGTTACTTTTACACTCTTGAAATTCTTCTACACCTTCCCAAGGGGTATGCCCTCATGTTGAGAACTGTTGTTATACGGCAATTCATTCACTTGAAAACACCAGCTGGATAATGCTAATTTTTTAAGAAATCAATAAAAGAAACAAATCAATTTTTCCCTGCAATAAGCCATAGACAGCAAAATCAGACTTAAGGATTTCATTACCTATCACTATAAAAATATAATAAACTATGAGAAATGTTACAGAAGCTTGTAAGTTTAACAAGGGCTTGAAATAGAAAAATTAATCAGCCAGAACCCCTTTCGAAAGCCAGTTGAAAAATTGTTTTTTCAAAAGAAAAAAAAAAGTTGAATTCTAACCATATAAAAATAATTTTTAAAAAAGAAAAAATTACAACTAATGTAAGTTACAGTTAAGTTCTATATTTTTTTACATAGAATATACATATTCATACGTGTTTGCTTACAGTGGCAAGGAAAATTATTCACAATATCTTAAGAACTTTCAAGGTTCAATTAAACAGAATATTAGAGTTTTTTGCTGCATTAGTACATTTTTAAGCCCTAAGTTTATCTTATTATTTATTAAAGTTTTCTTCTAGAAAAATTGTTCTCTGTACATGACCTTAAAAAAGGCAGCTAAACCATTCTTAAATAGTTTCTCAAGACAATTAATAATAATATACAAGTCAATGAGGATGAATAAATTTCAATAAGAAAATGCAAATATAAATTATGCTGCAAGAGAAACATATTTTAAAAAATGCATCAAATTGGTTCAGAGGTACTCAAAAATAGAAGAGGGAAAAACAAAGTAACATGCAAGATGAAGACCCTCTCTTCTATGAATCCCTTATCTTTTTAGACAGTTAAATAATATCCAAGACAAAATTCTTCAGGTTCTTTCTTGAATGAAGCGAGAAATTACACATCATTTACACTGCATTCCAACAGTTAAACCTGTCCATATTCCTATATTTATTTCATTTTTTTAAAAATGTTTTTACAAGGAAAAGCATACTTACAAAAAATCAATTTTGAAAGCTTCTGTCGCAAGGAAGGACTTTTTCAGTCTTTTTTGTTGGGCTCTTGCCACTTCAGGTGTAAAGCTCAGATAATCAAGGTCATCCCTTCAGCATTTCATTTGCCTCCATCTTGACAAGAAAACTTTAAAAAAGCTAAAAAAAAAAATTCAATGTACCCGTTAACATCAATTATATTAAAAAATGGATTATTATAACATAATGTTTTAACTGTTTTTTATTTAAAACTGAGCTTTTATTTATATTTGAGACGTTTATAGCTATCAATTTTAAAATAAAATTCATTAAATTATTAAAATTAACGGTTCAGGTAGTGGATAGTTCTAAATCTGGAAGGTGTTGCTGGTGAATTAAAGCTTTTGATTTAGTTCCTTGGCAAGAAATCTACCCTTTCTCGGAGACAACTTTATCAACTGATAATTAAAATGGTTGATTATTTTTTTTCCCCAAATTCATAGCTCAATTAACAGGTGATATTAAATTTTTCAGTCGCACAATTAAATACACATAGCAAAAATGATAACCTGATCAGATAAAAAAGAAAATTTTGTTTTTACATTCTTACAGCTCTTTCGCCACCACATAATAACTCTATTTTGCTTATTTTTTTAACAATCAGGTCAGAATTTTCAAAAAACATAAATTTCATTTCAAACATTTTCAAAAAAATTGCACTTGTGTTTTCAAGTAACTATAAAAACAATAACAATGTGAATCAAAGTGGTGAAAGTAAGGAATAGTCATCTTTAATAATAAGAATTTAAAAACCGATTCACTTTTAGATATATATCTATAATAACAATGAAAAAACAGATGACGATATTTTATATTAATTAAGTATAGAATCCAGTTTGGTTTTGTGATATACTGAACAACTTTTTCTTAAAGAAAGGTCTCTGTAATTTTATTTAACTAAAAACAAATCTGCCTTAATATGTATGCCCAGCCTTATATGCCAGTAAACTCTGCCTTAATATGTGACAAAGAGGGGGAGGGGGGGGGGTCAAATATATGGGAAAAAGAGTGACATCATTAATGAACAGCCCCCAAAATCAATGGGAATATCAATAGATAAAATTCAAGAAGTCCTAATAGCAACAAACAAAATTTAATGATAAAAAAGGAATCTTATTTCTTGAAACATTAAACAGAAATCCCTAAATTAAATACCCTAAAAACTAAATACATATCAATAGCTAATATTCAAGAAAGTACCACAGCAACAAAATTAAATATGATACTGAATATCAGATAAATGATAACGCATTTTAAAAAAAACCTAGGTAATTAAATTATAAAGCAAAATTAAAGATTTTTCTTGAAATCTTAAAAATTAAAATTGCATCTTAGTACGAGAAAAAGGAAATCTAAAAACATCAAAGTAAAAAGAAGTAATTTTAACACTCAAATTAAATACATATCAATATATAAAAATAAAATTCAAGAATTGCAACAAACAATGCATCTAAATTTCACAAAAATGATACAATAGCAAAAATTAAAAAGCGAATTTAAAAAGAAAAAACAAATACAGAGTCAATCGATCCAGTTTCAAAATTAATTTAATAAACGAAATTAATATTCAAGAAAAGATTTTATAAAAAAGAAACATTAACAAACAGAAAATAAAAAATGCAACCTCTATAATTATCTGAATATTTTACAAAACAAAGAAATTCAATCTCGAAAAAATGGAAGTTTTTATTAAATAAATGCAACAGACAAAATTTGAAAACTAAAAAATAACGACACAAAGAGAAAATTAAAAATGCATCTATAAATACGAGGTGATGAAATCTAAAATCATCAGAATATTTTTTTAAATAAAAAATTCGTGTTTGACGAAAAATCGAACATCTACTAGTGAAATAACACGATAGTAAATTACTTAAATGAATAAATAGCTATATCACTAATAATACAGTACATACTAGTCAACCCTTAAATCTTTCACGGCCAGCATTTTAGAAGTACAAAAATGAATCGTTCTTAAAATGTTACCCCATGCTCAGGGCCGGATTAAGGATTTGGGGGCCCGTAGGCGTGAGAAGTGATGCTCCAAGTGTCGTAACTAGACTTAGTGGCGCCCGGGGAGAAATTTGAGAATTCCGCCCCTAAACCGTGCTGACAGCAGAATAGCCCTGAATAGGGGTATGAGTTTGGTGACCACGCCATTTTTTCGATCGGTAAAATCCAATTTTATATAATATATTATGTACACGCTCGCGTCCAAGGGTCATTTCAAAATTATTGTGGCAATTATATTTTTCAGAGACATTACGTTGAATAAATTTCAACTAATTTTTCCTTCCGGCATTCCTTTTTTAGAGCATTGCGTCATGGTATTCGGAAAAGTGATATAAAAATGTAGAAGCTAATATTTGTGCACAAATGGGGGGTTCGGGGGCTCTCCCCCGGAAAATTTTAGAAATTCAAGTCTAAAACATGCAATTCTAGGCTATATTTAGCGACGCTGGGCCTGGGGAAAAGGGAGGGGTTCAGGCTTTTCACCCCTCCCTATCGCGGAATTTCGCTGAAAATTCATCGATATTGATGCCAAAAATGCAATTTTCGCCTATATTTTCAGTCATTATACGATTTTGGGCAAGGCCGTAAGTTTCTCGAATAGTTTAATACAAGTCGAATTATGAAAATATGGGAAATATTTTACTCCACATTTCAATAAAAAGAAGATGCTTAAAACTTTCATCAACATTTCGAGATAATTTTTTTGAAAACATCATATGAGTATGTATATGTATTGTTGGGTGCTACACAGAAGGTATGTCTTGACATCCCATTGCAGCTAATATTTATACAGCGTTTTCGATATTTTTCGATGAAAAACCTCTTAAAGCTGCCTTCTTAAAATCTTTTAAGGATCGGTTTTTGCATTGAAATTAGTACTTAATAATGTAAAACCAAGAAAGCTCCCCTCTATCGAATCTGTAAAGGTTAGTCTATGAGGTATGTCCTTCTTTTTTTTTCTTTCTTTCTAATGGGGCTGCGTATAGGCATTAACTTTTGCAGACCTAGGGCGTACCCCGGTAATCGGCATCCATGTTTTTCAAGCAGCACCACAGTCAGTGGATGCCATTCATTGCTACTGAGAATTTGGACGTAAGTTTCCCCTAGATGGCGGCACCTGAGCTCTCATTTGATGCAAATTGCACTAGGTATTTAATTTAGCCGAGAGTATCCAAGTCAAGAGGATACTCAAGGGATCTTTAACATGCCGCACAATCATGCGACATGGGCGCAGACGATTTTCTGCATCTTGAAAATTCACCGACTTGGGCCAGGTTCGTACCTGCGATCTTGGGCGCACGAGACCTGCACCTTACCACTACGCGTCGACTCTATGAAGGTGTGTCACAACAACCACTTCACTCTTTTTGCTCCTCAAAGCCACTGGCGTAGATAAGGGGGTGTTTTAGGGATAACCCCCCCCCCTGAAATGGTGAAGATTGTCTAGAATTTAACCAATTTTTATCGTAAAACAATGAAATTAGCTCACTTCTCCCAAAGAACCCCCCCCCCCTGAAATCTGGGTCTAGCTACGCCACTGCTCAAAGCAACACCTGGATTTGAGCTCCGATTAATTTCAAATAGGAATTTGGCACTTCCTTATGTTTAAAGCCCCCACGGATAGTTTGACAACATCAGCTGCAAACATTAATAATTTTTAACCGTCGCATAAATTATTGAAGGCAATGGCAGAAATAGAGATGCAACAAATTTATTATTTTTTGAAAACAGTATTTTTAGGTCAAAAATCCTTAATCCTAACTACAAAATACCTAACTTACTCATCTCATGTTAGCTCATGCAAATTTGAAATTCATGAAGATTTGTAAAATTATAAACGATCGAATTGTTAAATAAAGAATAGAGTAAATGTAATACTTAGGATTTAAAATTGTGTACATGAAATAAAGAAATTTCTGAAGGGGCAGGGGGTCCGATGTGCAATACGAAGAGTAACTTGGTTTGTTTGTGCCCACCTCCCTTCCCCTTGATCTTCGCAGCATAAAAACGCTCCCACAGTCGTAAATTGCATTCACGCTCCCAAAATAATACGACATACTTGAAATTTGAATCAGCCCCCCCCCCCCCACTTAACCTCCTGAGCTCCCCCTCCCCCACAAGTCGACGCTAGTTACGCCACTGGTGTGAAAGTACAAGTAGTGAAGAATAAACACCAAATCATTAAAAATTAAATATTACGCACTACACACGCTGGTCGAATTGCATAATTTACTGCCGTCATCAAGATCAAAATAATTTTTAATGAGCTGCAATTAAAAAAGTTATAAGATAGGTAACATTATTACTTTATGAATTATCTTTTTATGAACACATAAATAGCATTTTTTCAAAGACAGACGAAATGCATACATTGTACTTACTGACTAATTCCCATGTTTCCAAATATTTCTACTGCACATAAAGTTTTAAAACAATGACTCTCTCATCTTCACAATCAGAAGTCACTTACTGATCATTCATAAATGATGTCACGCTTCGAGGGGGGAGGGGGGTTCGTGAAATTGTGACAAAGTGTGACAAGGGGAGGGGAGGGGGTAACAAGAAGTGTGACATCATGCATTATGCAACATAGCGTGACGCGTGACAAACGGAGGGAGGGGGGTCCGCTGAAGTGTGACAAAGGGAGGAGGGGGTCAAATATATGGGGAAAAAGCGTGACGTCATTTATGAACGGCACCTTATAAAGGTTCGAAAGTTCAAGGCTATTCAAATTTCATTCGGTTAGCAATGAAAAAAAAAATCGATTTTTTTTCTTACGAAAACATTAAATGTCGGTCGGGTTCGGGTTGTCTAAAAATGCTCTATCTGATAATTTTTGGCGCTGTCTCAGAATCTGTCCATCTAACGGGATGAATTAAATTCACTTTTTTCTATTTGAAGCCTTTAGAACTTTCAGATGATCCTGACAATTTTTAGGAACAAAAAGTCTAATATTTTTTCGTTTATTACTTATGACTGAGTTGGCAAAATACAAATTGTGTTTTTGAGCAGAAACAACGCTGTGAAACGGGGAGATGACACTGCAGGGGGGGAACAAGTTGGCCAAATGAAAAATGACTACAAACCCAATTTGATACCCACGACGACTCTTTCCACGACTTTTGACGAACTCTTTCGTGAAATTTTTGCCCAGGGGTCATTGTTTACTTTAGGGGCTTTGATTGTGTGAAAAAAGTGATTTTATTCAAATATATTTCATTTTGTTTTTTTTTACACAATAGTTTTAAAAATTCCTTTCTGATGCCAAGAAAATTGTTAAAAATTACTGAATGGAATAGTTAAATTTTTTTCCTCCCTTTGGGTGTAGAGCGTGCTACCTGTCTCCCCCTCCCCTCCTCAAAATCCGTCACTGATCACTGTTTTCGACTTCATATTGAAAAGATACATAATTTTATTCCCCTTGATGATTTTAATTCAAAACGATCAAAATTAATTTCTAAAAATTAGCTTATTTAAACATAATCGCAAGAGTTAAAAGCGGAAAACAAAAGGAACGTACCTTGTATCAGTTCTGTACATAAATTGTTATTCTGTTATAAATTCCGCACTTGAAGGAGATTTCTTATTGAAAGCAGACGCAATGTCTTTTTTCATCTTACCTCTAGTTTTTCAGTTTTGTTTCCGGACCTTATGTTCGGATACCGGATTCAACTGGGTTCAGTCTGGTGTTTCACGGAATATACCCTATCTAAAGAACCGTATACTAGGGGATCCTCTACCCAGACAGAGATAGTGTACACACAACGTGAATACGGAGTCTTCTAATTTAAACAGCATGACCATTTCTGTGGTCAATTGGTCTTTATAGCAGTGTTAATAATCCCTCTAATGTTGACTGTCACCAAGGGTAAGGAGCCATCCATCATTTTAAGAAAGGAAAGGGAGCAGCGCGAGGGGAAATGAACCCACGTGTTTTTTTTTGAGCCTGAGGTTGTAAAACAATAAATTCTTCAGATTGCCTTTTTTCGGGGTGGGGGACAGGATTATGGAGATTTTACTTTTGAGGATTGGACTTACTGAAATTGTTCAGTTGAAAAGAAAACTGAATTTTTTTTTTCATTTTCTTTTCTTTTTCGCATTTTAACTTTAGAATTTCCTGGGGCCCCTAGGCAGTTGCCTAATTTGCCTATTTGGTAATCCGGCCCTGCCCATGCTAAAATTAAATCTCAACAAATTAAGTACCCAATAAATAAGAAAACATACTCACATCTTAATCCGATCAGTAAATAAAACTCCGAAGAAGAATTGTTTAGATGCACGATCACGCCGATTTCTTTCTTTTTCGCACATGGTTGTGGGTGGTGGGTGTTGCCAGATGCAACATTCGCATTCTTTACCGCCAAACGTCCACTCCATGGCCTGCGCATGCGTTGAATGACAGGCTTGCCACACTTTTGCAGCAAAATTGTGTTGCAAGGAGGTGATTGCTCAAGTTGTCAACCTTGCAACAGTTTTGCTACACATTTGTTGCGTCTAATTTGTCGTACCAAAAGCATATCATGAAAAAATCAAACTTGTTGCAAGTAAGCATGCTATCTGGGCTGTAACTCTCTGTATTCAAACCTAAATCATATACTTTCTTTAAGGATATTGTGTTAAAATAAAGCAGATTCCCATCATGGGTTTTAATTTTAAGTTCACAAACCCAAAAACACCACTTAATTTTATGCCCCATAATCTAAGAGACTTGTAAGACTTGTAAATTAATAGACATATAACTTGTAAGAAGGTAAACAAACAAAGCTATTAACCAATCACAGTCATGAGCTGAAGCTGCTATAAAAAAACTGTACATGAAGTATTTTACTGCTCACAATTTAGGATAGTATATATTCTTCTAACTAAGACTCCTTATTATTTCATAAGTTCATATGAATTTTAAACTTTTTAAGTAATTTTCATCTTTTTCAAACATTGTTGCGCAAATTGTAAGCCTTTTAGGTCGGATGTTTTAAAAAATAGTGTTGGCAACAGTGATTTCCGCGGTTTGTTTTGGTTAAAATTTTCAGCATGTGGGGTTATTACGGGATACGTATTATTATTTATTAATCTTAATTTGATAATTTTTAAATTGATTTTTGTGATTATTGTCACATTAAGGGTTCAAATTTTTTAATTTTTAATTTCCGCAACGAAGAGCTGCATGTATTTGATACACTGATTGAGTATAAAATGAATGCTTTCTTTCACGTGGTTTCCAACAACTTGTAAAAATGCATTTATTATGTTCTATATTAATATATATGTATAAAAATATCGATTTTTGTTTAATTGAGCTTCAAATTATTAAAATTGTCAAAATAACCTTAATGTTATCGTATTTGCATTTCATAAATTGAAAAATCCCTGAAAAATATTCAAAATTTGCATTAAAAGTGAAGAAAAAAATGCCAAGAAAGTTGCAAAATGGCGCTTAAAGTTTTGTAGAAAAAAGCAGCGAAGTCGAATTTTTATTTAATCGGTTTAAATATTCTCTCTGTTTTTTTAAAGTCATCATTATTTTCAAATGATTTTTTTACAAAATTAATGCAGCAAATAACTGGTAAATATGCATTTTAAAAACATAAATGTCCCAAATGTGAGAATGAATTACATTGAATATATAATTTTTTTTAAATAGCAAAAATGATCAATCGACTTATCCAAAAGAAAGTTTTTATATCTTTAAAAGGTTTCTTTTGATGCATACATAACTAAGGCAATTTTTTCCAATTTGCCTTCGTGTAATTTCACGACAATTGTATATATCAAATTCTACCCTTGTCTTGTCCTTTTAAGCAGTTCCGCACACTTAAACCAGGTACTGAGTACTTGGCCTTTGGCCATGGACTACTCATTCGAGTACCGAGTTACCAAGTATGAATTGTCGTGTCGAACTTTGGTTCGCAGCGACATTCTTCAGTAATTCTTCCCTTTCCCCGTTTTCAAATGCCATTCCTTCATTTTCAAAGCCATCCCGTGTATCTTCGTACTTGGCACAAGCTTCTGACCTACAGGCAAGGTCATTTTTACAATAGGTGGTCAATTTCGAACACCTGTTGGGTATGTTCCTATTTTTGCGTAGTTTTCGCTGTTTTCCCCTTAACGCGTTTCACTTAATTTGTGCTACAAGTTTCCCTCGTTCACTTCTCGTCTCACTCTCCGCGCCTGGTTCTGCTATGCTGTTTGGCGACGATTCTCCGTTCAGCTCCAACCCTATTTGGCGTTCGTCTGTTCGAGTGCACGTGTGCCCGTGTTTTCAAGTTGAGACTCCACTTTTACATTTTTTTCAGAGAGACTGGACTGTCCCTCTTTGGTCGAAAGACCACGTTGTTTTTTTAGGATGTGACCTACGGGTCCATCCTTAAGGCTGCTCTTCAGTCAGAGTTTCAAATCTTCGAAACCAATGTTAACCTACGGGAAAAGTTGGACTAAGTTTTATAAAGTTCCTTTGAACTTTTCGAGTCCGGAATTTTTTTGAGTATTTTTCAAGCCTATATCTCGGTCTTGTAGTTTTTACTTTTTTTAAAATATCACTTACCGTATTTTTAAAAAATCGTTGAAAAATGAATTTTGGAAAAAACGTGGTACTGTTAGACGTTTCGCTCTATAAAATATTTTCAAAGCATGTTACCGAAATTTTAAAAGCAACAAGACCAGCAAAACATTTCCAGCTTTCTTTTGACCTTTTGTTTGAAATAATACGAACATTTTTAAAGACAAAAAATCCGTCCAAAGTTTGAAAATATTTTCAAAAAAAGCTCGAAATTCCTATAAGCCACGCCTCCCACCGCTTCCCATGCAAGGGGGAATGATTTACGAGGTCGATTAGCTTAATGACTCTCACTCCGGGAAGCGTTGCTGTTTCGGATTCGGACAATGCGGAAAGTGTAGTCCCCCTCTTCAGACCCTCAAACCGGCCAGACACAGAAGACAGACCACATGTTTTTTTCGAAAGGGAAGAAAATTGAGACAAGTCTGCCTTTTCCACCAATGTTTTATTTGGATATTTGGGGAAGCTATGACTTATATGTAATCCTTTATATGGGCAAATTCCTGCTCCCACGGTACTATAAAAATATTTTGCACGAATTAAATGTTTGTACAATTGCGGAAAAAAAACATTTTTTAAAAATGTAAGCTTGAAAACATTACTGCTCTTTAATTAGTAAATCAAATGAGAAATTATGTATTGTAAGTAATTATTCATTTGTAGGTTATTGATTTAATTTTCTTCTACACAATCCATAATTCTTTTCTTCAAAAACTTTCTGAAGAGAAAAGCGTTGCCTTTACTTCCCCCCCCCCCCCCCGCCCTCTTAAAGACAACTGTGTATGCCACAGATAAAACTAACTAAATTGAGCGAGATAGAGTTTTTTTGTTTTTTACTGAAGGAATAAAGGAATGATAAACTTTAAATGTTTTCGTAAATTAAAAAGAGATTTTTGAGAAAATGAATGTAATTTCAAAATTTTATATTGGCCTCTTTCTGAATGTAATGTTTCAATAATTTTTGTTTTAGAAACCGAAAAAAAAATTAAATATTGATTAAATAAACCAACATCTTCCGGTGGAGCTGGAATTTTGAAAAACAAAAACATATAAAGGTCGACAGCGGGGGGGGGGGGGGGGGGGTAGGGGGAATACTAAAAACCTCCTTTCTTTCTTTTATTTCCTTTTTTTTTTAATGATTTTTTTTATGCCATTCGTAATATTTATTAGCCTTTTCTTTCATAAGATTTTTCCATCTTTCGATATCTTTTACTTCTTCTTATCCTACTTTTCCGTAAAAGTAAAAAAAAAAACAACGAAAGAAGGCTAATGTATTATATCACAAGAATATCGTTAAAAATAGGAAAAAGTCATAAACAAGTGAAGTAAATAAATACACATTGAAAAATAAAAACAAAATTGAAAGTAGGGGTTTGAGATGGGGTAATTGGTGTCTGTCGGTCTGTCTCCTCCCCCCCTGCAGGGCCCCATTTGGGCATCTAAAAATCCGATGCGCCAGACTATGGCAGATGCGGTGGGTTCTGGGTGCGCATGTCTTCCCCCCCCCCCCCAATAACTTTTGAAGGAATAGTCCGATTCGAAAGATTTTTTTCAATGCATTCGAAAGATCTTAGCGAGGACATCTCATTTTCATATTTTACTTTTTGATTTGAACAATTGTTCGTTCAATTTTGAACAGTTCAAAAATTCTGAACATTAGCGCCTTCGGGAAAAAATAAAGCAAAGTATGCAAATTCTGGGCAGAAGATCCAAGTTCCTTTGAACAAGCTTATTGGAAGGAGCTCTCGGCGTGAAATATTTTTTTATCCACGCCGAATTTCATACAGTTCAGAAAAAAAAAACCGACAGCGCCTACGGGAAAATTTCACTCGTATACAAATTCTGAGCTAACCAACCGATTTACTAGAAATAAACTTTATCGGAAAGATGTTATGACGTAGAACATATACAGTGGAACCCCGTCATTCGTCTTTCTCCCTCAATTCGTACGGCGCCAGGGGTCAGCTGGGTCTCCAGTTTGGCTTTTTTTAAGAAAAAAATCGAGAAATTATGCTCATTTTGAACTCGTCTAGAAGTAATTTGTTTCGCGTTTTGGATTTTTTAAAAATCTTAATACTTTTTGAGATTTCACTGACAATTTTAGCTTTTTAAGGGGGCATCTAGAGGAAGTGGTTGAAGAACTTTCTTCTTCAGAGGAGGAAAGTAGTAAGAAAAGCATTTCCTTTGCAGAAATTAAAGAGCTGTGTTACTCCTGCAAGAAAACGCAGAGAGTGATGGGAAAACAGCATGCCAACACTGCTGTGGTCAACAGCAAGTTGGGATGCTTTGTTCAACGACAATGTTATTGGCCATTTTAGAAAAATTCTGAACAATCGGCAAAGGCAGACAACATTGGACAGGTTTTTAGGGAAAGAAGCCCAAGATTCTTCTAGTTATATTTCTTCTAGCAAAAAGAAAGGACAACAGAAAGGGAGAAAACACTTGAAGGGATATTACCTGATGTTTTTATAGAAGGGGCCTCCTCTTCTTCTTAACAGCCCTTTCATTTCCTCATCTCAACATTCCACATATGCCATCAGCTCACCTCAGTACAAGCAAAGTGCAGTTAAATTTTAATTTATCTATAATTTCATGTACAGTACTGTACATTTGTTTTTCATAGGTTTAAGTAAGCAACCATCTGTGTGTCTGGACCGGATTAATCCAATTTACACTGTATTTTATGTGAAAAAATAATTCGCTATTCGTACAAGTTGCCATTCGAGCTGCCTCCTGGAATGAATTGTGTGCGAATAGCGAGGTTCCACTGCACAGTACACTTCCTCGGGGAATGGCGAAAAGCATATGACATTGTGTAGAAAACAAACCACATGTTTCTTTTCCTGAATCGCAAAAATTATTTTCTTCACAGTTCACGACTAAACTAAATACAGTGAGATCTCGGTAGCTCGACGCGCAGATAAGTCGACATATCCCTCCCCTAATGGTTGGCCCAATGCTAATTTCAATGGGCTAAAAACTCTCTAACTTGACACACAATTTTCAGAAGCCCCTGTAAGTCGACCTCCATTTTGTATTCTTATTAACTTTTTCCTCCGGTATTTTTCCACGGTGCACAATTCTGGGAATTTTACAGCGGTGTTTTTTCATCAATAAATGAATTCTTTTCTTGAAAGTGTTCCTAGAAAATTTCCTTATTCCCCTTGTACCTTTCTATGAACACGAGAAAAAAGTTAATTGCAAATTAGCAAGCCTAATAGTGTTGGGGAATTTATGTTTTCTCTTCAGAGGGAAAAGCAAAAAAAAAATTATGGATTTTTTTCTCATGAGGTATTCTGATTTAATGTTTATATATTTATTTATTTGTAATGTATAACTTTTCAAAATAATAATAGATAAATAATAAACGAGAATAATTTCGTACTCTGGAATTCACTCTTATAACTTGAATGACAAGTAAATAACAATACAGAGAAATATCAGCAATTATAGTTACGGAATCTCGGTAACTTGACACCTGCTTATCTCTACGGCCCGCGAATTTTTTAACTTTTCAGTTTAGCCCGCAGCTTTCCAAAGGCTGCCCATTCCTGGTTATGCAATGTTTGCTGTGTGGCACTACGAAATAATATCTTATCATTAGCTCAAGAATAAAAACTGTTTGGTTGTTTCTCATCCATAAGCTTACTTCTTTGCCTTGCAACACGGGCTCCTTGTAACTCTAAAACACGTGTCCGCAATTTTTGATTATGTTGACGTTTTTTTCTTTAGTTTCGCAGCTCAAATGAGAACTAATTATTTCTCTACATTAAATTTATGCATGCGAACTCGCGTCATTAAAGAAAAAAAAACTATGTCTCTTATGCAAAATTTCTGCATATGATTTAAGTCAGGGGTTCCCAACTTTTTTTTCCTAGCGAAGCCCTTCTAAAACTCGGAAAGAAATTGGCGAATCCCTTTGGTAGTCTTTAGTAAACGGGTAGGAAAACAATGAAATTTGCTTGCATATTCATTTTTCAAGCTTCACAACAGTTCGTAACAAGCAATGAAACACAATTCTTAAAACATCTAAATGGAAATAAAAACTAACATAATAGCTACAATAATAATAATAATATTAGTAATACAAGCATTTTAAATATTAATTACTTATTTTTATTATTTGTTCTTTTTGTATAGTTAATAATAGCAGTAAACATACGAATTTGCAAAAGCTCTGTTTTTAGTAATTATTTCCTCGATACTGTGAAAAAGTTGTGGAATAGTGGAATGACACCAGAAATATAAGTAAAAAAAATTTAAATCAATCAATAAATATCTTAGGGTTCCATTCCCACGTTGAAATATACAAAATTCGCAACAGTTATGGAAATTTACAGAAATATTGGGAAATTTACATGTTTTCAAATTTTCATTGCGATAGAGCAGGAAAGTTGGAATAAAGTATTATTAAAAAGTGAGTACAAAATTTGAAATTAAAATACCTTCCTTCGCACTAGCGTGGAAAAAGTGATAAATGATAGTAGAAACATACCTCTAAAATTAATATAGATCAATTTATACCTTTTTATCAATAAACCACTTCACGATCCAAATTTTCCAATTTACGCAATGCAGAAATAAGTGCATTTCTAATTTTGTGCGTATAGTTCCTATGCCCCACAACTTTTCCGTATTATCGGGAAAACAATTTTATACAAAAAAAAAAAAAAATCATTTTTAATCTCCGTTCTAATATGTATGAACATTTTTAATTTTGTTTTTTGTTTTGCGTTAGCAATTAAAAATCCAGCTATTGCAATATTATATTTGTGATTTGAAATTTTTCCCCTGAAAAAAAAAATATCAATAATTCAGCCACCCTGCAGTCAGTGTATTAGCTAGCGGCATGCACGTGTTTTCTACTACTTACACAACGTTGCTCCTTTTCCGGTTCCAAAATTGTTCTCTGTGGCTGAGAGTTGAAACGAAAAGAAAAAATATTGTTACCCTTCTTTCATTCTCCCGAATTGTTTGTAAATTGCATATTTAGTGCTGTAAAAATGAAAATGTAAACGATACTTTTAATACGAAGGTTTGTCTTTCTGGGAACTTACTTCTAGACCTAACTTAGTACAAATTGATCAATCAAAATTTGCGATAAATTGCTTGATATTCAAAAAAAAAAAAAAAATAATAATAATAATAATTTAACGAAAACTTGCTGAATGCTGTTCTCAGTTATTGTTACATAAAGAGCGCTAATTCGTCTCTTGTATAAAGCTTAATTTAAGAGCAGAAATTTTTGCGTTAGTATGATTAAAATTTAATGAATAAATAAGAAAAGAGGTAACCTAAGCAACGAGTTTTGCTCGAAACAGGAGTAGCAGGGCCGTCCCGACGGTATTCGGCGCCCTTGGACTTTATAAAAATAGTCGCCCCTAGCCCTCTTTCATCATACAAACTAAAATAATATAAATTCAAATTGTGTATAATTTTATTGCGTTTTCAATTACTTTAAAAATTTTAATAATTACATACATGAAACAAATAATGTATTTTTTTATTTCTAATGGGCTGCTGTTGGCTGCTCGTAATTGAAGACCTAGTGTGGTTCACAGGGATTGGTACCATCTAATCATCTCTATCAAGCACCACAGTAGGTATAGTACCATCGCTACAAGTGAATTTTGACGCTAAGTTCTTTCACTTGAAAGATGGAGTATCTGATAGGAGTCACAATCATTGGGTCTGCTTACGTGAAGACAACTAGAATTTTGTTGAACTAATTTTATGAAACACGGATTATTGTTTCATTTTTTTTTTGCTCTTACCCTGAGGCACCCCCAAGATGATGGCACCTTTGTACTTTGCACACTGATAAGGCCGGCCCTGCCCATAAGATTTGGGTCCCAGATGCATCTCCAGGGAAACTTATGACAAATTAAACGCAAAGAAGCATATCTATTGAATACAAACGCGAAAGAGGTTGCCAGTTTTGTAATTAGCTTTCATTTTTATTTGCTAATGGGGGTACAATGGTATCTCTAAGCCCCGCACGCACACCTATGAGTATCTACGTATGTATGTTGTAAAATATATATTGCTCAGCAAAATTAAATCACGAACTTGAAACTGGGGATGTGCATAACATACTTTCGCTGTTGCAAAAGTATGCGGCAATTACAAGTTTACCAAAAAAAAGAAGAAAAAGAAGGCAGGGAAGAAAGGAAAAAAAGAACTTAAAAAAAAGAAAGAAAATAAGCAAATGGTTGGCAATGACTGTTTTGAAACAGTGGCCTTTTTTCCGAGTGCATTTATTTATTACTTTTTTCCTTCATTATGTACGAAACATTAAATAGTTATTGAAATATTAGGGTTTAAACGACTTTTAAATTTTTTCCGTAATACACTGAATAAACGGAAGCGATAAATATTGTATTTGCCATTAAAAGCTATTCAGAGCAGTGAATGGAGCTGGAGCGGACTTGAAACTATAACATAAGATTCGGAGGGGAGCTGTAGCATAGCAACTCAAAAAAATAAATTAACATAAATAATAATAACAATAATAATGATAATAATAACTCTGATCCAGTTCCCTGCGCAAAAGGTATTCAAAACTTTCAAAATGGCAGCCTGACTACTGGGGCGGCATATTCCTCGGAACCAGAAGTCCCAATTTCTTATCCTGGCAACAAACGTTGCTTCGATAAGCGAGCTGAGGTGGTTGCTGTGATAATTTCTATTTAATACTTATCGAGAAGTAAGTTGAGAGTTTTCCTGGTTTTCTCTTATGATTGAATTCACAAAAACACCATTAGAAGACCTCGCAGGGCGACAGCTTTTGACCAAGACTTGTTGAATCGAGATAAAGTTTGTATGGTTGCAGGTTGAGGTGAGATCTGCCAATTTTAAAACTGCAAATACGGAACAGACGGGGCACATCGACAAGGGGGGGGGGGGCTTGAGACGCGCATTTGCATAATTTCTTCATGTGCGAGCTTGCCTGTATTTATTATCCAGTAAATAAAAACGGAGGAGAGCGGAAGATCGCACTTCAAACTGAAGCAGCATAGAACAGAAATGAATATAGCCAATAAAGATTAGTCGCATCGCATATTAATATGCGATGCGACTCAAAATGACAACGGTTTTCCCGAAGGATATAATTTACGCAAAAGGAGATAAGTACATCTGATTAAAATAATAAGGAGTAAATAAAGTCCATCTACAGCGCATTTAAAAACAGTTTCCGGAGTATATACTTCAAAAAATGTTTCAATATACCTTTTGAAACTTGAAGACGGAAGTACACGATTAACAGTGAATAATCTGAAAATAATGTACATGCACAAAAAAATGACAAGAAGATTTAGTGACAAATTCAATTATTCAAATGCAAAACCTGTAATGTATGGAATTATCTTCTGAAATGAATTCTACATAGTTCTTTTCCTTGTCATGTTTGTTTGTTTTGTGTTTTCTGGGATGTGCGAAATAAAAAGATTCGTTGAGATAAATCTCATTACAAAATACAAATTTGCAGGAATGTAACATACAGTTAAAAAATGAAACAATAACTTTTAAATTCTGAAATTTTTCATGCATCACGAACGGATTTCTCTCATTTTCGTAAAAAAAAATATTAACAACACCAAAAATAATAATAATGAAAAAATAAATGTCATATGGTGACTCAAAGTCTAAAATCAATGTTAAATTTAATGCATATTGAGATCCCGTCATATTAACCTTCAAAATTCAAGAAAAAATTTACCATTTGAAAGAAAAGGCATCCATATTGTAGTGATTAGTAATCTGACAGAGAAAATGAACAACTCGGGTTCACATGCCCGTAATTATTATTATTATTTTTAAGAGTTTTTTTCTCCGGTGAAAAGAGCAAAAAACGACAGATGAAATCAAAACAATTTTCAAATTAATTAATTCCCATGCTAACTAGGGAATTTTTAAGCTCAAACCCAGTCATTGGAAATGGTTGATAAATGCACTTATTTCTGCATTGCGTAAATTTGAAAATTTGGATCGTGAAGTGGTTTATTGATCAAAAGGTATTAATTGATCTATATTAATTTTAGAGGTATGTTTCTACTACCGTTTCTCACTTTTTCCACGCTAGTGCGAAGGAAGATATTTTAATTTCAAATTTTTTAATAATACTTTATTCCAACTTTCCTGCTCTATCTCAATGGAAATTTGAAAACATGTAAATTTCCCAATATTTCTGTAAATTTCCATAACTGTTGCGAATTTTGTATATTTCAACGTGGGAATGGAACCCTAAGATATTTATTGATTGATTCTAAATTTTTTTTTTACTTATATTTCTGGTGTCATTCCACAGTATCTTTTTCACAGTATCGAGGAAATAATTACTAAAAACAGAGCTTTTGCAAATTCGTATGGTTACTGCTACTATTAATTATACAAAAAGAACAAATAATAAAAATAAGTAATTAATTTTTTAAATGCTTGTATTACTAATATTATTATTATTATTGTAGCTATTATGTTAGTTTTTATTTCCATTTAGATGTTTTAAGAATTGTTTCATTACTTGTTATGAACTGTTGTGAAGCTTGAAAAATGAATGTGCAAGCAAATTTTATTGTTTTCCTACCCGTTTACTAAGGACTACCAAAGGGATTCGCCAATTTCTTTCCGAGTTTTAGAAGGGCTTCGCTAGGAAAAAATAGTTGGGAACCCCTGACAAATCATATGCAGAAATTTTGCATAAGAGACATAGTTCTTTTTTCTTTAATGACGCGAGTTCGCATGCATAAATTTAATTTAGAGAAAAAATTAGTCCTCATTTGAGCTGCGAAACTAAAGAATAAAACGTCAACATAATCAAAAATTGCGGACACGTGTTTCAGAGTTACAAGGAGCCCGTGTTGCAATGCAAAGAAGTAAGCTTATGGATGAGAAACAACCAAACCGTTTTTATTCTTTAGCTAATAAGATATTATTTCGTAGTGCCACACAGCAAACATTGCATAACCAGGAATGGGCAGCCTTTGGAAAGCTGCGGGCTAAACTGAAAAGGTTAAAAAAGTCGCGTGCCGTAGAGATAAGCAGGTGTCAAGTTACCGAGATTCCGTAACTTCAGTCGCTGATATTGGTCTGTATTGTTATTTACTTGCCATTCAAGTTATAAGAGTGAATTCCAGTGTACGAAATTATTCTCGTTTATTATTTATCTATTATTATTTTGAATAGTTAATACATTACAAATAAATAAATATATAAACATTAAATCAAAATACCTCATGAGAAAAAAATCCATAATTTTTGTTTGCCCTCTGAAGAGAAAACATAAATTCCCCAACACTATTAGGCTTGCTAATTTGCAATTAACTTTTTTCTCGTGTTCGTAGAAAGGTACAAGGGGAATAAGGAAATTTTCTAGGAACACTTTCAAGAAAAGAATTCATTTATTGATGAAAAAACACCGCTGTAAAATTCCCAGAATTGTGCACCGTGGAAAAATACCGGAGGAATACAAAATAAATAAATAAGAATACAAAATGGAGGTCGACTTACAGGGGTTTCTGAAAATGTCAAGTTAGAGAGTTTTTCGCCCATTGAAATTAGCATTGGGCCAACCATTAGGGGAGGGATATGTCGACTTACCAAGGGTTAGTCGACTTATCTGCGCGTCGAGCTACCGAGGTTCCACTGTATTTAGTTTAGTCATGTGAACTGTGAAGAAAATAACTTTTGCGATTCAGGAAAAGAAACATGTAGTTTGTTTTCTAAACAATGTCCCATGCTTTTCGCCATTCCCCGAGGAAGTGTACTGTACAGTGGAACCTCGCTATTTGCACACAATTCATTACAGGAGGCAGCTCGAATGGCAAGTTGTACGAATAGCGAATTATTTTTTCACATAAAATACAGTGTAAATTGGATTAATCCGGTCCAGACACACAGATGGTTGCTTATTTAAACCTATGAAAAACAAATGTACAGTACTGTACATGAAATTATAGATAAATTAAAATTTAACTGCACTTTGCTTGTACTGAGGTGAGCTGATGGCATATGTGGAATGTTGAGATGAGGGAATGAAAGGGCTGGAAGAGGAAGAGGAGGCCCCTTCTATAAAAACATCAGGTAATATCCCTTCAAGTGTTTTCTCCCTTCCTGTTGTCCTTTCTTTTTGCACTAGAAGAATCTTGGGCTTCTTTCCCTAAATGCCTGTCCAATGTTGTCTGGCTTTGACGATTGTTCAGAATTTTTCTAAAATGGCCAATAACATTGTCGTTGAACAAAGCATCCCAACATTGCTGTTGACCACAGCAGTGTTAGGATGCTGTTTTCCCATCACTCTCTGCGTTTTCTTGCAGGAGTAACACAGCTCTTTAATTTCTGCAAAGTAAATGCTTTTCTTACTACTTTCCACCTCTGAAGAAGAAAGTTCTTCAACCATTTCCTCTAGATGCCCCCTTAGAAAGCTAAAATTGTCAGTAAAATCTCAAAAAGTATTAAGATTTTTAAAAAATCCAAAACACGAAACAAATTACTTCTAGACGAGTTCAAAATGAGCATAATTTCTCGATTTTTTTCTTAAAAAAAGCCAAACTGGCGACCCAGCTGACCCCTGGCGCCGTACGAATTGAGGGACAAGGACGAATGGCGGGGTTCCACTGAATATGTTCTACGTCATAACATCTTTCCGATAAAGTTTATTTCAAGTAAATCGGTTGGTTAGCTCAGGATTTGTATACGACTGAAATTTTCTCGTAGGCGCTGTCGGTTTTATTTTTCTGAACTGTATGAAATTCGGCGTGGATAAAAAAAATTTCACGCCGAGAGCTCCTTCCAATACGACCTTGGATCCAAGGAACTTGGATCTTCTGCCCAGAATTTGCATACTTTGCTTCATTTTTTCCCGAAGGCGCTAATGTTCAGAATTTTTGAACTGTTCAAAATTGAACGAAAAATTGTTCAAACCAAGAAGTAAAATATGAAAATGAGATGTCCTCGCTAAGATCTTTCGAATGCAGGGTAAAAAATCTTTCGAATCGGACAATTCCTTCAAAATTAATTGGGGGGGGGGGGGGAGACATGCGCACCCAGAACACCCCCACCTGCCATTGTCTGGCGCATCGGATTTTTAGATGCCCCCGAGGGCTTGCCCTCGGGGACAAATGGGGCCCTACAGGGGGGGGGAGACAGACCGACAGACACAATTACCCCATCTCAAACCCCTACTTTCAATTTTTTTTTAATTTTTCAATGTGTATTTATTTACTTCACTTGTTTATGACTTTTTCCTATTTTTAACGATATTCTTGTGATCTGATACATTAGCCTTCTTTCGTTGTTTTTTTTTTTTTTTTTTCTTTTACGGAAAAGTAGGATAAGAAGAAGTAAAAGATATCGAAAGATGGAAAAATCTTATGAAAGGAAAGGCTAATAAATGTTACGAATGGCATAAAAAAAATCATTAAAAAAAAGAAATAAAAGAAAGAAAGGAGGTTGTTAGTATTCCCTTCCCCCCCCCCCCCCCAGCTGTCGACCTTTATATGTAATTTTGTTTTTCAAAATTCCAGCTCCATCGGAAGATGTTGGTTTATTTAATCAATATTTAATTTTTTTTTTTTCGGTTTCTAAAACACAAATTATTGAAACATTGCATTCAGAAAGAGGCCAATATAAAATTTAGAAATTACATTCATTTTCTTAAAAATCCCTTTTTAATTTACGAAAACATTTAAAGTTTATCATTCCTTTATCCTTCAGTAAAAAACAAAAAAACTCTATCTCGCTCAATTTAGTTATATCTGTGGCATACACAGTTGTCTTTAAGAGGGCAGGGGGGGGGGGAGTAAAGGCAACGCTTTTCTCTTCAGAAAGTTTTTGAAGAAAAGAAGAATGGATTGTGTAGAAGATAATTAAATCAGTAACCTACAAATGAATAATTACTTACATTAAATAATTTCTCATTTGATTTACTAATTAAACAGCAGTAATGTTTTCAAGCTTACATTTTAAAAAAAATGTTTTTTTCCCCAATTGTACAAACATTTAATTTGTGAAAAATATTTTTATAGTACCGTGGGAACAGGAATTTGCCCATATAAAGGATTACATATAAGTCATAGCTTCTCCAAATTTCTTCCAAAAAGCTCTCAAATTTCTTCCCTTTCGAAAAAAACATGTGGTGGTCTGTCTTCTGTGTCTGGCCGGTTTGAGGGTCTGAAGAGGTTGACTACACTTTCCCCATTGTCCGAATCCAAAGCAGCAATGCTTCCCGCGGTGAGAGTCATTAAGCTAATCGACCTCGTAAATCACCTGACATCCTTTTTGCCACGAAATTCTCCATGGGGAGTCTCTCTGAGGAGGATTAACGCACGGGAGCTTCCGTTGAAGTAAGGGCTCCTCCGCACTTACAGACTCGACCAAGACACGACCAGTGTCCCTCACCTCATTAGGGCTTTGATTGATGGGCTATTAAGAGAAACTCCAATGTGAAGAGGTATTTTGAAAAGGGACGACTTTTGCGGTAGATATGAAAGGCGAGCAAGTTGGTTGCTGGCCATGGTTTATTTAAATGCCATGAATTTTTCAAATGCATACATTTGTTGCAGTATTTTCTGTTTTTTTTTTTGCCTTATTTATCTGTTTACCAACCTATTTCAAAAAAAAAAAAAAAAAAAGACGGTGGAAAAGGGGGGTGGGCGAAAAAGTAATTCTTAAAAATAAATAATTGCACATTAAATGTGTACTGTAGTGTAATAAAAGCTCACTTATCAAATCACGGGAAAAACTAATAACTATTTATATTAATAAAATGATTTTTTTAAAAACATTTTTAAGAGAACAAAACATATTGTACTGATTTTACATTGGACGCGCAAATAAAACTACAAAAATTGACATCAAACAGGCGAACATAAAATTTCAGTGTTTATATTATGCAATAAATAAAATAATTAATAAAAGCTTTTTCACATTCTCACGTATTTATTCCAATCGCAGTTTTATAAACAGAGAACAAATATTTCTGCATTTCGATGAACGCAGAAATATCTGTTTTTCTTATTTCACATCTATAATTTTATTCCTACTTATTATTATTATCTTGTTTATTTTTTAATTTATTACATTTTTCGCTGCACATAATTAACACTTAAGAATTATTTGTTTCCGAAAATTTATTTCGAAATTGACATCCAATGCTTTGTAAATTCGGAACGGGGAAATTCTCACTTCGAGGGGGGGATTTCAGGCAATGGTGACAGTTTGTGGCAAAAAAAAGGGGGGGGGGGTAGAGAGAGGGAGCGTGACATCAGACATCACATATTTTGGTTAAGTTACAAACGTTTAGATTCAGCACACTAGATATTTTTAATTTACTTGTTTTTTATTCTTATTGAAAACTCTAAAAAGTAAAACTAATATCATTGGCGTTCCTAGCATGGGCGTGAGCAATGCGGAAATTTGTGCTATCCTCCCCCCCCCCCAAAAAAAAAAAAAAAACTCAGCTGTGTTGTACAAATTTGTAGTGTTGTAGTTTATATTTACAGCAGTGCAAAAAAAAAAAAAAAAAAAATCTCAAGAAATTTTATATTTTATTTATTTGGTGCAACTCGCATTAAACTACATTTCTAATCAGCAAAGAGATGTTGAAACGGTATCAGTAAAATCGAAAAATGCAAGTGTATGTATTTTTAAAGAACTCTTAAATTTAATTTGGGTGTAATTCCCCCCCCCCCCCCCCCCGCAGTGACGCTACTGCTAATATCATGGCATTTTTTCTTTTTATTATTCAATCTGTTGCGGCAAACCAGTGAAATTAAATTGGTATTGATAATTTGAGGAATGGGGGACTTTCCGAATGAATTCAAAGTGGATGATATACTTAAAAAACAGCCCATTCAGTTAGACATTAATTCAGAAACACATGAAGTATGAATTGCCAATAATTCCCCTGATTGCAGTTGTTAATAGTAAAAGGACTGATAGGAAATTGATTCTAGTTAAACCATGAAAACCTCAAGATGGGGCCAGGATTTTTTTTATCGCGGTCGGAATAATCCGCAGTGGAGAGGTCCCAAAGACAGCTATGCTCTTTCACCACAAGAACAAATTTTTCGGTATCAAATAAAAACATATCTTTATTAGACATTGCTAACTGGTCGGGTCTGGTCGGTTCTAGTGCGGCTACAGTGCCTTGTGCTTGAAGAACGCTCTCTGCACCGACTCACTATACAGATCCGATTTTGCCCCGACCGAAAGTCTGACCACGGTCGTGCAACAGAAGAAAAAGCAAGTGCGGAGAGCTCAACACATATTCGCGTATAGCCCGTCGGGGATCATCAATCACAACCCTAATGAGGTGGGGGACATTGGTCTGGTCTTGGTCGGGTCTGTAAGTGCGGAGGAGGCCTAATGCAACTCGTGGAAACCCAATCCAAGCCTTCGTCCCCTTGACCAACATGGGGTGGTCAAACAGGAGAGATTGGCGCGTTGGCGACTTAATTTTTAGTAGAGCTTTTCATCCGGGGTTGCTTTTTTTGTTTAACTGCCCCAGTATTGTATGTGTGATGTTGACTGACAAAATGGCGCAAATTGAATTGATCAAGACGAGAAAAGGAAAAGCTAGTGAATTCTGATATCTTTTCCGCTGAAAATGGGGGGGGGGGGGGGGGCGTGAAGCTCCTTCGTTTACCACAGTTAGTTCACATCAAAACACACATTTAAAAATAACTTGTGCGGGACTTAATATATATATTCTAAGTATCTTTTGCAAAAATAATATTCACAGTATGTAAAAGCTGTGTCTAAGTATCATTATACACATACCACATGCTAATGAATGTAATAAAAAAATCATATTTATACCTGAAAACAGCATTACATATTTGCACGATATGTCTTGTATTGTGAACTATTGATAAAATTATAAAAATTTATCGTAAACTAAAAGCAAATGCTGGAAGATTGCTTTATTGCAACAAAACACTTATATCACACACGGCACTTTTTTTTTTTTTTTTTTTTTTTTTTTTTTTTTTTTTTTTTTTTTTTTTTTTTTTTTTTTTTTTTTTTTTTTTTTTTTTTTTTTTTTTTTTTTTTTTTTTTTTTTTTTTTTTTTTTTTTTTTTTTTTTTTTTTTTTTTTTTTTTTTTTTTTTTTTTTTTTTTTTTTTTTTTTTTTTTTTTTTTTTTTTTTTTTTTTTTTTTTTTTTTTTTTTTTTTTTTTTTTTTTTTTTTTTTTTTTTTTTTTTTTTTTTTTTTTTTTTTTTTTTTTTTTTTTTTTTTTTTTTTTTTTTTTTTTTTTTTTTTTTTTTTTTTTTTTTTTTTTTTTTTTTTTTTTTTTTTTTTTTTTTTTTTTTTTTTTTTTTTTTTTTTTTTTTTTTTTTTTTTTTTTTTTTTTTTTTTTTTTTTTTTTTTTTTTTTTTTTTTTTTTTTTTTTTTTTTTTTTTTTTTTTTTGTAAGTTCCATATTACCTTTTATATCTGGAATGACAAAATCAATGTCTCCGACACGTAAAACTTCAGATGTACTGTCCTTATATCCAGGGGCGGACTGGGAAGAAAATTCGGCCCGGGCATATTTCAAACAGACCGGCCCTTGGGAGGGCAGGTATTTTGCAGATTGCAGGAACTAAAAATATTATCAGTAAATATGTCGATATGTATTAAAATATTAAATGTTTACGCGACAGTTATTTTTCTTATTCAGCATGGAAGTGTAATGATACTAATGATACGTAATACAGTATAGGACCATAAATTCGGAATCCCAAAAGACCCAAAATCCGGAACTTCTTCAAAAAAATCAGGAAATATTTTGCGCAGTTTTTTTTTTTTTTTTTTTTTTCTGGAAATATGTCATTTTAAAAAGAAGGAAATGTGCAGCTCGAATTTATTTCTCGATTTTCTGAAAAGGGTTTGTTTTGCGATTAGAATTAGAGTGTTATTAATTGTTGCTTAATTGTGAGTTAATATCATTAAATTTTGCTTTTTTTATTTCTTGTTGTTTTATTACATTTATTTTTTTTTAATGAGCTCTAATTTTCTCGCGATACAGAACATTCGCAAAATTGAAATTCGGCGTTCTCGCATTTGCCCGATCGTCTGATCTTTTACTGCAATTAAGTAACTAGACAATATAAAATCATATCAGAAATTACCGGAATTCTTTTCTTTTATTGTTAATAGATTAAAATAACATCGGGAAAAGTCTAGGTTTTTCGAGGTTTTAGCTTCGAATGTAAGAAAACTCCGACTTCGTTTTTTGTGATAATTTCATGACTTATAGGCGAGTGGTATATGATAACCAAAAACAGTGGCGTAGCTAGACCCCAATTTCGGGGGGGGGGGGAGGTCGGTTAATTTTACGAAAACAATTGGTCGAATTGATGATTAAAAAAATTTTTATAAATGGAGTTTCTAACCAGACTCATTTTAATGTGAAAATTGAAGGGAAAAAACATATTTATCAACTTAAAAACAATCTGATTTACGTTTTTATATAATTTTCGCTTCAAACAGAATTTAACTAGAACTGAAGCTGTTTTAGGGGAAAATACAAGAGAAAAATACAATATTATGTTAAAAATTTAACACTGATCAAGTTTACGTGCCTTGGAAAGGATGGTGATTAACGACTGAATAACTGAATCGCCAGTCTGAGGGAATACAATGTAAAGAATAAAACTATTAAGTCAATCCAAATGTTTTTAAAAATTGCTAATACAGAAAGTTAAATATGCAATAAAACAAGAATACCTTTAACAAAAAAACAAAAAATAAAATAAAAATAAAAATAAAACTTACCAAACTTAACGAATTTACAGGAATAAAAATTTATGTCACATAGAACATAGATTCGAAACATTTTATTTTTGAATCGAAAGGATCTTGGCGTGGGCATCTCATTTCTACATTTGACTTTTTGATTTGCCCATTTTTTCGCTTAATTTTGAATAGTTCAAAAAATCTCAACATTAGCGCCTATGGGCAAATTATGTGAACTCTGGGCGTAGGATCCAAGCTCCTATGAACAAGCATACTAGAAGCTTTCAGAGTAAAAGATTTTTTGATTTGAACAACCTTTATTCATTTTCGAAGAGCTTAAAAAAGAAAAAAAAATTAAGTTAAACCCTACGATGAATTTTCAATCTTATATAAATCATGATCTAACAGACGGATCTGCTTGGAACCAACTTCATCGGAAAGATTTTATGACGTAGAACATGTACAAATACGAAGTTCAATCGGAACTAAGGGAGCCTATTTTCATATGAAATTTTTTCATCGGGATTTCTAAGGATATTTTTGGATGAATAAATGAGTGAATAAATTCTAAAATAAATAAATGAGTGAACGAATGGAAAAATAAATAAATGAGTGAATAAATACATTAATGAGTAAATGAATAAATGAAAGAATGAATGATGAATGAATGAATATGTATTAACCGTCGAAAAAGGTATTTGAAGTAATAAGAACTAAAGCTAAATTAGAAAGAGAGATAGCTGGATATTAAGTTTGAAGTTGGTTTTTAACGGAAAGTAGGCTCGTATAGTTCTGGACGGAACTTCTAGTTAGATAATGCATTAGTACTAAAAGCGGCAAAAATAAAATTACCTTCAGGAAGTGTCTAGTGAAACGAAATCTAATTCAGCAGATTGTACTTCTTCAGAGGACATCAACTTTCTCTTTTTATAACAATCATCATCAATTTTCTCTTTCGAATTAAAAAAGCTTGTAATAGGTTTATGCTCGCGTCAATATTGCTTCTCATTCAATGCACTTCTCTAAATATATTGGGTTGGAATTCTAAAAAAAAAAAAAAAAATGCGCAGGACAGACCGACCCACCGACGCATAAGGGGTGGAGGTGGTGGATACAGCTTTCACGAGAGGAAAGTGGGTGGGCTCGAGCTCATAGTAAAATATTCATACAACAACCTACAGGCAAAGTAAACGACCATTGGGGGAAAAAACCATTTAAATTAGAATAGTTTATGCTTAAAGAACGTGAGAAAATAGCCTTTTTATGGCTACAGTACCATTTGTTATTAGGGGAGAGGAGAGATTGAGAAAGAAACTATCATTTTATCTCCCACTATCTCCCCATCTTCCTGTTCTACGCATCTTGTTTCTGCATATGCAGCTGAGGCATTATTGAATGGTCAGTAGGGTTTAGAAAGTGGAGAGCAATTAGCGCAATCCCCTGTGGTGCTTGTAAAAGGAAGAAGTCATAAGAGGGTCTTTCTTCCGCTCTGGGCATGAAACGTTGATAAAATTGTTAAACGAAGGAGCATTGTGAACACTCATGGGAAAGATTCTAGTTTAGATAAATTTATTGTAAAAAGTTCGGATTGCTTGCATTTGAAAGCTATTTCCAGCTTCCTTTTTTTTATTCTAATAATGTTTCTTTGCTAGTTTGTGTGTGTCCACTTTCATTTTCAATCTTCTCCAGACTAGAGACCCATATCTAATATTAGTAGGTCTCATAACTGCAAGAGTTGCACTGAATATATTCTAGTTTTACATTCGACTGCGAATCAAAACCTTCCCGAAAATGCTGCCAAACCAAAGATTTTCCAAAATTTTTCATGCATTTTAGCTCACCAGAATTTAATCTCAACTGGAGCATTTCATGATAGTTTTAAAAAATATATATTCTTTGCTTAAAATTAAAAGAAAATCATTAAAACCAATTGCGATAGCAACGAAAAGCCTACATTTAATCGATGTACTACAGTGGAGCACCGTTTATACGTTTCTCGTTTATACGTTTTTATCATTTATACGTTTTTTTGAACGGCCCCGGCCAAACCTCATACAAATTAATGTTAAATAATTTCGTTTATACGTTTTCCTGAAATTGCACATTTCATTTATACGTTTTTTTTTCTCCCCAAGTCAAAGAAAAAACGCACATTTTAACGTGATTATACGCTAGCGATTGTCCAGTTTAGAAATCCCATTTGACCTTGACCCACACCTGCTGTGACCACTTACGGTGGTCACGCACCTGCCTAAATGAACAAAAGACATACCCCGGAAGAATGCGAATATCCTAAATTCACAGATAAAAGCATTCTGAGTGTGGTGCTACCTAGAAATAGCAGGTGACAAGCGCTTTTCCTCTCCTACCAGTGTTGCCACGGCAGGCGCCCTTAAATTTCAGTAAGTAGCCTGGGGACTTTATGGCAACCCAGCAACACTGCTCCTACCAACTTTATAAAATTCTGGGATCTATCGTTCACTGGCATTCACGATGGCTTCGAGCTCGCGTAGTAGAAAACCTCTGTCTCTGAAAGAAAAAATGTGCATTTAAAACAAGCGAATGAAAACCAACATTTAAAAAGAGTTGACCTAGCCAAAAAATTAGGTTTACCAGTTTCAACTTTAAGCACCATAATTTATAAGCGTAAGATCATCGAGGAAACTTATAATCAAAGTGGTGCTAGTGCTTCAAAAAAACTTCCGAGTTCAAAGCGGAAAATTTTCGGATGTAGAGAAAGTGCTTTTACAGTGGTTTAATCAGTGTCGTAGTGCAAAATTTCCCATCAGTGGTCCTTTGCTTATGGAGAATGCAAAAGAAATTTCGAAGAAGTTAAATGTAGAACGCGATGCATCATTTTCCTCGGGATGGCTTCATAAATTTAAGTTAAAACACGGCATAACAAGCAAAACTGTAAGTGGAGAGTCAGGACATGTTGATTGTGAAACAGTGGAGGATTGGATTCAAAACCAATTGCCAGAACTGCTAAAAGAATATGAACCAAAGAACGTTTTTAATGTGGATGTACATACTGCATGAATATGAAACGTAGTGATTGTAATTCAATGTATTATTAAAAGTACTCATTATTTACTTTTCATAATATTTTAAGTTACTGTTTTGTTTTCTATTACGAAAATGTTCGTTTTATTTTGTGATTTTCGTTTATACGTTTTTTCATTTATACGTTTTTTTCGCTCGGTCCCTTGAAAAACGTATAAACGGTGCTTTACTGTATATAAAATCATTTCAGGTTTGGGCTTGTGAGGTATTTAGGGGACAAACCACTAGGAAAGTGGTACGATTAGAGGTGCAAATTTGTCACTCCGTGAATTCCCTCGATTTTTAAAGCTGTTTCCTAAAATCTGCGATTTTTTAAAGAAAATACCACGATTTGTGCGCAAATTGTTTAAAATTTGAGACTTATTTTGTTTTTTACTTACACTTTAACGGCAATTTATACTGTTCTGAAGTTTTAAAATATATAACAGATGTACTAAACTTTTAGAAGAGTTCATCAATAGAAAAATAACTATAAAACTAGTTATAGATAATTCCCCTCATGTTTAGAGGAAGTTTTTGATCCAAATCAATACAAATATTTAAATGTTTTTGACGAAGTTGATAGTTGTTCCATTGTTAACATTAACCCTCTGATACCCCCCTCCAAAAATCAGTTACACGTTGAAGGAGGGCAATTCAACTCTGGAAATTCAAAAGAGAAAGTATTCCCAACCTGTCCAAAGTGGCAATCCGATGTTTGTCAGTTCCGTCTAATAGCGCAGATGCTGAACGGTCCTTTTCTACATATAAAAACGTGTTAAGTTATAACGGCGAAGCATTAAAGAAAATAATTTAATCATGTATAATATTTTGTACCAAAATGCTCTACATTTAATTAACTGCCTAAATATTGCATAAAATTTAATTGGAGACATTCTAGTTTTATTACATCATATTTGTGTTCTCGCGAACATTTCGCGCAATTTGCCGCGAATTTCCGGCTCTTTTTTCTGTGACAAACTTGCAACCCCAGGTGCGACCTAGTACGACCCTATAACCCAAAGGCCCCAAAATTGATTTTTTTTTTTTTTTTGCATTTTATCGCGGTTTTTTTTTTTTTTTTTCAGTGTTCACTCTATTCAATTATTATTTAAAAAGCATATTTTTAGAATAGTATAAAGCGTAAAGAGAGTTAAGGTCTCAAAAAAAGTTTTCGGGCACCATCAGTTCGGTGGGGTCCCTCTAAGTCTAAGTATCTAAGTCAAAATTTCGGGGGGGGGGGGGATTGTCCTCCCCCTTATCTACGCCAGTGACCAAAAATACTATAAAGGAGCAAAATGCTAGTAAAAACTTCCAGAACAAATTATTTGAGCTCTGATGCTACTTACTACTTTTTTTTGAATGAGAACCCAAAATCCGGAAAATTCCGAAAGCTGGAAAGATGGCGGCCCCGAGAGCTCCGGTTTTGAGGTCCCATACTGTATATAAATTAGCTGTTAACAGTCGCCGCACTTTAGGGCGTTGCGCAGTGAGACAATCGGCTGAGACAACTGGCCGGAGAGAAATTCTCTGGGGCCGCCCCTAAGAATTTGCATCACCTGGATTAAGAAATTCTCAGGGCCGTATTTTGTAGCTTGTAGGGATTAAAAATATTGTCAGTAAGTATGTAGATATGTATTTGAACAATATTAAGTGTTTAAAAGATAGATCAATTTTTCTTATTCACCATTGGGCCAATAATACGTAATATGTTAATTAGCTGCCGTCCTTTAGGGTGTTGCGCCGTGAGGCAATCGCCTCGCCGCCTTAGCCTCCCCCGCCTGCACTGCTCATAATCAAAAACATCAATTTTGCGGCTCTCAAAAGTTTGCATAACAGACGGCCGCCTAGGTTTTCTATATGGACGAGTCGGCTCTGAGAATTTCTCAAGCCAGTCTCGAGAACTCGTCTATATAGACGACTTCGGCGGTAGCCTAAAGCGCAAAACTGATGTATTTTATTTATTTATTTTCAAAATTTAAAAATAAAACATAATCATTTTTTTCCTCGGGCAGCCGTTTAGGTTGTCTATAAGGGACCCGCTGTATCTGAGAAATTCTGCCCCCTCCCCCTTGTTACCCAACGGCCAGACCCTAGAGATTTTGCCCCATTGCTGCATCTCTGAAGCCCGGGTTACGGCAAAGTTTTGGTCCCCGTTTTTTTATGAACATTGTAAAAGCTGTATACTTTATTGAAAAAAGATAGATATTTTGCGACCGGCCCAGGTTGGACCGGCCCACCGGGCATTTGCCCGAATGCCCGCATAGCCAGTCCGCCGCTGCTTATATCTAATAAGCACTTTTTGAAGAAAATTCCTTTGTAGGTTGAGAAAAGTTCCTTATAATTCGTAAAATGAGAAGTAGCTGCCGAATCTACGAGAAACTCTACTTGCTTTCTGTCATATCAAGAGGTTGAAAACGCAAATTCAGACGACCTTGAATTTTCACAATATAATGCTTGCTTTCTTCCGCTAAGATTCGCTTTCTTGAAACATTTTAATTCCGAGTGCTCGGATTTTCTGAAGAAGTTGCAAAATAAGTTCGGCCCCACAGAATTTAAGTGGTGAAGATTCTAAGTATCTTCTGGGTTCGCTTCCACTGCTATTGTAAACCATAGATTTTTCTTGTTTCAGAAATTCTTCTTTAAATTAGCTGGTTCCATGATAGAAGCTTCGACTTTCGTTGCATACACATCAACTACAATATCCCATTCCTACATTAATTAATTGTTTCGAAACATTTTCCAAGGTAAAGTCTATGTAATCCAGTCTGTACAAGATTTGAACTAAATTATCGTATTCTTCCAGAGTAGTAGGTAGGCCACAATGAGAGGCAGAAGGAGGGAAACAACTCAACAGTCAGGAGGGGGCGTGGTCGTCACGTGACTTTCTCGTGATCTTCTACGAGGGTTGTCCGCCATGTTGGATGACGTCATCGTCGTCCGCCATCTTGGATGGTCACGTGATTTTCCGTGATCTTCTACGGGGTATTTTTTGTGACGTCATCCATCTTGGATCCGTAATCTTGCACGTGGTGTCGTCCGCCATCTTGGATTATGTAATCGACTCATTTTAATTACTTAATTAATTTTAATTACTTAATTAATTCCAATTACTTAATTATATCGGAGTGAGTCACTTCATTTGAATATAGGATTTTTAATTCAGTCTAAAATGCACTTTGCCCCAGCCGGGATTCGATCCGACGACCCTTGGATTCGCAGGCAAGCGCGCTAACCACTAGACCACGATGTACTTACTACGAATGGTGAAATAATGTTTTAAAAAGATAAGAGTAGATTCAGGTGAATGTTAAACTTCTAAGAGAGGGGGTATAATACTCATGGCGCCATCTAGAGAAAACTTTGGGCATAAAAAGGAAAATGGTATTTTCGAGAGAAAATAAAATACGCTTAAAATCGAGAGAAAATAATGGTGGCGCCATCTAGTGAGAATAAATGTAAAAAAATATTTATTTGATAATTTATGTAGAAACAGCATTTTACAGTTTAATCGAGGGAAAATAATAGTGGCGCCATCTAGTGAGAGAAAATATTAATTCCTTTAAAATATTTTTTTTCTGGACTTGGAATACTTTCCGTGATTTTATTTAATTTGAGTTTTCTCTTTCATAGCTCGGGAATCGAACATGCGACCTCCTGCTCCAAAAACACGCTTGGCCGAATGAATAGCGCGCGCCTTATCCATTCGGCCAACCGTGTTTCAAGCAAAGGACGGTTTAAATGAATCTGAATATAATTCTTTTTCAGATGTTTGGAAAGAACGCTCGTGGTGCTATCTAGCGAGAGAAATTATTTTTGAGAAATAATATTTCATGGGATTCGAAACCAGGCAATATAGTATTTAATTACGAATATACAATTATTAATGAAGTCTTGGATTATTTATGAATAATAATAATAATAGTGGTATTAATAATAATTAAGAATGAACGAATTATGAAAACGAGTTGGTTATTAATTATTCTGGTTCCAACCTGTTTTTACGGCGGGAGTCATGTATTGCAACAGGATTTAGAAATGAGCTGTACGTCAGAGAAGAAGTTAATTACCTGACCAATCAGGGTCCTGATTTGTTATCAGATACTTATTACACTTCAAGTTTTATTCAGTCGAGACTTCAGTTGAGATCCTGCGGTTGAGTTACGAACTTTAATTTTTACACCCTGTGTTTGAGCTACGACTTTGATTTTTCACGATGAACTCCAAAAGCCAGAAGCGAAAATGTGAGGAATTGCAGGCAACAGTCAAAGTGGCAAAGGTTGACCCAATAAAAGTAAGTATTGTTTTCTATTCTACTCTATTTATTTGTTGTAAAAAATCAATTTGTAATATGATTATTCGTTTTTTTTCTTTGTTCAGTTTCTTAATTATTTTTTCTTACTTTCCAGCCAGGAGAACCATTTATGCAGAAAGAGGTGCTTGAAGGAGTTTTCCCCATCGGAGACGATGTCTATGTTTATGCATCTACGTTTAGGTCAAGTGCAAGTCTTCATGTACGAAAGTTTAAGAAGTATGGCAACAAGTTCTACCCTACGACTGAAGGCGTAACTCTGCGTCCGTGGTGGATTCCCAGCATTCTTGGGAAAAAAAGTGTGCCGCAATCATCTAGAGAACTGCAAACATTATTCGAACATGAATTGATAATCGAGAGCTCTGATTTTGAAAAGTTCAAGTTCACCCGTTTAGCAAAGGAATCAGTTTCCCGCTGCATTACACTGTCTGGCTCACAGTGGGCAGAGATGATCCGTCAATATAACCTTATTGCGGATAGCCTTTTGGATCATGTATTTTCTGCAATGGACTTCTTCAACGCATTCCGTAGCATAGCTGATACTCCCATAGCAAAAGATGTCTTACCTGCTTCAATGGACGTTAGTCTGGGTACTCACTACTTAAATAATCTTGTAGAGAGTGTTTTATGTGAAATATTCAAAGACAAGGGACTTAGAGATCCGGAAACGCTGGCTGAAGAACTTTGGGGAAATAGTGTGAAAAGGTTCAATTCTCTTGCACTAACTCTGGACATTTCAGAAATTACCGAATTATTTCGGGAGAAATTGTGGGAAGAACAAAAATTTTTATGTTTGAAACCAGCAATGTATGTCACTGAGCCTTTCTTAAAACAAGTGCAATTAAACAAAATTCTCACTTCTGTAAGGGAAAAATTCTGCCCAGCGAATGCTTTTGAAATTTTTGATGATTCTGAAAATATGTAAAACATTTGTGCTTTTTGTATAGTTTTGTTTCTTCTCATGTAGTTTTAATTTGTACATAGTTTTCAGTTTTTTAAATAAAATGTCATTGCTTAGAATTAAATGTGTTTTCATTGTAACAATATTTTACAAACACAAAAAAAAGTAAATTCATCACGAAATGGTTTTAATACTTAACAAATATTTAAAGTTCTTTGAAAATGTTGATTAAAGTGAAAATAAAATGAATAAATGTAGAAGTAATTATAAATGATTTCTTAAATGAATTCTACCAAATATTCTAAATTACAAAATGTATGCTCTTTACATTGTTGAACAAATAGATGCATTATTATTTTTTTTTTTTGAAGGAATCTAAATATTTAATATACACAATATATTTCAAATATCTTTCTCACAGAAGAAAAACTAAGTCGCGAGTCAATGACACTCGGAAGAATACGCATTGATAATTTTGCAAGAAGGTTGCAATATTTGGGGGAGCGCAACAAAGAAGCGCGGATCCTTTTATCTATTTCACTTCTCCCGGAGAAACTAGGGTTTCTCAATCGCCAGGCCTAATCCTCAATCAAGTAACCGGATTCTTGCTGTCACATATAAGAGCGGTATGTTTATCTAATTAATTTTTCCCCGGGTCAAGCGGATCTAGTTAGCTACTTATCGCAAGAGGGCACGTTTGATTAATTAAACGTTAGTTAGTCAAACTCGTGCAATACTACAGTTGCAGGGGTTTCAATAGTTAGGATTGCAATTTGGCGACGTCAGATACGTGATGTCATTTGAAATCAGGGTGAAATAGTTTACTAATAAATACCCCTTCGCCAGTTTTGCTTTCTCAGTTTCAGTTGTCCAGTGAGTGACTGTTCTTGCTGTCTTTTCAACATGTCTTTTGAAAGTAAGAGATCTTTCGAGGAACCTTCTAGCAGCTTTGTAAGTAGATGTTTGTTTTCATTTTATTCTTACTTTAGGATGTACACATTTTGCTATGTATGTTTAAAGATATTTTACTTATTTGTTTATTTTATCTTTATAGTTTGAAGACCAGTTGAGGGATTCTGACGATGATGTAAGTTTTTTAAAAAATATTTTATTTTGTTATCTTTCTCTCTATTTTAAATTTAGTTGTATTTGTTTTCAACTGTTTGCTTATTTCCTTATTACAGTTCATCGGAGAATTGACTCAAGAGTTTTTAGAAGCTAATGATGACGATGTAAGATATTTTTAAATGTTTAAATTTAATTATTATTAGTATGAAATGTTAATTTGAAGTAGGTGATAATTGCTTTGATATTTATTTTTAGGTTATAGGGAAGACAGCCAATCTTTCATTGAAACATCAGAAATGTTTCATGGACTTCCATTGTACTATCAAATCGGTTCTGGTTTTGAGGTACGAAATTCAGATTTTGTTTTTCTTTTTGAATTTTACTCTGAAATAATGTTTTTCCTTTTTTTCAAGTATTTATGTATGTATTCTCTTTTTTAGAATTGTGCAGAAACATCGACTGCGAAGAAAATACCTGTAATCAAAGCTGATGTAAATATATGTTTTCAGTAATTTTTATTTAAATAGATAAATTTATTAATGTTTGTGTGTATGCATATAATTTTGAATTTATTCATGGATGATTGTTATTATTATTTTTTTTTCTTTTTTTTAGTTTTAGAAAGCAATTTCGATTGAAGAAAGAAGCAGACGGAGAAATGGGAAGTATCAAGCAGAGGAAACTTCTTTTCGGGTACGAATAAATCCTGATCTGCTCCCTGCTCACCTCCCACAAACACCTCTAATCACGATAGTGGAAACAGTTCGGACCTTGTTTCAAATCTGGCTCTCCCGATCAACACAGAATTTGAGGGGTACACATCTCATTCGATTTTGCATTAACTCACCCCAGCTAGACAGACCGATTTCAACACGGTTGCTCCCCGTCAGTGAGATGACAGTAGAGAAAATTTTTTCAGCTGTAGTAAAAGTTTTACAGTCAAAGAGAGAAGTCAAACTGGATGATGGGTTTCAAGTGGATATAATGACCATAAACCGTGATATCGGTGCTGGTCGCCGGAGAGTCATTAATTTGGCAGTTGATCCGATGAACAAGAAATCGATCGTTACAATTCCTTCCGACAATGAAGGACTCTGTTGTGCAAAGGCCATTGTTTACGGATTAGCCCATCTAAACAATGACCGCGCAGCAATAAATTCCTTGAGGGACCGCAGACGTCCAACTCTGTTGGAGAAAGCTAGAGCTCTGCATGAATATGCAGGCGTGCCAATTGGTCCTTGCACGTACGCAGAAATTGCGAAATTTGAAGAGTATTTGGGTGTTCAAGTAGTTGTGTTATCGGCAAGTATCTTCAACAAGGTATGTATATTATATTTTCTGTATTTATGCTGAATATTTCGTATTTATTATTATTAATTTTTAAACTCATTTTATTTTATTAATATGTTTTTTTTTTTTTTTTTTTGTGTGTGTTTTCTAGGTGTCGTACAAGGGGCCTGATCGTGAGAAACGAATCAACTTGTTGCTTCAAGAGGAGCATTTTGATGTGATTAAAAATCTAACAGCATTTTTTGATGCTCATTTTTACTGCACATCCTACGAAAAGCCCTACCAAAATGCCTATGATCACAAGTGCCCAGGTAGTTGCAATATTTGCCTTAGGAAGGAGTGTCCGTCTGCGGAGTCCATTAGATGCCCCGACTGCGACCGATTATGTCGTTCTGAAGATTGTTTCGCAGCTCATAAGGAAACTAGTGGAAATCAGCAGTTGTCCTTGTGTAATTTGGTAAGTTTCAGATTTTTTGCATATGCAATTTCAACCGTTTTAGTAAATAATTTTGTTATTTTCATTTTGATGAACCAGTTTGCAAAACATTTCACCTTTATTCATTCTTTTTTAGATGTATCAATGCAGACAGTGCTGCAAAGTCACAAAGCGACTGTGCGAAGAATAATCATGTGTGCGGAACAACCAAATGTCCTAGCTGTGAAAGATACGTCACAGCAAGTGAACATCGGTGTTTTCTACGTCCAGTAGAATCAAAGCCCCCCTCGGACAAACTCGTTTTCTTTGATTTTGAAACAGATCAGTCCTCGGGGGAGCATACATTGAATTATGCAGTGGCACAGTATGCAAACGGTGAGGAAAGGATTTTCAAGGGATACACCGCCTGTCAAGACTTTTGCACTTGGCTAATTTCACCGGCACATAAGGGATATACAGCTATTGCTCACAATATGAAAGGGTATGTTTTTTATGCATATTAATTCTACAATAATTACCTTATACGATTTATTCTTTAATAACATTTTTAATTTTTTTCTTTCAGTTTTGATGGCCAATTTGTCTTGGGGTGGATTTTACAACAAGGTTTGACGCCAGATGTGATCCCATGTGGGTCAAAAGTGATGACCATTACCCTGAAGTCAATAAAATTGCGAATAATTGATTCATTCAATTTTTTACCAATGGCTTTGTCAAAGCTTCCCTCATGCTTTGGACTGGCTGAATTAAAGAAAGGATTTTTTCCTCACTTATTCAATACACGTGAAAACCAAAATTATGTTGGTCCAATGCCTGAACAAAAATATTTCAGCCCCGAAACTATGTCAGCTGCAAGTCGAGAATCCTTTCTGTCTTGGTACAGGGAGCATGAAAGAGAAGAATTCGATTTTCAAGAAGAAATCCTGGCCTATTGTCGGTAAGCTTTAAGAAAACTTTTTATATTTTTATTTCATTTACTGCATTTGCTTTATTATGTATTAATTAATTTATTTCTTTTAGTTCTGATGTGGATATATTACGTCGTTGCTGCTTAGAGTTTCGACAACAATTTCTGGAGGTTACAAAGGTGGATCCATTTTGGTACGTTTCTGCTCTATGATTTTTTAAACATATATATTTACAGTATTTGTTTTTTACTCTTTTTTTAATTTTTAATTTTTTCCCCGTAGCTACGTCACCATCGCGTCAGCATGCATGGCGGTGTATCGATCATCGCATATTAAGCGAGGTACTATAGCCATGGTCCCAGTGAGGGGATACATTAATTCCATAAATTATAGTGAGGATGCCATTAGATGGTTAGATTACGTGGCGAGTAAAAATAACATCAGCATTTCACATGCATTAAATGGATTGGGAGAGAAAAAATTTCAAGGAATTTCAGTCGATGGATTTTGCGAGAGCAATAAAACAGTTTACCAGTATCATGTAAGTTTTTTTTATTTTCAATTTGGGGAAAATTTGATACTTAGCGCGTATAAAAACTATTAAATAAATGAAAAACTTCTTTTTTGTTTCTTTCCCAGGGGTGTTTCTACCATGGATGTCCCACTTGCTATGAAAGCAGCATAACAAACCCAGTTTCTGGAAATTCTATGAGCAGTTTGCATGATAAGACCCTTAAAACAACTGAAAAATTAAAAGCTATGGGTTTTAGTGTGGTAGAAAAATGGGAACACCAGTTTAAACGTGAAGTGCAACAAAATGAAGAACTGGCGTCATTCGTGAAAACCCACGATCTGCAAACCCGCCTGAATCCAAGGGATGCCTTCTTTGGAGGGCGCACTAATACAGTTCGGTTATATTATGAAGGAGTTGTGAAATATGTCGATTTCACGTCTCTCTATCCGTGGGTAAGAATTTCTCTTTTTCTGCATCATACTTTGCCAATATAAAACTATTACATTAATAATCATACTTTACCTTTTTTCATATTCTAGGTTAACAAGTAATGTCGTTACCCAGTGGGTCATCCCACTATTATAACAGAAAATTTTGATGATCCAAAGAATTACTTTGGACTGATCAAATGCCAAGTTGTGCCACCAAGAGAATTATTTTTCCCAGTTCTGCCCTACAGGTGCGAAGATAAACTTATGTTTCCTTTGTGTCGTGTGTGTGTAGAAACGCTAAATCAGGAAAAATGCACCCACACAGATGAAGAGCAATCACTCATCGGAACGTGGGTGACCGAAGAGTTAAAGTTAGCAATTGAAAAAGGATACAGAGTCACCAATGTAAGTATTTTCTGCCCCATAGCTTAGTACTGTGTAGTGCGACTTTTTTTCAAAATGATTCACCTAAACTTTATTTTTCGTTTTATTTATGAAGTGTATCACTTTGAGGCCACCTCTGACTCCTTGTTTCGCTGTTACATTGATTTGTTTTTGAAGATCAAACAGGAGAGCAGTGGTTGGCCTTTGGAATGCACCACTGAAGAAAAGAAAGCGTCTTATATTCAGGAATATAGAGTGAAAGAGGGGATACTGTTGAATCCTAATGCAGTGGAAAAAAATCCTGGTCGTCGACAGGTTGCAAAACTTGCACTAAACAGTTTTTGGGGAAGGTGAGAATTAAAAAAAAAATCTTGCATGCATATATATATATCTATTATAATTGGAATAATTTTCAAAATAAATTTATCTCGTTATCTTTTATTTGCAGATGGGGAATGAATTCGAACAAAACTCAATTAGATTATGTGCATTCTGTAGAGCAATTAAACAAACTGTTCATGGATACCACAAAAGACGTAAGAAATATGCATTTAATCCCTTTAATTATTTTCTAATTAAAAAAACCCTCCTAAATGAGTTATATTTTTTTTCTTTCTCTGTTTCTTACAGGTAAAAGACGTATATTTTCCCACACCTGAAATAGCGGCGCTGCAATACTCCGTAGTAGACGAGTTTATCAAACAGGTTACAGCTACAAATATTTTTATAGCTGCATATACAACCGCTTGGGCCAGGCTAAAGTTATATCTGGAGATGGATAAGTTGGGGGAGTCTGTGTTGTATCACGACACAGACTCCATCATTTACGCAAGTAATGGGTCCAATGATCCCCCATTGGCGAATTTTCTTGGTGACTTCACCGATGAATTGGATGGAGACACAATAACAACATTCGTGTCAGGTAATTTTTCTTTCTTTTTTTATCGTTTCCTTTTTCTTTTTCGTTTCACAATAGTACACAGTATAACGCCTAACTTTCCTCCCAAATATTCTTCTTTCTTTTAGGTGGACCCAAGAATTATGCATACAAGACGGCTTCGGGGAATACCTATTGTAAAATTTGAGGTTCTACCCTAAATTTTAAAAATTCATTGCTGCTTAACTATGAAAGTTTAAAAGCAATGATCACGGAATTCGACTTCAATTCAAGAATTGAAATTCACGATGAAAGAAAAATTACCAGAGATGCGAAGAGGAGGAAAGTGATTAACAAGCCGGAAAGCAAATTATACAGAATTGTATACAACAAAAGAGTCATAAAAGAAGACTATTCAACAGTCCCTTATGGAATTTAGACATAATTTCCATTGTGAAAAAGAAGAAAAAAAAAGGTTCTTTTCAGAGCCAAAAAAAAAGGCTCTTTTCAGAGCAAAAAAAAAAAGGCCCTTTTCAGGGCCATACAATTTTTTCATGAAAAGGAATGATGTTTATGGCAAATGGTCTTTGTTAATAAGATCAAAAACAAGGTTCTATTTAGAACCATAGAAAAAAAGGTCCTTTTCAGGACCACATATATATAAAAAAAAAAGGTTTTTTTCAGAGCCAATCTTTTTTTTCCCCTAGGTAAAGTGGATTTCCTATAAAAGGTGGTATTTTTCTTTAATTTTATTTATTTACAGCATGGAGCTCTTACGATTAAAACATCCCTCAACCTGTCTCGTCAGCTGCCCTACAGGTTCGGGCAAAAGTATGTTCGTCAAAAGGTTGTTAGAAGAAAATATGTTTTTCCCTCGGCCAGGGAGAATTATTTATTGCTATGGCGCTTATCATTGCTATGGCGCTCTTTGATACCATGAAGTATGCGGAATTTGTAGAAGGATTACCTGCCCATTTAAATTCTATTAGAGATGCTATTATCGTTATAGACGATTTAATGTCGGAATTAAGCCATGACGTCAGACTGTCAAATCTTTTCACTAAAGGCAGTCACCATAAGAATATTTCAATTATATTCATCGTTCAAAATTTGTTTCATAAGGGTAAATAAATGCGTAATATTAACTTAAATTCGCATTACTTAGTATTGTATAAAAACCCTAGAGATAAAAGTCAGATCATGCATTTAGCTAAACAAATGTTTCCAGGTAACACGAAAGCATTTCAAGAAATTTTTCATGATGCTACTTTCCCAGCGTATGGGTACCTTTTCGTAGATTTAAGACCTGAAACAGACGAAACGTTGCGCTTGCGCACTGGCATATTTCCGAGAGATAAACATTTTGTTTACGAGCCTCGTTAATGTGTTTACTCTTGCTCCGTCATGTTGCAATACCTGTTTGTTCTTAATAAAACGCGATACTTTTTTCGATTTTTCTTCATTTCAGTCATTCACTTGGTAAGAGAAAGATGTCTGCCATTGTCGTAGATTTCGAGGGATTTCAGTATCAGAAGGAGCTTTTTGTTGTGAAAGAGTTGGCTTTTTACACAGTTTACAACGATTATCACGCCCGATGGATTTTTCTTCCCCCTCATTCATGGGATAGTTCATCGCCAAAAGAAAAGCAGACCAATGCTTGGCTTGAAAGAAATCGTCATCATCTTAGCTGGGAGAGTGGGGAATTGCCGTATTGTGCTTTACATAAAAACTTCAATTTTTATTTTTTGCTTATTCTGACATCTATGTAAAAGGTTTGGAGAAAGCACGCTTTTTAGAACGACTTTCAGGAAATAAAATATTTAATTTGGATAACTTGGATTTTCCCTCCCGTTACGTGATTTAGAAAAGAAAAACGTTTTCTGCCCCCAACACCCCGCTTTTTTCCCTCATTGCGCTCTAACAAAAGCGGAGGCTTTTGCGTTGCACCTATTTAAACTGGAGCAGCCACTGTGAAGAGATCATTTGAGATCAATATGCGGACAGCGCAGGACATTGAAACGTTGAAATTTTTGTCCAAGAGCAAGTGCAAAACAGCGTTGCTACGGAAATGCTCCAACAGATTAATTAAAAGGGTATGTGAATGCGCTTTGAATGTATTAAGGGGTAATGTGACATTAACCAGGCGTTAAAAAGATCGCTTGACACCCTATAAAAGGACTTTGCGCAAACTCATTGATAAAAGAGTGCCTTTCTTTAAAAAAAGGAGACAGTTACTTCAAAAAGGAGAAAGTTTCTTGTCTCTCTTTATTCCTATTGCTATATCAGCGCTGACTTCTCTTCTTCATGGATAACGCACGAAAATTTATCCTTTTACCGGCCGATCGAGAGCAAGTACTTGTAGATGAGCATTTGTCCGATTTAGACAAACAAATGCATGATATTTTGTCAGATAAGAAAACGGATGAGAGCGAAAAGGCAAAATTGTATCTACAAGTTCTACAGAGATACGTCAAGTTTCCCGAGTTGCAACGGTCCAACGATGAACCAGAAAAAACGCAACAAGAGGAAAAGCCGCATGATGAAGAAAAGCTGATAGAAAATGAGATGGTGTCTTCTGCTCCAGTGAAACACAAAAATGTCATGCACAGCATTCTTCTGTTCCTAAAGAGTCACAAAGACTTATTTTCTTGGAATGCTTCTAAAGAACTTGTACTCAAAGGTAGTGTTCAACATGGCACAAATGTAGTTTCACTCATCAACTATTTATTAAGAAATGTAAGAAGTAAGCCGTATGGATTTATTCCAATGAAGAATGTACGCGATGAAATTCATTTTCCTTTAGATTTTGTAAAAAATAAATATTTAAAAACTGTTGTGTATGCTAAACCAAGACATAAAAAGAGAAGTGTTGTAAAACCAATTGTATGGGAAAAATATTAGTTTTTCAATAAAAATATGTTTTAGTAATTATGTGTTTTTGCTGATTACAACCCTTTTATTAATAATTTACTCCCGTGTTTTATAAAAATTTTCATTTTTCGTTTAAAAAAAGGAAAGAAAACGCATTTATTCTTTTAATTTTTCTTTATTTATGAAAAATCATATTTACACCAAATTTCCTTTTTACATATTGATACAATTGAAAATCACTGATTTTATGAAAAATGGTTTTTACAATAATATCCATACATAAACCTTGACATATTTTTGTTAAATAATAAATACAATACTGCCCACATACATTTGAAGTTAAACCTTTCAGAGGCACTTGATTCCATTTTACATTTGCATATTTCTTCACAAAACTTGCTATATGCTGACCATAGGTAACAGGAGGTAATCCATAAGAGTCAAAAAATTCCAAAGTACGAGAATTTTCTATATACAATGCAATCCAATGCGTTCCAGGTTCCGTGTGTTTATCTGTGTTAACGACTATCGCAGCAGGAAAAGATGTAATGTGAGGAATTTTATCACAAGGAAAAACTCCTACAAAATACTTTGCTGTAGGACGATGACGAAATAATACTCTGCGAATATTCAAGGAATTCATGTGTTACCAAAATCGTATAAGATGTTTCTAGCTTTGTTGATTTCAATCAAATTCTCGAATTCAGCATACACCAATAAAGAAATGGTTTGTACTAGAGGTGTATTGAATTTAAGTTCCAATCTTAAATTACTATGACGAATAAGATTGAGATGAGCTCCATCGCACAGGTCCGGCGATAAATTAAAATGAAACAAACAATACCCGTCAGGAAATTCTTCTCTTGACAAATAAAGTCCCTTGTCTTCAGATCCACAAAATAAATTATGAAACGCACGAATATAGTTGTTGTTGGTAAAGTCGGGTAGTAATGGGTTATGAGGCATAGGCTGTCCATCTATATATACCCCAATGAAATTCATATGATAATGTTTGAACTCAAAAGGCGACTTTTTATAGTTGCCATTAAAAGCATCATTGTCGACACAAGCTACAACCAGACGCTTTGGCATTTGTCCAGTAAAAATGTTGTCTTGTATAAAACTCATGTTTCCGGCAGGAATGGAATATACTTTGCACAGTACTCTGTTAATGGGGTATTTGGCCGTTGTCTTTTCCAAGCTTTTTGCATGACCCAATACTACACCGGGGCTGACTCGAACTTTGCGTACAAACAGCGATGTATGCTCTAGAATGACTTTAAAGTTTCCTTCACCCAATAAACAAAATTCCGGCTTGCTTCGAATAAGCTTAATTTTCATATCCACCATATTAAGCATGAGTCGATCCTGATGAAATAAATCCACATGTAAACGGCCCAGTAAATCTACTGTAGCACTAAGTTGAAACATTTTGGCTCTTTTAATAAATCCTTCGTTGGGAGCCTTTACGTCAGATAAATCGTAATTATTCATTCGACCAGCAGTATCTTTAAAAAATAATTCCGAAGAGAGCTGTGATGTCTTAGCTTCATAACCGTGGTTCAATAATTTTTCAATAATGCATCTATACGGATACGTATTATTGCTAGATGAGATTATTCTTTCATTCAAACTGACGTCCACTTGAGAAAACAATGCATGTAAAAACAAATTGACAGGTCCCACTTTATCTTCTGCAGTCAAAGGAGAACCGTCACTTTTCACAATTTTTACTTTAACGAATAGAAGGTTCTGGGACAAATCCAAATAGTCATCGCCAGTTCCAGATATATTAAATTCAATGGGGCTACCGTCCGATACATTTGCGACAGGGTGGTACTCTATCCATTGACCTCTGTCGATCACCGTTTGTGTGGGTGGTAAAGTAAATAAATTGAGTTCAGACTTTGCACATTCGGGGGAATCTTTTAACACGAAAGCCATTATTTCTAGGAGTCAAAAATATCACGTCCTTTTGCTTTCTTAACTTTGGAGTGACTGATAGGTTTTTGGGCCTTGCGCTTTCTTTTAAACCTTCCATGTCCAATCATTTCATCGGCTTTCTTAAGAGCTTTCTTTGCTAATAATTTTCCCGCTTCTTTGGCTCTTGTTTTAGCAGAATTTTCCAATTTCTCCCCGGTCAGCACATCATTAGCGATCATAGTTCCCGCTCGCAAAGCTTCTTTTCCTATTGTTTTTGCCCCACTTCTTAGAAAAGGCAACGCGGTGCGGAATAGTTTGGCGAAAAATCCCCCAATACCATATCCTTTTTGAAGAGATAGACCTTGGTAAAAAGGCATCCCATTTCCGGTTTGCCCCACATAATAATCTTCAAATTTTTTCGGACAACAAGTATAAGGGACAAGCATGATTCACGAGTTGTATGCAAATGGTGACTATGGTTATGGTCACGCAGTATTTATACAATTTGCTTCATGCGAAAATGGAGCACAATGTATACAGTGCCTCGTTCGAATGGAACAAATTCGCCAGAATGTAAACGTAAATCTATTTCAATTGTTTGAAAATGTTGCCGTATGATAGGTATGTAGTGAGGTCTCGTATAATGAACATTAACCATTTCACCATCCCTTCCTTCTACTTTGATAATTTTTAAAAGGGGGGCTTTAACATCACCTACGATTTGCGGTTCTAAAAGATCGCAATACACATACATGACGGGAAAGGACGCAGCTGGATCTGCTACGAAAGGACTTTGAACCACTCCGCTAAACTCACCAGCATTAAAACCTAAAAGTTCCGCTAAACCTTTGTAAAGTAGGACCTTACAACCTTCTTGTGTTTTGATCGTCACTCGCTTTGTTACAGGATGATACTGTAAATCAATTTTATTTTGGAATGATGATAAAGTCATAGCTTTCAAGAGATCTGGGATATTTTCATAAAAACCAGGAGGTATTCGACGTCCTTGCAATTGTCCATCTTCTAACTGAAATCCAAATAAATTGTTAGTTGATCTAAGGTTGTACCACGAATGTGGGTAAATAACATCCGTCAAGCCGAGTTCCCATTCATGGTGACTCAAATGAATATTTGAAGGTAACTGTGTAATAAAATGGGCAGTTTTATTATCAGGGAAGAAGTGACTAGAACTATCACTGATAAGTGTCACATAGAAAGACATTTCTGCAACTAAATGATAAAGGTAAGTACAACTCTCTTTTATATCCCTTTTACGTCAGTAACCCAATCGTTAAATTTTTCAGGATAACCTTGAAATTTAACGAAATATTCCGTCTTTCCTAAGCGTCTCCTTGTTTTTATGACCTTTTCAATCGGATAATACCCAGAATCTGTGATTTTCTGAAGCTCTTGCGAATAAAACGTGCCCTCCAATACTTCACCTGCTAGATCTCTTAATTTGTACACGATTGGATTTCTAAGTACAATCTCATGAATCGTAAATATTTCTCTAGTCCAATTTTGTTCATATCCTTTCTCAAATCGCAATTTCTCCTTATTGATTCGTACCGTGTCTCCTACCTGAAATAACGGTTTCGTTCCATGTCTTGTTTTTTCGAGATCCCCATAGAGATTTCTCCAAGCTTTGTCTTGGTTGTTTACGTTCACTGAAGATGGTTTCATTTTTATGCTTCTATGCCATGTATTATTGTAACTGTGTACCAATTTATCAATCACATCGATATATCGTTTCGTATTCATTTCTGTAAAGTATTTCCACATTTTCGTCTTGAGGGTGCGATTAAAGCGTTCCACGATGGAAGCTTTAGTTGAATTGTGAGTCGTGAAAAAATGCACATTTTTCTGCTTCAAATACTTTTGCATTAGTTTGTTTGTAAATTCTTTTCCGGCGTCTGTCTGCAATATTTCCGGTGTGCGCTCTGAAAATATAATTTCAAAAGCAGAAACGATTGCTTCACTTTTCTTGTTTTTAAGAGGTATAACCCATGCATATTTTGATAGTATGTCCACGCAAGTAAGTAGATATTTATAGCCATCATTTCTTTCTGATAAAGACTGCATATCTACCAAATCAGATTGAAACTGCTCGTCTATGCTTCCCACGATGACTCGATTTCTCTGGAATGTATGTCTGATAGGCTTGTGCAAAGTGTAGGAATCCTTGGTCTGCAACCATTTTTTGATCTCTTTTGTCTTGACGCGACCTTTTAAAGCACGATGTAAAGCATTCACACCGCCAAAACTTCCTGGAATCTGAGGATCTCGATACAGAGCTGTCAGAACCTTGTCCATTGCAACAATAATTATGATCAATGTGCACGTTGAAATTCATATCAATATAATGACGTTAAACTAATCATACCCTTATATTTATATCGCTTTTCGGATGTTAAGTATGTAAACTTTAAAATGCTGTTTCTACATAAATTATCAAATAAATATGTTTTTACATTTATTCTCACTAGAATGCGCCACCATTATTTTCTCTCGATTTTAAGCGTATTTTATTTTCTCTCGAAAATACCATTTTCCTTTTTATGCCCAAAGTTTTCTCTAGATGGCGCCATGAGTATTATACCCCCTCTCTTAGAAGTTTAACATTCACCTGAATCTACTCTTATCTTTTTAAAACATTATTTCACCATTCGTAGTAAGTACATCGTGGTCTAGTGGTTAGCGCGCTTGCCTGCGAATCCAAGGGTCGTCGGATCGAATCCCGGCTGGGGCAAAGTGCATTTTAGACTGAATTAAAAATCCTATATTCAAATGAAGTGACTCACTCCGATATAATTAAGTAATTGGAATTAATTAAGTAATTAAAATTAATTAAGTAATTAAAATTAATTAAGTAATTAAAATTAATTAAGTAATTAAAATTAATTAAGTAATTAAAATGTCGATTACATAATCCAAGATGGCGGACGACACCACGTGCAAGATTACGGATCCAAGATGGATGACGTCACAAAAAATACCCCGTAGAAGATCACGGAAAATCACGTGACCATCCAAGATGGCGGACGACGATGACGTCATCCAACATGGCGGACAACCCTCGTAGAAGATCACGAGAAAGTCACGTGACGACCACGCCCCCTCCTGACTGTTGAGTTGTTTCCCTCCTTCTGCCTCTCATTGTGGCCTACCTACTACTGACGGCAATTCCGGGCCCAATTTTTGCAATCGCGCTGAAGAAATGGCCAGACGAATTTCTTCGAAACACTTTTGGCAGTAGCATTCGCACCTGGGTGTGCCATGCCATGAAGAGCTTCAAACACCTTCCTTCGAAAAGATGCGGGTACATATGGTCTTGGACTGCCTGTGGAAATATCGCAGCTTAGTTCGCTTTCTGTGCCAAATACGGGAAATTTCTTGAATTGCAAGTTTGTATTTGATTCCAACAGAGATTTAAGTTCTTCATCTTGTTCTTGCGCAGAAGCCATAAGAACATAATCGATGGATTCTGGGACATTAATCTCTTCAATTCTTGATAACGCATCAGCGACTTCATTTTTGGAGCCCGAAATGTGTCGAATGTCTGTCGTAAATTGGCTGATGAAATCGAGATGTCGCATTTGCCGGGGTGAAGCCTTATCACTTCTTTGTTGAAAAGAGTATATTAAAGGACAATGGTCCGTGTAGATCGTGAAAGTTCTCCCCTCTATTAGATATCGGAAATGTTTAACAGCCGAGTACGCAGCCAAGAGTTCTCGGTCGTACGTGCTATAGCGTTTTTGAGTGTCCGTAAGTCTCCTGGAGAAAAAACTCAGAGGCTCCCAGACGCCAGACACGTTCTGCTGAACGACCGCTCCGATTGCCACATCCGAAGCATCAACCATTAAAGCCAGTTCCGCTGTATGGCATGGGTGTACTAGCAAGGTAGCAGTTGACAGTTGTTTTTTACTTTCCTCGAAAGCCTTGCTCGTTTCTTCTGTCCAAACTATTGCTGACTTGTCATTTTTCTTTTTACCCTTCAAATAACCGCACAAGATTGATTGTGCTTCTGCTGCATTAGGTATAAATCTGTGATAAAAATTTATCATTCCAAGATATCTTCTTAGGCCTTTAATTGAATCTGGTTTTTTATACTCAGCAATGATTTTGATGCGGTCTGCTGTTGGCGTGATTCCATGCTCAGAAACATGATGCCCTAAGAAGTTTATTTCAGATTTGAAGAATTGACACTTGCTCACATTAATGACCAATCCAGCAGCTTGAAGTCGGCAAAAAATTTCCCTTAGGTGTTCTAGATGTTCTTCTTCACTCTTTGAAGCAATGAGTAAGTCGTCGAGGTAAGCGAAACAAAATTCTACTCCTCGAAGTACAGAGTATGAATCGTTGAAAGGTCTGAGCAGCGTTGCGAAACCCAAAACCCATACGAGGGAACTCAAAAAGTCCGAAGGGTGTACATATGGCAGTCTTCTCTACGTCATCAGGTTCGACTGGAATCTGATTATATGCTCTGACTAGATCCAAGGTGGAGAAAATCTTGCATCCATACAGCTGACTGCTGAAATCTTGTATATTAGGTAGAGGGTATCTATCTGGTTTAGTAACTGCATTCAGCGCTCGGTAATCGCCACAAGGACGATAACTACCATTTTTCTTGAGCACCATGTGCAATGGACTAGCCCAATTGCTCTTTGAAGGTCTGCAAATTCCCTGCTGCATCATAAACGAGAATTCCGCTTGAGCTATTTTAAGCTTGTCAGGGGCTAAACGTCTTGGCCTTGAAACAACTGGGGGGGCCACTTGTTACAATGTGATGTGTCACATTATGCTTTACATTGATAGTGCCTGTACGTTCCACGGTAACGTCTTTAAACTCCTTGAGAAGAGTAAAAACTCGTGGATCAGTGGCAGAGAAAGATACAGTAGTCAGCACCATTGGAGGAACATTGGCAACTTTGCAAAAAGATCTTAATGATGTTCTGGGGTCGATTAACTTCTTTTGTTTAACGTCCACCACAACCCAAACTCTGTCAGAAAATCTGCACCTATTGTAGGCTTTGAAACGTCAGCAATGATGAAAGTCCATAAGAATTTTCTTCGAAGGCCTAAATCTAAGGCTAGACGATGCGTTCCATAAGTATTTAAACGAGTTGCAATTGCAGCAAACAAGGAAAAGTTTTTGTCTGGCCATCGTTTTTGCTTCAGTGTAGCGGGTAAAACTGATACATCGGCTCCAGTGTCTATGAGAAATTGTCGATTACTGGAGCGATCAAAAATAAACAGGTGGCTTGAAGTTTGGCCGTAATCGTCATTCGCCGCTAACGACGGGCCGTCCCGTTTTCCTGTTGCTCGCCTTCCTCAATAAATCTGCAAGGTTTTGTGCATTTTGTGGATTTTCTTCCAAAGCGACGATGATACCAGCATATACCGTCGGGGCTATTGCCACGAGATCGGCTACGTCTTCCGTAAACGCGACGATGTCTCCGGAGATCGTGTATTTCTTCTGAAAGTTCATCAATTTTCGTCATAAGACAAGTAAGGCTTAATGAATTTTTATCGGCTGCTTGTGAACTAGATTTTACCGAAATAGCATCTACATTACGATAATTATAAGTCTCCAAAATTTTGTCAGCCAACTCCGCCAATTTTTCTAAAGAATCGGAGCTAACAGATAAAATAACTTGCGCTTCGCGTGGTAATCGTTGCAACCAGAGAGGCTTCAAAACATCGTCGTCAATTTTGCCGTTCGCCAAATGGCGCATTTCACGAAGTAAATAGCTAGGTATTTTATCTCCTAAATCTAGTTCTGAAAAAAGTTTTTTTTATCTGAGTCGATTCCGATTCAGTTAGTCTGGAGGTTAATGCTTCCTTCAAAGTAGAGTACTGTTGATTTTCAGGCGGTGAAAAAATTATGTCGGAGATAACACTCAACATCTTTTGATCAAGGGAAGCTACCACAAGATTGTATTTTGTCTGTTCTGACTTCACATTAGCGCTTTTAAACTGCGCTTCAAGATGTGCAAACCATAATTTAGGAGTGTCAGCCCAAAAAGGCGGTGGCTTAACAGAAATGTTTTCTATATGCTTACCAGCGTCACCCACTTCAGTCTGCTTTGATTCTTCCTCCATCTTACGTCGATACGGTAAGGTATATGATTGCGTGTAAAGTCCGGTAGTCACCAGTGAAGCAGATCACTACAGCAGTAAGGTAGTTAACAAAATATATTTATTATATATTTTGATGCACGCTTAAATAAGCGATATATACATACAAATTTGTTGAAGAAAGATAAATATTACAGTTCACGTAAATCCACAGAAAAACGAATAGTTGAATTTCAAAGTGTTTTTCGCTCGTGTTTCTCTCTGTTGCCACGGTGCGTAACACGAATGCCACAAATCAAAAGAAACATTTTTTGGTTGCCCTAGAAACTGGTCTGCCTTTTTAAAGTTTTTATTTGTTCCCTTTAACGTTGCTTTTACTCATTTTGAAAAAAATAAACAGTTTTTCTTTTTGCTTTTGAATTGTAAGTACTTTGGAAAAAAAAAAAAAAAGTTTTGTTTATTTTTGCTCATTGTTGGAAGTAAATATTTGAAATACAGAAATGAAATTTTATGAGATATTTATATTTGTATACGAACTCATGTCACATTAAAAAAAAACAGTGGAGTTAAAAAAAGCATGAAGTGACCATTCATGATGATTTCGTTTTGTATTATACTGAGCTTTGACCTTTCTTCTTGGTCAGCTGTGAAAATATCTATCAGAGTTAAGGAGATTAAAATAATAATAACAATAGAAACATTAAATAAACATGAATGTGTATTTTTTTTAAATTGGATTACTTTAAATGTACTGGTGTTCACAATTTCATGACTTCTAGAGAATTTGCAGACACTCTTTCTTAATAAAAATTAGAGGATAGTTTTATATGAAAAAATACGCTGCTTATCAATGAGATTAATGAAAGCGAAAATAAAACTGATAGTTAAAGTTTTTACTTATTTTAAATAACTTTTCTGTTTAGTTAATTATTTAGTCTAAGATCCGGCTGCAGAATTCTGTGCTCATCGAGTGTTTGCTAAAATCTAAATTTTTAAGCATATTTATGATTAGGAGAATATATATCTACCAGGTTGCCTATAAAAATGTGGCCGCTAATATTTTTAATTAAATTATTGTTAATTGATTTTTCGGAATAAAATTCATTCACTTGTTTTTTAAATAAAATATCGTCCACTTCACGGCAATATAGATAAAGACTCTAAAAAATCACGGTTGCCGTTGAGCACTTAGCCGCACCTCTTCGCAGCCAGGTGTAAACAGGTATGATTTTGATGCATTTATACGTTCATAACGTACATTTGTTATTTATATATCAAATTAAAGCTAATTTTTTCTGTTTATTGTGATATACGGTTGCCTAATTAAATCTGGCCGCAAATAAGGGTTGCTGGTTGTTAATAATGCCAGCTGTACGACGCTTTAAAGCCATTGCGCATGCGTCGAATGATAGTGTTCTCAACCACCGGTTCAAACAGTAGTAGGGACAACTTGATAAATACTCCAAAAGAATCTTCTTCTTTTTCAAAATAACGAAGCTAATCATAAATATGCTTAAAAATTTAGATTTTAGCAAACACTCGATGAGCACAGAATTCTGCAGCCGGATCTCGTACTAAATGTAATGCATAAAAACATGATTAAAAATAAATCAAATATTTCGTCTCTGATTTCTTTGAATACTTCATTGAATCATTGATTTAATATTCTGTTAGTATTACTAGCGCTTCAGATCATGCTTTCAGGTCCAGACTTGTTAGTTGAAATTGAATGATTTTTGTCGATAGTAAAAAATTATGTAGTCATACACTAAAAAATTCTAATTCAACCTTTCACCAAAAAAATGGAAGAAATGTTGAAATTTATCTGCAACCAACATTTGGTACTAAGTTGAAGCATTATAATGATGTACTTTCACCTAGTTTCACCATGAATGGGAAACTAGGAACCATTATAATGGTTCAACTTTAGTACAAAATGTTGGTTGCAGCTAAATTCCACCCTTTTTTTTTCTTTTTTTTTGGTGAAAGGTTGAACTAGAATTTTTTAGTGTAGTATATGTTTGTGATCTGGTACACCGTAAAAAAATTTGGCCGAAAATGCATGTCAAAGTAGTGGAAATTATTTATCCCTGGCCTGACGTAAAATTACAGATAATTAAAAACAAGAAACTACAGAGACTTAAAAAAAGGAAATTACAGAGATCACAAACAGATAACTTATGAAGATCACTGTAAATTTACAGCATTAAAGATCCAAGACTAAGTAAATTAACAAAAGTAATATGTTTAATATTCTGTGAAACTGCCGAATGTAAAGAAAAAAATAAATACTGGGCCGCATTAGTAGCGGCGCCATCTGTGCGTTTGCTAAATCACTATTTCTGGCATACGGTATCGAAGATAGGGGTATGCGATCCCAGCATCCCAGATCGGTGCACTGTATTGCGATTCTGGAGCCTTTTAGACCACTCGGATTAAGATGCACCTGGGACTGGGGGCCAGAGGTCAGCTTTATATACGTTGCACGTAAGCCATACCTGTAATAGTGTGTCTCTGTTTGTTAACAAAAATCAATTACAGTGAGAAAAAAAAATTCCATGGAGCTGTTACGCATCTGTTTATATTTTGTAATTTTATTTTTTTTCTAATATCAGTAGTTACTTGTTTTTAAATATCAGATTCCGGATAAATGATTTCTAGTATTGATTCTTGACTATTGAACCCAAAAGATGTGCTTGTTTCTTTTCTGTGGTTGTGCATAGTACGGGACAACAACAATTTAACTCAGGAACTGTTATGAAGAAACTTGGTCTGTTGATTTTAAACAAGATTTTATGCAACTTGAACCGAAATAGTCATTTCTTATGCGGTATTTTTACAAAAAAATTTTTACTATGTACATTTTAACTTTTACTAAACCTTGTAAATATTTTCATTACATTGAAAAACACACAAAAAATATTATGCAAAAGGAACAATTTTTAATCAAGGTTATTTAACTCCACAGTTACATTCCCTTCACAGTTATAAATTCATTTTTTAAATAACTTCTAAAATACCATATCACACATTTGTGTTTGTGATCTTTTATATTCTTTCTCTCTGTATTTCTTTGATTTTAACGCGTTTCAGTTTGATTATTAATATATGCAGATTTTAAAATATTTCTGATTCATATGCTCTAAAGCGAATAATATCCATGCATTCAAAATAATTTGTTTATAGAAAGAAAATCTCATTCACTTTACAGAGTACGATTTAAAAGACATTGAAACAACAAAGAAATAAAGTTTGATCCCTTAAATCGCGGAATATATAGCGTAAAGGATTTTAAAAAGGTTCCTCGAATATGTTTCACTTTGTTGACCGTTTCGAGCATTCATTGAAAAATATTGATTAATTTGAATGCGGAGAGAATAGATTCTTTTAAAACTAAGTTGAAATCCTTTCAAGAAATCATGTTCGTCGAGTTCAGCCTAAAAACTCTTTACTTCATAAGCATGTACTTTCTTTCCTTACTTTCTAGAACTCGTGCTAAAATGTCTTTTCGTCTGTTAATTTCCCTGAAATTTCCATTGCCTTCCTGTTAGATTAATTGACATTTATACAGAAGCTATAGCCCTTGATGCTATTTTAAGAGTATAGCGCATTATAGTTCCATTAATGTTTGCAGTACCAATTTCCTAAGTACTTTTCACTTTTTACTTCTTCGTGTAATGTGACAGTAGCTAATGGTGGCAAATACATGAACGTACTCAAATGAATAAAATTAAAAAAGCTATTTCAAGATTTACAGTGAATATTAATAACGAGAATGGTATACGCTGAAAAGCAAAGACTTCATACTTATTTCTGCTATTAAATATTTACCGACATAAATATTTCTCATTAGAAAGGAAATCCGGCATGTAGTTTATATTATCGTTCATATTATTTTTACGAAGCGGTTATACATGAATTTTTACTCAGATAGGTTTACTTATTGCTATTTAGACAACTATTTGTTGCATCTATCTGGAACTTTTACTTTCCTCTGCTAAAAGATGCCAACAAATGTTAAACCCTCTAAATAACATCTATACATCATTTATGTTGTTATGATGTTGTTTATGTTGATTCCTCGATTAGATCAAGTTTAGGAAGCCATACAGTTTCAAGAATTTTTATACAAGATGTGGCGTAGAAATCAAATCTTCCTTCTCAAGAGTGTAGCAATGTCAAAGGTGTCCTGCACAGAAATGCATCTAGGGCATTTGAAAAGTTCTGCTCATTGACACAGAATCCACTTACGAATCGATTGATGATGACCTGGATTACGCTACCTTCTTTGATGGAAGCCCTTATCTAGTCCTGCAGATGCTTCATCTTTTCGAAGGAGCGGAATGATAAGAATAATTTTTGAGGAAAGTATCACTCAGGACCTGAAGGTCATTCCACTGGGCATGCATATCTTATTTCCAAAAAAGCTTTGCATGCTTAGGAGGTAATTCTGCCTTCAGGTGCCCTGGACATTTCCGATCTTTTATCATGTTAAACCATTTCTAAAACACATAAAATGGTTCATGTTTTAAATGTATGTTATTAAATTGTACATAATAAAAGCGGAATGTTTGAAAAAGAGGAATTCAAATGACATCAGAACAAATTTCCTCAAAAATGTCTACAAAATAGGAGAGCAAACGGATAATAGTGCCTTCTTACAAAAGAACAATTACTCACATTACACTTTCATCGTTACGTGTTTATGATTTGTTTAAACAGGGGTGCCCAACCGCCTCAGAGCGATGAGCTCGTAAAGATCTACGGACCCACAAATCTGCCAAGCCACGCCTAAAATCCGCTGAAAGCACCCCCCAAACATTATCTGAATGTTATTGTAATCGGTCCCGCCCCCCAGTTAATCATTAAAAGTCCCCAGTTAATCATTCTTAATTAATCATTAAAATCTACCTTAATTTTCTAACGGAAAATTTTGAACTACATAGTTGTGTCTTATTAAATCAAATTAAAGGACAAACATACAACCTAATATATTTGCGGAATAAAAATTAAGAATACCTATTATGTATCCTAAAAGGTTTATGTACATATCTTTGTTTTAAGACTATCCATGCATCACTTGAAGAGACAAAAGTACCTTACTAAACGTTAAGAAGATGAGGCCAACTTTTGAATATAGAGGGCATTATGAATTCAATTGGGTGAAATAAAATCGTTTGCTTTCTAAAACGAGCCTCTGTTGAGTATTTTGTAACATTATGGTTATTGATAATTCGTTTATGTCCCTTTTTTCAATATGACCATTTTACCCCATGTACTACTCCCTTTACCCCACTCCATGGGGTAAAGTAGTCATAAATATATCCTACACTGTAAAAAGTGTGGAGTAAAGTAGCTCCAAATTTGGTGTTGAAATACCTTAAAAACTGTGTGAACAAACACTTTATTTCAAGCTAACACCAAATCAAGGGTCCATGAACACTTTAAATGGTGTAGTTTGCATTAAAACACCAATACTGGTGAATTTGTACACCACATTGACAATTTTCGTGAATTATTTTCACTTGTGAAAACACCAACTTTGGTGTACGTTTCAAAACTTGTGGTGGTAACGATAGATTATTTATAAACAAACATTTGATTCTGTTTGCTTCGCCATTTTGTTAAAGTCGCTGCAATGGTTGCTCGGAAACGAAGTTTGGTTTTATTCGAGGTATGTTTGCTTTTAGTTGTGTAATAAAGACAATTAAGTTAACACAGGATAATTGTAACTTCATGTGTATACCATTTGTATTTATGTGTTTTGTTAAATTCAATTTATATGTTACGCATTCAATGATACATTAAGCCTACTTAGAATTTGTCTCCATTATAATTCGCTATTTTATTTTTCAATCAGCTTTAGTTTTCAATCAGTATATGTATCCTTAGTTATTTTAAATTGTATAATTATTAATTTTAAATCCTAATTGTACATTGTATAGTAAAAATTTATTTTCGAAATGTAATAATTCAACAATATTCTTAGCTTCTGCTGAAATACATTCAGGAAAAGTATAAGTTTATTCGCTTTTTATTACAGAAGAATAAGAGCTTTCTTTAACTATGTAATTCTTGCCATTTTTACTTATAGAAGAACATTGCAGTTGCCGGCATAAGCACGTTTTGAATAAAATGTTATTAAGTAAAATAGAATTTGCATTCTTGTGAGGAATTGTTCATATACTGTATAATTCTCCAACAGTTTTATAAATGTTCTTTCTATTTTTATTTTGTTGAAAAAAGTTGTTTGAACAAAGCAGCCAAAAACCACGTTAGACAAGCTGCTTTTATATTTTATTCTTGTTTACTTTTTTACTGGTAATTCGCAGTCTTTGAGTTGCAACAGTACAGTGCTGAGGGTTTATTTAGATTTTTTTAAAAATGATTTTAATTGCATTAGTTATTGATTTCAGTTAAGAACCTCTCGGAGCTACTGAGTGTTAAGAATTGATTTTGTAATAAAATGTGTTTAATAACACCCATCCTTGTGCATTTATATATCTTAAGCATACTTCTTTTTTTTTTTTTTGGTTACAATATGCATCTTTAATTATATTTCATATAGTATGAACAAATACATAGGGGTGGTATTTATTTTCTAGTATCTTTGTATAACAAGCATATTTTTGTTTCATTTGATGGCGTTTCGTGCAATTATGTAATATATTATTCCTGTTACATTGGCCCTGAAAATATCTTGTTTAAAATTTTCCTAGAAATTAATTTGTCCTCCCCCCTCCCCTTTCCCGGGGAAGATTAGCTGGTGTAGATATATGTTTGGTTCTGCTATAAAAATAGGTTTTCCAATAAAAAAATTCCATACTATAGCATGCTTTCAATGCATACTTATAGTTTGAATTTTTATTCTGAAAAAAAAAAGTTCTCGTATTTTATGATCCAAAAGCTAGACATCCTGTCTTTTTTTACTTTCCTAAATAATGTCCGTTTCCTCCAGGGATGTGGAGCCGGAGCTGGAGTTCGGCTCACTTTGGTATACAAAAGTCGAAGTTGCTTAAGAATGTGTCGACTACTAATAAATATATACCATAGTAATTAAGTTGGAGTAGGAGTCTGTGCTTTACGCAGCCGCCTCCGCAGGCCTGGTTTCCTCATTTATCAAAAATCTTATAATATATAAGCGGCTTAAGGGCTGTTTGTCGCCGATAGCGTATTGGTTGCTTGCGTAACTGTACTAGCAAATGGTGTGAAGTTGCCATGGCGTTCAAATAGTCCGATACCATACATGCAGTTATCATTGTTTTAATTAAATTTTCATGGTATTTAGGAACATTTAAATATTTTAAATTCATACAATTGCTGCTTATTATGCATTTAACGCGTAAAGAGTTTAAAATCTTGCCCGATTTTATTCCGACATTGTATTTTAAACTGAATTTTCAACTGAACGCAAATTGAGTGTCAAGGAGAAGGTGAACATTTGTTTACATTAGCAATCACCTGCTTTTGAAACGGTTTTCAACTGAACACAAATTGAGCGGGTCAGGGGGATGGTGAACATTTGTTTGTATTAGTATTTATAATATCTAGAACAGCGGTCATTTCGTATGACCGCCGGGCTTTCTAGTGTTATATATTCATCAAAAAAAATTTCTTTTTCATGTGTATCAATAATTTTATTTTATAACATAGTACTTTTCTGGTACGGTTGCTAGATTAATGAAAATTAAATAAATATACCATTGTTTTGTCCTTGAAGTATACAACCTACTCATTCAAATGGGTATCTTCAGTGAAATGTAACTGCTTAACCAAGTTGCCGTTAAAGGAAAAAAATCCACTTGCCTTACTTTATTCAGTTTCTTATTTTTGTAGTATTTAAATTATATTTTGTCTTTTGTACGTTTTCAAAAAATTGATCAAGAACGAATCACTTTTTCAAAATTGAAACTCATCATATCAAATATGAGTAAAAAAAAATTTGTGCTGGAAGAATTATCAACGTTTTGGTTATTTTACCAACATTTTGGTTGCGTACACTCTAAAAAGTTTTGGTATGACACAACACCAAAAGTGGAGGCAACACTTCGAAGCCGAAAGAGGTGTACGAAGACACCACAATTATTTTTGGTGTACTGAGAATTATCCTTGGTGTTTGAGAACTCCAAGAATAATCTTTGGTGTTTCAGTACACGAAAAATAGCCGGGTGTTTTCGTACACCCTTTTTGGTTTCGAAGTGTTGCCTCCACTTTTGGTGTTGTGTCACACCAAAACTTTTTACAGTGTAGGAAGAAAGCGTCACAAAATTATTTTACTCTATTTTTTCTGACCAAAATTTAATGCTATGTGTTCTTGAGTAATGTAATGTAAAATATGAAGCAAAATGTCTGCAGGTTTTGAACAAATTTTTATTTTATTGTCGACGAAATTTTAAAAAAACATGGATTTTATGATCGCTTCACCCCACCTGACCCTATTTAACTACCACTATAATAATCGAATGCTGTTTTGACTAAATTATACAGTTATTCAAAAGAAAAAGTGCGTAACAATATATAGCAACGCACTTTTTATTTTTATCATTACAGGCTTTGTGTATGATGTGCTAAGAGCACTGTACTTCATTTAATTCACTGCGGCTTAAATATTTGTTTTATTATTAAGATCACCTGGTACATCGTTAAGATTGTGAGCACCACTTCTCTCAATATATTATTTAAAAACACGGTTAAAATGTAATAAAATGAAATATTTCGTGGTAATTATAAGTACACTATTATTTTAATGAAATGTTTATCAAAAAGAGGTTTTTACTTTATAGTTATCTATGAACTGCAAACTAACCTTCTAATGTGATTGATATTCAGAATTTAACCAACACTTACTGCATTTTGATGACAGTGTATAACTTACGTAGGTTTAACGTATTTGAACAGTCAATAGTCCATACACCATATTTACACAATATATCTGAAATCTATCCTATTCATTCAATATTAGTAAATTTGCATCTCAATCGACATTTGAGATGAAATACGATGTGAAGATCAAATTAGAGTTATTATCTAAAACTCCACCGTTATTGAATACAGACAATTGTTATCTTGAATTGTATTAGATTAGTAATTAGAAAGATTATAAAGTCTAAATAGAAAATATCTTACGAATTTGTAGTAACAGATAATATTGAATAATGATAGTTAAACTTTGTGGAAGAATGAGATGCAAATCAAGTAGAAAAAAAAGTAATATTCGAATACAAATTTTGCATAAAGGCATGGAGATGGTTAAAGCCTTGGAAACTTTATCATTACTACTAAGCTGAAATAAATTCGTAGCTAAGAAAACGTCACGTAAAGAAAAAGTAAACAGTAGCACAAGTATTAGAGGAATAAATTTAAATTGTAAACTATCCAGTTAGTTGGAGAAAATAAATGCTAAACTAGACAATCAGATAAAAGATAAAAATAAGCTGCATGATTATTTGAGATACCCGTGACAAAATTGCTTGCATGTTTGAAAAAAAAAATATAAAGAAGCACGCTAGACTAGGCGAAAAAACTTTACTTGATTCTGAAATCATTAACAAGTAGAAGGTTTGTCAAGTTACTGGAAGATTCCCCAGAATGAGATTCAAGGAGAAATGAACATTTTTGGAAACATTTTAACTAAATGTAATTTATACTAGTGGTTATATTTCCAACTATGCTAAAACTTCTTTGATTCTTTTGTTTAGAGAAACTTTCACATCCCTTTAGATGCATTGTAATTGTACGGTGTGGCAAATATTTTTTTGTTTCTTTAATACTCGTCTTCCTACTTTGATTTTAGTTTTCACTTCCTAGCTATTTGAGCTTCCTAGCTGACTGAGCAATAGACTTAAAAAAAAGGACACAACTGCTTGCTTTCATTCAAAATCTTTATATATGCATTACTCGCGTCCGCTTTTATTACGCATTAGGCAGCAGCTAAAACGTTTTCAGAAGTAATGAGAAGTTTTCAATCATCTTAAAATTTTGAAACGGAATTTAATTTGTTTTTCATGCACTATCTTGTGAAACGAGTGCGACATCCCATACAGCACAAGAAGTTTCATATACATATCATCAATGTTACAATCTTGCATTTGCGTAGGTGCTTTCAAATACGTTCCAGGAACAAACCGCTTGTAACGTATTTTTTTGCATGTTGCAGTAACATTGCCGTTTGGTTTCAATGAAACTATGGGTCGATGGTTATTTTGTAACGTTACTGCATTGTATATTATACTATACAATGATGTGTGTTTTCTGAGGTTTGGCTACGACGTTTAGCGCATGCACCGTATCTCTCGATCTCACCACAACACAACCCGCCCAAAACGTACACAAGGGGCCTCGGTGGCCGCGCGGTCTTAGCACCAGTTTCCGCCCGCTGCTTGCGCAGTAACGAGGTAGTGGGTTCAATTCCCACCTTGCCCTGTGTGTATTTCTGTTATTTCCTCTCTTTGTGATGTAATAAAATCCTTCATGCACTGTCTTGTGTTATTTGTCATATTAGATGACAGTTCATAAGCGAGTCCCGCGAAATTAAGCACACGAACTGGAAAATGAATGTAATTCTATTCAATTCAACGTACATATCAGTCGCCAGCCGTATTTTTCTTTTACACAATAGGTTCGGGCTCAATTCATTTCTTATTGATTGTACTTCCTATTAGATATCACAAGGAAAGGAAATCAAAGTAAGTATTTATTGTTTGTCACTTAATAACTTCACATTTATATATGTCGAACGTTTTTTCTTTGTGTGTAATGATAATTTTGTTTGAACAACTTTGAGTATATTATATGCGCTCAGGTAATAAAGTATACACCATTTTATTTTGAGCTTTATCACCTGAACTCATTATGAGATAAGTGTGTCCAAGTAATAAAGTTCAGCGAATTTCCTTGAGAACACTACGTGTCAATATACTTATGGTTATTAAATTCGCAAATTACGTAAATAGAGTTCAATTCTCTGGTTACATGTAGTCGCGCAGCGAGAAATTTTTCACGGGGCCTGTTACTATGTATACGGTAATCTTATAACCTAATTTCATATTGTATTATGTATGTAAAACTGATACACACAGGTTTTGACATGTACCAGGAATGTTGCTGTTTCGTTTCAGCAATATTTCAGAATAACGATTAACATAACTGTAATATATCATGGACGTAACTCTGCAATGTTCATATAACAAATAAGTAACATTTACGTTACAAAGTTGTAATGAGCTTTCGCTGATATATTTCATCGACGTTTCAAATGTTATGTTATGATCGCGGACATTTTGCCGTAACCGAAAGGTAACTAAAACGTTGCACTGACATTCCGAAACGTATCTGAACATTTCAAGAATTTTAGTGATACGTATTTGCAACGTATATGATACCATGTGGTGCTGTATGGGATATATTTTGCATAATATTTGTATTTAGTCTTACAAATACGAACAACAAAGATTTTATTCGAATGAAACATCATTTCATCAAGCCCCGTGTTTCTCCCCGTAGTTTACGTAGTGTATAAATGAGTAAAATTTTGCAAAATTATAAAGATGTCGTTTACCATTTTTAAAAAATATTAGTTAGTTCATAAGAATAATTTAACTTACATATTGTATTACAAAATCACTCATGTATTTTGCCTAAATTGGAGAAAGATAAACCTTCAAGTAAAAACTTTCAATTCTAAATAATATATTTTTAATTAATACATTGAGGTCGCTAATCGGTGTAATTGTAAAAGTGACTATCAGAATACCGTGTGTTACTTCAAATTATTTCATTAATACACCATGATTTATTGTGTATAAAGAAACTATTAGATAGTACACGTATGTTTTGAAATTTAATGATGAAATTTCAAAAGCGGTAATTATTCATTAAAACTGTACAGCATTTATCATTTTATAGCGCATTAATGTTACAGAAAGCACATTAAACTATAGATCAAAAGGAGAAATTAATGTTTTTTCCCATTACAAATGGAGCAAACAGTTGGTTAAGCCTTTTATTTTTAAAGAATTTTAATAGCTTTTCTAATTACGATAACTCTAAAAGAAAAACAACAGTTCTGAAAATGTTTTGATATTCAAAGTTGTGTCTAATTAAAAATTCTTAATCGTTTGCTTTAAATTGCTAAGTGAGATAAAGTCGACACTGCTTTTTAAATTAAGTAAATAGTTAAAGTAGAACGTTTTAAGTTTAAAAACTTTTCTTAGTTAATGTACGTACCAATTAATTTTCTTTAGAAATTATGTAAACATTTGCATATAACAAAAACATTTTTTTTAAAGGTTACACAACTTTTGGTACTGTAAGTTAATTGAAATTATTTATTGCTTAAGTGATTGCTTCACTTGTATTGTGGGAGAGGCGTATTAATATTACCTTATCTACACATTTGTTTTTATCATAAGAGGGATGTAATTTACGGGCTTCGTACTCCTCATCCTTCACATCTCCTATTAATTTATTTTTGCATTATACATTTATGGAAAACATAGCCCATTTATAGCTTTGTAAGAACAGTATTTCAAAAAGCTCATTTAAAGTACTAAGTAATCATGATTTTAATTTTAGATAATACATTAAAATTGGTAATGAGGTATAATAATAATTGGATAATCTGAATGAAGTTTTAGTGTAAGGTATGAGAGTTATTTTCAAAATATGCATACATATACTATCCCACAGTGAAAAAATTGATTATACTCAAAATATTTTAAATTAAATTGACAATAAATAATACATTTCTTTAGGGTACACCACACAACCTATTTCTTATACAAAAAAAAAATAATTTACATATTTTTATTAAAAAGATAAAGACTATTTTATATAGTAAAAGGAAAAAATAGCTGTTTTTCTTCTGTGTTTTAAAATTCAGTAACATTTTTTCACTTTGTTTTTCACTAAAAAGGAAAACCTATTGGGGTATTTCATCAGGTAAATCATCATTATTATAAATTCCTGTGATTATTCCTTTTTTTTTATTAAATGATTTCTACAAATCATTTTGTCTCTCATATTTTGTGAAGTGCGTTACCAAGGTACAATTTCAAGAAAAAGGGTTCAAAATTTCACCAGCAGATGTCAACACATTTTCAAAAAAAACACTTATACTTGTTAAATATTTTACTGCAGCCAGTTTTTCTCTACAGTTGAAACACAACAGTGTAGTGGTGTTAACCATTTCTAAAAAGGTGAGTATTTTCATTCAATGTTAAATCTGTTACCTAGATTTTTATGTTAAAAATATAAATTCAGTGCTTTCTTTTGCTTGAAGATATTTTGCTGTTAATGTCAAGCCCGTTGCCAAGTAACTGGTACATACATAAGTCCGTGTCTTTGCGGCAAAAATATGTAAAAGATATTTTGTTGCATTAGAAATACGTTGTGTATACTCTAAAGAAATTTAATATTAGTCAGTTGGCTTTAACATATTCTGAGTATAGTCGATTTTTTCACCCTGGGACAGTATATGTATGACTGTTCTGCAAAAGACCCCTAAGTTTGTTATTGATAGTGCATTTAAAATCTTGTCGAAAACCGGACTTTTTTTTTAGCTGTAATTGTGCATAAAAGTTACCACTGCAGTTAATCTTATAGTTGATGATATGCTTTTTCTTTGTAATTGATTATTGTTTGGAGGGTTTGAAGTAAACAAGGAACAAGTAACAATATCTAGTGGCCTTAATAAAAATAGGCAGTGGTGTTACGTTAGACATAATTTGAAATGCCATACCGCAAAGAAGCTCATAGCTTAAATATTACAGCATATGTTTATGACAGTAGCATTTTATTTTTGGGATATTGAGTTTAATAAAATATGCTGTTACAAACACCACACTGGAGCATAACAGAAAAAAAAATACACGGGTATATTTGAAATTTCAGAATTAGTCAAAATGTTTAATGAGCCCCTTTTTAATATTGAGAATAAAGGACATATTTTTGTCATTCGCATTATCCAAAATATATTTAAAAAACAGATTAATGTTAAAACATACATAAAAATATGGTAATAAAAGAACTAAACGTTGAAGGAAAACATGTACAAAGGTCTACTGAGCTGAAAAATAAATATTTATAGACTATCAAAAAAGTAAAAAATTGAATGACCAGAAAAAAGTTATATGACTCGTAAAGAGAATTAAAATGTCATTAAATAAATATAACAAGAAGAATAAATACAACAAGAAATATTGCTCATTAATTCTTTCACTTATTCATTTAATCATTCGTTAATTGAAAAATATTCTTGAAAATCCCGATCAAAAAACTTGATAGAAAAATAGGCCCGATAGTTCTGGATGAACTTTCTATCTGTAGATGTTCTACGTTATAAGAGCTTTCCAATAAAATTTGTTTCACGCTAATCGGTCCGTTTGGTCACGATTTATATTAGATTAAATCTTCCCGGTAGGCGCTATGTTGTTGTTTTTTTGAACTTTTCAAGAATGAACAAAAAGTTGTTCACATCAAAAAATATTTCACGCTGAGAGCTTCTTCCAATAAGCTTGTTCATAGGAACTTGGATCTTACTCTCAGAGTTTACATAATGTGCCCATAAGCGGTAATGTTAAGATTTTCTGAACCGTTCAGAATTGAATGAAAAATTGTTCAAATCAGAAAGTATAATATGGAAATGAAATGCCGTCGCCGATATCTTTCGAATGCAAAAATAATGTTTTGAATCGGACAATTCGTTCAAAAGTTATTGAAGGGGGGGGGGGGGAGACAGACGACAGACACACTTTTTCCCCATCTCAAAACCCTACTTTGAAATCTTTTATTTTTCAATCTTTATTAAAATACGTATTTTTGACTTTTCTTGATTTCTAACGATATTTTCACGATATATTAAGCCTTCTTTCATGCTTCATTATTATTATTTTTTTAACTTTCGCGGGAAAGTAGGCTAATAAAAAAGCAATCATTGCTGTTTCAATTCTTAATTCTGGAGCTCTTAATGAATGAGCAAATTTCCGGGTTTATTCTCAATACAAAGAACCAGGCAAGCCAATTAATGTTAGTGCCCCCATATATGTTTGTAAAATAATCTAATATAAGCGCAGAAATAAAACAGACAAATAATAATAAATGTAGATATTTTTAATGTAAATACTTTCTATCAAGAAAGTACTACTAGTAATAACAAGTAGTAAAGAATTGAAACTAGATTACAATTCGAAAATAAAAACCAGCCTTTTTCATAAAGTTATTTATAAGGTTATAAAATAAGCCTTTGAAATAGTCCTTGCTTAGTTGGACTATGCTAAATTACATTCTTTACAGCATTTTTATACAATTAGAGATATAAACATATATAACACTACAATATGCGGATTTTTAAATATTTTTATCAAAAGTGATTACATGCACTTAATAATGCGCATATCTTTAAATACCCTATTCATTTATTTATCAGTCAAAAAAATATTAAAGCTTAGTAGAAATAAACTTTGTAAAATGCAAATTGTAATTGCTCATTTACTTGTGATTATGAGGGGTTTCTTTGAATATGTCTTATAATCAGTTCCATCAAATTATACGCTGATTAAAGTGAGTCTGAAATTAAAGTACGCTTTCAGCTTTGAAAACGAACAAAACGAAAAGTCTAATAGATTCATTTTAAAGGAAATTGCCGAGATAAATCTTCCCGAGACTATTAATTAACTTCTTTGATGGCAACCTTCACTAAATTAGGATAATAACGGGAAACATTATTCACCCCGAGGATTATCTGCATTACCAAGGGTTCTTAGATGATGACTTACTCGCAGAATAAAGTTCTTTGAATAAAATACCATGGTTTTTTTGGAGAAATTTCTATGTTTAAATTCTGCAATAACTTGCAGATAAAGTTTTAACGAAGAAATTTTCTTCTAGGTAGCTCTGCATTTTACATTTTGCCTAAAGTTTTGACCATCGAATGACATTTGTCACATAGAACTGAAGTTGTTGAATTTCATAAAACGCATTCCTGGTATTTTTCTCATAGCAATCAATTTTAGTCTTTCTTGAAACTATCCCAAGTTTTTGTTTTGATAAGCATATTGGTGTGCCCAAAGTGTGGAGCAGAACCAAACTTGAATGATAGACTTTAAGAAACTCTTTACTAAAAAAAAAAAAATAAAGATTAAAAATGAGTTCTTAACTGTTAGGGGGCTTTCACGCCAAAGACGACAAACAAGAAAAACTTGTATTTTTCACATCTGCGCAAGCGCATAGCATATATTTGCTTTCAAAAGAATGTTCTGCAGTTGCGTGAATGAGAAAAGACATGTTTTTCTTCTTTGATGCGAAAGCACCCTTAAGGCTGCTCTTCAGTCAGAAAAAATTTCGTGGTTAGACTTAAGATGGCCTTCGAAGGGCATGAGGGGAGTGTGTCAACCTCAAGTGATTGACATTTCAACGACCAATGAAATGTACGATAGCTCTTGGAAGAAGGGTCTACTGTCCCACATAATTGACCTGTCACTTCAGGCCGAGACCCACTGCAGTTAGTGTAGTCGCTAGCGGCATGCACGTGTTTTCTACTACATACACAACGTTGCTCCTTTTCCGGTTCCAAAATTAATTCTCTGTGGCTGAGAGTTGAAACGAAAAGAAAACATATTGTTACCCTTCTTTCATTCTCCCGAATTGTTTGTATTTTGCATATTTAGTGCTGTAAAAATGAAAATGTAAACGATACTTTTAAAACAAATGTTTGTCTTTCTGAGAACTTGCTTCTAGACCTAATTTAGTACAAATTGATCAATCAAAATTTGCGATAAATTGCTTGATATTCAAAAAAAATAAAAATAAAAATAAAAAAAAAATTATTTAGCGAAAACTTGCTGAATGCTGTTCTCAGTTATTGTTACATAAAGAGCGCTAATTCGTCTCTTGTATAAAGCTTAATTTAAGAGCAGAAATTTTTGCGTTAGTATGATTAAAATTAAATGAATAAATAAGAAAAGAGGTAACCTAAGCAACGAGTTTTGCTCGAAACAGGAGTAGCAAATGAAGATTTGTTAAGCTTCACTACTCTATTTTTTTTTCTGAAACTAAATGTGAATGTTTGCGTTTCTTTCTTTTATATAATTTATTTAGTTATTTTACATTTTATTTTATTTATTTATATACACTTCTTCAATTATGTTTTGCTAATTATTGCATATTGAATACTTGATCAATATGATGAGACCATCACATTCATTTTATTTCTTTCCTTTATATTTCTGTCATTTAAAATAAAATTCCCGAATCATTTTTCGAATAAAACATCCTGGTTTTCCTTTTCTCTGACAAAAGAACGTTTTCAATGGTTCTTTACTTTCTGTGTAGTTCCGCTTCATTGGCACTTCAATATGTAGTCAAGTAATATGTGTTTATATAAGCGTGCGCAGAGCTTTAGCAAGGGGGGGGGGACGCTACTGTGCTAAAGGGGGTACCAAAATACACCCATAAGCAGGACCGGCCCGACGGTATTCGGCGCCCTTGGACTTTATAAAAATAGTCGCCCCTAGCCCTCTTTCATCATACAAACTAAAATAATATAAATTCAAATTGTGTATGATGTTATTGCGTTTTCAATTACTTTAAAAATTTTAATAATTACATACATGAAACAAATAATGTATTTTTTTATTTCTAATGGGCTGCTGTTGGCTTCTCGTAATTGAAGACCTAATGTGGTTCACAGGGATTGGTGCCATCTAATCATTTCTATCAAGCACCACAGTAGGTATAGTACCATCGCTACAAGTGAATTTTGACGCTAAGTTCTTTCACTTGAAAGACGGAGTATCTGATAGGAGTCACTATCATTGGGTCTGCTTACGTGAAGACAACTAGAATTTTGTTGAACTAATTTTATGAAACACGGATTATTGTTTTTTTTTTTTTTTGCTCTTACGCTGAGGAGCCCCCAAGATGATGGCGCCTTTGTACTTTGCACACTGATAAGGCCGGCCCTGCCCATAAGATTTGGGTCCCAGATACATCTCCAGGGAAACTTGTGACAAATTAAACGCAAAGAAGCATATCTATTGAATACAAACGCGAAAGAGGTTGCCAGTTTTGTAATTAGCTTTCATTTTTATTTGCTAATGGGGGTACAATGGTATCTCTAAGCCCCGTACGCACACCTATGAGTATCTAAGTATGTATGTTGTAAAATATATATTGCTCAGCAATATTAAATCACGAACTTGAAACTGGGGATGTGCATAACATACTTTCGCTGTTGCAAAAGTATGCGGCAATTACAAATTCACCAAAAAAAAAAAGAAGAAAAAGAAGGCAGGGAAGAAAGGAAAAAAATAACTTTAAAAAAAAGAAAGAAAATAAGCAAATGGTTGGCAATGACTGTTTTGAAACAGTGGCCTTTTTTCCGAGTGCATTTATTTATTACTTTTTTCCTTCATTATGTACGAAACATTAAATATTTATTGAAATATTAGGGTTTAAACGATTTTTAAATTTTTTCCGCAATACACTGAATAAACGAAAGCGATAAATATTGTATTTGCCATTAAAAGCTATTCAGAGCAGTGAATGGAGCTGGAGCGGACTTGAAACTATAACATAAGATTCGGAGGGGAGCTGTAGCATAGCAACTCAAAAAAATAAATTAACATAAATAATAATAATGATAATAATAACTCTGCTCCAGTTCCCTGCGCAAAAGGTATTCAAAACTTTCAAAATGGCAGCCTGACTACTGGGGCGGCATATTCCTCGGAACCAGAAGTCCCAATTTCTTATCCTGGCAACAAACGTTGCTTTGATAAGCGAGCTGAGGTGGTTGCTGTGATAATTTCTATTTAATACTTATCGAGAAGTAAGTTGAGAGTTTTCCTAGTTTTCTCTTATGATTGAATGCACAAAAACACCATTAGAAGAAATCACAGGGCGACAGCTTTTGACCAAGACTTGTTGAATCGAGATAAAGTTTGTATGGTTGCAGGTTGAGGGCTGCCAATTTTAAAACTGCAAATACGGAACAGACGGGGCACATCGACAAGGGGGGAAGGGGCTTGAGACGCGCATTTGCATCATTTCTTCTGTGCCGATTCTTCTTGTGCGAGCTTGCCTGTTATTATTATCCAGTAAATAAAAAACGGAGGAGCGCGGAAGATCGCACTTCAAACTGAAGCAGCATAAAACAGAAATGAATATAACCAATAAAGATTCAATATGCGATGCGACTCAAAATGACAACGGTTTTCCCGAAGGATATAATTTACGCAAAAGAAGATAACTACATCTGGTTAAAATAATAAGGAGTAAATAAAGGAAGTCCATCTACAGCGCATTTAAAAACAGTTTCCGGAGATAAACTTCAAAAAATGTTTCAATATACCTTTTGAAACTTGAAGACGGAAGTACATGATTAACAGTGAATAATCTGAAAATAATGTACATGCACAAAAAAATGACAAGAAGATTTAGTGACAAATTCAATTATTTAAATGCAAAACCAGTAATGTATGGAATTATCTTCTGAAATGAATTCTACATAGTTCTTTTCCTTGTCATGTTTGTTTGTTTTGTGTTTTCTAGGATGTGCGAAATAAAAAGATTCTTTGAGATAAGTTTCATTACAAAATGCAAATTTACAGGAATGTAACATACAGTTAAAAAATGAGACAATAACTTTTAAATTCTGAAATTTTTCATGCATCACGAACGGATTTTTCTCCTTTTCGTAAAAAAAAATATTAACAACAACAAAAATAATAATAATGAAAAAATAAATGTCATCTGATGACTCAAAGTCTAAAATCAATGTTAAATTTAATGCATATTGAGATCCCGTCATATTAAACTTCAAAATTCAAGAAAAAATTTACCATTTGAAAGAAAAGGCATCCATATTGTAGTGATTAGTAATCTGACAGAGAAAATGAACAATTCGGGTTCACATGCCTATCAGAAAACGTAATTATTATTATTATTTTGGAGAGTTTTTTTCTCCGGTGAAAAGAGCAAAAAATGACAGATGAAATCAAAACAATTTTCAAATTAATTAATTCCCATGCTAACTAGGGAATTTTTAAGCTCAAACCCAGTCATTGGAAATGGTTGATATTTTTTTTTTCAGGGGGAAAAATTTCAAATCGCGAATATAATATTGCAATAGCTGGATTTTTAATTGCTAACGCAAAACAAAAAACAAAATTTAAAATGTTCATACATATTAGAACGGAGATTAAAAATGATTTTTTTTTTTTTTTTGTATAAAATTGTTTTCCCGATAATACGGAAAAGTTGTGGGGCATAGGAACTATAAGCATGAAATTTGAAATGCACTTATTTCTGCATTGCGTAAATTTGAAAATTTGGATCGTGAAGTGGTTTATCGATCAAAAGGTATTAATTGATCTATATTAATTTTAGAGGTATGTTTCTACTACCATTTCTCACTTTTTCCACGCTAGTGCGAAGGAAGATATTTTAATTTCAAATTTTGTACTCACATTTTAATAATACTTTATTCCAACTTTCCTGCTCTATCTCAATGGAAATTTGAAAACATGTAAATTTCCCAATATTTCTGTAAATTTCCATAACTGTTGCGAATTTTGTATATTTCAACGTGGGAATGGAACCCTAAGATATTTATTGATTGATTCTAAATTTTTTTTTACTTATATTTCTGGTGTCATTCCACTATTCCACAACTTTTTCACAGTATCGAGGAAATAATTATTAAAAACAGAGCTTTTGCAAATTCGTATGTTTACTGCTACTATTAATTATGCAAAAAGAACAAATAATAAAAATAAGTAATTAATTTTTTAAATGCTTGTATTACTAATATTATTAGTATTATTGTAGCTCCAGTGTTTCTGTCAGGCATCTCTCTGGGGGGGGGGGCACTGCCCCCCCGGGAGAAAAAAATTCAGATCACAATTTCAAAACAAAAAGAAGAAAAGAAAAGGGGAAGAATGAAAATTAAAATTTTAAAGTATGGAGGAAATAAAGTGACCTCTGTTTTGGGTAGTCATAAAACTGGTCTCTCCCTGGCCAACAAAATGTGAAACGCCAAAGCTCAGCTCCTTCAGAGAAAACCTGGTTCTGAGCAGGGCTAATGTCAGGTATGGCTGATTCATGGGGCATGGTTCGGCATCAGAGTAATGCAGTGGGTAAAAGTTTCTATAGCAAACTATAGCTAAACTATAGCTAAAGTTCTATAGCTAAGATGCAAGTATAATGGGAGGGGGAAAGGGGGGGGGGGGGGGACAAAACTAACCTTGGGCCCACCTTGGCTCTCGGTGGCCCTGGTTCAGAGTACAGGATAAACAATACAATCTCCATTTATTCGATTAAATTTCATGAATATAACCCCTTTCTAAAAGAAGCTGCCTTTTATTATTTAGTATTGGTTCCTTTTTTTTACATATGGTAGGAACCTTTTGATGCATACTTCTATTATACGAATATTTCCATATCCAGTTGCAATGAGAGAACGGTTTTCAATGAAATGTTTCACACTGTTACTTTGAAATTGAATCGTTTATTTCAGGTCAACATTAAGAGCACTTTTGGAAATTTTCCTGAAGCAATTACAAATATCTTTTAAAAAAATGTACATTTTTATTTAAAAACATTTAAATCTAGATTCTGGAAATCTTCTACTTGACTCATGACTAGTCATTGACCAATGATCATCGTTTTGCAAGCAAGTAAAAACATAAATATGTACATGTGCTCCATATTTTTTGAAACATTTCATCTCTTTAATGTGAAGAAAGATGCCAAAAATTGTGACTTAAGGCATCAATTTGAAACTTTCCTGGAAGAACTTTAGACACCTCCCCTTTGTTACCAAAAAAAAAAAAAATCAACCTAAAACTGCACTTTTTAAGACCTTAGATTAGAGAATTTTCAAAGCAGGGACTTACTCCTTTTTTCTTATCGTGACCAAAGATGACTTAAAATTCCATTTTTAGAAATTCATCAGTTTTGGAAAATTTTCATGTTAGATCCTCTGCTTCTCTCTTCCTTCTCCTACAGCATCTAAGATACCATGAAATTTCGTTCAAGACTTCAGTTTCAGAAACACTTTCTGGAGAACAACACCGAACACTGTCAGTAGCGTCACCAAAAGTAGCCTAAAACGTAAGACTTCAGTTTCGAAAAATTTGCGGGAGTAGAGTCCCAGAACTATTTTTTGCATCCTCTAACATATCCAAACAATGTATCTGAAATTTCATTGTTAGGACTTAGATCTCAAAAGGTTTCCTGAGGAGAACCCTCGCACCCCTGTCTCCACTAACGTTGACAAAAATCGAGTAAAACTGCATTTTTTAGAATACTTTTGAACGTTTTCTCTGTAGAGAACCCCTGACCACCTTCCCCTAACGTCTCCTAAGATCCTAAAATTGCGTTCTCTGAACTTTGAATTTCAAAAAAATTTCGGGGGAGAACCCCCCGCCCCAAATCCAGTCTAAGCATTACATTTTAAGATTTTAATTAGAAAAACTTCAGATGCAGAAGCTCTAAAAACCCACTCCCCTAACTTCACTAAGCATAGTCTAAAATTGCTTTTACTGTATATTATCAGGGATCTATCATATATTATGTATAATAAAAAACTCCATATTATCATCATTTCTATTCTATAAAAAAAGAATATGACTTTGGATCATACACCGCCCCTCCTAATTTTTCATCTGCCCTCCCGGAGCGAAAGGTCTCAAAGAAACACTGATTATGTTAGTTTTTATTTCCATTTAGATGTTTTAAGAATTGTTTCATTACTTGTTATGAACTGTTGTGAAGCTTGAAAAATGAATGTGCAAGCAAATTTTATTGTTTTCCTACCCGTTTACTAAGGACTACCAAAGGGATTCGCCAATTTCTTTCCGAGTTTTAGAAGGGCTTCGCTAGGAAAAAAAAAGTTGGGAACCCCTGACTTAAATCATATGCAGAAATTTTGCATAACAGACATAGTTCTTTTTTTCTTTAATGACGCGAAATCGCAAACATAAATTTCATGTAGAGAAATAATTAGTCCTCATTTGAGCTGCGAAACTAAAGAATAAAACGTCAACATAATCAAAAATTGCGGACACGTGTTTCAGAGTTACAAGGAGCCCGTGTTGCAATGCAAAGAAGTAAGCTTATGGATGAGAAACAACCAAACCGTTTTTATTCTTTAGCTAATAAGATATTATTTCGTAGTGCCACACAGCAAACATTGCATAACCAGGAATGGGCAGTCTTTGGAAAGCTGCGGGCTAAACTGAAAAGGTTAAAAAAGTCGCGTGCCGTAGAGATAAGCAGGTGTCAAGTTACCGAGATTCCGTAACTTCAATCGCTGATAATGGTCTGTATTATTATTTATTTGCCATTCAAGTTATAAGAGTGAATTCCAGTGTACGAAATTATTCTCGTTTATTATTTATCTATTATTATTTTGAAAAGTTAATACATTACAAATAAATAAATATATAAACATTAAATCAAAATACCTCATGAGAAAAAAATCCATAATTTTTGTTTGCTTTTCCCTCTGAAGAGAAAACATAAATTCCCCAACACTATTAGACTTGCTAATTTGCAATTAACTTTTTTCTCGTGTTCGTAGAAAGGTACAAAGGGAATAAGGAAATTTTCTAGGAACACTTTCAAGAAAAGAATTCATTTATTGATGAAAAAACACCGCTGTAAAATTCCCAGAATTGTGCACCGTGGAAAAATACCGGAGGAAAAAGTTAATAAGAATACAAAATGGAGGTCGACTTACAGGGGTTTCTGAAAATTGTGTGTCAAGTTAGAGAGTTTTTCGCCCATCGAAATTAGCATTGGGCCAACCATTAGGGGAGGGATATGTCGACTTACCAAGGGTTAGTCGACTTATCTGCGCGTCGAGCTACCGAGGTTCCACTGTATTTAGTTTAGTCATGTGAACTGTGAAGAAAATAATTTTTGCGATTCAGGAAAAGAAACATGTGGTTTGTTTTCTAAACAATGTCCCATGCTTTTCGCCATTCCCCGAGGAAGTGTACTGTACAGTGGAACCTCGCTATTCGCACACAATTCATTCCAGGAGGCAGCTCGAATGGCAACTTGTACGAATAGAGAATTATTTTTTCACATAAAATACAGTGTAAATTGGATTAGTCCGGTCCAGACACAGATGGTTGCTTATTTAAACCTATGAAAAACAAATGTACAGTACTGTACACGAAATTATAGATAAATTAAAATTTAACTGCACTTTGCTTGTATTGAGGTGAGCTGATGGCATATGTGGAATGTTGAGATGAGGAAATGAAAGGGCTGGAAGAGGAAGAGGAGGCCCCTTCTATAAAAACATCAGGTAATATCCCTTCAAGTGTTTTCTCCCTTTCTGTTGTGCTTTCTTTTTGCACTAGAAGAATCTTGGGCTTCTTTCCGTAAAAACCTGTCCAATGTTGTCTGGCTTTGACGATTGTTCAGATTTTTTCTAAAATGGCCAATAACATTGCGTTGAACAAAGCATCCCAACATTGCTGTTGACCACAGCAGTGTTGGGATGCTGTTTTCCCATCACTCTCAGCGTTTTCTTGCAGGAATAACACAGCTCTTTAATTTCTGCAAAGTAAATGCTTTTCTTACTACTTTCCTCCTCTGAAGAAGAAAGTTCTTCAACCACTTCCTCTAGATGCCCCCTTAGAAAGCTAAAATTGTCAGTAAAATCTCAAAAAGTATTAATATTTAAAAAAAATCCAAAACGCGAAACAAATTACTTCTAGATGAGTTCAAAATGAGCATAATTTCTCGATTTTTTTCTTAAAAAAAAGCCAAACTGGCGACCCAGCTGACCCCTAGCGCCGTACGAATTGAGGGACAAGTACGAATGCCTGATTTCCACTGTATATGTTCTACTTCATAACATCTTTCCGATAAAGTTTATTTTATGTTAATCGGTTGGTTAGCTCAGGATTTGTATACGAGTGAAATTTTCCCGTAGGCGCTGTCGGTTTTTTTTTTTTTTTTCTGAACTATGAAATTCGGAGTGGATAAAAAAATATTTCACGCCGAGTGCTCCTTCCAATACGCTTGTTCAAAGGAACTTGGATCTTCTGACCAGAATTTGCATACTTTGCTTCGGGAAAAAATCCCGAAGTCGCTAATGTTCAGAATTTTTGAACTGTTCAAAATTGAACGAAAAATTGTTCAAATCAAAAAGAAATATGAAAATGAGATGTGCTCGCCAAGATCTTTCGAATGCAGGGAAAAAAATCTTTCAAATCTGACAATTCCTTCAAAATTTATTGGGTTGGGGGGGGGGGGGAGACATGCGCACCCAGAACCCCCCGCACCTGCCATTGTCTGGCGCATCGGATTTTTAGATGCCCCCGAGGGCTTGCCCTCGGGGACAAATGGGGCCCTACAGGGGGGGGGGAGACAGACCGACAGACACAATTACCCCATCTCAAACCCCTACTTTCAATTTTTTTTAAATTTTTCAATGTGTATTTATTTACTTCACTTGTTTTGACTTTTTCCTATTTTTAACGATATTCTTGTGATCTGATACATTAGCCTTCTTTCGTTGTTTTGTTTTGTTTTGTTTTGTTTTTTTTTTACTTTTACGGAAAAGTAAGATAAGAAGAAGTAAAAGATATCGAAAGATGGAAAAATCTTATGAAAGGAAAGGCTAATAAATATTACGAATGGCATAAAAAAATCATTACAAAAAAGGAAATAAAAGAAAGAAAGTATTCCCCCCCCCCCCAGCTGTCGACCTTTATATGTAATTTTGTTTTTCAAAATTCCAGCTCCAATGGAAGATGTTGATCTATTTAATCAATATTTAAATTTTTTTTTCGGTTTCTAAAACACAAATTATTGAAACATTGCATTCAGAAAGAGGCCAATATAAAATTTTGAAATTACATTCATTTTCTCAAAAATCCCTTTTTAATTTACGAAAACATTTAAAGTTTATCATTCCTTTATCCCTTCAGTAAAAAACAAAAAAACTCTATCTCGCTCAATTTAGTTATATCTGTGGCATACACAGTTGTCTTTAAGAGGGCAGGGGGGGGGGGAGTAAAGGCAACGCTTTTCTCTTCAGAAAGTTTTTGAAGAAAAGAAGAATGGATTGTGTAGAAGAAAATTAAATCAATAACCTACAAATGAATAATTACTTACATTAAATAATTTCTCAATTGATATACTAATTAAAGAGCAGTAATGTTTTCAAGCTTACTTTTTTTTAAAATGTTTTTTTCCCCAATTGTACAAACATTTAATTGAAAAATATTTTTATAGTAACGTGGGAACAGGAATTTGCCCATATAAAGGATTACATATAAGTCATAGCTTCTCCAAATTTCTTCCAAAAAGCTCTCAATTTTCTTCCCTTTCGAAAAAAACATGTGGTCTGTCTTCTGTGTCTGGCCGGTTTGAGGGTCTGAAGAGGGGGACTACACTTTCCCCATTGTCCGAATCCGAAGCAGCAATGCTTCCCGGAGTGAGAGTCATTAAGCTAATCGACCTCGTAAATCATGCCCCCTTGCATGGGAATCGTGGCTTATAGGAATTTCGAGCTTTTTTTGAAAATATTTTCAAACTTTGGACGGATTTTTTTGTCTTTAAAAATGTTTGCATTATTTCAAGCAAAAGTTCAAAAGAAAGCTGGAAATGTTTTGTTGGTCTTGTTGTTTTTAAAATTTCAGTAACATGCTTTGAAAATATTTTATAGAGCGAAACGTCTAACAGTACCACGTTTTTTCCAAAATTCATTTTTTAACGATTTTTTAAAAATACGGTAAGTGATATTTTAAAAAAGCAAAAACTAAAAGACCGAGATATAGGCTTGAAAAATACTCAAAAAAATTCCGGACTCGAAAACTTCAAAGGAACTTTCTAAAACTTAGTCCAACGTTTCCCGTAGGTTAACATTGGTTTCGAAGATTTGAAACTCTGACTGAAGAGCAGCCTTAAGGTGCTTTCGCACCAAATTCGACAAAGCCAAAAAATCTTGTCTTTTCTCATCTGCGCGAGCACAAGACATATTTTTACCTTCAAGTAGAAAAAAAAGAGTGATCTTGTTACTTCAGCTAATTGAAAAATTTTTAAGCTATTATACACTGTTAAAAATTTCCGTAAGAAAATAGTAAACTAACCATTTATTTGATTGTTATTTTACCATATTTAATTGCAACAATCTAATAACCATTAAAAATATGGTACTCAAACAAGTGATGGTCATAATCGAGAGATTTCAATAATCGAGGGATTAGTACTCGAGTGGTTTGGATAATCGAGTGATCAGCAATCGAGTGATTATCTCGAGTTCTCGAGTGATCATTTCGAGTTCTAGCGGGATCATTTCGAGTTCTCGAGTAATCATTTCGAGTTTTTGAGTGATTTATTTCTCGAGAGATTATTTTTAGTTCTCGAGCGATTTTAGAATGGAATGAGTCTCGAACAGGGACGTCATTTAGTGAGTCAGAAGGGAAAAATTTCCACCCCCTCCCAAGCCTTAATATAATGTATTTTTCCGCAGGTGCAAGTATTTTCGTCTCAGGGAACTGGAGCAACAACATTTTTGAGTTGCTCCGCTTAGAAATCATCTTTATTTATATAATTAAATGATAGTAAATTTAGTTATTTATAGACAATTTAGTATATGTATGCATTGATGATGTTTTACATATTGAAGACTTCAGTAATAATGAACTGTATCACGTTTTTTAGCTTTTTCACAAAACTACATGTAATATAAAACTAATAGATTAAATAAATAAGATATTAATAATATTTTGTTTATAAAATAATAGTTATATATATAAATATATTAAACTATTGTGAAAGTGCGCTCTTTTGAACAATGGTTCAAGGGCAAATACAGGGAGGGATCAAAAAATGGAGTTACAGAGCTCTAGAATTAGAGATTATATGAATAACAAGCTAAACATTTAGCAATTCCCCCTTTTGGTACAATTTTTTGAGAGCAGGAGTGTCATTTAGGGGGGGGGGGGGGTCAGGAATGAACAATTGCCTTTCCCTGGCTTTGAGAAATATATTGAATGTTTATCAATGCATGTTTTACTTTTTTTTTGATGTAATAAAAAGGAGAATATACCCCTTGCCACCTACTGGGAAACTTCAAAATGTCAGTCCTGATAAGGAAAGCTAATAAAGCTCAGGTCCGACTCGGGGCCCAGTGGTAACGCATTCAAGAGTTGTAGTCGTTGCTTTGGAACTGAGGAGGGGAACTTGTTATTGTAACACAATATCCTGTTGGCAGCTAAGAATTCCCTACTTTTCCCCTACTCGGTAAAAGAACCCACGAATCCTTCCAAACCCCTACCGTTGCCCTAAAATTTCGCAATACAGCTTAGGAGCCATTCATAAATAACGTCACGCTTCGACTGGGAGGGGGGTTCAAGAATGTGTGACAGTTCGTGACATGGGGAGGATATGGGGCAACAAGAAGTATGACATCGCACATTTTGATTTCTATAAAAACATTTAAAATCAGAAAATTAAACCTTTTTTATGCTGATGCACTATAGCGTGAGATGTGACAAAGGGGGTAGGGGGTATGTTGAAGTGTGACACTTAGTGAAAAAGGGGGGATGGGGTCAAATGTATTTTAAAAAAATGTGTGACACCATTTATGAACGGTCCCTTAAAACCCCGATTTTAGAATGTCAATTTAAAAAACTTTTCAGTGGAAGAGCAGCCGAACTTCCCCTTATGCTCTTACCCCTGATGACACACTAACGATAAGATAGAAATGCGTATGTAAAACTTAAATTTCGATAAATTTTGGCAAACCCACTCCCCCCCCCCCCCGTTTCCCTAACGTCATCAAAAACAGCTTACCATTCCGTTTTCTGCAATTTCCTGGAGAAGTCCCCTACCCTCCTCTACCCCTTCCCATCACCAAAAATATACTAAAATAACGCACATTTCGGGAGATAATCCCGAATATCAGCTTTCCCAAACAGCTCTATGAATACAGCATTAAGCTGCGAATTTATCACTAAAATTTCAAAAAAATTATAGAAATGTGCCCCCTTCCCCTATTCCCCTAACGCCACCAGAGAGCTTAAAACTACGATTCTACGATTCTCGTTCTTCAACTTCAAAGTAATGCCCCATAAAAATCCCTCCTTCAATCCAAATAGCACCACCCAAAATTGTGTTTTCAGGATTTCAATTTCGAAAAATTTCCGTCACTTTTCTTTTCGTTAACATGATAAATATAGTCACAATTTCTATTTTTTATATATTTAATTCTAGAAATTTTTAAGGAGAGACACCTCCCCCTCTTTCCCCCAGGAAAAATAGCCTAAAGTAACGTTCTCGGGAGGGTCCTTTTTTCCTAACAGCTGCAAAATGCAACACAAAACTGCTATTTTAGCGTCTAAATTTCGAAAACTTTCAGAGAAATTGTACGAATCCGTTCCCCTAATGTCACCAGCTATATCTTAAATATATATTTTGAGGATTTTAATTTAGAAAATTATCCTCAAAGAGTCTCCCATGAAACCCCTCTTCTCTAGCACTTCCATAAACTTTTCAATGTAAAGAGATATCGCTTATAGAAATGAACAGTGTCATGTCTGCAAAAAATCGGTTTTTTTTTTTGGTTTTTATATCAAAATTATCAGATTTTTGCGCTCTTTATATTGGGAATACTGTTGTAAGTAAATGTTCCAAAATTAAGGCTAGAGAACACTATAGTGTCACTATGCGTTTGGGCTGGAACCGCCAATTCTCACATGTCAACACCGCCTTATTGCCGAATAATTCGGTTGGTTATAAAATTTCAACGGGGATAGCATCGCAATTTTTGCAAGTACAATGTTTCATCGGCTTTAATTTCAAAATCCATGTAGTTTATATACTCATAACACATGGAACTACTGACGTAACATCCGATACGACAGTATTCATTTCAATTTTTCTTGTTTTGACGTCCTTCATTAAGATGAACGCCGTCGGGTTTGTAGATACGGCATTTTCCATTTCTGATTTATTATTACCTTTCAGCAGTTTTGTCGAATAAACTTATGGTTGATTGGTGCATAAGGCAGCATTCATTTCAAAGTTTTTTTATATTTGGCTGCTTTGTTAATGGTGATGCAGCACAACAATCACAATAATGTGCATTTCATAAAAAAAATTAGAATTTCATTCCTATTTTAAGTTCTAAATTGTAAGAATTAAGTTCCTATCTCCTAAGTAAATAAACTTTTATATTTTTATATTTTGTTTTACTTTTTCTTTAAAATACTCTTTAGCTTGCTTTTTTTGAAGGCCTAATTAAAGCTTATATTAATCAAATAAGATAAACATGTTCCAAGGGGAAAAGTCTAAATAAAAAAATAATAAAAATATTAATCGGAGACAAGTAGTTTTTAATGAATTGGGCAATGTTACCCCCATTTAGCTACAGGAACGATCAATACTTAGTCACTGTACTACTTTTTAAGAACTTACATACTGTATTTTTTTGGTGCAATACTGTTATAACTGCATTTTTTACAGTTATTTGTAACTTTTTGACATCTTTTGTCATCCATCATGTGAGAGAAACAAGCAATAATTATTTTCCGAAAAAATCGATTGTAATAATCATTAAAACTAATAAGATAATTCAATAAAACAAATTGTAAAAACTTTAAATTCCTCTCCTGAAAAATGTGCATTTTGCAGATATGACACTTCATTTCTATAGGCGATATGTAACCACACCTAGATATAAAGCAATTCTGCGAAGATTAAAAAAAACGAGAGGTGCGAATCAAATAAACATGTCGATTAAGAAAATGCATTGCTTTTGAAATGACCCTTTACTATATACGTTTATTTATTTATTTCTTTGTTCTCCCCAGCACTCCCGTCCTCTAAATTTGTTTCTTGCAATGTGACTTACTTATAAATAAGAAACTACGCGCCTTTGTTACCTACTCACACACATAGCCATTTTCGCAATCACTTGACTACGAATCATCCAAATGTTTTTGCCGAGAAGAAAATCATTCGAGACATTCATTCGATTTTATCTTCCGAGAAGTAAACTAACCGAGCTCTCGAGAAGTTCAACCGAGTTCTCGAGAAGTTTAACCGAGTTCTCGAAATGTTCAACTGAGTTCTCGAGAAGTTCAACCGAGTGCTCGAGATGTTTAATCGAGTGCTTGAGAGATTCGAGTTCTCGAGAAGTTCAATCGAGTTCTTGAGTTATCCTGAATAATCGAGTTCTCGATTATGATCACTCGATTATGCCCATCACTAACTCAAACCGCTGATTGTGAAAAAAATCATTTATTCTCTGTTTATCCTAAAGAACGTTTAACTAACCGTAATTTTCAAGCGCTCAATAAGAATCGGGCGTCCATCTTGGTTGCGAAACCTTACCGGTCGTACGTTGTTGTTAAAATATAAATAAAGATTTATCAGCTCAAATCTGCATGTGTATATAAAAAAAGAAGAACAAAAATTGCCTTAAGCAGTGGTTACTAAATAGAAACATATACACACGTAAATCAAAAATTGTAGACATCGGATTCCCGAGCTGTTTGCGAATGAGCGAACCCATAATGTGAGCTACTGAAGCTTGTTAGTATTTTAATTTTTGCAGCAAATAAAATGATTTTCGTCAATGTACAGCAAATTTAGACCAAAAACAAATTTGGATCCAATCAAAAACTGAAATATCAATTTGAAAGCAGTTTGCCTGTTGGAAGAGAAGATTTATTGATAAATAAACGGCCGCTTTACGTGGTGTAGATGGCCGAAGGAGTAGAGCGCAAGGTTGGTGTACCATACACCCGGGTTCGATTTCCGCACGCTTCGTTTACCGTTTTTACGCCTCGAAATTGGTTCAAAAACGGTAAAAATTTCAGTTTTACTAGTGCACAAAGTTCATTTATTTTATACATTTTTAAATGGTTATAAAACCATAAACTTTTGTATTTACGGCTTTTTAACCAACCTGATTGGAAATGGTTTAGGTCCCGTAAAGATAGAAAAATGTTCCAAACCGTAAATGTTACGGTGAATTAGATGGACAGAGTGCTGCCGGTTATTTAACCGTAATTTCATGATGAAATTTCTGACACTGTAATTATTGATTATTCAATACAGTTCGTCTAAGATTTTTTTTCTTTTTGAATTTGAAGATGAGTTTCTTTTAGCTGTTAATATGCACAGACTGACTTGGAACTTGAGAATGATTGTGTCTGAAATTTTGAGTTCAGAGCGTCATTTTCATATAATGCTGGCCGAAACATTGGATTACCTAATCTATTATACTTAGCTGACTAAATTAAAATATTCAATTTGCAATTTCTTTTTCAAATTAAATCCCACAAATAGGAAGAGAACAAATTATGAACTTCAAGCCATTACTTCATTGTTCAGTGTTTTCTTTAATCAAATTTAATTGGTTCTTAAACCTCTCATTTTATATTTTGTAGTTAGAGATGGATAAAAAAAAAGAAAGGTGTCAATGCATGTTCATATTTTTAAAAAAAAAATATTGTATAGTTGCTTTATCTTGCTGATTTCAGGTTATTTTCTAGCTTTTTCTGAATACTTGTAATAGCTTCGGCTAATTTAGTTATCTTCTTCAAATTATTTAAAACAGTTAATATTGGTTTTAATTGATTAGGCAGATCCTCAACATTCTGTTCCATTGCCCCATTGAAAATATTTTGATATTTATTTCTCTATTAAATTTCTACTTCCTTCTTTAAATACCTGCATAAAAATTAGCCGATTGCTTGTGTGACTTTTTATGGAACGATATATTAAATTCCATTACACCTTTGAAGGTAAGATGAATGCCACTTCGTTACTATCAGGACAACATAAATAATGAAATTATTTTTTCTTGTTTTGAATTGAGAAGATGTTTATTGTCCCCATACCTCACAACTCATAATGCTAACTCAAATTAGTAATAAATACTTTAACATTTTGTTTGATTTGGATTTTGTAAGAAGTATTGAATAAAATCAATGATTTTTTTTTTTTTTTTTTTTTTGAAAAAGAAAATAATCTGCTTTAAATTATGTGCAGCCTAATAAATAGTAGAAACATCTTTTCAAAAAAGAAAAAAAGGGAAAGAAAAAAAAAAAAAAGGAAAAACATTATGGACATGTTCCAAAACACACCATTTCCCAAAGTTATGTCGTAAGTTATAGATATAGCAATTAGTGGTGTTTCGTGCATGTGCTTTGTTTTTGTTAACTTCCTTACGAAAGAAAAGGAAGAAAAATGCAAAGTGATAGATTCCTAAATTGATCCCCCCTAGTAGTGTTTAGTTTTACTGATTAACACATGTATTAAAATTAACAGTTAATAGCTTTGAACTCTAGCTATGAAAAAATGAGAAAATGATATTTAAAAAAAATAAAGGAAATCAATAAATACTTTAAAGTAGCGGGCAATAAGATTGGGCAATGTAAGTCTGTCTGTTTGTCTACTGGCAAATTTCTTTTGTGGGAAGGGGGAGGGATATGTTTTAAAATTAAATTAATATAATTTTGATTTAATGAAACCAATATATGACTATGTTATTAACAAAACTGATAAAATATATGGCAAAATATTAAGTTGTTTGTAAAAACCGTTAAACGCAAAAGTGGAAGCTCTCCTTTTCAGGGAATGTAGTACTTAATGGTATTAACAAACAGTAAAAAAATTAAAAATTTTAAGATTGGCTTTTTTGAGAAAAAGAATAAATTTTTTTTTTTTTTAACTTTCAAAAGGCTGCAGCAAAAAAAGTTGAATAGATATTTTAAAATTTAGCATTTTATCTTAAACAGAACATAGTTATCTCTCAAATAAAAAAACCGCATCAAAATATCTTGCACCGTTCAGGAAATATAGCATTTGAAAGTTTTTGTCGAAAATCGCAAGTGAGAAATTGCGCCGAAGGCGCCATCTTTGGCGGCCTGTATCTCGGGCCAGGAATTTTTTTGAGCAAAACAAAAACATACATATAACTCACAAATTTCTATATTTTAACATATGTGAAATTCAAAAACTTATGAGACTATGAAGGTAAGATTTTATTTTTACCTGCCTCAATTGAAACGGACTATGCCATATATATTATTTCTAATGACAAGGTTACAAAAGACCTCTACACCACGAGGCAAAAGGAACCCAAACAAAATAAATAAATAAATAAAATGTAATAATGAGGTGAGAAATGTCTGAACCTAAAAGTTCCCTTGCGCGCCAGTAGCGATCACTCAGAGAGGAATCCCCAAGTGCCGGGCAGCGGAAGAATGTGGTCAGCATCCATGTCCTCCCGAAGATCACAGAGCGTGCGGAAGGGGGCCTGAACAACATGGATTCGATGAAGCCGTTTTAGGAGGCAGTCATGTCCTGTGGCCAGTCGAAATTCAGCAACTGCTTTACGTCTTTGCCACATGGGAAGATCCCCGAGCTTATTCAACCAGAATAAACTCCGCATATATTTATTGATGGGGATATTTTGTTATTAAAGTCAAAAAAATAAAAAAGTTATCTATTCCATAAAAGCTTTAGAATGTAAACTATACAATGATTTCAATTTACGCAATATAATTTAAAAAGAAAAGTTTAGTGGCACAAGTGAACCAATTCCATTTTTTTCTGTTTTGTGGCGCAAGTTTAACCAATTCCATTCTTTTTAGTTCAGTGGCACAAATTAACCATATCATTTTTTTACGCAGAAATTTTTCAAGCCAAATAAGCAAAAAAAATTAGCAACTTTCGGTGCTGCATTTCCTGAGAATTCCTTAGTTATTTACAATGCAACAAGATTTCATCTCGTATGGCGGTTGTTCTTGACTCATTTTGTGGACTTTAAAGTCAATTTTTGAGAATATGAGCGACAAACTTGACTGTCTTGTGTAAGGCTCTACCGATGCATCGGCGCCGATTGTTCAACAAAGTTGCCATCGGCCATCGGCATCGGCAGCCGATGTTAACTTTAGAAAAACATCTGCCCATCGGCCTTGAAAAACATCTAAAAGCCGATGCACGGCCGATGTTTTTCGCAGGGACAAACTTTCCAGAAACATTCTCTGTCTTTAACTTACTTTTTTCCTCCATAACTAAATTTCTATTTCCAGACAATAAGAGGCAGCACAGCAGTTAAAAAAAGCACAAAAATAATGTCATTCTACAAAGTGCATTTGATCAAATATTCTTAAAAATAGTTTAAGCGATCGCTGCCCGAAAACATTCATTAATGAAATTATTTCTCTTTGAACAGAATGCTAGCGAAATAAAATATGTTAAGGGGGGAAATACTCGTACGTGTAAAACTACGTATTAAGAGCAATTTTCATGATTTTTTTATGTATAAAGAATAAATATATTTTATTGAGATTTTGAGTTTATTTTATAGATATATTAAAGAGCATTTACTGAAATTTTCCAACATTTTTTTTGAAAAATTCGGGAGATATCGGCTGCTGCACATTGTAAGTCGCCACCCGGGTCGGCAGTTTGCGTACATCCTGGAGGTCACAATTTTTATCTGAAATCATTTTTTTAAATCTACTTTTTTTGTATGGGTATCTTCTAGTTGATTTAAAATCATCACAAAAAAAAAACCCCGAAATTTTCTTTTTTTTTTCGAATGGGAAAATTAAATACGATTTTTAACCGCTCTTTTTTTCTTTTCCAAAATAAAAAAAGTAAAAATAAAGATATGTTTATGATTCTAGTTCAACTAAAGCGCGTATATATAAAGAAAATGTGTACTAAATTTAATAAGGATTGATCAAAAACTTTGCGAGTTAGAGTGTACCCAAATTCGAAAAAAGTAGTTTCGAGAAAAACGCGTTTGAAGAGAAGAGTGGTATTGAAGGTAAATTTAAGGCAGTAATGAATCAATTTTTTATATACTTATAGATACTAATACTTATAGAAATTTCTATCCAAGTTCTCAATTGTTAAAAAAAAAATAAAAGGACATCTGCTAACGTTCTCTAATACCCTTCAGATCATTCATGAGGGACTACCTGCTCAACTACTCCAAAAGGGGCGCCCGCTCAAATGCTTATAACTTTTGAACGACTTGGAATTTTGCTTTGAAATTTTCAGGGTATATTATTGAATAGTTGTAGAATTGTTTATATGAAGAAAAAAAATTAGTTTTTTTGAGACTTTTACACGTATTTCCCCCCTTAAAGTAAAAGTAATAGAGGCGTCTTATTGAGTGATATTTGTTTTTCGTTTTAAACCTCATTTTGTTCCTGTTTCACTTAATAATGACTTAGTGCATTAGATGTCATCGTGCAATAATCTTATACCATCTGCTTTTATTTTGTCATGTTTCTTATTATTCCGAAATTGTAAACAATACAAAGTAAACTCAATCAAAGTGCGATAATAATTTTATCTGCTTAAACTTTTTTTTCTTAGCGGGTGTTCTTATTTTATTTTTTTTTTCTCCTTCTTCCATGCCACGTGTTACAGTTTTTTTTGCAATTATGCAGCAATCTCGTTGCATCTGCTTTTAGTGTGCGGTTATTCTCATTATTTTATTTTTAGTTTACAACATGATCAAAAAATGATCAAAAATAAGAAATAAAATTCCAGCATAAATGTTTAATGATAAAAATTTTATGTGTCAAAGTTCGACTTGCAATTTTCAAAAATTGAATTCTCAAAATGCGAGTTCGCGCCAAGATTTGATATCATATTAATAAAAATGCTAACATTTCTTTATTTTCAAAGATTGATCAATGCATATTTTTTCAAAATACATCTTAATTTTTTATACGATACTTATTTTAATTTTTCTCTGTGTAAACTTCGTTTTTAAAGCATATATATATATTACTTCGATGCCGCGTGTTACGACAGTTGACAGTTTTTCTGCTATTGTACAACAATCTCGTTGCATATTCTTTCAGTTTCGAATATTTCTTGTTCTTTTATTATTAGTTTACAACATAGAACATATTGATAAAAAATATGAACCAATTTTTCAGTATAAATGTTTATTAATCAAAATTTTATTTGGTTCAAGTTCGATTTTCAATTTTCGAAAACGTAATTCCTAAAACGAGACAGGGTGGAATAATATCTTAATAAAAATGCTACAATTTCTTTATTTTCAAATATTGACAACGTATATATATACGTATTTTTTTCCCTTCAAAATACATCTTAATTTTTATAATTGATCACGGGTTTTTCAGAAGATTATTTGTCAACAGAAAACTGCTGGTTCTCAAAATATTTTTCACGTTACAAAATAGTGGTTTATTTCGGTGACCTTACATTGTGCTCATAAAAATATAAAGAATATGTCTGGTATTTTAGTGTAATTTTCAACTCACAAGAAAAAAAGTTAATAAGATTAGTTCTTAAGGCCCCTTCATTCATTGGTAACGACAAAAAAATCTTACGTCTGTTCTTGAAGCAATATTCAGTATTTCTTGGTTATGAACATTGGGGGGGGGGGGGATGGCGTTACTGCGAGCAAAACTTATTAATATTTTTATTTCGTAAAAAGAGCTATTTTTAGTTAAAATAATTTTTATAATAAAAAATAAACAGAAGCGTTCCCTCTTTTCTTTCAAAAACGGGGGAAAAATTAAGAAAAAAATCCGATGGGGGTTGACAATTTTGTTAAATGCAAACCCACATTATTTGTTAGTCTGTATTATAACATCTAAATTCCTCCCCATGAAAACAAAAATAAGAAAATAAAATCAACTGCACTTGCAATCTGCAGTGCAGGTGCTACAAAGAGAAAATGTTGGAAGGAAGGGAAGGAGACCCGATCCGATTCAATAGTTGTTGTGTTCTTTTGAAAAGATAAGAAAAAATAACTGAAAATCCTCTGATATAGCTATTTTTATTTTTTTACCACCAAAAAGTTTAATTACTTCACTAGAATCGCGAGTGATTCTTTTAGTTTTAATTTTTATGTAAACTTCCTCCAAACAGTAAGAGTTTTATGGTGCTTAAATAATTCGTTTATGTTTTTATAAACATTAAAATAAATAAATGATTTAAATGACATTTTTGATAAGCATAATGGTTAAAAGTGAATTTTTTCCATCGGCCATCGGCCGATGGAAGAGGAAAATAATCGGCAATCGGCCAACAATCGGCATCGGCCCATCGGCCAAAAAATGCCATCGGTCGAGCCCTAGTCTTGTGCCCTGATTTCCAAAAATATATGTTTCAATTTTTTGGATGAGCTCATAGAAACTTTCAAAATTATCAGATACACATTATTTATTCCATTTCATTTTCGTTTCATTTCCTATTTTACCCACATTTGCGCAATTTTTTAGGCAAAATGTACTGAAAGATATATTTATGCATACTAAAAATATGCTTTGCTGAAACTTTTCATATCAATAGACATTTGTTTCATGTATTTTCTAAAGTCAGTTAGTTCCTTTGAAGTAACAAAGGTTACTGTATATTTAGTTTTGCAATTAAAATTAATCTCTTTAACATATGATTTTGAAAACAATCAGTAGACATTCAAGAGACAATGTAAAAACTACTTAATTGATAATATAATTATTAATAATTTACACAGTATCATAATGAGGAGTTTTTAAGCACAATAAACAAGCTAACAGAAATGGAGAAGCTACTTAAAGCTCAGAACGGTAAACTAGAAAGGGCTTAAGATTATTCCAGTTTATGTAAGGTTTATTCTTAAACTCTTCTAGTTTACCGTTCTGATCTTTAAGTACACTGTTAGAAATTTCATGATAAAATTACGGTTAAATAACTGGCAGCAGTCTGTCCATCTAATTCACCGTTAAATTTACGGTTTGGAGCATTTTTATATCTTTACGGACCTAAACCATTTCCAATTAGCTTGGTTAAAAAGCCGTAAATACAAAAGCTTACGGTTTAATAACCATTTAAAAATAGTTTCAAAACAAAACTTTTACCGTTTTTGAACCATTTCGAAGCGTAGAATCTTCGAGGCGTAGAAACCGTAAACGAAGCATACGGGAATTGAATCCAGGTGTAACGTATACCAACCTAGCGCTCTAGTCAATCGCTATCAACACTACTTAAAGCGGCCGTTTATTTATCAATAAATCTTTTTCCAACAAGCAAACTGCCTTAAAATTGAGATTTCTGTTTTTGATTGGATCCAAAGTCATCTTTGTTCTAAATTTACTGTAAATTGACGAAAATCATTTTGTTTGCTGCCAAAATTAAAATACAAGCAAGCTTCAGCAGCTCAAATTATGGGTTCTCTCATTCGCAAACAGTTCGGGAATCCAATGTCTCCAATTTTTGATTTACTTGTGTATGTGTTTCTATTTAGTAACCACTGCTTAAGCCACTTTTTTTTTCTTCTTTTTTTATATACTCATGCAGATTTGAACTGATAAATCTTTATTCATATTTTAACAACAACGTACGACCGGTGAGGTTTCGCAACCAAGATGGACGCCCAATTCTTATTGAGAGCTTGTAAATTACGGTTAGTTAAAAGTTCTGTAGGATAAACAGAGAATATATATATAAACGATTTTTTTTCACAATCAGCGGTTTGAGTACCATCTTTTTAATGGTTATTCAACTGTTGTAACTAAATATGGTAAAATAAGAATAAAATAAATTGTTATTTTGCTATTTTCTTACGGAAATTTTTAACAGTGTAGCTTCTACAGCTCTGTTAGCATGTGTATTATGCATAGAATCTCATTATTATGATACTGTGTAAATTATTAAGATTAAATTTTTAATTAATTAGATTTTACATTGTCTCTTGAATGTCTCCAGACCGTTTTTAAAATCATACATTAAAGAGTTTGCTTTTACTGCAAAACCCGTACCGCGCATCACTTTTTACATTTAAATTGACCTCCATTGAAAGAATGCCTAAAAAAACCATATTCATTTTTAACATTTGAAAACGTACAGCAATTAAAATAATTTAAATACATGAATTAAAAATAACTATGACTCAATTTCAATTTCTTTTAAGAAGATTAAAAAAAAAAAAAAAAAAAAAAAAAAAACGTGATTTTATCATTAGCGTAATGTCAATGTGATACGTTTATCAGCTGAGCTTATTACAAATATTATATATTTATTTATAGTACGGAAATTGAATATCTTTTTTTTAAATATTGATATTTTTGTACACCAAAAAGTGGATTTTCATGAAAGTTATTCAATTTTAATTATCTTCCCTGTTGGAGGTAATTTATTCTTCATAAATATTTATTGTGCGCAAATATCTAAAACCGACCGGAAGATGAGAATATTTTCTAAGAAAAGTATGGCTGTGTGTGCTTAGGTAGACATACATATACAGTCAGTTTTGTAACCATGTCATTTTTCAGGAATAATTTACCTCTGTATGAAATTCTGCCAAATACAAAAGTAAAAGGCGGAAATATAATTTTTAACGATCATTTTAATCATCTTTCTGCAAACGGAAAATTTTCCAGTGAAACTGCATTAGTCCGTTAAAATATCTCAATGTAGGTATATATTGTCTCGCATTGCACTTAAACTGTTCAAACGTTAATTGGTGTTCTAAGTATTACAGGCATAAAGGGAATACCTCAAAATTGTTCAAAATATCGAATTTTTCTTTTATTACATATTTCGATTGCCTTTTTAAAGCCTCGTGAAAAATTTCAAACTTGTGTTAGGGTCAATCCATACCAATTCATCCAGGGTATGAAACCCATGGTCTGAGATTTTTATGATTTTTTTTTTATTTGTTCATTTTACTATCGCGATTACCGCTGTAAATTGTTTTGTTGCTAACTTTAGTACTTTTCGAGATATTAATTTTCTAAAATGAGTTCAAAGGGACGTCTTCGCTTTACGGACAAATTTTTTGCTAGCGATGTAGTTCAAGCAAAAAATTCAAACTTTGTCAATTTTCATGATATCACAAAACTTTTTTCACTTAAATGTTCAGAATAACTTACAAAATTAGAAGAAAATGCTTCTAAACAAATATCTATTAAATGGTGCAGTTAGTATTGGCCCAAACTTGGATCTCCTAAATATTTTGAAGAAAAAACATGAAGTTTTAAAACAGCAATAAAACTAAAAGGCGCTGCAGTAATAAAAATGTTTTTTTTAAATAATAATCCTCTGAGTATAAATTAAAAGGTTCTGAAATAAAATTTGTGGCTTTTTTACTGCCAATATATTTAATTTCACAGTAAACAATTAAAAAGTATGTACACAATAGCTTTCACAACATTACAAGTTTCGCTTCTTATTATAAAATACTAATTGCTTTAAAATAATAAATTACAGACAATATAATGCAAAATAAGATAATTTTTACAAGAAATAAGTTCATACTTTAATGTTTATAAAGTTAAAAAAAAGCATAAAATTGAGAAAGAAAAAAAGAGGTCATCGAATCATGATTTTTTACAAAGTATCTAAACATAATGCAGGCATTTCCTATTTACACCTGTGACATACCAAATGACCAAAAGTAACTCTCATTTTTTAAATAAAAATTTGTGCGTTACAATACCTTTTTTATTGTCCTTGTGTCTGTTTTAAAATGTTTTTGCACTGGTTGATTGAAGTAATGTCTTTTTGCAGAAAATAATACATTCTACCTGATGCTTTTTTAATTGGAGGATTGACACAATAAATCACATTGCTTATGGGAATACAACAAACATCTTTTGTGGGCCAGTAAAGAAATGCAGCTGATGGGGATGCATAAATGAAACTTTAACCTTACCTTCATCTTCCCACTAGTTGTCATAAATACAGGCAATGTAGATGTGTACACCAATATCAAACATTTTCATTTTCACCCATAAATTTTTCTGTGTGACAAAGTATTATTATTTTTTTATTTAGTAATCCTTAAAATTTTTATTAATAGGCACAAAAACAAAATTTACTTTTTTGACTCATTTTATGTTTTAAAAATAAAAAAAAAATAAAAGAAAAACTACTAGTAAAGATTCCCTGCTGCTGCAGAAAAAGAAGTAGCTGTCCATAATCTATGTAAAATAAACAAAAAAATCATCATCTTTGATTTTTTTTATAAATATTTTGAATCTTTAATAAAAGCTCCCATGAAGATGTGGAAGAAGGGGAGAGATAGCCTGCAAATGAATGAATAAGAAAACAGAGCCATATGGAAACAGAAACACCTGCTATTTAAGATTTGTTTATAGTAGTGTAGACAAAAACACCATCTGGCATAATATAGTTTTGAAAGGTTTCAAACCAATCAAAAAAGAATTCTGGAAAGTTCCAGGACAATCAGGAAGAATATGATTTAGTACTTAAAAGAGCCTCAGAAGATTCTTTAGTTATTTTTTACATTTCATTTGACTACTTGTGATGCTTTACAATTGTGCTGAACCCTCATTTGTGGTTCTTTACAGTGGTAACTAAAGGACGTTTTATTGTAGTATATGGGAGTTGTTTCTGTGTTAGTGTTATTCTGAAAAGTTTCTTCTCAAAATTTAGATCATAACAGTTTATATCTTGAAAATGTCTGCAAATCTTTCTGAACTGTGTAGTATTGGAAAAGGAAACCAAACTGAATGTCATGCATTGAGTTACACACAAAAGAAGAATCTAATTAGTGTTATGTCATTGGACCAATCAGAAGTTAATTTATTAAGTCTGAGAAGTGGAGTGTGTTTAAATGAATTAATTACTGTCTGTGAGCATCATAAAGCATTTTTCTTAAAAAAGTTTGAAATCTACCAAAATTTCTGGGTGGACCCATTCAAATCTCACAAGAAAAAAAATATCAAAATTTTTACGAGTAATAAGTTTGGAATTTTCCCAAAAAATTAACAGCATACAAAATTGTGTAAAATCGGTACCTGGGCAGAAAATATGCAATGTCTGTAGAGATAAAGTAAACAAACATAGTACTTTATTGCAAGAGGAAAAAATGATCAGTGACAGTGAAGAAATGAACATCTTAGAAGCATCTACTTCCAAACAACAAACGTTAGAAGAACTAAATTCATCTCTGGAAAATTTAGGAGAATCACCATTGAAACTTCATGGGATAGCACCACACAGGAAATCAAGTTATGCCAAGAGAAAAGTTGAATCTATTACTAATACACTAAAATTTAAAGTAATCAAAGTTTTAGAAAAAGAAATTCCGACAGATGAGATGAACTTCCACTTACAGTGGTAAAAGATATTGAACAAAAAGCAAATGATCTGGACAGATTAATAGAACTAATGAAAGAAAAGCTTGATGTTACTTCACAGAGAGAAAAAGTACAAATTTTAACCTTAGCTCCTACTTCATGGAGCAGAAAAAAAAAATAAGCGAAGTATTCAATGTCACTGAATACACTGCCCGAAAAGCAAAAGACCTCCTAAAAGATAAAGGCATAATTGCACTGCCTGATCCAAGAAAAGGCCATCCACTTTCTGAAAACATAATTATGCTTGTGAAAAACTTTTACCAAAATGAAGAATATTCTAGAGTCATGCCAGGTACTAAAGATAAAGTAAATGTTTCAAAAAATGTACACATGCAAAAAGTGTTACTGCTAGGAAATCTAAATGAGCTGTATTCTGCTTTCAAGTTAGATCCCCCGGACATTAAAATTGGGTTGTCCAAGTTCTGCATGCTTAGACCTAAATGGTGTGTATTAGCAGGTACAGCTGGGACACATTTTTTTTGTGTTTGTACAATTCATGAAAATGTTTCGCTGTTGTTGCATGCTTGTTCAATTGAGGAAAACTACAATGAACTCATGGAGAAGTTAGTTTGCTCAAAAGAAAGAAGAGATTGTATGTTACGACGATGTTCAATCTGCCCTTCATGTGACAATCTTAAATATTTTATCATGCAGAAATTTGAACAGTGGGATCCTGATGATGAAGTAACTTATTCTGCTTGGATTTCCACTGACAGAACTCAACAGGTGCAGTTCACGGTTACCTTCGCTGAATATTTGGAAATTCTAATTGAAAGTCAAGAAAAACTAATGCCTCACTCCTTTATAGCTAAATCTCAAGCTAGATATTTAAAAAAAATCAAAAGTAATATCAAATTGGATAAAGCCATTGTTCTAATGGATTTCAGTGAAAATTACTCTTTTGTCTTGCAAAATGAAGCCCAAGGATACCATTGGACAAATGATAGCTGCTCTCTTCATCCAGTAATAATATATACACGTAAAGAAAACAATAATGAGTTAATAGGTTCTAGTTTGTAATACTGTCTGATGACTTGGAACATGATGTAGCATTTGTTCATGAAACACAAAAAATTCTCGTGGAGCACTTAAAAAATAATTTTCCAGCTGTGAGAAGTGTGACGTACTATAGCGATGGGTGTGCTGCGCAGTACAAAAATTGCAAAAATTTTCTCAATTTGTGTCTTCATGAAAGTGATTTTAAACTAAAAGCTCAATGGTGTTTCTTTGCCACCAGCCATGGGAAGTCTCCTTGTGATGATATTGGCGGCACCGTCAAACGTACTGTAACAAAAGCTAGTATCCAAATGACTCCTGGTAATACTATTAACAATGCACAAAAATTCTTCGATTTTTGCTCGACAAAAATTGAAAACATAAATTTCACTGGCAAAAAAAGAAACACTTATAGAAGCACGTAAAGAACTACAGACTCGTTTCTCCAAAGCCAAAACTGTTCCTGGAACACGTAGTTTTCACCATTTTCAGCCTATATCTGAAGACTCAATTGCAACAAAACGTGTAAGTTTTCACCAACATTTTTGCACAGTCTTTAATTTTTCAGAACAAAATACATCAGTGAAGATGTTTGATTATTGGTGTACACAATTACATTGCCTGCATTTATGACAACCAATGGTTTTTTGGATTAGTTATATCAAAACACGAAGATGAAGGTGACGTTAAAGTTTCATTCATGCCTCCCCATGGACCAGCTGCATCTTTTTACTGGCCCACAAAAGAAGATGTTTGCTGTATTCCCATAAGCAATGTGATTTCTTGTGTCAATCCTCCAATTACAAAAGCATCGGGAGGAATTTATTATTTTCTGCAGAAGGAGATTACTTCAATCGATCTCCAATGCAAAAACATTTTAAAAAAGACTCAGGGACAATAAAAAAGGTATTGTCACACACAAAATTTAATTTAAAATAGTTAAAAAATAAAAATTACTTTCGGTCATTTGGTATGTCACAGGTGTAAATAGGAAATGCCTGCATTATGTTTAGATACTTTGTAAAAAATCATGATTCCATGACCTCTTTTTTCTTTCTCAATTTTATGCTTTTTTTTAAACTTTATAAACATTAAATTATGAACTTATTTCTTGTAAAAATAATCTTATTTTGCATTATATTGTCTGTAATTTATTATTTTAAAGCAATTAGTATTTTATAATAAGAAGCGAAACTTGTAATGTTGTGAAAGCTGTTGTGTACATACTTTTTAATTGTTTACTGTGAAATTAAATATATTTTCAGTAAAAAAGCCACCAATTTTATTTCAGAACCTTTTAATTTATACTCAGAGGGTTATTATTTAAAAAAAAAATATTTTGATTACTGCAGCGCCTTATTCTGAACATTTTAGTGAAAAAAGTTTTGTGATATCATGAAAATTGACAAAGTTAGGAATTTTTTGCTTGAACTATGTAGCTAGCACAAAATTTGTCCGCAAAGCGAAGACGTCCCTTTAAACACATTTTAGAAAATTCATATCTCAAAAAGTATTAAAGATAGCAACAGAAAAATTTACAGGGGTAATCGTGATAGTAAAATGAACAAATAAAAAAATCATAAGAATCTGAGACCATGGGTTTCATTTTCATTTGTGGCTGGATGATTTCATATGGAATGACCCGTTAGCAATATTTTAAAGAATATTCCAGTTTTTGTAAATGACTTTAGCTGTTTACATTCTGCATTTAAAATCTTTAATCGTATTTGTATTTTTGGCCAATTACGTGTAGTAAAATCCCTAAGACTTTTTTCAGCTAAAGATACCAGCTCACCTAAAAAAAAAAAAAGTTGGTTGCATGACCAACTCCGATTTCTTTTCAAATTTGGTACACAGATTGATGATATATAGGCATGAAAAAGTCTAAATTTGTAGCTACCTACTCCACTTTTTTTAAATATACAGGTCCTCAAAGTTTGTCTGCCCCCTCAAAATGCCGAGAAATTGATGTTATTTACGTTTTTTCTCTTGAAAACTCTATGCATGACATATGAAAGTGTTACATATCTATTGAAACTATATGTTTCAGGCATTCAGAAAAAAAATACTACAATGTTCGTAATGAAAATTGTTAAGGTACAGTACTCTTAGAAGTTGCAACCACAAAAATTCGATTTTCCCGATTTTGTTAAAATTAAGGATTTAATTCCAAAAAAAGGAAAATAAAACCAAAGGTTTACTCACTTTCTGGTAGAGTACATGTGTTTACCATACATTGCTACGCAATAAATTACTTGGGTTTTCACTCCTTCTTGGAAATATTTCAGCTTAAAGACAAGCCATAGGGCAAAAACGTGCAATTTCGTAATTTCGTCCAACTTGTCAGCCATTTTTCTCATAAAGGACTAGAAAAATTTAAATTTTTTTTTAAATATGCTACTGATGTGTCAGATATTCACAGGAAAAGAGTTTATTTTGGTTATTTTTTTCATAAAGAGACATCCTGCTGATAGTATATGTATGTTTTTCTCTAATAACATATGCCTGTGTTTCCCCTCTCAGACTTAACATTAATTTTTAAAAACCTTACTGAATATTACATAAATATTATGTATTAAATTTTATTTACCCTCTGAACATTATTTAGTTAATCTTAGAAATAGTGTTATTTGGGAAATGAGGTATTGAATAATGGAGCAACATTTTGTTTTTACTACGTTCTGGTATTAAAACAAAACTAATGTTTACTCTATTTTTATGACGTCTTAAAGTAAGATATAGAAAATAAATTTGCCTTACAAACCTTTTTATTTTAAAAAAATTAAAGTAATTTATTGTGTAGAAATGCATGGTGAACACATGTACTCAACCAGAAAGTGAGTAAACACTGTTAGAAATTTCATCATGAAATTACGGTTAAACAACCGGCAGCAGTTTGTCCATCTAATTCACCGTTAAATTTACGGTTTGGAACATTTTTCTATCTTTACGGACCTATACCATTTCCACGGACCTATACGGTTTAAAAAGCCGTAAACACAAAAGTTTACGATTTTATAACCATTTAAATATGATTTCAAAACAAAAAGTTTACCGTTTTTGAACCATTTCGAGGCTTAGAATCTTCGAGGCGTAGAAACCGCAAACGAAACCTGCGGAAATCGAACCCGGGTGTATGATATACCAACCTTGCGCTCTAGTCATTCGGCCATCTACACCACGTAAAGCGGCCGTTTATTTATCAATAAATCTTCTTTTCCAACAGGCAAACTGCCTTAAAATTGAGATTTCAGTTTTTGATTGGATCCAAAGTCATTTTTGGTCTAAATTTACTGTATATTGACGAAAATCACTTTATTTGCTGCAAAAATTAAAATACAAAGAAGCTTCAGCAGCTCAAATTATGCGTTCGCTCCTTCGCAAACCGTTCGGGAATCCGATGTCTAAAATTTTTGGTTTACGTGTGTATTTGTTTCTATTTAGTAACCACTGCTTAAGCCACTTTTTTTTTTCTTCTTTTTTATATACACATGTAGATTTGAACTGATAAATCTTTATTCATATTTTAACAACAACGTACGACAGGTAAAGTTTCGCAACCAAGATGGACGCCCGATTCTTATTGAGCGCTTAAAAATTACGGTTACTTAAACGTTCTTTAGGATAAAGAGAGAATAAATGATTTTTTTAGCCAAAAGCGGTTTGAGTACCATCTTTTTAATGGTTATTCAGCTGTTGTAATTAAATATGATAAAATAACAATCAAATAAATGGTTAGTTTACTATTTTCTTACGGAAATTTTTAACAGTGAACCTTGGGTTTTGTTTTAATTTTTATGGAATTAAACCCTCAATTTTAGCAAAATCGGGAAAATCGAATTTTGTGGTTGCAACTTCTAAGAGTACTGTACCTTAACAATTTTAATTATGAACATTGTAGTATTTTTTTCTGAATGCCTGGAACAGCTAGTTTCCATAGATATGTAAGAATTTTAAATTGCATGAATAGAGTTTTCAAGAGAAAAATATTAAATAACATCAATTTCTCGGTATTTTGAGGTGGCAGACAAACATTGAGGACCTGTATATTTAAAAATAAGTGCAGTAGGTAGCTAAAAATCTGGACTTTTTCATGCCTCTATATCATCATTCTGTGTACCAAATTTGAAAAAAAATCGGAGTTGGTCATGCAACCCTCATTATGTGAGTTGCTAAAGAATCACTCAGCTATGAAACTTTGTATGTGTATTCCACAAAATATTTTTAACAAATACAGTGGACTCTCTCTATCTGAACACTCCCTAATGTGAACAGCCCCGTATTATGAACACTTTTCGATAGTCCCGGCGAAACTTTATACACTTAACATAGGATGACCTCTCTGTAATCTGAACACCCTATAATATGAACACCCCCGTATTATGAACGCTATTTTATCCCCCATTCAGCAGTTACCTCTCTCTAAACTGAACAGGTGTGCGATTGGAATTCCGAAATTCCCGGAATTCAGATTGCCTCCCCCTTTCGAACAGGTGCTTCAGATCAGACAGGTGTTTTCAGGTGGAGTGGTCAAGAAAAGGCTTATCGCCCCCCCCCCCCCCCCTCCGCCCATCTCATTGGACAGCCTTATCTCTTCCCTTTCTTTCTTGTTGCTGAGATTTTTCGCTGGTAAAGGTGACATTTTTTGCCAGTGTACCGATTGCAGCAGTGTTGAAGAACAAGTCAGATATGTCATCGGAAATAAGTAAAACGAAAAAACGGAAAGAACTAAACCTCAATGAAAAGTACCATGTAATTCAAAAATTGAAGTCAAAAGTAAGCCAGAGAAAAATTGCAGTTGAATTCGGGATTTCCGTAGGCCAAGTTAATGCTATTAGTAAGAAAGAAAACGAAATTTTAGCTGCTTTTGAGCAGAATGCACCTGGCTCAAAGTGTAGAATTTTTGAGAAAAAAACGGGAAATGAAAAAATAAACCAGCATGTTTGGAAGTTTTTTTGCCAAATGCGCACAAAGAATTTGCCTGTCACTGGACCTCTTATGAAACAGATTGCGCTTGATTTTGCCGAAAAGGAAAACATTAGTGAATTCAAGGCATCAGATGGGTGGCTTAGTCGATTCAAAGTTCGCCATAATATTGAATTTCAAACCATAAGTGGAGAAGCAGCAGATGTAAACATGGACACAGTAGATGAATGGAAAACTAAACTTCTAGAATTAACAAAAGATTTTGCTCCTGCTGACATCTTCAATGCCGATGAAACCGGCTTATTTTTTTGGGCCCTTTTAAATAAAACCCTAGCAGAAAGAAGCGATAAATGCATCGGCGGAAAAATGTCGAAAGAAAGACTCACTGTCATGCTTTGTGCAAGTTTTACGGGTGAAAAACTTAAACCTCTTGTGATCGGAAAAAGTGCTAAACCGAGATGTTTTAAAAATTTGAAGATTTCATCATTGCCTGTTAACTATAAATTTAATCGAAAAGCCTGGATGACATTTGCAATTTTCACGGAATGGTTGGAAGGTGTTAACGAGAGGATGAAGAGAGAAGGGAGAAAAATTCTTCTTTTCGTGGATAATGCTGCATCACACAAAAATGTAACTCTGAGCAACGTGAGCCTGAAGTTCCTGCCACCAAACTGCACATCTAGAATACAACCATTGGATCAGGGAGTTATAAAAACTTTTAAAGCCCACTACAGAATTTTTTTTCTAAAGAAAATGTCTCTTGCAATGGAAGATGCAAATTCAGCAAGCGAACTGACTAAGAAGGTCAATGTCATGGATGCTGTCCACTGGATATCAATGGCCTGGAATGACGTAACCCCCCACACTATACAGAAATGCTTTTACCGAGCTGGATTTCCACGTGTAGACAAACAAACACGAATTGATGACCAAGAAACAACAGCTTTAAGTGACTTGCAGTCAATTCTTCAGGAGCTACATACGGAAATGGAGCCAAGTGCTTATCTAGAAGCCGATGGACACCTTCCAGTTTGTTGCAATATCACCGTTGAAGAGGACGAGGATAGTGAAGAAGAAGCGGACGAAGCTGAAGAAACAAGAAGTGCAATAACGTTCAAACAATATGGCCAAGGGATTCAAGACCTTCTGAATTATGCAGCTGAACATCATCAGGAAGCATTTCCACTTTTGAAACAACTTGATAATATGTACGCTGCACGTGCATACACAATGCAAAAACAAACTAAAATTACACATTTTTTTAGGTAAAAACTGTGATGTATTTTTATTATTATTATTGCAATTCCCTTTTTTGTTTGTTTGTTTATCATTATGTAAAACTTTTTAAATTAAAAAAAAAAAAACAATGAGGTGTAAGAGTACAGGTCCGACTGAGTTTAGTTTGACATTGCAATAGCCGCCAAATCTAAATTCAGCACCTCCATCTCGGTAACTGGCATGGCTAACCAGGCTAAGTACTCAGTACAGTCGATAAATTCAATAAACATGTGTTTTGCTGATTCTCCCTCTATAATGAACACCCCCGTAATCTGAACACTTTTGTTCGGCCCCATGAGTGTTCAGAATAGAGAGAGTTCACTGTAATAGAATGGGTTCGGCTCGGAAGTTTGAAGTTTTTTTTTTATTTAACTGTTAAATTTGCATTTTTAAGCTTCTTTTAATTTTTCTGAGTTTTCAACGAAAAAGAAACATTAAAATTCAAGTTTCTGATAGCTAATTACATTCTATCTTTTGTTCTAGAATATTTGGGAAGTATTATTAAAAAAAATCTTTTGAAAAAAGATGTTATTGAGAAAGTCATAAGAAATTTTGAAAATTAAATTTCTTTTTTTTTAAATTTAAATTAATGGTTAGTTACAAGAAGTTTCTACTTTCAAATTTCATTTATAATCATAATTACACTGCTTGACAATTGCTAAGGAACAGTTACATTCTTCGGAATAATTAATAATATACATTGATTAAAGAAATGAAACTGAGTACATATTTAGTAGAGACAGTGTGCATTTATTATTATGCAAAATGGTACGGATATTGCCTCATCGAAAAATCAGAAAATTAAAAACAAAAAAGATGTATTTTGGATGCTTTCCAAACAGCCATGAAAAATGGGTCTTCTTGCCAAAATGGAACACATAAGTGTACCTCAGTTCGATGTGTGATTACTCCGGACACTAATACACATTTTGCATCTGTTATGCATGCTTTAAATTAAACTATCGAATAGTACTTGGTTGATATTACCCCACTCTTCTATCAAGGCCGTTATCAGTTCTTGCACGTTTCGAGGAGGGGGTGTTCTTTGCGAAACACGCCTGCCAAGGCCATCCCAGTCATGCTCTATAGGATTTAGGTCCGGGCAGTTAGCAGGCCATTGCGTACGGGCAATATCTTCACTCTCTAGTGTGTCCGATACTTCAGCACTTCTGTGTTGTCGCGCGTTGTCGTCCATAAACAGAAAGTCTGGACCTACTGCACCCCTAAAAAGATGAACACAATCCAGTATAATCTCTGTGCAATACCGACGCTATGTTACGCTGCTTCACTTAAACATGTGAAGCAGTGTTCTGCCATTGCGTATGATGCCTGCCCACACCAGCACACCTGGGCCATAACGATCACGTTCATGAACATACTGTTGTGCATAACGTGTTCCCCTCTCTCTCCACAGTAATTGGTGGCCAGAATCACTTATCACAGTGAAACGGGATTCGTCGGAGAACATCACTCTGGACCACTGTTGGTGACTCCAACGAAAATGTTCCTTACACCAATGTAATCTTTCTCGACGATGACATGGTTGAAGCGTGATGCATCGAACTAGCTTCCGTGCATAAAAACCAACTGCATTTAATCGTCGTGAGATGGTTCTGGCAGAAACATGTGTACCGGTAGCGGCTGCAAGGTCTGCAGCTATCTGGCTTGCAGTGGCATTTCTGTTCCTTTCGCCACTAGGGATAAAAATCGATCCTCTTGAGGTGTGGTATTCCTACCACGACCACCGGCATGCTTTTTTGTAGCATTTCCACCCTCAGCGGCCTTTTTCAATAGCGAGATGACACTTTTTGACACGTCCATTGCTGTGGCGACAGTGGTGACACTTTGACCTGCTTCCAGCCGTCCATCTGCTCGTCCAAGATCGTAAGCACTCAAATGATGTCTTGCAGACATTTTGCACTTGATTATTGCAACACCACACTGAATTTCACAGAAATAACTTCAACAACATTCGGTGCTATTTTAGTTAAACACATAACAACATGAATTTTCGCATGAATGAAGAGCGTGTGTGCACTGCCTTTTATACAGATACTGGGTTCTACTCTGCCACGCCCTCTGAACTTCATGTTACTGTTATTGGTCGGCTGTCGGGAACGCTACTTTGCATAAAGCAGTTGTTCCTTAGCAATTGTCAAGCAGTGTAGAATTAAATGCATGTATTTCTTTTTAAATCTAATTATTAAACCAAAAAACAAAATGGAAGGAGGTACTGAGCCACTTCAAGGTAAAAGCCTTTTGAGCACAAAACGGTAGCATTGATTGTTAAAAAAAAATTTTGATTGAGTCTTTTTCTTAAGGTGATGACATTAATTAATAATTTAAGACTGTTTCATTGCTCACACAATTTGATTTTCAAAGAGGGCATACAATTGCGTCAGTAAAGTTTTAACCTTTTAGTGCATTCAACACGTCTAATATAAAACTTGAGACAAAAAAAGAATATTAAAAAAAAAGTCCGTTTTTACATTGACTTTTTTGAATTTATTTCAGCTCTTCTATTTGGCATTTAAAAACAAATGTTGTTTGAAAGTGAAATCAAATCAGACACATAAAATCGTTTCCTATTATATTAGCAAATCGCTATCGATCGGCAAGACCTACAATTTTTTTTTTTTTTTTTTTTTGGTTTTCAGATTTTCCTTGTTGTAACCTTTATTTAATAAAGTTAATAAAAAGGAAAATCTGAAAATCGAAACATTTGTGATCGAGGCATCTTTAACATAAAAGTAAATAATATATATATATATATAAACTCATGTATGTGAAAATTGCAACACCATGAAGGACTTAAGCGAGTGAGCTGAAATTTTCAGGAAATGCAAAGTAGCGCATGATATGCAAATGATTAGAATTTCAAATCCGTAGCGCATGCATATGCTGAGCAGCGCCCTCTGAACGGCGGACGGATCCGAATAAATAGACGGATGTAGCGAGGCGTGTATGGTTATCGGTGGTTATCTGCTAGTGGTAAACGTTAGATCAATCTTTACTTATGCCTCTTCGACGAAAGAGAGTGAGATTTGAACAACTTACAGAGTTTGAACGGGGGAGAATCATCGGCTTTCGTGAAGCTGGATTGTCGTATCGTGCAGTAGCCGCTCGTGTGCAGCGTAACAGCAGCACAGTGATGCGTGTTTAGAAGCAGTGGACGGACGAGGGTCGGACAACTCGGAAATCCGGGAGTGGACCCCGAAATGTGACGTCAACTCGCGATGATAGACACCTGGTCCGCATGGCGCGGACGGACCGTACAGCTTCCTCTAGACAATTGGCAGCACAGTGGTAAATAGCTACAGGTGTTTCATTGTGTGCTTCATCAATTCGTTGACGTCTGCTGCAGCGTGGACTGCGCGCAAGGACTCCTTTATACAGGATCCCCCTCACGCTAAACCATCGCCTCCTGCGGCTACAATGGGCCAATCAGCATAGAGACTGGCGTGCTGATTGGCAGCATGTCGTGTTTTCTGACGAATCCCGCTTTAATTTTTGGTACCATGATGGCCGCATTCGTGTCAGACGCTTTGCCGGTGAACGCCACCTTCAGGAGTGCATTATCGAACGCCACAGTGGACGAACACCCGGAGTTATGGCCTGGGGCGCCATGACCTATCATGGACGATCTCAATTGGTACGAATTGTGGGCAATCTGAACAGCAACCGGTACATCAGTGAAGTTCTACAGCCCCAAGCTGTTCCCTTCCTTCAAAGCTTGCCAGGCGCTGTATTTCAACAGGACAATGCTCGCCCTCATATTGCTAGGACTGTTCGATCCTTCTTTGCAACGCAGCAGGTACAGCTTCTTCCTTGGCCTGCATATTCCCCGGATATGTCGCCAATTGAACATGTGTGGGATTTCGTTGGTCGGCGTCTCGCTCGTGATCCTCGTCCTGTTGCTTCTGTAGACGAACTTTGGGTACGCATAGAAACAATATGGAATGCTCTTCCTCAGGCAGACATCCAAAATTTGTTTGACTCCATGCCACGTCGTGTAGCAGTACTTATTGGGGCGCGTGGTGGCTACACAAAATACTGATTCCGATCTCTTGTTATTGTTTGTTTGCTTTGAAAATTTAATGATTTATTTGTACCACTACCACTCAACTGTCTATTAAATTTCATTAAATTATGACGATTCCTTCATGGTGTTTCAATTTTCACAAACATGAGTTTATATATACGAGGTGTGGCTATTAAATAACGAGACTGAGGCTGCTACAGAAAAAGTGAGCATGCGCCAAACGTCAGGTACCGACAGGTGTTATTCTGAAGCCTTCTCTTTCGAATGCAATACACCTCGCTTCTGTAAACGAATTAGTATAGCTGTAGCCTTTGTTTGTATTAGGAGTTGTTTTTCTGCTTCGCCGGAAAAATTTTAAGTGTAGCAGTAAAGAAACGAATTGTTGTGAAATTTCACATGAAACTTGGAAAAACTGCAACTGAAATTGTTGATTTATAAAAAGAAGTGTATGGGGATGAATGTTCTTTGCGTACACGCTTTTTTGAGTGGTTCGAGCGTTTCCAAGATGGCAGGGAAGACGAAGATGATTCGCGCTCTACCATGTCAAAAACTGATAAAAACATCGAAAAAATCGGTAATCTCATTCGAGCTGACCGTCGGCTAAGTATCCGTGCGCTTGCTGGAACTGTACGGATTGATAAAGAATCCGTACGACAGATTTTACACAACAATTTTAACATGCGAAAGGTGTGTGCCAAAATGGGGCCTAAAGATCTCTCATTTGAACAGCATGAAGCTAGCAAAAACGTTCGAATTGACACTTTGAAAGCCATTGAAAATGACTCAAACGTATTGGAAAAGATAATAACATGTGACGAATCGTGGTTTTTTACTTATGATCCTTAAACGAAGCGCCAATTCATGCACTGGAAGAGTCCATCTTCACCGAGAGCCAAAAAAGCTTGAATGAGCAAATCAAAATTCACTGCAATGATGATTGCTTTTTCGATATTCATGGGATTGTGTACCTTCTATGGGTTCCTGGAGATCAAACAATTAATTAGGATTACTATCTTCAAGTTCTTGCTGACCTCCGTGAGAAAATAAGGAAAAAACGACCCTAATTGTGGAAGGACAAGTCATGGGTTTTCTACCAAGACAATGCGCCACCTCATTCCGGATCGTTAGTCAAGAGTTTTCTAGCCAAGTTCAGCATCCCAGTGTTGGACCATCCGCCTTATTTGCCAGAGCTTGGGCTTTGCGGCTATTACCTGTTTCCTAAAGTGAAAGCTGCATTAAAAAGAACAGGATTCGAGTCCGTTGAAGCTGTGAAGGAGAAAGCGGCACGTGTCCTGAAGGACCTGACACAAAAAGACTTCCAGCACTGTTTCGAACAATGGAAGGTTCGGATGGAGCGATGTAGGGATAGAGGAGGGGTGTATATTGAAGGTGATAACTAGTAAAAATATATGAAATTTAAAAAAAATATTTTACAGCATCAGTCTCGTTATTTAATAGCCACACCTTGTATATATTAGGACATAGCTTAATCTCTTAATTATCCACTATTGGAAAATAACTATTGTTATATTTTGTTATGAAAGTTTTTGAATTAATAAGCAGATGTGCATCTTCATGTAACGACAAAATATTTTAAATGACTATGCTTGTGATAAATATTACTTATTATGCCTAAAGCAGCACCCGCTGCGTACATTTGCTCCAAGAAAAGAAGTGGGGCTTGACAAAGTGTTATTTGATCCGACCTAGAATATTGGTGTTTGTTGAAATGCATTAAAAATTTTGTTGAGCTTGTTTGAGAATTTCAGCAAACACGTCGTGGGATTATTTGCAATCTTTGTTTTTTTCTTACAAATATCTATTAGATATATTTATGTTTCTCATAGTTACGCACTATTTTTAAGGGGGGAAAATTTATTATTTTAAGGGAGTAATGTATACACACATCCTAACTGGTTCCTGGGCCTAGTGGAAACCTTTAGAATCTGCCACTTCAACTATTCTTTTTAGCCTGAAATGACAGAAAACACTTTCTAACATTACGGAAAAAAAATATTTGTTCTTTCTACTTATTTGGCTCAGAATAATTGACAATACTATTTTCACGTTTGAGAAATGGATTTAGAAATACATATCTTATGCATAAAATCCTTTATACCGAATATTAAAATGATAGCTAGCATGAGTTTCATTTACGAACGTCAGATTCTACGTGACGTTTCAAAACATGTAAAAGAAGCTTGAGGTTTTAGACAGCTAGCTGTTTTTCGTTTCTGATTCCAGTATGTACTTATTTATTACAGTACGTCTTTTCAGTAATGATTTCCTTTTGTATGCTGTTCATCACCAGGGATTGCTAAATATTTGTGTGGAAAGGGAAAAGTTAGAACGATGTATGTTTAAAATTGTTTAATTGAATTTTATTGCGAAATACTAAAAATGATGTTTGCAAACAAAGTATAAGGCTAAATTAGTATTAAAGAAGTCAAACAAGGATTTAATAATCAAGTCATAACGAACTGTAAGTAGAAGACAACAAAAATGCATCGATAATATTACAATTGAGATTAACAGAAAGAGTATAATTACGCAATGTGTCTTAAAAAAAGACAGTTTTGAGAATATTTACCTGTGCGCTGACTGTATACATTAACCAAACAAACCTTGTCAGGCGGAAATTTGCAGTGAAAATTGTATTAGGTAACTCGGAAGAAGATGTGGAAAAACGCCACTTTATTAATAGTATTTTATTTTTTGATAGATTGCAAAACTGAGCCACTTGTTTGAAGAGTCTGGTTCGACATGAGGTGTGGCTTGTGAATTTATCTGAATTACCCGTCTTTAATCTGCGTTATTTTTGGATCTCGTGAGCATTTAAAGTGATGATAACCCTTTTATAATATTCCGTTCCTCATATTTAAAGTTTTTAAACGTACTCGTTCTTCTAAATAAGATATTAGCAATATAAGTGAGTTACGCATTATGTTACACATACGATGCATGTAGAAGTGGGCATAACACTGAAGCAATAAGGAAATAAGCATGAGTGGCATTTTCCCCCCCCCCCCCTACTTGGGGGAAGACGCCACATGGTTCAGAAATAAATGAAATAAACTTTAAAATATGTTTTTTTTTCTATAATTTTATAATACAGGGTCGGGCAAAATTAATGACCCGGTTTTGAAGGGTTATAAAAGAATAACTAATACAGTTTGAGACTTAAGACTTTCTTTTTATTTTGATCTGTATTTAATACCATTTTTTTACATTAAGCGTTGAGTACCACTTCAGCAATATGGCGGCCTTCACACTGATGCAGTCAATTTCTGAAGTTTTGGGAAACTTTTCTGCACATTTCAAGGGGTATGTCGGATATTTCCTCAATAATTTGGTCCTTCAGCTCTTCTAACGTGTGGGGAACTTTCTCCTACAAATAACCCCACAAAAAAAAAAAAAAAAAAAAAAAAAACTTAGGGACCGTAACATTACGCGGGATATCGAAATGCACACAAAGCTGTAGTATATTCTCTCTGCGTTTAAAAATATACTGCATCAGTGTATTTCTGCAGAAGGCCGCTATACTGCTGAAGTGGTATTCAAAACTTAATGTAAAAAAATGGTATTACATACAGATTAAAATAAAAAAAAGTTTAAAGTCTCAAATTGTAATAGATTTTTTTTTATAACCCTTCAAAACCGTTTTTTTTATAACCCCCTCATTACTTTTGCCCCACCCTGTACAGTAAATGACCTAATTCTTTTCTGTCTTCCAATCCACACCACACAGTATTTACAGCTACTTGATCGCTCGTTTTTCAAACCATTAAAAAACATATTGGCGACAAGCTCTGAACTTCTACGTATACAAGAAGCCAGATCGTAAATTGGCAAGTCTTCAGTTTGGATATCTTCCGAATGCAGCTTTGAGCAAGGCAGCCACAATAGGAAATGGTACTTCTGTGCTTTCAGCTACTGGGATTTACTCCTATAACCCACAAGCAATCCCACAGCCTATATTTGCTATTTCTGATGGTTCCAGAAATGATACAGCTGTGGTTTTCACAAGGGGAGCATGTGACATGCCTACAACCCCAACACTACGCCTACACCACACAAAAAAGGTCCCAAGAGTGACTGGCTTCAGTGTATCGAATGCAACAAATGGTTGCACGAAGATTGCTATGATGATCATTTGCACTGAGTGAAATGTTGTGTAGGCCAGCGTTTCTCAACCTTTCAGTATTCGCGGCCGAGTTTTCAATCATAATTTTCATCGCGCCCCTCCCCCGCCCCACTTACAATAAAATTTATACAACAGTATTGTATATTGAATATTTTGGATTCTGTTTTTAAATTATTTTTAACTAACTGCTAAAACAAGAGTAAAAGCGACGTGCTTATCAATTAACCAGCAAACCGTTTCAAACGAGCTGAGCTCGGGTTGGCTTTTCGTGGCCCTAACCGGCCAGCCCGAGGAAAACTAGCCAGAACATTGGGCTTTTTTACAACGCATATTCTTCCCTCAAAAGTACTTTTCCCCTTTTTGCGAAACCACAATGCTTGAACGTACAAGAAGGGGCATCATTTGAATGCGGCCGCTGTCAATCTACCTCCTTTCTTTTGCTGGTCTGTGGTCCCTGAGTCCCTGATGGCTCATTTCCACATGGATGAGCTTCACCTTTGATGGCCCGTTTCCACGTGGGTCTTTCTTCCTAAGCCGCATGCTTCTTTGTATGAGAGTACAAACGATGTTACTTTCATTCATATCGAGTGTTTTTAAAACTATTTTCATCAAATTATCTGCTGATTCAATTTTACTTAGCAAATTAATGATGCAACCATTATTTAGTGAATATTTCGCACAAATCGCAACAGAAATTGCAATTAAAATTTATTCAAATGAAATATATTACATCTGCTGAACTTCTAATATAAAGGCCTCCAAATGAATTGCCTGGAGGTTCAGGTTTTCGATGTTATCTGAGTAAAAAATGTAATTATTTCGGAAAAACGCAAGTGTTATGGTTCTAATATATATACTTAATATAATTGCGGGCCTATAATATGGATCAATTTTGCACTTAATTTTCCCCTTTTACCATAACGATGATTTAAATCAAGAAGCAAAAATAGAATATTACTTAAATTTCAGTGTTTATTATTAATCTCTTAATGATATTAATCAATCAAGAAATATATACATATGCAAAGAGGGGTTAAAATTCGCATTTTTAAGTGCAGGGGAGGCTCCCCACCAAGCTTTATAGTATATGGAGAAGATTGCAATTTTTTTGGAAGGGAAAACAACAGTAACATTTATTATTTGACTATCTATATACTTTATAACCAAAGTGTGTTTTTTTTCCTGTTTTGATAACAATAATATTGGAAACATTACATAAAAGTGAAAACAGCGGATTTTCACGTTTTCATCGAAAATTTTTGAACTTTACGCAGGTGGGAGACTTCCTACCGGATCTGAGAAATACACCCGCCCTGAATTTTAGCCCTTGATATACAAATGAAAATTTTAAAAGATGAAGTCTGCGCCATGACCCCCCCCCCCCTCCTGTAAACATATATTACGTACATTCAGAACTGGAAAGTAAAATTAACTCAGCTAGCACAATGGCATAGTCCTGGGTAGGGGAAAGTGGGGGGAGGACGCTTACAGATGCGAACATAAATAAGTAGGGGGCGATTGAGATGCAATAGTGAAAAGGTGGGGGCTTGATATAAAATAAAATCTGTGGTGATGCCGTTCCCCGACTTCACCCTCGACAACACACTCATCAATTATTACTTATCACTAGAAAGATTTTTTGTTTTGTCATTTTTATTTTCGTGCGGGATTTTGAAGGCTCAAGAAACATTAAACTGAAATACCAACCGTTGAAGCTGGAGGAGTAGAGTAGAAATGAAACCTATACTTAATTACTTTTCAGATATAAAATATAGCACAAATGAAGGAAACATACAGATTGGGAAGATTGTTTATCGTTCCAATCTGTATTTTTTAGTCCGCAATGTAAATTTTAAAAAAAGTTCAACAATTAAAAAAAAAAAAAAAAAACACACAAAACGGGATAAATAAACGCATAAGTTTCCTAATTTTGCATAAGTTTTTCCGTATTCCTAATATTTGGGGAAAAAACTGCTTTTGTCCCCCCCCCCATTTTTTTTTAGCTATTTTTAGAAACACACACACGCTTTTAATTTATTCCTGTGTTTACCTCTTTCAAGGTGTGTATGTATATGTGTATAACATGAAAGAAATAAAATTTTAATGATGTCGATACTGATTGGTTACGAAAAAAAATTTTTTTAGGAGTCCTGAAGCTCTAGAAAGTCTGATGAGGTGGAATGTGATTGACTCCCTTCCTTTTCTTTTTACAATTTTTAACATCCCATATTAAACAACGGTGGATCTAGGGGGGGCGATGGGGCGATCGCCCCCCCCCCCCTTTTGGGCTGATTCAAGTGGATACTACAACGACACTCCTAAGTGAGTTTTCACTCTTTGTGCCCCGGGACCAGCCATTTTTTTATGTTCTTGGAATCCCAGCCTAAGAGCCCTTCAAGTTCTATGCTTTCCCCCTGTCCCTTTGTCCTTTAGTATTGCTGAGTTGCTAATCCTCGGAGTAATCGGAAAGAGATTCCCTGCTCTTTTCTTCTACCCATCAAACTGGTGACAGCTAGCCAACCCTTAGCACGTGGTGTAAATTCCTGCAGCATTTACGCTACAACCTGGAGTCTGAAACATTTCATTGAACATTCATAATTACAGATGTTTATATAAATTGCACATACTCGTTGATGGTTTTTTAGTACATATTTAGTATTACATTTTGAAAATTTTAGAAAATATGTTACTAATAATTGCTATTATTTTGTAATTTAGACATATCAATTCAAATTTAGAAAATGTATGTACAAGCCTACATTTTTCTTGAGAAAGCTTGAAGGAAATCCTAACTCGGTTAAAACTTGGCTAAGAAGCAGAATGAGTGATGATAGACTCACTGAATTAACGTTATTGCATATCCATAAAGATATTGGACGTTGAAAAAATTATAGACAGATTTGCGAAAGCAAAAAAACGTCAGCTTGTGTTCCTTTTATAAGGGCTTTGAATAAACGTATATGCATTGAAAAAATGTGCTAGTAAAATTTTAAATATCACTACACTAGCATTTTTTTTTTGTTGTTCCTGCTGTTTGAAAAAAAGGGGGGGGGGCGGAGGGACTGTTGAAGAGGAATGAAGAATCTCCTCCATCCATCCTTACATTGAACCCCGACATTTCCAAAATCGAAGCCCCCCCCTTGAAGATTTTCTAGATCCGCCCTTGATATTAAAGAAAACTTTCTTTCTCTGATATTTTACCTGTGATTGTTCTTTTCTGGCTAGGTGCCCAGAAAGGGGACGTAAACCCAGGTTTGTCTGGGCATATATACTGAGGGGATACCAGTAGCTCTCCAACCCCCAGAGTCGCAAACACCTTTATTCTATTCGGATTGCTTCATTATCAGCTGCGTCTTGAACAATGGACTCTCATATTTTTCGTATAAGGCAGACAGAAACACATACAAACACACAGACACACACACACACATATATATATCTACAAGTGATAGCGCACCACCACCCTTCAAAAAAAAACAAGGAGCCCCAAAACTAATGACCAGGGATCGACACATCCCGGGCACCAGGTCGCCCGGGCGACTAAAAAAATGCCTTGGCGACTAGTTTTTCAGGTGGCTACTATGTTCGCAAATGAAAATATTATAGCTGGCTCTTAAAAATTTTCCCTGGCTCCTAAGATTTTCGCATTTTTGTCGGACTCTGCTAATGATCCCCTAAAATCGTCTAAAACCTCCTAAAATCAAACCCTTTAAAATTAAAATGACGCATTTTGTGCCATTTACTTTTGCCGGGAAGGAGCACTTCTCTTAATAATTTTCGCTGAAAGCAAATGAAATAATGAGAAGTAGTGGGAACCAGAAATCAAGATGATTTTCCAGAAAATAGTGATAGTGTGTGGAAGCCATAGGGATTATCTGTCAAATGCATGAATTTTTGTTCAATACTTTCTGTAACAACAGATAAAACATACCCTAGCAAAGTCATTTTTGAGCCCTTAGTGGGGCGGTAAAAAATACACATGCAGGAGTTTCAAAAGAAACGAAGCGAAAGATAAAGCGGGTTTCAAGAATGGTTGCCTTTTGTTCCGTCTTTCTTGCTATTTTGTGTGGATCATTTTTCATTCTGAATGCAGCAACTCTCTATTTTACATCGGTAAAAGTAACTTTTACTTCCTTATAAATAAACTGCCAAAATGCATCCCCCCGAAAGAGAAGCGGATTGGACGTTATAACCGTAAATTCACTAAATACGACTTCGCTAGTCGATATATATATGTCTATGTACTATGTATATGTCTATTGTGTCGATATATACATGTGTGTGAGGCAGAGTATGAGCTAATCGAACAATGCTCCAGATTATCGTCTGTGCTCTTCCCTCTTAGTAACGAAAACCAGAATAACCAAGAGTGTTACCATACGAGCTCTCCTCAATGCTATCAGTCTCAGACATCATGTAAAATTCATTCAATTTGCAGCTAAATAACTGACAGCTAACAGCAAAAAAAAAAAAAAAAAAAATCAGAATAATTTGACATTTTACAGCCGTTGTCAGAACATGTTTTATCCCAGTATCCTGAAACTTTTGACGAAAGTAGTGCAAGGTACAAATTTTCCTCCTTCCACCTTTTCTATCCTCCCCATATATATATGTATATGTTTGATACTTTTCGGTTCTGCCGGGCCATTTGTTTTGGTCACTTGTGGAGCAACTAATCCTGAAACCTAGCCAAAAAATAAAGAAATTAAGCTGGTGGGATTTTGCGCTCAGCTAACTGAAAATTTATAACTTAAAAATACAAATAATTTTATATGTATATAATATATATATATATTATATTATGTCATGTTATTTATATATGTACTCATATATTTGTGTGTGTTTGTAAAATGTTTATAAATCAAATGCCTTTAAAATGAAATGGGAAAAATACACAATTTCAGTACATATTTTTCACAAAACCCTTAATTCATTTTCGGTTACACCCCCCCCCCCTCCCGTAGTGCCAATCAAACCAAATCTACATACTGTGTGCGTTGTATATAGATATACATTACATTATGTATAAGAAGAAAGAATAATTAATACAAGTTGGTTTAGAATGCGATATTCAGAGGGGGGAGAAATTAAATTTAGAAATATGTCGAGATATTTTATTGAAATGCGGTACATTAAGAATAGAATATAACAACGAAATAAAAATCAAAAATCATCAGTTACCTTTTTTTAACCTTGAAAAGTGAAAAGTGTTTCGATTCGCCCTATTTTACGGTGTTTTATCTCGAAAAGGCTCATTGAAAATATGTAATGGGCCACTCATATATACCGTGACCAGACGTTCCGCCTTCTCTCACACTGTCCCACGGCGCATATGCCCCACCAAAGCCCTGCTTGTACTCCAAACGAGAAATATATAAATACACCATTTTTTTTTCACATGGTGATTTTTGTGGATGTTCATTGTCAAAAAACGCAATGACGTCATAAACAAACAACTATTTTTCATTAATAAACCATTTATTGCACTGTTGATCGTTGATCTTCATCTATCATCAAGAGGAAAAACCAAGAGTTTGTCCCCTTATGTTTCTCATTATAATTTACTCAAAATCCGACAAATGAAATGAAATGTTGAAATTTTGACTTTTTACTCTATGTTTAATTTGCGTTGGTTTTCCCGCAAGATACAAGGTGGGTAAAATATCTATTTTTTAAAGTAGGCGAAAACAAAGGTAAATTCGGGGAGAAAGGGGGGGGGGGGTCTCATGTCAATTTATTTCGTGTGTCAAATCTGGAATTCTTTCGTTTGTGTGCTATACAAAACCTCTGAAAAATATATGTATGCCCCCTCCCCATTACACGTCCTGAGTTTTAGTTTTAAAAATATGGTCACATTACTCATAAAGCATGCCATACAAATATATGAATGCAGACAATCACACCAGCATCTTTTTGGAAGGAAAAAAGGGATCCTAACAAAAAGTTGCTTTCTAATAACTGATAAAACCAAAAAGAAAATGCCTCAAACGTTCAGGAGATATTAGCAAAAATTAGTGGATCAACCAGAATTTTATTCTTTAGTCATAGCAGTTCTTGTACTAGAACTGACAATATGGCTTAGGACCAAAGATGGGGGGTGGGAGGGGAATTACATTCCCACCCTCCGCCTTGGTAATTTGAAACTTACCGCATGATTTTCGGATGCTTTGAAGAAAAATTCCAGTCATCAATGCAGCTACATTCTGCTTTAATTTAGACTCAGCCGAAGAGCGCTGTAAACCATAAAATAGACATAATATTGGGGGCATAAAAGAAATGCAGGTGAATAATACTAGGTTCTGTAAGGGGAGATGAGTATTAATGATGAGATTAATAAGAAAAAATTAATAATTAGAGGAACGAAATCACCACTTGAGCATAATCAGTGCAGTTATTCCGTGTGACCAGCCGCTTTGTGGGTTTGTGCGCAGAAAGGACTGGAAGAGAGAAGGGATTTAAACCGTCAGGGGACGTTTGGTCAACAGGATCTGACGTCATCAATGCCTCAGGTAGGAGCACAAGTAAAAAAAGACCCGTTATAGGGAAGCATTGCCAACGAAAGGGGGTTCGGAATCACGTGTTCTACTCAGGCGAGGTCAGGAGAAATCCGTTTTGCCCAACGGTGGGGCCTTTCTCAGAAGGAGTGCAAAAGAAAGCAAAGCCTAAGGAAAAAAAAAAAGGAAATTGCTATGACAGGAAAAGCGGGTTGAAATTGGAAAGGATTGGTTGTAAGGAAATATGGTGGCTTGCCAAAACGATTGACAATGTGCTTTCAATGTATAAGTTATCTGAAGTATTTAATGCATTTAATGAAAGGCATAAGTTTAATATGAGAATAAAAGTTTCCTACTATACAATTGAATATTCCTAGTGATTGCTGGTAGAAATAAAAAGTAATAATGTTTTTACTTTCTTTCCTCATGAGTTCACGGGGGGAATGATTTATTTAAAATAGATATGAATTGTACTAAAACTTATTGCACCATGAGACTAATTGACTTCAGTTGAATAAAGATATGTCAGCTGCGTGCACCGAATGATGTTCCATTTCAACATTCTGAAAAAAAAAAAAAAAAAATAACGCGAGGATATTTGAACTGTGTAGCTCAAAGTGCAGTCAATTTCGGACTCATGTGCCTCTTCCGTGTTCAAGCAAAATGCACCAGTTGAACTGTGTATAAAGGAGATCAATTTAGTAACAATTCCACTGCTAATTGTTGTAGAAAATCGAATTTATATGGCATAATACAGACTATATATTATGGTCAATGGTATGGTCAATTTTCACAACAAGTGGGCATGGAGAACCCTCTTTTAGAAAAGGAGACGGATTAAATATTTTTCTTTTTATTCATTAATATTTTTAATATTTGTAGGTTACATCGTATTGAATTAATTCATTTTCTGTCAATTTGAGTAGCAATTTTTTCTCTCAAAAAAAAAAAAAAAAAAAAAGAAAAAAACTAGAAGTGCCAAGGGGAGAAATTTCTTGCACTTCCGATTGGGTTGAAAGCGGTGCACAGCTCACAATGCAAGCGGGAGGCGTATTAATGTAATTTTTTTTGGTTATCAGAGTACAGTGTTCAATTGATGGGGTAATTATATGACTGCGGGCAGTCTCTTATATTATTTTATCGGATGATCACTAATGCAATGATCACCATTCACTGTAAGGTTGAAAATTTAAAATGGGAACAGTGGCTAATTATTAGCTACCTCTACTAAAATTGGTTCAGTTTGATTAAAGTACGGTATAGATTGATTTAAATGTATGTGACCTACGTATTTTTTTTTTTCAATGCTGTCAATTTTTTTAAAGAGTTCATGAAGTTGACATAATTTTATAAGAGCATAATTTTTTAACTCATGTGGGTTCTCCATTTGTCTGTTTACTGGTCTCCACGTCCTGAGCAACCGATTTCTAGGCATCCTCACCATTACCAATTTATAAGTGTGATGTATATATATAATTTTTTTCTCCAGGTTTGTCATATTGCTGTTATTGTCAATTGTAGCACCATGTTTCCCATGACTAGGTGGGAAACAACCCATGTGGAAGGAGTTGTAAATATCTTGTAAATATTAATGTATTGTAAATATTGACCCATGAGCCTTAGCAAATAAGATGAGTTATTAATTTTTTTTTTTTTTGCTTTTTTTTTGATGTGCAAGGGAAGGAATCTGTCGTAACAGAAAGATGGGGGGTTACAATGTAATAGGCATTTTTACGACCAGCGGCGACAGTCCGTCTGGACCAACAATAGCTGAAGAGATTTTCTCAACAAAGGCCCATTGGAGGGATAAGATAAATACAAATTTTATAACTCAAGATGGCGGAGGAGGCAACAACACCGTGAGAACACCAGAAGCAAAACGCTCTGATTGCGTGGATCGTCGTACCGCCCCACTGATAAACTCGCCAGCCAACGGCCGACGGGAAGCGCCCTGGTTGGGAGAAATCTAAGAAAAGATGGGAGGCCAATTGAGCCGGAATTGGTCAAGACCTCCCATCAAATCAGCAAGGGGCTTTTGGTGAATTAAAACCAAAAACATCATCAGAAAACATCATCAGAAAACATCATCAGAGAACACCAGGGTGACATAAGAACTGCATCAGAGCATCATCAGATCTTGACAGAGGTGATCAGTTTTCCCTGAAACCACTTCATCTTCCAAGGCAGAGATGGGCCCCTTCTGTACAATTTTTGATTGACAACATCTGCCGTCTATAAAATAGGCGCGGCAGACCTCTTCTGCAAACAGGACTATGATGATCACCATTCGCTTCCGGACGAGGAAGGATCGCCCACCGACACATTTGGACTAAAATTCACAACAAGTGCTGCCCGTTGGATCCGGACATGGTTCGTTCCCTGCACATTTCCTTTTCCTTTTTAATAGTAGTAGTCTCATGGGCCTAAGTTAATATCTATATAAGTGAATAAATTAATCTAGTTAACCAAAAAAATTTGTGTTTTATTGTCTATCCACTTTGCGTATCACGCGCCCTGATGTCGTGAACCTGGCCGCGACATGCACATGTTGAAAAAAATGAACTAACTTTTTACAGTGAATTTTCTTACCGCAATCTTACCGTCAAAACATAACACTGTAAAAAGTTAGTTCATTTTTAAAAGGTGTATTACCAAGGATCACATAAAACCGCAGTGGCGTAAAGAATTAATTTTGGAAAGTACATATCGCTATTATAAAAAAGGGAAGCGATATTTAATATTAGTATTTAATTATTGTTGTAGTTCAGAATTACAACGTGGTAACAACTAAGGAATACACTACATCAATCTAATTTCTCCTATTTAAAATTGTTCAGAACAGAAATAAATTTTATCAATTTTCTAAATATTAGAGGGAGGGGCATCTCGTGTCAGGGTTGGGGTCTCGTTTGGGAGGGTTGCTGTCATTGAAAAAGAATTGTTTGCTTTGCATATCAAACTTTCGAATTTGGTCTTTGACTTTGATTCAATCGATAGAAAAAGTTGGAATAGGGTTCTTCAGTCCACTTTTAAACATAGATCTACTCTTCAGAAAAAGTTTGAATCTCTTTGCATTAATAATGCAGTTGATACTCTTGATGGTTTGCAAAAGGTGAATCTGAACTCTGTTGTTAATCTTTCTTCAAAACCTCTAAATTCTGATCGGCTCAATGCTCTCAAACTGAATAACAATTTTGCTTGTTCTTCAAAACCTTCTTTTCCTAAGTTGGTTGCTCCAATTGAGAAAGCCTTTAGATTTAGTGCTCTCACTGCTTCTCAAAAGGATTCGATTAGGCTTCTCATTGCGAATACTGTGGATTTCAACTCGAAGTTATCTTCAAATACTTTCAGCAAGCATGCTAATATTTCCGTCAAAAACTTGTGCTCTGATCCTGATCTGGTTATTACTAAGGCCGATAAGGGAGGTCAAATTGTTGTTCTAGATAAAAGCTCTTACTTAGATAAATGTAATGATTTACTTAAGGTTGGTCATTATGTGACACTTCGCAAAGACCCCAGCACTATTGAGATAAATTTGATTAGTAAGGCTGTAAAGTCTTCTCCTGTCATTTGCGATTCTTCAAAAAGGTCTTTGATTCCTTCAGTCGCACACTGTGCCAGATTTTACGCTCTTCCTAAGGTCCACAAACCTGGTATACCTCTCCGTCCTATTGTCTCCAATATTAATACTGCTTCTTATAAACTTGCTAAACACTTGGTCTCCATCTTTTCTCCTCTTTTGAATGGCAATTCTTTCACTGTTAAAAATTCCGTTGACTTCGTTCAAAAGCTTCGTGATTTCAAACCTTTTGGATTAACTATGGCTTCTTTTGATGTAAACTCGCTTTTCACCAATGTACCGGTTAATGGCGCATTGGATTGTCTTAAATTGAGACTTCAGGAATATCATTTCTCTAGTTTTGAGATTGAAAATTTCACAAAAGATGTTCAATGTTACCACCATTGCTAGTGATGCATGCGTTACACCGTCGGACTATCGATTGGCGAACTCTTTCAAAGATACCTGCATTTTGCTGGATATCCGCAGCAGCACAGACGATTCTTGCGACCAAATCCAGTTCTGAATTAACAGGTGTTGCATACACAACACTTTTCAGCGCATCCCAAAAAAGAAATCGATGCTGTTAAAATCAGGAGATCGTGGTGGCGAGGGAACCGTTCCACCACGACAAATCCATCGGTGGCGAAACACGTGATTCAAATGTTCCCGAACACGTGTGCCAAAATGGGGAGGTGCCCCATCATGCTGAAACCACATATGGCGTCTGATATGTTGTGGCACAGTGTCAAATAAAGTTGGTAAAACCTCTTTCAAAAATATCAGATAATTTGCGGACGTTAGGGGCGATGGCCACAAGTAAGGCCCAACTAATATGTCAGCAACCAAACCAGCCCAAACATTCACTGAAAAGCGATGTTAGTTTGCGTGTTTGAATGTGATGCAGCACTGCTACAGAACTAAGCGCCCTCTATCAAAAAATGAGGACACCAAAGCTGTACGTCATTTTGAAGTAAATATTACCAGGGGCCTGATCTACACGCAAACCGCAACAAAATTGAATATATTCTTCAGTTCTTATAAGCATTTAAAATTTCACCCCTTGTTCACAGTTCAATTTTTCCTAGTTACCCGATCCCAATGTTTTCGATTTTGGGCTTAAAATTTAGTTAAAGTCTAAACTTTAGAATAATGTTAACTCTATGAAAAAAAATTACGGTAAAAAGTAGTTGTCCGTAAAGTGTGGTTCTCTAGGGAGGTGAAAGAAGCTCTCAATTTTAAGCAGGCCACTTTTCGGCGACTTAAAGAGACTAGCTGCCATGCTGACAGGATTTTGTATTGTGAAGCTAGACAAACTTTCAAGTATTTAGTACGGAGTAAGAAAAGGGAATTGGAGCAAAGGCTTGCACATAACATCGAAGGAAATCCTAAGAAATTTTTTGCTTATGCTAATTCAGGGAAAGCGCGTAATACTCAGGTAGGCCCACTAGTGGATGAGAACGGGAACTTGATTCAAAATGAGGGGGATATTGCTGATATTCTAAATAGTTTTTTTCCAGTGTATTTAACATAAACTGTATCTCAACAGTTGACATAAGCGAGACGCAAGCTAATACACAGCTTGAGGACTTTGTATTTTCTAGGAAAGATGTGTTGTTTCATTTGAAAAAGATTAAAGCAAATAAGGCTCCAGGACATGATAATGTTTATCCAAAAATTTTAGTAGAATGCGCTGAGGAATTAGTGGATAGTAGTGGCTATTTGTCTGCTTTTGACATTTTTATAACCCCAGATGTGACTATAGATCTTTCAGACTTATTTCTTAAAAAACTAACATACTTGAAATGTTGTAAATCTTTTTTCCTTTTTCATTTTTGTACTTTCTCTTAGCTGAAAGTTTTTTATCTTATGACAATAATTTTTCAAGCTTCTGTCTTGTAAAAGTTTTTTTCAAAATTTTTCTCATATGAAAGTTTTTTCCTCTTCACAGCTGAGTGAAGAGTAATGATTGATTGAACCAAAACCTCGTTTTATAGATCGGTGTTATGAAAATAGATTCCGTTTTTCTTTTTAGTTCGCGGAGTGAGAGGAAACGGATGTGGTGGTTGTCTGCTTTCCGCTTAGCAAGGAAAAATCTTTGGATCATTGTCACACTTTAGAGCAATGAATAATTTACAATTTTTTGAAAATGTACCAGGTGTTCTTGCACTAGAGTATAATGCCTATACGTTAACAAATGGATGTGCCTTCATTGCAAGAGATACTTATGACGTTAACGATCTTTTCATTGATATTAAAAGATTACACATTTCTATAATTTACGTTTGTGATAAAGGTACTTTAAAATATTTTGAACAACTAAATATTCCAATTCCTGTGCGATGTCTTAATATACCCGATGTTGGTTGTTGTCCTTTATGTGACAACTTATTCTGCCACAGATTCGTTGCTGTGTGTGGACTTAAACATCTTGTAAATTACAGAGTAAATATGATTCCTCATTTTTCAACATCTGTTATGCGACGTCAAAGAATGGAGACTAATATTATGAATCTTTCTGATCAGTTTTCAGATGTAAAAATATAAATGACTTACGTAACATATATTATTTTGAAGTTCAGTTCATGTTTGAACATGATACGCAATCTGTACTGTAAACGTTCATTTTTTCCATGAAATAAAAAACAAAAAACATTTCGTTTAAATAATGTGACGTCAATTTTTAAAGAATTTTACTCTGTGGGTATATATACAACATTGAAAATGAAAACTTGTGAGTTACATATTAAACGTTGATGAATAATATTATCTCGAGTTGAATTCTTTTAACATTTCGTTTCATCATGACAGTTGATTGGCATAATTTTGGTAAAGATACACAGTTATCTGATTCTATAATCAGAGAACTGAAAAATGTGATTGATTGGAAAACTATATCGGAGTACCAACAATTGTCTGAGGAGCTTATAGCCGAGTTTAAAAATAGTGTTGATTGGTCATTAATTTGTAGATATCAAAAGCTATCAACAGCTTTCATAAATGAGCACAAAAGTTTTGTGGACTGGAAACTGATATCTATACATCAGATACTTGATGATAAGTTCATGTTTGAAAATGCAAACGAATTAGATTGGAAAGAAATTTCAAGGTATCAGAAACTTAGTGGTGATTTTATTAGAAATAATGCTGCTGTTTTGGATATGACATTAGTATCGGAACATCAAAAGTTGGATGAAAAAGTGATCCTTCAACTAGAAGATGTGCTGGATTGGGATAAAGTGATAATTCTATACATCAGATACTTGATGATAAGTTCATGTTTGAAAATGCAAACGAATTAGATTGGAAAGAAATTTCAAGGTATCAGAAACTTAGTGGTGATTTTATTAGAAATAATGCTGCTGTTTTGGATATGACATTAGTATCGGAACATCAAAAGTTGGATGAAAAAGTGATCCTTCAACTAGAAGATGTGCTGGATTGGGATAAAGTGATAATTCATCAAGATATTTCTGAAAACTTTGTCATGCGTAATATAGAAAGAATAACGTCTTGTAATGTGATGTTAAATAAGTACTTTTCTGAAAATGTTATCAACACATTGTATAAAAGATTAGTTTTAAAATACCTTGCAAGTATATGTAAAAAAATGTAATTAATATTGTTAATAAATGATGATTTGAATTTCATTGGTTGTTTTTTTCCCTCACCACCATTGATGTGAATCACTTTAAATATTATATCAAACTATGATTGGGTGTTTGAAGAATGAAAATGGATATTACAGTTACTTTATAATTTAAACTACAAAAGGAAAAACTTTAATGCAACGTGTTTCAGTTGTGCGAACGAGTCGGAGTGATAATATCTTTCCAGTTAAATCATTTAAAAAATACTTTTTTTGGTAGCTTCGTTTCTGACAATTTTCCAATTCCATCTAAGTAGGTGAATGGAAATACAATCAAAAACTATTTATGGGTGTATTTGCATCGGATGATTTACCGAAGTTTAGAAAGAAACGTGATTTTTCTGTTATTGTAAATTTAGATCCGAAAAATAAACCGAGGAGTCATTGGGTTGCACTTCATTTCGAAAACAACAAATGTTTCTACTTTTGCAGTTACGGAAGTGATCCAAATGAACAAAACATAATTAACTTTATCAAAAGAAAGTGTGACTGTGTGGAATGGAATAAGAGTCATTTTCAAAGTTTGCAATCACAAACGTGTGGGAAATTCTGTCTTTATTTTCTTAGTAAAATTTCTCGTTCAAAAAAAATGGATTTAATCAATAAAAATTTTAATTACAACGAAAATAAAGTAGAAAACTTTTTTGAAAAATTATCGAATATTTCTTCAACCTCAACAAAAGTACAAAAATGTTCTACGTCACAAAGCCGTCAGAGTTATTTTCACTGTTTAGGTAATCTAAATTTATAATTTTCGAAAGTGAACGCTTATTCTTAGACATTTTTTATGAGAATTATGGATTCTATGAATTTTCGTAAAATCTGTCAAAATATTTTCATTGGATGATTCGACTGTGACATCATAGTAAGACCTAATCTATAAAAGCTAGGACTTGACTGAAGAAGGTTGTTCACACTGCAACATGGAGAAATTCGGATTTTTGGTGATGCACAAGCGCAAATTGGAAGATCCCTACTCACTTCATAGTACATGTTCCAAATTATTTTCAACGTTGATGGAGTGTCTTAACACAGCTTCAAAAATGTCTATCGATGTTCCTGACCATCCCGACTACAGATTAAAAATTGCTTACTTCACGGTTCTCAACAACAAGGAAATTGTTAGAGAATTACATACAAAGAACTGTTTTGAATTGAATGAATAGAACTTTTGTGTGTTTTAATTGCAATGTGAAAATTATTTTGTAATTAAAAGACTGATGAAAAAGTGTCATTGTGTATCAGTCATTCATATTACAATTGTAACACATGTATTTTTGAAACTTAGTAAAATAAACATTATTTGTTTACTTTGTGTCATGTGTTAATTTACAGTACAAATGAATCATAATACCTTATTGTCTTATCTTCGTTAAACTGGATTGATGATGCACGACAGACATTTATTATTAATACCATATTGATCTTGTTCAAATATAAAAAATCAATACGATATAATAATCAAAGTGTCAATCGTTGACACAACTGGATTCGATAAAATTGGCTTCTTTTTCTTCAGCTTTAAAAAAATGATGAAGGAGACTCTTTAAAATCAGTAAAAAATTTAAAAAAACCATCATAATACCTTATTGTCTCATTAATTTGTAGATATCAAAAGCTATTAACAGCTTTCATAAATGAGCACAAAAGTTTTGTGGACTGGAAACTGGTATCTATACATCAGATACTTGATGATAAGTTCATGTTTGAAAATGCAAACGAATTAGATTGGAAAGAAATTTCAAGGTATCAGAAACTTAGTGGTGATTTTATTAGAAATAATGCTGCTGTTTTGGATATGACATTAGTATAGCATTGGATGTCACGAATCTTTATGGGTATGTAATGTCAAGTTATCTTCCTCACGGTGGCTTTAAATGGTTGACTGAAACCGAAGTAGAAAATTTTGATCTCTTTTCTTTTGATGCGAATTCTGAAAAAGGTTTTATTCTAGAAATTGACTTAATTTACGATAAGAAATATCACAATATTCACAATGATCTTCCACTCGCTTGCGAGCATATGACAATCAATTATGATAAACTGTCACCATATCAAAAGATGTTGATGAAAAAATTAAATATAAAACCAAACTCATCAATAAGAAAGCTTATCCCAATTTTAACGATAAAAAAAATTATGTTACTCATTATTTAAATTTACAATTTTACATTAGTCATGGAATGACATTGAAAAAAATTCATCGAATCATTTCGTTTAAACAAGCCCCATGGCTAAAGCCATATATTGATCTAAACTCATACAAAAGACGAACCGAACCAGGTAAATTTTCTAAGGATTTTTACAAACTTATGAATAACTCCTACTTTGGAAGATTGTTGCTAAATGTAAGAAAGCTTAGAAATGTTGTTGTATCTACCAATGAAACACAATGTAAAAAGAATATGGAAAGCGCTACCTAGAATATTTTCAGTCAATCAATGAAAACTGTGTTCTTTTTAAAAAAAAGAAATAGCTTGTTTTTAAACAAACCCATATATATTGGATTTTCTGTTCTAGAATTATCAAAATTACACATGTATCGAATTTTTTATGATGTTTTTAAAAAATTTTATTCTGAAAACGTATCTTTTTGTACTGTGATACCGATTCTCTTTTTCTTGAATTTAGCTGTGACGATCTTTATCATGATCTATATATGGGTTTTGTTTTAAGAACAAGCTATTTCTTTTTTTTTAAAAAAGAACTGGAAAAACACAAACCCACAAACCGATTTGTTATGCATTAATTGTAGTTGATGATGAAAAAAAAATTGTTTTCCATCGGTATCATTCGGGTGAAAATTGTGTTCATGACTTCTTAAAATGTTTGCATACGTAACATATATTATTTTGAAGTTCAGTTCATGTTTGAACATGATACGCAATCTGTACTGTAACTACTTCATACCTTATTGTCTTATCTTCGTTAAACTGGATTGATGATGCACGACAGACATTTATTATTAATACCATATTGATTTTGTTCAAATATAAAAAATCAATACGATATAATAATCAATGTGTCAATCGTTGACACAACTGGATTCGATAAAATTGGCTTCTTTTTCTTCAGCTTTAAAAAATGATGAAGGAGACTCTTTAAAATCAGTAAAAAATTTATAAAAAAACCATCATAATACCTTATTGTCTTATCTTCGTTAAACTGGATTGATGATGCACGACAGACATTTAATATTAATACCAGTTCTTTTTTTTAAAAAAAAGAAATAGCTTGTTCTTAAAACAAAACCCATATATATTGGATTTTCTGTTCTAGAATTATCAAAATTACACATGTATCGAATTTTTTATGATGTTTTTAAAAAAATTTATTCTGAAAACGTATCTTTTTGTACTGTGATACCGATTCTCTTTTTCTTGAATTTAGCTGTGACGATCTTTATCATGATCTATATATGGGTTTTGTTTTAAGAACAAGCTATTTCTTTTTTTTAAAAAAAGAACTGGAAAAACACAAACCCACAAACCGATTTGTTATGCATTAATTGTAGTTGATGATGAAAAAAAAATTGTTTTCCATCGGTATCATTCGGGTGAAAATTGTGTTCATGACTTCTTAAAATGTTTGCATACGTAACATATATTATTTTGAAGTTCAGTTCATGTTTGAACATGATACGCAATCTGTACTGTAACTACTTCATACCTTATTGTCTTATCTTCGTTAAACTTTATTGATGATGCACGACAGACATTTATTATTAATACCATATTGATTTTGTTCAAATATAAAAAATCAATACGATATAATAATCAATGTGTCAATCGTTGACACAACTGGATTCGATAAAATTGGCTTCTTTTTCTTCAGCTTTAAAAAAATGATGAAGGAGACTCTTTAAAATCAGTAAAAAATTTATAAAAAAACCATCATAATACCTTATTGTCTTATCATCGTTAAACTGGATTGATGATGCACGACAGACATTTAATATTAATACCAGTTCTTTTTTTTTAAAAAAAGAAATAGCTTGTTCTTAAAACAAAACCCATATATATTGGATTTTCTGTTCTAGAATTATCAAAATTACACATGTATCGAATTTTTTATGATGTTTTTAAAAAATTTTATTCTGAAAACGTATCTTTTTGTACCGTGATACCGATTCTCTTTTTCTTGAATTTAGCTGTGACGATCTTTATCATGATCTAAAGTTTAAGCTTCAAAACATCTTTGATTTTTCAAATTATGATTCTAAACATTTTTTATATAATTTAGACAATCATATGACTGTGGGGTATTTAAAAGATGAAACGGCGGGTGTTCCAATCATTGAATTTTGTGGCTTAAAGCCGAAAATGAATGTCTTAACACAGCTTCAAAAATGTCTATCGATGTTCCTGACCATCCCCGACTACAGATTAAAAATTGCTTACTTCATACCTTATTGTCTTATCTTCGTTAAACTGGATTGATGATGCACGACAGACATTTATTATTAATACCATATTGATTTTGTTCAAATATAAAAAATCAATACGATATAATAATCAATGTGTCAATCGTTGACACAACTGGATTCGATAAAATTGGCTTCTTTTTCTTCAGCTTTAAAAAAATGATGAAGGAGACTCTTTAAAATCAGTAAAAAATTTATAAAAAAACCATCATAATACCTTATTGTCTTATCTTCGTTAAACTGGATTGATGATGCACGACAGACATTTAATATTAATACCATATTGATCTTGTTCAAATATAAAAAAATCAATATGATCTTGTTCAAATATAAAACATCAATATGATATAGAAATAAAAGCGTCAATCGTTGACACAACTGGATTCGATAAAATTGGCTTCTTTTTTCATCAGCTTTAAAAAAAATGATGAAGGAGACTCTTTTAAAATTAGTAAAATTTTATAAAAAAACCAGTATTATATTGAGTTCAAAGAATCTAACATGTCACAGGATGGAATCATCTAAAAAACTATGAAGAAACATTAATAGATTAACACACCCATCAACTCTTTTCCTCGAAGATCTTTTTTGAATCATCGACTCATCTTTCTCTGAAAAGAAATGTTTGCTTCACATCGTGGATTACTATATAAGACTCCTTTTGCTACTGGTAATCCAATGATTTCTGGTGGATGCATGTCATCATTCCATTGACTGTAAGTTTATATCATGTCCTTCGAAAATATTTTTTGGATATCAGCCTCTATAACTATGTGTCTAATTGGAGCAACTTTTGCGTCTAAAATTTTTACTAGATCTATTTTATGGTGATGCCATGTGAGTATTTTTTACATTATCATCTGAATGATTTGTAAAATTGAATGTTATGTTATATGTAATGCAAGTTTTATATTTTGTTCATATACCAATGAATTTAAGCTTAACGTTTCTCTTAAAACATAATCATAAATTAAAATATAAATTTTTTCATATTTTGATCATGATTTGATTTTGTGATTTATCATGTAAATGAATGACATAAATGTCAAAAAATTTCTTTTAATTGTAATTAGAAAATTATTTGTGTTAAAAAAAATTGAGATAATAATTTTATAATTTGTCATAGACAATGGTCATAAATTAAATATAAATTTATTCATATTTTGATATTGCTTTGATTTTGTGATTTATCATGTAAATGAATGACGTAAATGCCAAAAATTTCTCTTAATTGAAATTAGAAAACTACTTGCGTTAAAAAATTGAGATAATGATTTATATTTCATAATTCGTCATAGACATTGTGTGACAAACTGATAGATGGTTAATTTTTTTCCTTGAAAGGTAATGTTTAATTTTGAAGTATATTTTTTCTACATACTTTCAATTATCGATTTATCACGTAAGTAAACTTTTTGCTTTTGTATAACATTTTTTTTTTAATTAAAAAATGACTAAAAGTTTATACTATTTTGTTATTTTACTTTTAGAGTTTCATCATCATCATTTACGTTTCGAAGAAAATTGTAAAAGAACTAGACTGAAATCAAAAATGAATTCCTTTGCAGGTGAGTGAAGTTTTATATTTTTAATTGTAATGATTGTGTTTCGAATGTCATAAACATACAATAATAATGAATCAGCTATTACTTTTCAGATTTTGATAAGGTAATCAAAAGTAAACCATCAGATTCCTCATCTGAATATAAGAAGAAAAAGAAAAGACACATCAATGATGACCAAACAGAGGAAAAGCATGAGAAGATAAAAAGAAAAAAAGTTCCTGTGGACGATTCGCAATCCAATCAGTCTTCAACCACAAATGATCAATCATCTGGAAAACCAATTGCAGCAATCACCTCACCATATGATGTGGTTTTGTGTGAGGATAAAGTCAACGAAAAAGGTATTCCACCATACTCTGTCTATATTGGAAACGGATTCGCATTGAATGTAAAGGAATTTAAGAATGTTTATTATGTATGCATGTCAAGATCTCATAATGATCTTATCAGAAACCGCTTTAACATTCCTATAAGCCAGCTGGCCGATTTCATGCAAGCGTTAGTATTAACAAAAAAGCATATTAGTAATTTTACACTATGATCAAATTTTTATAAATGTTTCAATGTTGTTTTTGCTCATGTTTTCATTTTGACATTAGAAAAAAAATTAAAAAGTTTTGTTTTATCTCATTTTGAAAATGTTCATCCTTCATAACAGCTCATTTAATGGTTTTGCAAAAACTTTTAAAAAAGAATTAGATAATTACATTGATGCTAATCAAGCATTTCTTGATAATAAAACAGAAATTTTTAACGTATTAAGTAATAGTAGAATCGATCAACGTTTTAGATTTTTAATATGTTCATGCGTAGAATTTATTAAGTTCATAAATATTGAAAAAACTGAATTTAAATTACAAAATTTTTATTTTGCGTCGTGTACTGAAAGAGTAATCTCACATTATCAAATAAATGATAAAATTGAAAGCGCAATCAATAAAATTCTGGTGAACATAGAAAACTTTATAAAATTAGGAAGCGGATGGATAGTAAAAAATATTTCATGCATTGATGTTCATGTTGGAAACTATGAGGGGATGAGCGGTGGTTGTGGACGAATAAGTTTACCACAAATTTTAAAAAATAAAAAATGTATAATTCATGTTAAAAGCGACGACAACAAATGTTTTCTGTATTCAGTAATTTGTGGTTTGTTTAAGGTGAAACATAATCGAGAATTACAAAGAACATATAAAAAATACTTGAAATATATAAACTTTAATTTTTTAAGATTTCCTGTTAAAGTGACACAAATCCCAAAGTTTGAAAAATTAAATAAAGTAAAAATCAATGTCTACAGTTATGAAAGAAATGTTTTTCCGATTTATATCAGTAAATTTAACAATGCTAAATGCGAAATCGATTTGTTGTTATACAAAAATCATTTTTTTTATATTTCTAATTTTAATCGACTTCTAAATAATAAGAGATTTTATCATTATTATTGTAAAAACTGTCTCAGCTCATTTAAAGGAGAAAATTCTAAAAACCTTCATGAATCATTTTGTTTCAGAAATGTTGCAGAACGCATTAAAATGCCAAACAAATATGAAAATACCTTATTTTTTCAAAATTACCATAAAATCATGAAACATTCGTTTGTGGTATACGCAGATTTTGAATGTTGTATCATTCCAACACATCATAAATTAGAGCAAACAGAAGAAAGTTATTCGATAAAAACACAAACCCACAAACCGATTTGTTATGCATTAATTGTAGTTGATGATGAAAAAAAAAATGTTTTCCATCGGTATCATTCGGGTGAAAATTGTGTTCATGACTTCTTAAAATGTTTGCATCACATTAAAGAGATTTTGTTAGAGTACATGCAAAGAGATATCCCAATGAATGGAACTGACATTTTTCCATCATTGTCAAGTAGGTGTTCAATATGTAATGTGCAATTTAAAAAAAATGATATCATTGTCAGAGATCATAATCATCAAACAGGAAAATTTAGAGGCTATGCTCATTCTTCATGTAATTTAAACTTTAAAGTTTCATATTTTTTACCTGTGGTGTTACATAATTTAACTGGGTATGACTCTCATTTAATTTTTAAAAACTTATCCAATAAATTCGCAAAAAATATTAAAGTGATTCCTATAAATAATGAAAAGTATACCACTTTTATAATTGACGATTTGAAATTTATCGATAGTTACAATTTTTTACCATCATCATTGTCAAAACTTGTTGAAAATTTAAAAGCTACACGTGATAATTATCGTATCCCCTTTCCAATCTTATTTGAGTTTTTTAATGATAAACGAAAATGTGAACTGTTGTCACAAAAAGGTATATTTCCATACACCTACTTAGATGGAATTGGAAAATTGTCAGAAACGAAGCTACCAAAAGAAAAGTATTTTTTAAATGATTTAACTGGGAAAGATATATCCGACGATGAATATAATTATGCAAAGAAAATATGGAAACGTTTCAAATGTAAAACATTCGAAGACTATTTGAAAATATATTTGTTCACCGATGTGTTGTTGTTGGCAGATGTTTTTGAAAGTTTTCGCAATATTTCATTGAACATATATAATTTAGAACCTGTTCACTTTATCTCAGCACCTGATCTGTCATGGACAGCAGGTCTAAAAATGACAAACATCAAACTCGAACTTTTTACGGATGTAGATATGTACCTGATGATTGAGAGCGGAATACGAGGTGGAATATGCATGGTAGGAAAACGCTTTAGTAGAGCAAACAACAAATATTTAAATGAACTTTATGATGAAAAAAAAAAAAAAGCTTTATCTTAGCATTGGATGTCACGAATCTTTATGGGTATGTAATGTCAAGTTATCTTCCCTACGGTGGCTTTAAATGGTTGACTGAAACCGAAGTAGAAAATTTTGATCTCTTTTCTTTTGATGCGAATTCTGAAGAAGGTTTTATTCTAGAAGTTGACTTAATTTACGATAAGAAATATCACAATATTCACAATGATCTCCCACTCGCTTGCGAGCATATGACAATCAATTATGATAAACTGTCACCATATCAAAAGATGTTAATGAAAAAATTAAATATAAAACCAAACTCATCAATAAGAAAGCTTATCCCCAATTTTAACGATAAAAAAAAATATGTTACTCATTATTTAAATTTACAATTTTACATTAGTCATGGAATGACATTGAAAAAAAGTCATCGAATCATTTCGTTTAAACAAGCCCCATGGCTAAAGCCATATATTGATCTAAACTCATACAAAAGACGAACCGAACCAGGTAAATTTTCTAAGGATTTTTACAAACTTATGAATAACTCCTACTTTGGAAGATCGTTGCTAAATGTAAGAAAGCTTAGAAATGTTGTTGTATCTACCAATGAAACACAATGTAAAAAGAATATGGAAAGCGCTACCCTAGAATATTTTCAGTCAATCAATGAAAACTGTGTTCTTTTTAAAAAAAAAAGAAATAGCTTGTTCTTAAACAAACCCATATATATTGGATTTTCTGTTCTAGAATTATCAAAATTACACATGTATCGAATTTTTTATGATGTTTTTAAAAAATTTTATTCTGAAAACGTATCTTTTTTGTACTGTGATACCGATTCTCTTTTTCTTGAATTTAGCTGTGACGATCTTTATCATGATCTAAAGTTTAAGCTTCCAAACATCTTTGATTTTTCAAATTATGATTCTAAACATTTTTTATATAATTTAGACAATCATATGACTGTGGGGTATTTAAAAGATGAAACGGCGGGTGTTCCAATCATTGAATTTTGTGGCTTAAAGCCGAAAATGTATTCAATTACATATGGGACGCAGTGTAAAAAAACAGCTAAGGGAATTAAATCATGTGTTTTGCAAGATCTAATGCATGAGACATATGTAAAAACACTCAAAGACGATTTAGTTCATAGAGCAAACTTTAAAAATATAGTTTCACGAAATCATGAAATTTCAACTATTGCTGTAATAAGATGTCGTTAAATAGTTTTTATGACAAAAAATTTCTTATGAGCGACAAAATAAATAGTTATTCATTTGGACATTTTAAAATTGATGAAATTGAATCAGATGAAGAAATCTAATTTTATGTGAAAAATGAATACAATGTAAAAAAGCTGTTCATCTAATAGATGAAATATGTAACATAATGTAAAAAATTGATGTGTAACTTTATGTGAATATTGTAAAAAGTGGAAAAAACAAGCTGATCATCTAATGAATGGAAAATGTTAAAGCAAAATCGGTGTAACATTGAATATAAGTAAAAAATAAAAATGTTTTTTTTATTTATTTTGTGTTTTTGTTTTATTTTAATTTCAGACTCATCTAAACAGATTAATAGGACTTTTTTTCAAAATGAATATTTAACTTCAACTAAGAGATGTCTAGAAATGAGTGTGAAGGAAATGATTAATATCTTTCATTCAGGTTTTTATACTGAACAGTAGTGAGTTTTTTTTTTCCAATCAAATTTGTTAATATTAGAAAAATAAAAATGAGATCAATTTTGAAAAAGAACATATTTTTTAAATTACACATTACATATCATCTTCATTTTGAATGAGTAAAAGAAAATAAGATTTTTAGCACAAGGGTGTGTGGTCGAGAGGATAAACGCACCGGACATATCCGCTCATCACCCACCCTTTTGCATCATCGCGGGTTCGAATCCACACACACACACACACACACACACACACACACACACAAATTTATAAGTCAAAATAAAAACAATTTTGATTTGAAAAAATATTCATAGTTTAAAAGGATTATTAATAAAAAAATCAAATAAAATTTTAAAAGAATTTTTAAATATTAAAATAATGAAAAAAAAATCATAACAGAAATCGAAAATGACTAACCTTTGACATCATCAAATCTGTTTTCTTAATTTTCTCACACACAGTTTTCAGATGAAAATTTTGTATCGGAATTAACCAGACAAATCACACCACCAACTAAAAACAACCATGCACCACAACTCACATATACACTGATTTTGTTTCTGTGTGACATTCTCGCTTATATGTAATCAGAAAACAACAGTAGGATGTTAGATCGGAAAAGAGGGTTATACATCGTTTCCTCTGTAGTGTATTCATATCACATCCTCGACAAACAACTAAAATAATTCTCTCACCATTCTAACTTATCAGTTGATTGTGTTCAGAAAATAAAAGCACTCGAAAGCTGGATCGGAAATCAACATTTCCTCTTTCCTTGCAAAGGAAACGCTGAATCGTGGTCTGAAGAAACAAACAAAATAAAAATAAATCCAACGCATTTCCTTTGTGAATATCTCTTTCTGAAATCAGAAAAAATGAGGCCTTCGATTGGAAACAATTTTGTCATACAATAAAACTTTCTGAAAGAGAAAGTACAAATATTTAAAAAGGTAAAATGATTTACATTTTTTCATATTCCACAGAGGGAAAAAAATAATAAGTAGAAGTTTAGTGATACGATAAAAACGTTCAGCTAAGAGAAAGTACAAAAATGAAAAAGGAAAAAAGATTTACAACATTTCAAGTATGTTAGTTTTTTAAGAAATAAGTCTGAAAGATCTATAGTCACATCTGGGGTTATAAAAATGTCAAAAGCAGACAAATAGCCACTACTGTGGATGTTGTCTTGGCTATTTTCGTATCTTCATATAACCCGGGGACTGTGCCAGCAGATTGGAAGCTGGCAAACATAACGCCGCTCTTCAAGAAAGGGTCTAAAACTAAGGCAGGAAATTATAGGCCTGTGAGTCTTACTTCAGTTCTTTGTAAAATTTTTGAAACTCTGATAAAAATCAAAATAGTGAATTTCCTGGAGGCAAATGGAGTGTTGACTGATTTTTAGTATGGTTTTAGGAAGGGTAGGTCCTGTACAACTAATTTGTTGCATTTCTATGACAAGTTTACCATGGCATTAGGTAATAAAAAGTGCGTAGATGTTGTTTACATTGACTTTCAGAAAGCGTTTGATAAAGTACCGCATGAAGCTCTTCTTAGCAAACTTGCTTATATTGGTATTGGTGGAAAAACTTTAATTTGGGTTAAAAATTGGCTGAGTGGGAGGAAACAGAGAGTAGTAGTGAAGGGCAATTATTCTCGGTGGATTGATGTTTTGAGTGGTGTTCCACAAGGTTCAGTTTTAGGGACCATATTATTTATTATTTTTATTAATGATATTACTCAGAGTATTTCTGGGAACATCAATATTTTCGCTGATGATGTCAAAATAATGAGAATTATGGACACAGAGGAACAAGTCAATCAGTTTCAAGAGGATTTAAATCAAATTTCTAGGTGGGAAATTAAGTGGGGGATGTCTTTTAATATTGGGAAATGTCAAGCGCTTCATTTTGGTCATGGGAATAAACATGCAACCTATTATTTACAAGGTTCCGTCATTAGAGAAGCAGAAGCAGTTGTTGATCTAGGAGTATTGATTAGTCTCGACTTCAAGTCCAGCCAGCAGTGTAGCATAGTCAGTAACAAAGCTAACAGGATGCTTGGGTTTATCAATAAGGCTATTTTGAATAGGTCTAAGGAAGTTGTATTGCCACTATACAGAAGTTTGGTAAGACCTCATTTGGAATAGGCTGTTCAGTTTTGGTCTCCGTACCTAAAAAAGGATATTACCTTATTGGAAAGGGTTCAAAGGAGGGCTACTAGATTGGTAAGTGGTCTTTCAGACTTAGATTTTGAGGTTAGGCTTAAAAGGCTCAATATGTATAGTCTTGAGCAAAGGAGAGTTAGAGGGGACATGATTCCGTTGTTTAAATTTATTAAAATGGGAAATGTTGATGGACTACAGCTATGTGCTGAAAGTAGAACCAGAGGTCATTGTTTTAAGCTTTTCAAATCTCAGGCTAATCTTGAAATTAGGAAAAATTACTACTTCAATACGGTTATAGGCAATTGGAACAGTTTACCAGAAGCGACTGTTAATTGCAGCGGGGTAAAAACGTTTAAGAAAGCTCTTGATGTTCATTGGGGACTGCTAAATTGACTAGGACCAGCCAAGATGGGCCCTGAGCCTGTTGCTGGTCGTCACTTTTGTATTTGTAACTCTAAAGTCTAAAACGCCCTCTATCGACATTTTTTGAATTTTGCTTTTAAAAATGTTTTTGAAGGAAAAGGTGATATAAAGAATGATTTTAGCAAAAACCGCAAACGAATCTACCTCGTTTTCTGTTTTTAATCATCGTTTGAAGTTTTGAACTTTAAAAACTTTAGCGCCCCCTAGCTCCTACAGAAGACGTTTGTGAATAATGTTTGTGACTGAATATTGTTTGTCTTGATGTCCCCTACCTCTCCTTAAAGTTTGTTCCAATATTAATGGGACACCCTGTATATATAACTTCAACAGCTTAGAGTGATTGCGGTATACATATTCCTAAAATATATATTGGACATAATCAATAAAAGGACTCGTATATTCCGAAAAATCTATAAACTATATTTCCATAGCTATTTTTCTTTCTTTTTTGAGCGGTTATGAAAGGTATATAGTTGCCACACAAAAGTATGATATGTGTATGTGTTTCAAAAATTGACATCCTTTAAACCAAAGAAACTGGGTACTGGTAAAAAATTACTTCCTTTTAGTGCATTTACCGCGGTAAACTCCTTAAGGGAAATATCTCAGGCATAATCATACTGCCCGAAATAATTTAGAAATGCGACACAATGCTGTACTGCGAATATTTTTTGATGAATACTTTTTTTTAGACATTGTATTACACTGCAAATAGTTTTAAAACGAATAACCGATGTGATGACATTTGAGGGAGGGAAAAAGCATTTTCAACTTGCTTTCATGTAGGGGTCCTACGTTATTAAATTATTTTAAACAACATGTAATGCATATACGACACTGGGAGTAAGCACAACACAATATAATTTGAGATTTATTTCTGCGACGCTTCAAAACTAATTTTTCTAAAGCCAATTTTAATTCCCTGCATTAAATACATTCCAAAATGTGCCCATAAATTGGGGAAATCATCAATTTTTTTCTTAATGTCTTGTTTATCAAGATGACCACACACCCACACGCGTACTGAGCTATTGTAAGCAAACTCCCAAAGTAAGGCTATATCAACAATATTGAAGTAATCTATCATACAATAAAGTTAAATTTACTTTTTATACTAACATTTTCCATAACGGTAATTGTCATGCGACATAGATTAACGTCGCCTTTTAAACTATGAAAATCAAATTTTGACAATGGACCGTATTTATATTAAAATGAATACTGACTACAAAAATTTTGGTTAGAATGTATATTTGTCAAAGCAAAAATGAATTCAACGCACACACATTTTCTTAAGTAAAGTTATAGTACATTCTTACAATCATAACAGAAGGTATTCACAAATGGATTATCATAATTTTTAACATGCTTATTTACAGGTCGAATTTCATGAATCTATGAAAACAAGCATCCAGGTAGTTTAAAAAGATCAGAACTGTATTATTCATGAAAATACTGCCTTACGTAATAATGCAGTTTTGTTAAGATTTCTCACTTTTACCGCGGAGGTAGAGTTTTATAATTCCAGCAATAGTATACATCTTTTTAAAGGCAGCAAATCGTATTGTTAAGCATCGGAAAAATCTATTAACATCTCAGTTTAAATTTTTATATTTATATAAAAGCTTATCTGATTAATTTTTCATTAAAATATAATATAGCTTTAATTTTTTTTCAAATAATAATTTCGTAATTCATAACAAATATTAAACTAATATTTTCACCCACATAAAATATGTTTCACTGTTGGCTTGATGCATAGTTTCATATTAAAAACACAGCACAAAGTGTCGTAAATGTGTTGGTTTAGATTTAAGGCGTACGTACACACTAGGACTTTTTTTTTTTAATTTTCACTTTAAATATCCTATAATTTAACAGTAAGTAACTGGTGTATGTGTAAAACCATTTCACCATAAAAAAACTCTAATGAGATAATTGGTAATTAATTAATTAGGGTAATGTGAGCTAATTAGCATGTTTTTTAAAACGCGATATCTCAAAATCTAATTTGTCTAGACACACAATTTCAATTGAAAATTATTCCTAAAACTATTCTTCATGTTTTGTGCCTCAATAAAGATATTAGAGATTATAGTTTTTTTTTAATAATTTTTTTCACTACGGATAGACGAAAAATCAAAATTTTTCATGAAATTTTGCCGTTTAAAAATTCACTAAAAATTTATTTTTAGAATAATAACCTAGATTGAGGCAGACAACATCTGCTGTACTATACAGCACATAATGATACTAAAATAATTATGATAGGTTAATTCATTGCTGAGTTATCATGTTTGGAACAATGCAATATATCGCAAAAACAGGATTCTTCAGAAATTGAGTTTAAAGTTTGGAAACATGTTTTCATAACTTCATGTGAACAAAAGTGATAAAATGGGTAGTACTTACAACACTAAAACCCTCCTGGAACATAAGTAGGTCCTTCTTTTTCAATTTTTTTATCTTCTTTTTTCTTTTTGATTCCTCGTAACTGCTTCCTCCTCTGTTTTTGAATAGGGGTTGCTTGTCGCAAACTTTCGTCGAGTCTAAGTTTGTTCCTATTTTCCACTCCGAGTACCATGTAATGTCCAGGACTGATATTCATTCTTCTCATAACTTCAAGTTCAGGTTTGAATCCACTGTTAAAGTGGAGAACAGCATCAAACACTGATAGTTTTACTGTTTCAATTCCGGCAAACTTGATTTTCGGGCATCGTTTCCAAATTAGGGAGTGGAGGCACTCATTAACATTCTGAGTTTTTCCGTGGAGGCATTTTTTCAGCATTTCGGGGTTGGTCAACCTTTCATAAATTGGTTTAATATGTTTTAACAGAGGTAATGGAAGTCCTCCTTTATGCTTGTAAGTTATCTGCTTTCCCCGAGCTGCGGCACGTTGATACGAACACCAACTGTCATTTCCCTTTGGGCATTTGGTGTGGAGAGGATGATCATCCTTCGCACTCAAATGGTAAAATGTACTCCAAATTGCTTTGGACATTTCTGAAACTGACCCAGTGTTGTTTCTTAATGCAAGGCCAAAATAGTTTTGCATTTTGTTTATTTTGGCGTCAGATAACTTTCCTTTGCCGCCAATTCCTTTCACTGTTTTCTTCAATTTTCTCAACGCAGTCCCAAGCCTTTTTTGGTAATGCCCAATACACTCTTTTTTTTTAATCTCCTTCCCGTCATATGGGTCTAGTTCACAGACAGCAGAATAGCTCTTGCTATCACCATCGCCATAAAAGTCAACATACTCCAGGCCTCTTGTATCAACGGAACGCTGAAAAATTCTCCCAGCACCGATAGCCTCCATGTTCGCAGAAGAGCCATGGTAATTTATGGCGCAAACGTGATTTGCCTTCCAGCTTTCATATTTTGAAGAGGACTTGTCTTCTCCACTCCATTTGCGGCACCCAATGCAGTCCTTTGAGAGCACTTCTACGTCGAGGACTTCCCCTGTGTCGACAGAAAGCGCTGTAACTACTCCATTTAATGATGAGTAGCCTCGCTTATGCCAGCTTCCGTCCATAGAAACTCCACATTCAGCAGATCCTTTAATTTCAGCAACTCGATGTGCAGCCATACGCATGGTTTCTTCAGCAAGTGGCTTCACGACACGAAGTAGCGCTTTCATGTGTTGATTGTATGGAGTCGGATTTGGTGGCGGAGGCATGTTCATAACACTCATGAACTGAGTCGCTTCTCTGTGGCCACATCCTAACTGCCTCATGGCGTAAACTAGCCGTCTATTCACTTCGTAGAACTGACCAATTTTTTTAGAGCTTTCACAAGGAGCACTAAGATAGTCACAGTTGTGGCATGCCAGGTTCAACTTAATACAGCATCCCATATTTATGTTGACATTGCTTTGTACATACAGATTATTTGCTGAGCAATTTGGGCAGTTTATTACACTGAACAATTCATTGAGACAATCCAGTTCAATAAAAAAACGCTCTCCTAACACGTCATTGTCCGTTTCAGAATCGTTAACATTGCCCAATTTTGTCTTCGATGCAGACGATTGTTCATCATTACTTTCAGTAATACATTCAGGTTTTACCTTTTTATGCTGATTGCCAAGGAACTTCTTTTTTTTTGATCGACTAGAGCGACTCGAAGAACCCATTTTCAATCAAAATAATTTATAAATGCAAAGCGAAGATACACAGATGGGAAGAACAGAAAATAGAACACGCCGGTTAAAAAGTAAACAAACGAAGCTCAAATCAGTTATTTTAACAGTTACATACCGTTGCCAAACAGCCCAAATTAAAAAAAATATTTTAAAATAATTACTTCTTTGCCAAAATTATAATTTTAAAATAAAAATCTAGAAAGTTTAGTTTGTTTGCATTAGGCTTAGATATTGAAACATGAATTTTCTGTGGCAGTATCTCAAGAAAAATCTTTGTAACTCCGGAAATATTCCGAATATTGACAATATCTTAGTATTATTGGAAAGCTGAAAATATGGAGAATCTTTTGAAGCATTAAAAAAAATAGCGATATTTTGGTCGATTTTCGCGATTTCAAGTGTGTATGTATACCTTAAGCAAAAAACATTTTAACATTACGAGTTGGATTTTTGTCAATTTAATTGTGAAGCAAACGCTGAACCTAATTACACTAAAATTACAAGAATTGGTATAAAAGTATTGGTATAACTGTCAATGCTGTTTACACATTTGCGATAAGAAATGGGAGATAGCATTTGAAATTTTAAAGTCTTTGCTCATTTTAATATGAAAACATTTATTTGAACAAAATTTTACAATTTCCTTTTTACAATGTACAATATTCCTGAAATTTGTAATGTTCATGTGTCTTTAGCGCAAGTTAAAATTAAATAAGAAAATTAGGTTATTTATTTATTTGCTTCGTTTTTCTTTTTAAGGCTACTTGACTATTAAAGTATTTGTTAAATTTAATAATAAAAAAGAAGAAAAATGAATTTTTGAGAGACTTTATTTAACATTAATTGATATATAAATATTACATTTTTGATATATTATATATACGCAGAATTGCTTCTGGTAAAATTTTGAACTTCAAGTCAAAGTGAGAAGCAATTATTATTGATGAAAGAGCAACACGATCTTTCCTTGCTGACAGTCATCTGACACTTGATAAAAAAATTTACTTAGTCGGAAAATATATTGCTAAGTCTTGACGAGAAAGATGATCATATTTGATAGGTTCCGAGGCAGAAAATATTTTCTAAAATTATTCCATGGTGCTTTTGAAAAATATAGTAATCTATTTATAACCGCGAGAAGACAGTTTTTAAGTCCGGGATAAATTGTTCGTAGAATGCCGGTAGGTCGAGTTTACTTCAGTTTATATTTTAATAATTACACTGCGCAACACGAAAAATGTCCTTTGGATGAAAATGTCTGTTTCTTATGTATTTTTGGCTGAAAATTACAAATCTGCAAGTACTTTTTGTCTGTCACGTAACATTTCCCCAAAATTCCGAATTTTAACTCTTTACGTATTTTCTGGATAAATGTGCATATTTTCGTAATTTATCGACTTAATTTAATATAAGTTATATCTTTCTCATTGACAGTGATATCGTTACCATTTTAAAGACCTTTTTAATGAACTTTCGTTACTTTAGTAACATTTTTGGCAACAGAAGCTTTATCTGTGTCTCGAAGTTTCGAGTTTTTTACAAGACGACAAAAGCATTTTGTAGACTATTTTGCCGAGAAAGAAAAAATAGTATGCTTCTGTGATGTGAATGTACTATTTCAAGCATTAGGACATGAGCACAATTGAGCAGAGTGGTGCTTGTTAATAAGTGCTGCTCCATCTAATTATTTTTTCCCTTTTCATTCCAGTAGTATATTCTGCAAACACAAAGGAAATTTCAAAATTATGAGAGGCAAGAACAAATCAAATGAGCCACTTGTTCATCTACAATGTGCTTTTTTCCCACAATTGCACATTAAACTTGGTTTATCGAAATATTTGTAAAAGCTCTGGATCAAGAAGTAGTGGCTTTCTTGCATCTCAGAAATAAATTCAAACATTTAAGTGAGGCAAAAGTAAAAAAAAAGGATTTTTATTGGCCCACAACTTAAGGAAGTCCTTTCATCATGAAGAGTATGAAAACAAACAGTAAGAAGCCGAAAAATCCGCCTGTCTGGCCTTTAAATCAGTGTGCTCACATTTCCTTGGAAATGAGAAAGCTGAAAACTACGAAAATCTTGTTGGTGACATGATAAAATGCTTTTGTATTATTAGGTTGCTATTTTTCATTAAAACTACACTTTTTGGACTCCCATATGGACTTCTTTTCTCAAAACCTTGGCGCAATTAATGATGAACATTTAGAAAGGTTTCATCAGAACATCTGTGTTTGAAAAGCGTTTAAGCGGCCGATAGAATGGAAGTATACGAATTGAATATTGCTAATATGTTACCAGGGCACACCAACAGATTCCCACAAGGTGAAACGGCCAAAAAAATCATTTAAGTGTTTTTTTTAATAAGAAAGTCGCAGTTACATTCTTCTATAACCAAATTATATAAATATGAGAAGTGGGTCTCCAGCAAAAACGGTACGTGATGGACCATTTTGGTTTGGATATTTGAATCAAGAACCTTTTGTTTATATAGAATCACATAGTCTCATCTAAAGGCAAAAAAAAAAAGTTCAAATTTGTTGCAGTGTTATTTGTTGGTTACGTAAAACATAAAAGAAGAAATTGAGATTAATACGAAAGAAAAAAAATGAAGAAAAAAATAAAATAAATAAATGAAAAAAAGCAGACCCCACTCAAAAAAGCAAAACTATATATATATTAGTTGAAATAAAAACTGTAGAATGCATTAGGATTTATTTACTTATAATTATCTTTCAAAGGTAATTTGTTGGTTAGTATGGTGTAAGAATACAAAATAAAAAAATATAAGAAAATTATAAAAAAATTAATGGAACAATAAAATTTGCCCAACTGAGAAAATTTAAAAGTAAATAATTAGTTCAAAAAAAAAAAAAAAAAAAAGGTAATCCATTGAAACAGGAGAACTATTTGTTGGATCTTTCCTTGGAAGGAGGTTTATAGAAAATTATACTTAGTTCTAGCCATTTTGTGACAAAGATTTTTAAGAGGCGCCTCAGACTCATATTTAATTTTATGTCTTAAACATTTTTCATTACATTTTGAACTGTTCAGTTTTTTTAAGATTTGGCTCGGAGAGTTGTTTTAAATATGTCGCATAACTACTGCTAAAATTATCATTAATGATACTTACCGGAAATACGTGGATAAAAAAACTATTTACATAAACACGTGCTACTTTTTGAACGCATAATAAAAATAGCTTGATGGTTTAATGATCGATTACTGGGAGAAACTTCGTATTACCATTACGTACCGTAATATATGTCCTGTACATTCCCTTGAATCTTGTATGCATGTAAAATTCAAAGTTTTTACCACCAAAAAGCCAAAGAACTATAAGGATTCCAAATGTGCCCTTGGTTTTTTGTTTAACCCTTTAACTACGGGAATACATTCACAAATCTGTTCATCTGAACGCCAAAAAAAAGTATCCAAAAATTGCATAAATGGCGATACATCTATTTCTTATGTATATGTCATGAGTTTCTTACATGAAAAAGGCAAAACTGGAGAGTTCCAATCAACATTAGTCGTAAACGTCCCATTTTCAACCTATGGCGATTTTTTGAGAAAAAAACTCTTTCGCCCCAGCAAATTTTGTTATTGGCTTAGTTTTGTTATATATGGTTTGGTTATATTTTGTTTTGTTATATTTTGTTTGGCTAATGTTAATTGGAAATTTTTTGTTCAAAATCAAAATTCCTATGAGATGTAATTTTTTTTTGCTTGCAAATCGGCGGCACGCTGTATCAAAAGGGGATGGTCAATACCCCCTTCTGCACCTCTAATTTTGCCATTTTCAATTGAATAAATTATTACTTATAATGTAAAGAACGAATACATTTCTATTTATTCAACTTTTTATTCTGAAACCTACATTTTCAGCAAAAATTCATCAAATCGCTCTTTGACGTTACCCGTACCACAGAAAAGTTTCGCCAAATCGTCTATTGACGTTACCCGTAGTTAAAGGGTTAATAACAAAAAAAGTTATAATAGAAGAAAGAGTTTTTTCCCAAAACTTATCGAGTCTACTTTTTAGTTGACCTACATGGATTTTGCGTATGTGTGTGTGATACATAGCTTAAAAATTATTTCAGTCCCGAAAACTTTTTGATTTTAAAAAATTTTACTTTAATAAAAAGTACGCAACTCTTCTATAAACATGTAAATATCACAATGTCTTTAAATAATAAGAAAATAAATAATGGAGAGGAAATTATACCCGACACCGTATAAAACAACCGCGCACGCACATGATGTTGTTTTCTATAATGCTGCTCTAATGGATGATACATCTGCTACGTTTCACAATATGTGCGTACATGGTGTTGTTTTCTGTAATGTTACTTTAAAGTAGTGCTTTCCAAACTGGGTATCGAGTATTAACATCAAGGGTGTCGCGAGATTGTAAAACGAATAAAGAGCTTATGATAAAATAATTTCAAACATCCTTTTCTTGGTTCAGTGTAATCATAGATCACATAGTTACCCCGTGATCGATATGTTGATTTCTACAATTTGTACATTAACTTTTCTCCATCGGACACCCTTGCACCTTTTAGCCAAAGCCTTAGGTAGAGTGTGCATGTAACTGCCAGTGATGGCGCTAGATGACTCTATACTGCTGCTGTACATTGGCGCTCTCTATCGGTTTCTTGTTTTAACTAGTTCTTCGACCGGCGACATTGGGCTATTGTACATTTCCTTCAGTCTGCTTCTTTATTTCATTCGTAACACACGCCATTATTTTACCTGCTTCAAAGTGACATATTTACGCCATAAATCTTACGGAACTCATCCGCTATGGATAAATTTATTGTCAGAAAGACACCTTTGGTAGTTTATGAAGCATCAGATGCAGAGCAACAGTCAAGTGGTGTGTCTGAAACTTCAGTAGTTACTGAGCAACAATTAAATAATGTGTCTCAAACCTCCGTTTATTCCACGCCAATATGCAGTAGCAAGAACACTAAAGTGAGAATTTTTTAGGAAGAATACATAAAAATGGAATTTACGTGCTGTGGAGTTGAAGAATGTCCAACGCCGGAGTGTGTGATTTGTGGAAAGAAACGTTCCAATGTAAGCATGGCACCAAATAAGTTGCTGCGCCATATTTCAACGAAACGCAAATATTTACAAGGAACAAGTGTAGAGTATTTCAAAGAAATTCTAAGACAGAAGAAACAACAGAGTGATGGGTTTATTAAGAAATTTAAGACATCTGATAAAGCCCAAGAAGCCAGTTATTTTGTAGCTGAGATTATTGCAAAAAATACGTTACCTCATGTAGTTGCAGAGGAATCAATTATTCCATCTTGCTGTGCTATAGTGAAGACAATGTTTGGCCCTCAGTATGAAAGTGATGTAAAAAAAATTCCTTTCGCTGATGATACAGTCGGAAGACGTATTCAGGATATGTCTGAAAACATTGAACATTCCATTAAACTCTCAAGTTCAAGGTGAAACAAATTTAATGTTTGCTATTCAACTGGATGAATCTACAGATGTAAGTGGACTTGCTGAACTCGTTTCTTTTATTCGTTTCATTCTGAAGGAAACATAGTTGAACAGTATCTCTGTTGCAAGGGCCTTAACTACGAGAGGCAAAGACATTTTTAAAGTAATAAATGCATATATGGAGAAAATGAATTTGTTGTGGAAGAATTATTTTCGCATATGCACAGAGGGCGCCCCTTCAATGACAGGCTCCATAAAAGGATTCCTCACACTGGCGAAACAAATGTAACGAAAACATTACTACGCACTGCTTTCTACATAGAGAAGCGCTCGTGGCAAAAACTATTGGAAAGGATTTGAAATCAGTTTTGGACAAGACTGTTGCGATGATAAATTACATTAAGAGCAGACCTCTCAAGTCAAGAATATTCGGTCAGGTATGTGACGAGCTAGGAACACAGCACTCTAATCTCCTCCTTCACACAGAAGTTCGCTGGCTATCCCGAGGGCGAATACTCAGTCGTGTGTATGAACTCAAGGATACAATGCTGCAGTTTTTTGAGCAAGAAAACAATACCGAGTTTGCGGTTGCATTGAAAGACGAAGTCTGGAGTGCAAAATTAGCTTGCCTTTCTGATTTATTTGAAATCCTCAACAAGACAAATGCTAGTTTACAAGGTAAGGATGTAAATATCCTTACCGCTACAGACAAAATAGCAACCTTGAGCGATAAAGTCGAGGTATGGTTGAGAAAAACAAAACAAAACAACATGTTTCCATTAATGTCAAAAGGTGCAGTTAGTAATGAAATACAACCATTGATTCATGACCATTTACTACAATTGCAAAATAGGCTGGTTGGATATTTTCCAACATTAGATATAAACCAGTATGACTGGATAAGAAACAATTTTCCGCTTTCCAGCACTTGTGAACTTCAACTTGCTGAAGAGGAGGAACTAACAGACCTGAAGAACAGCCGCACTTTTAAAACTTACGTTCCAGGAATCAGATTTGTGCAACTTCTTGATTTCTATTCGGCATGATTATCCTCACCAAAGTAGGAGGGCACTCTTCATTTTGCTGCAGTTTTCTACAACATATTCGTATGAAAGTGCATGTTCTGTTCTGTTATGACTGAAGTTCTGTTATGACTAATACAAAAACAATTAAACGTAGTAGTTTGAGAAAGTTAGATGAAGCAATGCGTATGAATGTCTTACATCCGACCTAATATAAGACAGATTTGTAATGGTCGTCAATCCCATGTGAGCCATTGAATTCTTGATAGTATTGGAAAATTTTGTATCTGTGAAAAAAGCGTTTAATGTATTAATTATACTGTACTTCCAATTCACATATGAAATAATTATTGCTTTAAAATACTATTTGTTATGATAAAATCAAATCTGTTTTATTAGTATCAGTGACAGGGTGTCTCGTTACATTGTATCTACTGGAAGGGTGTCACCAAGGGAAAGTTTGTGAAGCTCTGCTCTAAAGGATCATATGCCTGCTACGTTTTACAACATGTGTTAAAAACACTGCAATGAAGCACTTTTTCGGTATTATCTAAACTTCGGGGTGTTCCAACAAAAGAGCATTTCCTAGAAATTAAATGTACTACTGATTTTTGCAGCTTCAAAAAGAAAATCATTATCGCTGTATTCTTAAAACAAAAACTTAATATATTAATAATGCTATTGTAAATTAAAAATATAAATCAAAGATGGATATTATAAAAATCGTTTCGACAGAAATAAATTGACTGCGTAAATTTTCTTTAGAAGTTAAAGAGACCTGATGATTTTGATATCTTTACTTTATCACCTGGTTTTCGTTTTTAAACTTTTCAAATCTCATAGGTATTTTTGTAGATCTTAAATCTGATGATTTACGAATAAAAAGCTTCAAATATACTACACTGACACGAATTTTTAGTGATAAGACTCATCAGTAAGTTATTCCACCAATTAGTATATAAATAATAATGAAATATCTCGCATAGATAGGATTACAGCAGATGAGAACAATAATACAAAGAGAGTTGAGAATAGCAGAAAGCTCATTTGCGATACATTTACAGTAACTCCAAACTTACTTCATAGTGATTGAAACTTTACTTTTCTTAAACAAATGTAATTATAAGTAACAACAAAGCAGGGCAACCAGCACAAAAGCTTACGATGAAAAGATTTTGGAAAAGTCATTGTTGCATTTCTACGTCTTTTATTTTATTTAAAATATTGAGAATGTTGAGCTATCTACATTTTAAGATACATGGAGCCTGCTTTCGCGGTTTGGCATTGTTCTTTCTAGTATTAATATCATATTTTGTGTTATTCAATACCTAACCGTGAGAATATTTTCATTTTCTACGTGCTAGGAATTTTCCTATTTTGTGTTACAGATACAGCTAGTAAGTATTAAGCTGTGGTCTTATGTTTGAAAAGCGAAGTTCGCAGTTATTTTTTATCTTATAGCGTAGCGAATATATTTAGGTAATTAAAACATAAAAATATTTATTTGTCAGTTTGGTAAAAAAATGCTTATTAAATACGTTCACATTTCCAGAAATGAATTATATACAGTAAAACCCCGTTAAAACGCGTTTGTCGGGGGACATGTTTAGTAACCGCAATATAACATAACCGCGGTAAAGTGAAACTATACGGCGGAACAATATTCACGAAATAATACTCCCTTTTGTTGCATCATTTTTAACTTTATCAATTACTCGAAGCTTTTTTTCACCTAAAGTTTAATTTTTTATTTTCTTCTTTGCCCCCATTTTATTCACTGTAATTGCCGTGCAAGAAGCACATATCTCAGCTGCGCAATCAGTCTATCGAGCGATAGGTTATAAACCAACTGTGTTCCGAAAAAAAAGGTGTTCAAAAATCTCTTTATGTTATCAACATGGGATTGTGAAGGTTGAGAGGTCTTAAGAAAAAATTAGATTTGGAAAGGGAGGAACGCACTTCTCACTGGGAAATATGTTTACTTTTCAGGAATCAGGACCACATGGTCTGGTGGGGGGATGGGTGCTCTTTGGCTAGAATATTTGTGTGCTTGGGCTGGCTTTATTTACAATGGTAAATAAGGAATCACCTTTAAATGGTAATGATAAAAGGTGGTTTAAACGTCGGGGGACATGATAGTCACCGCGGTATATCTGATTCCGCGGTATACTGAGGCGCGGTATAACGGGGTTTTACTATTTAATTATTATTGATAACATTGGGAAGCATATTACATTTTTTTTCAGCTAGTGCGATTTGCCTGTAAAACAGTTGAGTAGTTTGTAAGAATTGAATCTGTTGAACTAGGTGAGCCTGTTATGACCAACTTTAGATGCAATGGGATCTAAACCTTAAAGTGGCTTCCGATCCACTTGAACACAATATAAAGGATATGATCCAGGGCCTCCGGGACATTATCAGATTGGTATACCAATAAATAAAGACTATTTTCTGGTCAGAAATATAACCCAGGCTTATAACAAGCGTTAAGCTGTATCCCCTATGTCACTATTTTGGCCACATAAGTGTCATTCTATGACTTTTGAAGTAACGATCGGAGTTCCGGCAGTTCCATCACAGCCAATGCCCATTTTATGTTAAGTTATTAAATTTATATTAAAACATATGGTAACAAGTACAAAAAAAAAAAACTAAGTATATATATACATATATATATATATATATATATATATCGTCGCAGCTTTGGACCTCTCATCTCTGGGTGTAGGTGAGTATAATCGTTGCTACGTGCCAACGTCCTGCAGGTATGGGCGGGTGCGTCGTATTGGTGGCATGTTTCACGTACGTCTAATTTTGTAATTTTTGTGTCAATGCCTTTTGCGTTATTTCCGTCAAAGTTTCCATTTTATGTTATTCACCACATTTTGTAACTTCGTCGCTTTAATTTATTTACAATACTTCCTTTTACATGCCATTTCTGCGACGCATTCCGAAACCTGTAGGACTATTTTCTTGGTTTCTTTTGAATACGTTATACTCCCCGCCCACTGATGAGGAGAGTTATTTGTTTTTGTTTCTTATTCTATGACTTTTAAATTTCGTATTACCAATTTATACGTTTCGTTAATGTTAGTTTACATGTCCCGGAACTTTCATTTTCTTTTCATTTACATCTATATTTCAATATATTAAAGTTCGCTGCATAGTGCTGCATTTGCGCCTGGCACTAACTTTTACAATTTCATATACTTAACAACTTGCTACACCTATATATATATATATATATATACGTATATATATACACTGTTAGAAATTTCATCATGAAATTACGGTTAAATGACCGGCAGCAGTCTGTCCATCTATTTCACCGTTAAATTTACGGTTTGGGACATTTTTCTATCTTAACGGGAGCTAAACATTTCCAATCACATTGGTTAAAAAGCCGTAAATACAAAAGTTTAGGGTTTTATAACCATTTAAAAATGGTTTCAAAACAAAATTTTTGCTGTTTTTGAACCATTTCGAGGTGTAGAATCTTCAAGGCGTAGAAACCGTAAACGAAGCTTGCGGGAATCGAACCTGGTTTGTATGGCATACCAACCTTGCTCTCTAACCATTCGGCCATCTGCACCACACATAGCGGTCGTTTATTTATCAATAAATCTTTCTTTTCAACAGGAAAACTGCATTAAAATTGAGATTTCAGTTTTTGATTGGATCCAAAGCCATCTTTGGTCTAAATTTACTGTATATTGACGAAAATCATTTTATTTGCTGCAAAAATTAAAATACAAACAAGCTACAGCAGCTCAATTTATGGGTTCGCTCATTCGCAAACAGTTCGGGAACCTGACGTCTCCAATTTTTTCCGTGTGTATGTTTTTCCATTTAGTAACCACTGCTTAAGCCACTTTTTTCTACTTTTTTTTATATACACATGCAGATTTGAACTGTTAAATCTTTATTCATATTTTAACAACAACGTACGACCGGTAAGGTTTCGCAACCAAGATGGACGCCCGATTCTTATTGAGCGCTTGAAAATTACGGTTAGTTAAACGTTTTTTAGGATAAACAGAGAATAAACGATTTTTTTCGCAATCAGCGGTTTGAGTATCATCTTTTAATGGTTATTCAACTGTTGTAATTAAATATGGTAAAATAACGATCAAATAAATAAATGGTTATTTTACTACTTTCTTACGGAAATTTTTAACAGTGTATATACGTATATACGAGGTGTGTCTAAAAAGTTCGGTGAATGGTATGATAAAAACATAAAAACAGAATGTTAATTGTAAGTACATTTATTGACCTTCAAAATACTCTCCACCAGCCACAACACACTTCTGACAACGTTCGTATAACGCTTGAAAACTATTGGAGAAGTCTTGATGTGGAATCGTTCTCATAATAGCCGTCACTTGGTTCTGAACCTCCTCGACGTCCACAAACCGTGATCCCTTAAGACGTGGAAACAAAAAAAAAAAAAAAAAAAAAAATCAGCAGGCGCCAGATCTAGAGAGTACGGTGGATGTTGCAAAATTGTCACGCCACTCTGAGTCAAAAATTGCCGTACCATGATGCTGGTATGCGATGGTGCGTTGTCGTGCAGTAACACCCAATTTCCGGTCTGATACATCTGTGGCCTAACTCGCCGGATGCGCTTTAACAAACGTTTGAGAACCTCCAAGTAGAATGCGGCATTCACCGTTTGGCCAGCAGGAACGAATTCCTTATGGATGATTCCTTCTTTGTCGAAAAATGTGATTAACATGGTCTTAACTTTGGATTTTACCGCACGGCATTTTGTTTGTCGCGGGGAAGAAGGTGATCGCCATTCCATCGATTGTCTTTTCGTTTCGGGGTCGTACTGATAACACCAAGACTCGTCTCCTGTAACAATGGAACCCAGAAAGGTAGGATCCCTGTCACACATGTCAATGAAATCGCCACACTTCTCAAAACGTCTTGCTTTTTGATCATCTGTTAGCATGTGCGGCACAAATCGTGAACAAATCTTGCGTTTGCCCAATTCTTCATGGATGATGGTCCCTACTGTGTCTTTGCTAATACCCAATTCTTCTTCTATTAATCGCAGAGTCAATCGCCGATCGTTTGTTAGCATCTCTCGCACACGTTCAGTGTTTTCTGGTGTCCTGCTTGTGGATGGCCGGCCTGAACGTGGTTCGTCCTCCACAGATTCCTTACCAGCGCAGAAGCGTACAAACCAATCATACACACATTTTCTACTCACAGCATCCTGCCCGTACACCTGCACCAACATCTCATGGGTTTCTGTCGCCGTTTTACCCAATTTAAAGCAGAACTTAATGTTGTGTCGTTGCTCCATGACGCATACTACTCGGGTCACTCAATTAGACTGAATGCAATAAGCACTCTACTAGAAGCTTTCTGCTAGTACCGACAGAGGTCAGGTCCAGACATGTCCGTGCGTGTCTACACAGGCACGCGTGCTTCTATCAAACTTTGAATACCCACTTATGAGACCATTCACCAAACTTTTTAGACACACCTCGTATATGTATATGTATATATATATATATATATATATATATATATATATATATATGTAGGGGTACCACACGTCCCGGTTTAACCGGGACAGTCTCGGTATTTTGCTCTTGTCGCGGTGTCTGTCCCGCCCTGTTTTATCAATATCCCGGAAACGGCTGTAAGATGTAAGAAGTAATGAATTTATGTTTTTACGAATCTTTTATGAAGACATTAAGAATCTTTAAGATGACAGAGATGTCCCCTGCAAGAGCATTGATTGCATGTAAAATAAACTTTGGCATTTTCTTTTATCTGACTTTTATGAAAAAGTCAAGCTTAACAAAAACATCTTGAAAAAAGTACATTCAAGTCAGAAATATTAGTGGTTTGAAAACAAAGAATAACATTGTTAACTTAGTAATTGCTTTTTTAGTTTGACAAAAATGTTTTTTTGAAATGGTTTTTGTAGTTAGACAAAAAGTTTTGTAGTTTAAAAAAATAAGACTTATTAATTAATTGGTCAATTAAAATATTTTATGAAGTAATTTAAACTTTATTTTATTAACACTCCTTTCTAGAGGGTAGTCCAGAAAATATTATCATTAAAAAGGAAAAAAAAATCTTTTTAAGTAAATCAAGTAGCTAAAATTCCTTTTTTATTTTTAAAGGTGGGTAGACTAACAATTTAGGGTTCCAGATTCCCCACTGCCATTACTTGCGAAGCTTAAAAAAAGGCTTAAAACTCACCATTTTGCTTTTAATTTTTTAAAACTTTCTAAGACCCCGCTGCCACTGGGAGTATTCCATACCCCCAGACCCCCCCATATCCCATATTAATGTGTCCCGGTTTCACTAACCAAAAATATGGCAAGCCTATATATATGCATATATATGTATATATACAGGGTGTCCCATTAATATTGGGACAAACTTTAAGGGGAGGTAGGGGACATGAAGACAAACATTATTCGCAAACGTCTTCCGTAGGAGCTAGGCGGCGCTAAAGTTTAAGGTTCAAAACTGCAAACGATGATTAAAAACAGAAAAGTAGGTCGATTCGTTTGCGGCTTTCGCTAAAATCATTCTTTATAAAACCTTTTCCATCAAAAAGATTTTTAAAATCAAAAAAAGTCGATAGAGGGCGTTTTGAACTTTAGAGATGCGAACAACTACTTTTTACCGTTATTTTTTGCATGGATTTAACATTATTCTAAAGTTCAGACTTTAACTTAAATTTTAAGCCCAAAATCGAAAACATTGGGATCAGGTAACTAGGAAAAATTAAACTGTGAACAAAGGAGACATTTTAAATGCTCATAAGAACTGAACAATCTATTCGATTTTGTTGCGGTTTGTGAGTAGATCAGTCTCTTGGTAATATTTTCTTCAAAATGACGTACAGCTTTGGTGTCCTCATTTTTTGATAGAGGGCGCTTCCGACACTTCTCCGAAATTTCAAATGACATTACTCACCATCCAGAGCAACATACTTCCAGGAAGTGTTAGGGATGCAAAGACAACTCGGAATCACATAGCAATGTAACGTACAAAAAATGAAGGGACGCAAGATTAAGATCATCAGAAATATTTATTGATCAAAGATATTAGATATGCAAGATATTACAAAAATAGCACATGATGTTTGAAAATTTCACAAAAGATGTTCAATGTTACCACCATTGCTAGCGATGCATGCGTTACACCGTCGGACCATCGATTGGCGAACTCTTTGAAAGATACCTATATTTTGCTGGATATCCACAGCAGCGCAGACGATTATTGCGACCAAATCCAGCTCTGAATTAACAGCTGTTGCAGCAACACTTTTCAGTGCACCACAAAAAAAAGAAATCGATGCTGTTCAAATCAGGAAATCGTGGTGACCAGGGAGCAACCAGTCCACCACGGGCGACCAATCCATCGGTGACGAAACTCGTGATTCAAATGTTCTTGAACACGTCTGCCATAATGGGGAGTTGCCCCATGATGCTGAAACCACATATGGTGTTATGAAACTCATGTTGTAGAAATGTGTTAGTCGAATGTTATTAACTATATTAAATGGTGTATACTGTATAGTGGAAGTACGGATGAAACCAAATGTAGACAAAAAAACTTATTTATTCAAATCTTATATTGATAGCTTCATTTTAACGGTCTGGTATCCTGCACAAAAAGGTCAGTGAGTACTTACATATTTAGTCGCATATTTCTCATGACCACTCCCCAGATAGCATGCTTACTTGCAACAAGTTTGATTTTTCCATGATATGCTTTTGTTACGACAAATTAGACTAAACAAATGTGTAGCAAAGCTGTTGCAAGGTTGACAACTTGAGCAATCACTTCCTTGCAACACAATTTTGCTGCAAAAGTGTGGCAAGTCTGTCATTCAACGCATGCGCAGGCCATGGAGTGGAAGTTTGGCGGTAAAGAATGCGAATGTTGCATCTGGCAACACCCACCACCCACAACCATGTGTACTAAAAAGAAAGAAAACGGCGTGATCGTGCATCTAAACAATTCTTCTTCGGAGTTTTATTTCCTGATCGGATTAAGATGTGAGTATGTTTTCTTATTTGTTGGGTACTTAATTTGTTGAGATTTAATTTTAGCATGGGGTAATATTTTAAGAACGATTCATTTTTGTACTTCTAAAATGCTGGCAGTGAAAGATTTAAGGGTTGACTAGTATGTACTGTATTATTAGTGATATAGCTATTTATTCATTTAAGTAATTTACTATCGTGTTATTTCACTAGTAGATGTTCGATTTTTCCTCAAACACGAAGTTTTTATTTAAAGAAATATTCTGATGATTTTAGATTTCATTACCTCGTATTTATAGATGCATTTTTAATTTTCTCTTTGTGTCGTTATTTTAGTTTTCAAATTTTGTCTGTTGCATTTATTTAATAAAAACTTCCATTTTTTCGAGATTGAATTTCTTTATTTTGTAAAATATTTAGATAATTATAGAGGTTGCATTTTTTATTTTGTGTTTGTTAATGCTTCTTTTTTTTAAAATCTTCTCTTGAATATTAATTTCGTTTATTAAAATAATTTTGAAACTGAATCGATTGACTCTGTATTTGTTTTTTCTTTTTTAATTCGCTTTTTAATTTTTGCTATTGTATCACTTTTGTGAAATTTAGATGCATTTTGTGTTGCAATTCTTGAATTTTATTTTTATATTGATATGTATTTATTTAATTTGAGTGTTAAAATTACTTCTTTTTAATTTGATGTTTTTAGATTTCTTTTTTCTCGTACTAAGATGCAATTTTAATTTTTAAGATTCCAAGAAAAATCTTTAATTTTGCTTTATAATTTAATTAGGTTTTTTTTAAAAAATTCGTTATCATTTATCTGATATATAGTATCATATTTAATTTTGTTGCTGTGGTACTTTCTTGAATATTATCTATTGATATGTGTTTAGGTTTTAGGGTACTTAATTTAGGGATTTCTGTTTAATGTTTTCAAGAAATAAGGTTCCTTTTTTATCATTAAATTTTGTTTGTTGGTATTAGGACTTCTTGAATTTTATCTATTGATATTCCCATTGATTTTGAGGGCTGTTCATTAATGATGTCACTCTTTTCCCCATATATTTGACCCCCCTCCCCCCTTTGTCACATATTAAGGCAGATTTTACTTCTCTATTAACTATTTTGTTTTTAGTTAAATAAAATTACAGAGACCTTTCTTTAAGAAAAAGTTGTTCAGTAGATCACAAAACCAAACTGGATTCTATACTTAATCAATATAAAATATCTTCATCTGTTTTTTCATTGTTATTATAGATATATCTAGAAGTGAATCGGTTTTTAAATTCTTTTTATTGAAGATGACTATTCCTTACTTTCACCACTTTGATTCACATTGTTATTGTTTTTATAGTTACATGAAAACACAAGTGCAATTTGTGATGAAGAAGAAAAATTAATTATGTTTTTTGAAAATTCTGACCTGATTGTTAAAAAAATAAGCAAAATAGAGTTGTTATGTGATGGCGAAATTTGATGCTTTTTGATGGCGAATTTTGAATTTTTTTTTTTTTTTTTTTTTTAAGCTTTATTAAAGTTTTCTTGTCAAGATGGAGGCAAATGAAATGCTGAAGGGATGATCTTGATTATCTGAGCTTTACACCTGAAGTGGCAAGAGCCTAACAAAAATGACTGAAAAATTCCTGCCTTGCAACAGAAGCTTTCAAAATTGATTTTTTGTAAGTATGCTTTTCCTTGTAAAAACATTTTTTAAAAAATGAAATAAATATAGGAATATGGACAGGTTTAACTGTTGAATTTTGTCTGGCATATTATTTAACTGTCTAAAAAGATTAAGGTATTCATAGAAGAGAGGCTCTTTATCTTGCATGTTACTTTGTTTTTCCCTCTTCTATTTTCGAGTACCTCTGAACCAATTTGATGCATTTTTTTAAATATGTTTCTCTTGCAGCATAATTTATATTTGCATTTTCTTATTGAAATTTATTCATCCTCATTGACTTGTATATTTTTATTAATTGTCTTGAGAAACTATTTAAGAATGGTTTAGCATTTAAGTTGCCTCTTTTAAGGTCATGTACAGAGAACAATTTTTTCTAGAAGAAAACTTTAATAAATAATAAGAACTGTTAAACTTAGGGCTTAAAAATGTACTAATGCACCAAAAAACTTTAATATTCTGTTTAATTGAACCTTGAAAGTTTTTAAAATATTGTGAATAATTTACCTTGACACTGTAAGCAAACACATATGAATATGTATATTCTATGTACAAAAATATAGAACTTAACTGTAACTTACATTAGTTGTAATTTTTTCTTTTGGAAAAACAATTTTTCAACCGACTTTCAAAAGAGGTTCTGGCTGATTAATTTTTCTATTTCAAGCCCTTGTTAAACTTACAAGCTTCTGTAACATTTCTCATAGTTTATTATATTTTTATAGTGATAGTTAATGAAATCCTCAAGAAGCATTATCCAGCTGGTGTCATGTGAATGAATTGCCGTATAACGACAGTTCTCAACATGAGGGCATACCCCTTGGGAAGGTGTAGAAGAATTTCAAGAGTGTAAAAGTAACTGCAGTTTCCTCAATTTTGTGGTTACAATATAAACTATAATGTTTTTTTAACAATACAGCACCTATTTGTACACTCAACTATCTACTACGTAAATGATTCCTTTTTTGCAGACAAGTTTCTTCAGAAGTTTTGGTGTTCTTAGTACAGTTTTCATACACATATCTATGAATACAGAATTTCAGTAATACCATACATCAGTGATTCAACCACTGTGTCATGGCACTTTAGTGTGCCGTCAAATTTTAGAAATCTACGTAATAAAAATTATAATGCTTCTTATTACAAGTAAAGTTTGTTTAAATAAAAGAAGAGTACACTATAGAAGAAAACTTGTTTGTACAGTTAAATACCATGTTTTTTAATTTAAATTAATTAATTATTTTACAGTGTTTTATAGGTAAGTAAACAACTTTTTAACTTATCGTTTTCTTTGTGTGCTGTCAAATTTTGAAAACGTCCATAGTGTGCCCCGACAAAAAAAAAAAAGAGGTTGGGAATCACTGGCATACATGACCAAATATTCAGCAAAGGTGGATGTGGTAATAACCTGAGATATGCTTTGTCACAGCTACAACCAAATGTTCAAAAACTTGTCAAGAACTAATTAATGTTGTGAAAATGACAGCTGCATACCAACCTCACCTACACCCTTGATTATCTCAAATACATTTGATCTATATTTTAATTTTTTGGCAACTTATAATATTAATAAAAGCTTTTTGTTTTTTCTTTTGTAGGATGGAAAGATGCTTCTTGTGTGACGGAGATTTCAAAACTTTTACATGATTCAATTATTTTGGAAGTTATTTTAATAAAAGATGGTTTAGAATGGCTTATTTAAATTTTTATTTTAATAGTTTACATTTTTCCTCTTCTTTCTTTATTTATTGCTTGTGAACTTAATTTAATAATTAAAAATTCATAATTTCTCTTTTCTTCATAAAGGGTCACTACCAATCTTAAAGTAACAAGCATTTACTTACCTACTTGATCTTTCATTTTATTTTTTAGGTGAAACACATATGAAATAAAATTTTAAAATAAAAATTGAAAAAAAACTAGAAAAGTAAATTTTTTATAAAAAAATTGGCTTAGTGATTAGATATTTATTAGTAATGAATAAGGAATTTGAATTTAGCTTTAAAAATAGTGATGCAAGTTAAGCCATCTCTTTTTATTTTTAAATTATAATTTCTGTTTAGTGCATTTTTTTAAGGTCATAAATAAATAAAAATCAATCTGTAAAGTATATATATACCAGTCAGAACAAAGATTCTAATACAATTAGAACAAAGATGTTTCGGAAATAAAAATAGATTTGCTTACATTTTTTAACGCGAGATTGCAGTAGTTGCACTGCTGTATGTCTCAGTATTACTTTATTGTTCTTATTTATTCATTCATAAACAGGATTTTTTTTTTTAATTTGGAATATATGAACTAAATCTTGTTTGATCATTTAAATATATTTTGCAAATTTCATTCACTTCCAATCTTTGTAAATATATGCAGCGTCCGAAAAATCCCGGGGCCAGGTCGCCCGGGCGACTAAAAAATATGCCTTGGCGACTAGTTTTTCAGGTGGCGCCAAATGAAAATGTTATAGATGGCTCCTAAAAAATTTTCATTGGCTCCTAAGATTTTCGGATTTTTGTCGGACTCTGAATATATGTATATATACACATACACTGTGTGTACATACAAGTTTTATATCTTCTGAAAGCAATAGTGGTAATTTATTGCTAATAATATTGATGCTACTGTATGTAGTCAACTTCATTAAATATTTTCAGTCTTGTGATTTTTTAAGAGTGGTGCTCCTGCTTCTTAATTTTGGTTTTGTATTGTATATATAAATTAAGTGTTCTTATTCATGTAACATTAAATGTTCTAAAAATAGTAAAAATAAAGCTTGTATGATAATAAGCAATTTTAGTCTTGTTTTATTTATGCTTTGTACCTAGTTGAATGATCCTATTTATATAAAATTTGTTGAATGCATGATCATACATTAAAAATGTATATAATATGCCCAAAATAACTAGAAAATTCAACTCTATATGCAAATTAAAGTGTATTAATCTATATAAACTAAACCTGAATCAAAGTTGTATGTTTCTAATTAATATAGTGCAAAAAATCTTACTTAAGGATTAAAAATGACAACAACAGCATTTGACAATCTAGACATTCATATGCAAACTGCTTCTTTTCCTTAAAAGTGGTAAATGTGGATATATTGGGATAGGGGCCATTTCACAGTATTTTCTAAAATTGTAGAGTCCGCAACATGACACTTTTTTTGTTATGACTATGTAATTTCCAGTTTAATTATCGTTAAATTTTATTTTCAAATAATGTGCTCAACACATTATTTGAAAATAAAATTTGGTGATAATTAAGCTGTAAATTACGTAGTTATAACAAAAAAAGTGTAATGTTGCGGACTCTACGTTTGGACAAAATACTGTGAAATGAGCTTAAATGCCACAAATTTGCATCAAACTTGATAGGACAAAAGTGAACTTGCAAGGGATTTGCAGCAAGTTTGATACAAGAAAGGTCAATTTGATATTACAAAGCTTGCATTCCAACTAGTTTGCTACAAATTTGCAGCAAACTTAGTAAACTAGCAAAAAGTTTGCAGCAAATTTGCACGTCAATGGTAAATTCACGAGGAACTTGCTGCAAATTTGATATAGCAAAGCTAGCTTTTGTACCAGTTTGTCTCGAACTTGCAGTGAACTTGACGTGACTTGCATGACAAGTTCACTGCAAGTGCGAAGTGTGGTGACTTCGGCACTTGCGTAAACTTGCTACAGTCTTGCTTTGAACTTTCAGGCTTGCATTATGAACTTGCTGCAAGTTTCCAATTTTGCAAAGCAAGGTTGCTGCAATTTTGTTGCAAATAAAAATTGCTATCTGGGTCAAGGGGGCACACGCACGGGGACGTCCGCACCTGAAGACTGTAAAGAGAAGACTGCAAATTAGGCGAGCGTTTCAGAGTTTTTATATGCATGCGGTATCCCTACGTAACCTTAGCAGTACATCGACCAGAGAATGGGCTGCCACAAACAAAATTAACGGCCGGGACGAAAATACGCCAAACAATCGCCAACGAGGTGAATGCCGCCAAATGATTTGAATGGCATGCAAAAACAAAGAACAAAGTTTAAAATAATGAAATAAAATGTCTCCAGGAAGATGAACGTTACAAATAAGTTACGGGATCGTAAAATGAAACACAATAACATATTGAAAGGGGAAAATAATTACGGAATAACGAAAGGAATACCAAAAATATTACATGTGCGGCATAACGAGCAAAGTCTAAAAACTTTAATTAAATTCGTTAGCAATGTAACGGTGCGAGTGTGGCCGTGAAGCGCCGGGAGTCGAACCAAGATCTTTTTGGTGGTAGCCGCATTCTTTACCGCTTTCCCAAAAGGCGCGCCCCCTGGGCAGGAGCAAAGAGGGCTATTTGAAGAACTGACTCGCACCGCTACATACTCCGCCCCCAGTGAACGAGTAGGGGAAGAGTGAACGATATTTTACCACAGATGGGTGCACCAGCGCGAGAGAAAGGCTGCTTGAGGTTGCTGCGTGAGTGAGGGAAGTTTGGGCCTGTTTGCTCGGATCCGTGGCTGGGCTCAAGTGCGAGCGCGTGCAGACTGCACGAATGCGTGCGAGCAAGTCATCTCGTGGCGCCATCTGTGGAGTGTTCGGGTCTCCATTTCTGCGTGCGTAAATGCCGGGTCACCAGAAGTAACGGTGCGAGAGTGGCCGTGAAGCGACGGGAGTCGAACCAAGATCGTTTTGGTGGTAGCCGCATTCTTTACCGCTTTCCCAAAAGGCGCGCCCCCTGGGCAGGAGCAAAGAGGGCTATTTGAAGGACTGACTCGCACCGCTACAGCAAGAACGGAGAGGCGCGGATAATATCGAAAAGATGCATCAAGATGCGGTGTAAAAACTATTAAACCCTTAAACATAAAAACATAGTGAACGTGAAGAAACGAATAAAAGTATCCCAAGCCTCATAGTAGAATGAGCTGGGAACGGACGTTAAAGTGCGACAAAGATTAACTTCCTGGGACGGGAAAACAATAAATTAAGTATGAAAATAAAGCTAAATAAATGAACAAAATGAATGTATAAAAAGCATAAAAATTAATAAATGAAAAGATACTACAAAACATACATAAACTCAAAACTTACCTCTCGCACGTGCAAACACCAACACCGATGCCAAAGAAGGAAAATGTTTTAGGAGTAAACACGTTGGGAGCGCATCAAACGTGAAGGCGGGTGTAATGCAACGTATGGAGAGGAAAGACTAGGTGAAAAAGCAGAAATGGGGACAGGGTTGTGAAAAGTGCAATTACTAATCTCAAAATCACATGTGATGTGTACATTCAGTACAAAAAATTCTTAGTGAATTTCCTAGATGATGAGCAAATAACTGAGAGTCCAATATGGAAATAATGCATGCATGAATCATAATTCAGTGTTATAGGGACAGATCAATGAAACTATATTGCGACGTAGAAAGGAAACCTTCATCAAAGAACGCATGGTAATCAATGAGACTACATTGCGACGTAGAAAGAAAACTTTCATCAAAGAACGCATGATAGTAGTACATTTGTACCCTTAACTACACACCATTACAAGTTAGTTACAATAATGAACTCTCCTGACCTTTGCAGAACTACAATTTTACACCTCTAGGCAACCGTTATGCATTGTATAATTTTGACATTTCATTATTACATTACTCAATTCGTCACAAAATTCAGTACTTCACAAAATTCTCTCTTTTTTTTTTTTTTTTTTTTTTTACATTTCTCAGCAATGATCATATCATGTAGAATCGACTTAATTTCAATGTGACAAAAATTGAATGACTTAAAAATCAATCATCATCTTAATTTCAATGACTTAAAAATATTATGTACCATCAACATTCAAAAATCAGGTAGGTTAAAAAAATGTCCACATGCATTGACTCATAATTCTATCACTGCAAGTTAATCTCGCAATGTCTGAAATTCTCATACAAAAACACAAAATTAAAATTTCACGGTTATCACATATAAAAACAAATTCCAATACCTTGAATCCATAAGGGTATTGTTAGTGAAAAAGAAAAAAATCTTGGCTAATTGATATTTGAAACTATATTACAAGTGTATACTTCATCAGTAAGTACTAACTTCAATTAAAATTGAACCCTCTGCATCAAAAATCTAAAAAATGTGATTAAAATTTTTTTTTTTTTTTTTTTTTTTTTTTTTTTTTTTTTTTTTTTTTTTTTTTTTTTTTTTTTTTTTTTTTTTTTTTTTTTTTTTTTTTTTTTTTTTTTTTTTTTTTTTTTTTTTTTTTTTTTTTTTTTTTTTTTTTTTTTTTTTTTTTTTTTTTTTTTTTTTTTTTTTTTTTTTTTTTTTTTTTTTTTTTTTTTTTTTTTTTTTTTTTTTTTTTTTTTTTTTTTTTTTTTTTTTTTTTTTTTTTTTTTTTTTTTTTTTTTTTTTTTTTTTTTTTTTTTTTTTTTTTTTTTTTTTTTTTTTTTTTTTTTTTTTTTTTTTTTTTTTTTTTTTTTTTTTTTTTTTTTTTTTTTTTTTTTTTTTTTTTTTTTTTTTTTTTTTTTTTTTTTTTTTTTTTTTTTTTTTTTTTTTTTTTTTTTTTTTTTTTTTTTTTTTTTTTTTTTTTTTTTTTTTTTGACCTGCTTATTCTTTCGGAAATACCATTTGCTGCGGCATGTTGGGTTGAAATAAAAGTTTGATATATTTCTAATTTTTCGGTGAATTTTTGAAATGCATGAGCTGTGAACTGTATTCCGTTATCTGTCAGAATCACTTGGGGTCTACCAAAGGTTGTAATGTATAGGTAAACTTTGTCTAAAATTTTATCTTCTGAGATTGATTTTAGTGTATATAATTCCATGTGACGTGAAAAATGTTCCATAAAAATCAGCAAATAATGACCTGACGAGAAAGGTCCGACCAAATCAAGAGATAAGACTTGCCCTGGAGCTGTAGGCAATTGCACAGACTGGAAAAGTGCGGGTGGAATAACATGAGGCTTATTTAAATTACAGATTTTGCAGCTAGAAATGTAATTACAGACATCGCGGTACATTAAATTCCAGTAAAATTTCTTCTGAAGGGCTTGATAAGTTTTGGTTAGTCCGAGATGTGTTATATGACAAATTTCGAGTGCTTTCGCTTTTAGAACTGAATGGACGACAATTCTGGAGTTGTACGTCTTCCTTGTCATCTTCTGCTTGTTTACAATAATACAAAACTTTTGAATCAGGGTGAATTAAACAATTTGCGTGAGATATCTGATTAAGAATATCATTATATATTTTCGAGGTAACCTCATCTTTTAACTGCTCGGATAAAAATGTTGCATTAGAAATTTCGTTTGGTGGATCAGGTTTGTCGACGCTGTGTAATACAGCAAAAATATTGTCTAACTCACTGCTTGGATTTCTGACCTCAATAGCTTGACTATTACAATCGACATGATTGAAAAAAATTGTGTGAAGGGTGTTATCAGAATGATTTATGTCCATTGAAGACTTCATTATAGGAACGGAATGTTCATCTGATAGAATGTCCATGCCATGTTTTAGGGATAATTGATTTTCTTCGTTAAATGGAACTCTAGAAAACAGATCTGCGGTTACATTGTTGACTCCACTGATGTGTTTAAAAGAAAATGAGTATTCTGATAAAAGCATTAAACATCTCGTAATAATATCTGCGGGATTTGTGATCTTTTTATAAAATTGTAGCGGTTGTGCGTTAGAAAGGATAGTGAATGACGACCATACAGAAAAAATTTGAAAGTTTGTATGCCTTTAACTATTGCGAAGAGTTCTAACTTTATAGCTGGATATTTTGATTCAGATTGTGACAAAGATTTTGAGAAAAAAACAATTTGTCATCTCTCTTTTGCATGAGAATAGCCGATATGGCAATTTTGGATGCGTCAGTGTTCAGATAGAATGGTTCTTCAAAGTTTGGTGTGATTAAAAATGGTTTGGACAAAAAAACTTTTTGCAATGTTATGAACTGCTGTTGAACAGATTCTGCCCATACAAATTTGACCTTTGGTGAGCATAAAGCGTTTAATTCATGGGTTAGTTTTGCAAAATTTGGGATGAGTGTCCTGTAGAAATTGCATACACCTAAGAAGCGTTTAACTTGTTTTTTTGTCTTAGGAATGGGAAAGTTCACTATCTTTATGATATTTGACTCGGCTGGTTCCACGAGATTTTTGAAATTTGTATTTAATCTTTTCTTGGTATAAAATGCATTTCTCTGGGCTGAGTGTGATGTTATGTTTCTTTAATACTTCAAATAATTTACTTATTTTCTCAAGCGATTCCTCAAATGAACATGATGGAATTAGTATGTCATCTTGATACGCAAAGATATTTTGTATTCCAGATTCATCAACTATGTTCTGAATTAGATTTTGGAAAAATGAGCTTGAGGAAAGTAATCCAAATGGGAGACGCTGATACTGATATACACCAAAGGGTGTGGTTGCGGCGATTCTTTCCCTATATTCTGGTGGTAGAACAATTTGGTGATATGCCTGATGCAGATCTAATGTTGTAAAATAATTGAAGTTAGCCAGAGACGAGATGATGTTTTGAATTTTTGGAATTGGATATGGGGTTAAATTAAGCAATGAATTAATTATTCTAAGATCAAGAGCAACACGATATTTTTGTTGTCCTGAAGAATCATGCTTTTTCTTGACCATCAAAATTGGTGAACTCCATTCAGAAATTCCCTTTTTCAAAATCCCGGCTTGTTTCATTTCATCTAATTGCCTCTTTGCATCAGCCAAAAGTGCTTGAGATATTGGGTATGGAAGTTGTTTTGTTGGAAAATCATGAATAAAGTTGAGCTTTGGAACAATTGCATCTGTTTTGCCAATCGCAGCTAATGACTTACTAAATATTTGAAAATTTGAAGACAGAAGTTCTGTTAGTTGCTGCTTTTCGACAGGACTTAAGTGGTCAATTTTAAAATCTGACAATGAAAATTCATCTTGCCTCAATTTAATAATTTCGGGAGATGCCTGGATTAAATTGACGAATGCTGTGGATGTTGGTAGAGTATGCTCGATTACTTCAGCAACGGAATCAATTGATCCTACTTTAGTGTGCTTGTTTAGGTGTATGGTTTGATCAGAGTCATTTTTGACATAAACATGAAAATTTCCTTTAGTTTTGTTACTTGAACATAAGTTTAAATCAATCAGGGTTTCATGTGAGCCGATATTTTGATTAAAAGATGGTGAAAACAGAATGTTGTTAGACAGAGTTGATGTTTGTTTTGGGTCACAGCCGACTAACAAATAGGATTCTTGACCTGGATCCAATTTTAATTTTCGTTTTGCCATTACTTGAATGGTTTTGTTCTCAGCATGATTAATTAAATTTTCATGTGCTTTTTCATTTAAATTTTCATTTACATTAATGTTGTGATTTGAGATGGATGTTTGTTTACAAGGTATGTTGATGTTATCACATGACTCAAACAGAGGGATTACTGCATCCTTTATTTTAATAACCTTCTCGGATAGTATTAAATGAACTGAAAATTTTGTAAAAAAGTCGTAACCTAATATGCCTACAAAACGAGAACTGCGTGGAAAATCAATTAAATAAAAGTGTGTTTGCAAAAATTCCATGGGTTTTAACAGTCACTTGGACACATGCTCTAAATTGAACACTTGAATTTAATGTCGAAATCTGAACATTTCTTGAAATATATTTGTATTTTAATACATTCTTTAAGGAATAGAATATTTTTGCATCAAATAATGAAAGAGTCGATCCGGAATCAATTAAAAAGACAAACTTGGACTGAGCCAAATCTACGTCGATTAAAAGCAGCTCTGAAATATGTATTATAACATCGCCACAACTTAAAGACGAAACGTCATTTAAAACCATATGTGACAATATCCAGACATTTTTTCAAGTAACACCGCAAAGGATTTCACTCCATGAATTTAATGAAGTATCTTTTTTACCGGGTGAATCTTTTCGTGCTCTGGCACATAGAATACAGATTAAAGCAAATCAGCTATACAATTTCAATGATGAATCTGCTTTAGACCAGATTCTATTTCAGAAATTTATATCAGTCATACCCCAAAATTTTAGATTCCATATTTTGGAACACAACATCAAAGGGTTTCAAAACGCGATTCAGAAGGCCGAACAACTGCAGGCCTTGCACCTTCAATCTAACTCAATTGGGAGTGAATCCCAATCGTATCAGATAAATGTGCTGCCGAAGAAAATAAATGATCTAACGGAACAAATCGCACATCAGAACACACAATCAAGCACGTCTATGCAAAATTGTTGTTGCACCGTTAAGTCAGAAAAAAATGTTCACTTACGTGAAGGCATAGACCAAACCCACAATGTTAAATCTAAATCATGGAATACCAAATCTAATTTTCGTGGGCGATCTGCTCCTAGAAATATTTTTCCCAATCAAAGAAACGACAGAAGTAGAAATTTTCCTAACATCTATTGTTCCTTCTGTAAATCGAACACCCATAATTACAGAGACTGTTTTAAGAAAGATCAAGCGTCAAATTTTTCAAGAAATTATAACTTTTCTCAGCCTAGATCAAGAAGAAAAAATCCAAACCGTTTTCTACATCGTGGGGGAAGAACACCTTTTCGCACGTCGAGGCCATTTTTGAATCCTACATCTTCTACCCAGCGGGAACAACGAAGTAAAAATCAAGCTTGATACGTTATGAAACTCATGTTGTAGAAATGTGGTAGTCGAATAATATTAACTATATTAAGTGGTGTATACTGTATTAGTGGAAGTACGGATGAAACCAAATGTAGACAAAAAAACTTATTTATTCAAATCTTATATTGATAGCTTCATTTTAACCGTCTGGTATTCTGCGCAAAAAGGTCAGTGAGTACTTACATATTTAGTCGCATATTTCTCATGACCACGCACGGGGACGTCCGCACCTGAAGACTGTAAAGAGAAGACTGCCAATTAGGCGAGCGTTTCAGAGTTTTTATATGCATGCGGTAACCCTACGTACCCTTAGCAGCATATCGACCGGAGAATGGGCTGCCACAAACAAAATTAACGGCCGGGACGAAAATACGCCAAACAATCGCCAACGAGGTGAATGCCGCCAAATGATTTGAATGGCATGCAAAAACAAAGAACAAAGTTTAAAATAATGAAATAAAATGTCTCCAGGAAAATGAACGTTACAAATAAGTTACGGGATCGTAAAATGAAACACAATAACATATTGAAAGGGGAAAATAATTACGGAATAACGAAAGGAATACCAAAAATAGTACATGTGCGGCATAACGAGCAAAGTCTAAAAACTTTAATTAAATTCGTTAGCAAGAACGGAGAGGCGCGGATAATATCCGAAAAGATGCGTCAAGATGCGGTAAAAAAACTATTAAACCCTTACCCAAGTAACACCAAGACGTTTGTTCCACGTTTCACAACCGTTCAAATACGGTCCTCGTGTCTCATTTGACGTTTTATTTCCCGTTGAGAATTAGTAATATGTAGAACGTTTTATCATAGTGTAAAACAGCGTTCTAAGAAACGTCTAATTTTAGTACAAATAAAGACGTTCAGAAAATTGCCCAAAGCTGTACGTTTTGTTGAACGTACAAATTTCGTGTTGGATATAACCAAATGAATAGTGATTCTTCAACGTTGTAAACTACGTTCAGAAAACGTGTGCGCTGTATGGCCAATAGGTGGCAGTACTGTAGTGAACTATTGTTTACATTTCAAATCATGTCGGCGATCGGTTGTGGGATGGCGGCGGCTGCAAAATTTAACCGCCTAATTTTAAAACTTAAGTTTGCTGATCCCTGCATATTAACTTTTCAAATATAATTCACACACAAAAGGTCATGTATTAGCTTTCTTCTTTTGCCCTTTGATAATTTTGTGATTGATTGTTTTGTTCATAAGGCGATTATGATGTTATTAATGTTATCGACGGTCCAAGTACACACGTTTCTAAATTATATTCTAGCTCTAGCTATATATATTTCAACATATAGCTCTATCTATTATTTCTGTTTCATCTTATGTACATCAATAATTAATCGCTACAAAAAAAAAAGTTAATACATTTCAATAATAAACCGACAAAATTGGACACTTAACTTATAACTAGTCAAAAAGTTAATAAATGCTCTTAATATTACTGAACACTTAAGTGAAGCATGTTTATTATTTTTAGCAATTACATCGATTACGAACTATTATACGTTTAATATCAATCCATAAAGTAATCTTATAATCATTGTTGTTCAAAAGAGTAAAGGTGATCCTCAAAAAAAAAAAAAAAATCAAGTTTATTATCACGCTTACCAAGTATCCTTCATTTACGAATCGCAGTATTAAATTCAAAAACAAAAGAGAAATCATTTACTTCATTACTGTTAAAATTAAAAGTCACAAGTTCACTGTTTATTTACGCCCCACTATATCTGATTGTGTGGAAGTCCTAAAAAACTTGTCCCTTGAATATAGTTTTCATTTTGTGGGCCCCATTGTCCTTGGGGATTCTGAGAATATAATACAGCTGCTGATATTAAAAGAAATGTCTCAATCGCTAATATTAGGTGAATTCTGTGGGTAATGGAATGACGTTTTTTACAACAAAACAGGGCTTTGTGAGCTTGTCAATTAAAAAAGTTATCAAAAAACTGACAGTCAAATCTTTATACTTTCTATTAAGTTATATGAAAATTAGTAAACTTGGAATTTTACAATTAATAACTTATTTTAATGTAAATTTCGAAGTTGGTAACCATGGAAATTTTTCTGACAAGATAATTTTGGTTACATAATCAACTTTGAAGTTCAGTTAAACTATTTGAAACAATTTGAACGTCTCAAAAAGGCCCCCTTCAATGCTTATTAAGGAGAGTTTTTCTTGAAAAGAATTATATTTTTCACTAAAAATAAATATTTTGTCATGGTAACGGAAGGACAAAAGTGCCAAAGTACAAGATACACATTAAAAAGGCTGAATTTCTTTCTATATGGGTAAAAATCATATGCAGGACTTTTTCTTCGACTTATTCATCAACTGATATTTCACTGATTGTATTTGCATATTAGATTTATACTTGAACCTGTGTCTCGGTAAAGTGAATGGACAGTCCCTATAATTATCTTAGGTTCTTTTTTTTTGTTCACTGTCAATCCAATATTTGTCCTCTTTTACAGGATAAATACAAGTCAAACCTCCATAAATTTAGTTTTTCAAATGCAACACTTAAAAGAAATATTCCCCCCTATTTCTTGCCTCACTTAGTTAGATGTTTTCCTCTCCCTTCAACTAATATAAATTTTTTGAGTTACAACTACTGCTCTACTGTTACACTTTATGCATACTTTACTAAGTATTATGCAATAAGATAAAAATCTTCTTTTCAGTAGAAATATTCCAATTTGTGTTTATAGGCTGGAAAGCCTTAATTACTACTTAACGGGTGCTTTGTGTTTCTGGTAGAGAATGGATGTGTTCCCATCTTTCAGTGAGGTACTCATGGAATTTTGATGGATATCCTTGGAGGGAAGATGTCCAACTATAAGACTTTAGCTGGTTTTGCTTTGCAAGGTCTTTTGCAGTAATAAGTTTCTCGGATAAAATATTGCTCCACACCAGCACTGACCACATCTCCTTTCCTACGACTGATGTCGAAGAAGTTCTTTGATGCCTTGATTTTTATACCGTTTTTTCAATGAAAATTAAATTTACGAATAGATACTGCTGTTTAAACAGGCATATTAAGCCCCATAACCGAAAAGAAATCCAAATATGTAAACACATTGTGTGTATTAATAAAATCAGAAACTTAATAATTAACCAGTATATATCCTTATCCTTTCCCCACACCAAATCAAATAAATACAAGGAATATATTGGGTTGGAGGGAAAGTTCTGTCATATTTTAAAAGAAATTCATGTTGAACCCAAACACTTTGCTTTAACACAAACCCAAGGGATTTAATGTGATATCCAACAGTTGTATGATGAATGCCAAACTCTTCTGCAATTTCTCGACTTGTTAAATGTGGATAGTAGTAGTAAGGGCCGTAAAGTTGGTGGCAGAAGGAGGGAAACAACTCAACAGTCAGGAGGGGGCGTGGTCGTCACGTGACTTTCTCGTGATCTTCTACGAGGGTTGTCCGCCATGTTGGATGAGGTCATCTTGGATGGTCACGTGACTTTCTCGTGATCTTCTACGGGGGTATTTTTTTGTGACGTCATTCATCTTGGATCCGTAATCTTGCACGTGGTGTCGTCCGCCATCTTGGATTATGTAATCGACTCCTTTTAATTACTTAATTAATTTTAATGACTTAATTATTCTAATTACTTATTGAGTTAGTCATTTGAATATTGGATTTTTATTTCAGTCTAAAATGCATTTTGCCCCAGCCGGGAATCGATCCGACGACCCTTGGATTCGCAGGCAAGCGCGCTAACCACTAGACCGAGAATTACTTACTACGAATGGGTAAATAATGTCTTAAAAAGATAAGAGTAGTCTCAGGTGAATGTTAAACTTCTAAGAGAGGGGGTATAATACTCTTGGCGCCATCTAGAGAAAACTTTGGGCGTTAAAAGGGAAAGGGGATTTTCGAGCGAAAATAAAATAAGTTAAAAGCGAGGGAAAATAATAGTGGCGCCATCTAGTGAGAAAAATATTAATTTAACTCCTTTAAATTTTTTTTTTTTTTGAACTTGGAATACTTTCCCTGTATCGAAAACTTTGGGCGTAAAATGGAAAATGGAATTTCGGAGCGAAAATAAAATATGTGGCTTTAAAATAGTTGCGCCATCTAGTGAGAATAAATGGGAAAACATTTGGGAATTTATTTTAAAAATAAGATTATTTTTGCGATAAATTATATTTCATGGGATTCGAACCTATAAAGGATTCATAGCTGGCAGTTTTGTCAACGCGCAAGACCGCTCAGCTATGAATCCTCGGAATAGAAACAGCATTTTAAAGTTTACATACTTATAATCATGTTTGCTAATAATTAGAATTTGATTTTAATGAAAGCTCATTAAATCAGGCTATATTATTTTTAATTACGAATACGCAAATATTAACGAAGGTAATGGATTATTTATGAATTAATCGTAGTATTAATAATAATTAAGAATGAACGAATTTTGAAAGCGAATTGGTTATTAGTTATTCTGGTTCCAACCTGTTTTTACGGCGGGAGTCAGAGAAGAAGTTAACTACTTGACCAATCAGGGTACTGATTTCTTATCAGATACATATTACATTTCAAGTTTTCTTCAGTCGAGACTCCAGTTTGCACCCTACGTTTGAGTTACGGACTTTGATTTTTCACGATGAACTCCAAAAGCCAGAAACGAAAATGTGAGGAATCGCAGAAAACAGCAAAAGTGGCAAAGATTGACCAAATAAAAGTAAGTATTGCTTTTTTATTCTACTCTATTTATTTGTTGTAAAAAAAAAAAATCAGTTTATAATATGATTATTGGTTTTGCCCCCCCTTTTCTTAATTATTTTTTTTCTTACTTTTCAGCCAGGAACACCATTTATGCAGAAAGAGGTGCCTGAAGGAGTTTTTGCCATTGGAGACGATGTTTACGTTTATGCTTCTACGTTCCGATGCAAAAACGTGAGTCTGCATATAAGAAAATTTGTCAAGCATGGAGAGAAACTATTTCCCACGACTGAAGGCGTAACTCTGCGTCCGTGGTGGATTCCCAACATTCTTGGGAGAAAAAGTGTGCCGCAAACATCTAGGGAACTGCAAACATTATTTGAGCATGAGTTGACCATCAAAAGTTCTGATTTTGTGAATTTCAAGTTCACCCGTTTAGCATCAATAAAACCAGGGGAATCGAATTCCCGATGCATTACACTGTCTGCCTCGCAGTAGGCCGAAATGATTCGGTATACAACAATACTGCAAACTCTCTTCTGGATCATGTTTTCGGGGTCATGGACTTGTTGAGCGCTTACAAATCTATCGCTGAAGAAGTGATTTCAAAGATCAATTTGTCTGTATCCTTAGATCACAGTTTAGATAAACAGTACCTTTCTAATGCGCTTGAATCCGTCGTATGTGAATTATTAAAAGACAATGGACTTAGAGATCCAGAAACATTAGCTGAAGAACTTTGGGGAAATAGTGTGGAAAAATTCAATTCTCTTGCATTATCTCTGGACATTTCAGAAATTGCAGAAGCATTTCGAGAGAAATTGTGGGAAGAACAGACATTTTTGTGTATGAAACCGGCAATGTATGTCACTGAACCTTTTTTAAAACATGTGCAATTAAATAAAATTCTCACATCTGTGAGAGAAAAAATATGTCCAGCGGAGGCTTTTGAGCACTTTGAATAATTTTCACTTTTCATGTATTTTCAGTTGTATAATAGTAAGCTATGTTAACCCAAATGCAAAATTGAAGATTTTAAAATAAAATGTTATTGCTTACAAGAAATGTCTTTTTACTGTATTACAGGTTTTTTTTCAAAACAAAGGAAGAAAAATACAACATGGAAATCAATTTCAATATTTATTTATTATTTTTTTTTAAAGATCTTGACTAAACGTTAGTAATACAGAAAATGTTCTTAAAACGTAACTAACAGTTTTTGAGTTTTAGCAAGCATCTTCTCTTCGGTATATTCTGTGGACAAAAGTATTGTTACTGTTGAATACTTTTTCCCAAATACGCAGAATCTGATATGTAGAATTTTTAAGCCATTGAATCAATAAATTATGTTACATACAAATTTTACAACTTAAAACTTAATGTCACTGAAAAATTACTTTGATTTATTTTCGTAAATATAAAAATTAGAAGTAAATGACATTCACAAATTACGTTTTCTAAAAGTAGATACATTAAAACTCTGAAAATTTTCTTGATATGTTTTATGAAAGACATTATTTATTTATATTTTTGAATGCTTTTCACAATTTCTGACATATTTAAATGTGAAGTTCTGAAATTGTTATTACTATACGCATTTAAAAGTAAAAATGTGTCCTTGATGATACTGATAAAAATAAGTTATTTTCGTTATAAATGAAAAAAAAATAATAATAATAATATAAGTTATAATTTACGATTTGAAAAATATAATGTCATATAAAAAATGATATTGCAGCTTTGCAGATGGTTTTCTCCATCTTCGCTACAAGATTTCAATATCTTACGTGAATCAATTGTACAATATGAAGTTATGCTTAACGATATGTAAAATTTAAAATTTTCAATTTAAAATGTCATTGCTATGAGAGAAATGGGTTTTTACAGCATTATAATGTTTTTAAAACAAAAAGAAAAAAACACACAACATGAAAAATTCATTTTTGGATTCAGCAATCATCTTCAGTGTATTTTATGATTTAAAAATGATCAAGTTGACTTTTTGAAGAGTACTACTTTTCGGAAATTCAAAACAACTGACATATTTAAAATGGGGAGATTTAAACCATTGAAATAACAATTTTATGTTGTATACAAATTTTACAATTAAAATGGTATTCTTAATTTTTTTTTCTTGAAATGACTGCGATTTATTTTTCGTAAAAAATAAAAACTTGAAGTAAATAACATTTCTTATTTGGGTTTTCTAAAAATATTAATACATGAATTCTCTTTTAAAAATTTCGAAGCCCCTGATACGGGAATCATATCCTCTGATGGTGCTCCCTGTTTGCTATGAGCTGACGCATTGGTCCATGCTGATGAACCAATGGATTGAAGCCATGAGTTTAGAAAGCAAATGGAACCGTTGGAAGCAGAATCGCTTTCAAAATTGAAAAGTATCTTCCTTAGGAGTAAAATTACAAAGTCTGGGACATTATAGGCGATGAGTACAAGCATAAATTAAATCATATGTGATTCATAGATCAAAGAAAAGATAGATTTAGTAGTTAAGAAGCATTACGAAGAATATCCTTCTTGAATATTTCAAATACACAAAATGGTAGCTGTAATGAAGCCTTACCATTGAACTATCTTGAAATCGTGTACATTAATTGCCTTTATTCTTTTATTTTAACTGAAAAAAACAAGAGCACACGAGTTTAAGAGAAAACATATAACTGAAAATAAAAATATGTGAAAACTCCATAAATAAAAGTGTAGGATAAATATAACACAAGTTTAGTGACAGAAAAATTTATCATGAGTACATCGCAATCAAGATTTTTTTAAAAAAAGTATATGTTACGTGAGAATACCATTTAAAACGATGGTAAAATTAGAATTTTTCCATAAAATGATTTGAACGCATAAACTTAACACGAACTTCATAGATAAACAATACTTTATAAACTTTTAAGCTTGTGTTTGTGAAAGTACTGAAATTAATTATAACTTAAAATTTCCTGTGCAAGATTTGCAATTTCAGTGGAAAATTACGAATTTCGTAAATTTTTAAGAATGAAAGGGAGATTTATTTTATGATCATTGCAGTGAAAATTCAGTGGGAAAGATATTCAAAAATAAGATTTTCAGAGTCGATAAATATGCAAAAATCGAAAATTCGGCAAAATAAAGGTTTTTTTGTAACTTGATCAAGAACATGTATTTAGCGGGAAAGCATTATTTAGTTTTCCTTTTACCTTTTTGGCATATGGTAAAAGTATTCAAGTACTTGGACTGTAAGTGTGTTTTTATATTATAAAACGTAGAAACTCAATTGAAAAAGGTGTTCCGCATAAGATTTTATTTTCTTTGATCAATCGAGCACTCAAGATGGGATTCTAAAATTTTGTCTTTGAAACATATACTGTGTGTTTAAATGCACTTTTTTAAATTAACGAATAAAGCATGAATTATTATGCAACGTATTCAAGTAGAATTTTGTCTTATATCGAAACATATAAGTGAAGACTGTAACTTTATAGTTCAAAACAAGTGTTAATTTTGAAAAGACTTGAAATCATTCAAAATAGAAAAATACGAATATATATGAATTATGCATAAATCCTAAGAAAATGCTAGTTAATTTCTAAAATATCATAAATAAGTTTTTTTTCCCCCTTCTTTGTAAGAATTATAGTAAAGTCTTAAACTTTCTAGTTCAAGATTAATGCTAGTTTTTGAAAGCAGAAATTAAATTGCTCGTTGAGAATGAGGAAAACAAATTGTATTTTAATAATATGAAAAGTTAGTTTTATAGATTGTAGTAGGGTAAAAACAGAACCTTAACTGAACAAACTCATCGAAATTCCAACATTTTCACGATTCCAAAACCTTTTTTTTCAATTTATTTGCATACAAAAGAAAGTAAAAAAAGGTGTTTTCTGTGACAGCCTAGAGTACTCAAAAAATAATAAGTCTTAAAATTGTATCAACTCCGAAAGCTTAGTTGCGAAAACTAAATGATTAACTTTAAAATCATACATTAGGAAACTTATTTAAGTGGAATTTTTTCCTGTTTTTCCACGCTTAAATGGAGATTTTAACTTTCTAGCTCTAATTAGGGCTAGTTTTTGAAAAATGAAAATGACTTTGAATCGTTGAATGTGTATTTTTAACGATATAAGAAAACTAGTTTTATTGTTTGTAGTAGAGAAGATAAATACAATAGTAACTGGAAAAAAAAAGGATTTTTCTTAGATTATTCAGCATGCTGAAAAGTATTAAATTTTAAGGGGGCCCCTGAAAAGAGCCGATTTCTGCGGTACAGCAGTGGTAAATCGCGAGTTGCACCGTATCTCGAACATCCTACATCTAAATGTCGATTCTGTTTTAAGAAAAATGGAGAGGCTAAGTTCTGGAAAGGTATTTATGTGATCAACTATTGAATCCGATACCCTCTTCGCTTTCTGACTTCGCCAAAAAAAAAAAAAAAAGGCCTCCTCGAATTGCATTTGATCCTTTGACGTGGTGAAAATTGCTCGAGTTCAGTTATTCAATTAACGTTTAATTATTCAAAGAGTATTCCGTGTGATAATGTTTTGGTTAAAATCTCCTAAATCCGTGAAGGTGTGCCGTAGCATGAATACATGAGTCGCGCTCTTGACGTCATTCATCCACACTTCCGCTGGGGCAAGGGGTTGCAAAACACAAACATTCTTGTTTGATTGGCTTGGGAAGGAAACTAAAATTATGTAGCTAAGATAGAGAAAACGCGCTTGGAAAGAAAATATAAGCTACATTATCATTCTTATTTGAGCCTGTTATTTTATTTTATTTTATTTTTTCAATTCGTAAATAGTTACTTATGCTTTTTTCATTTTTTGTTACGAAAATAATCCTAACTTCATTTTTGTCGATATTACTGAGAATACTTACTTATTTCCATATGGGGGAAGAAAAGCAATGATATTTTAGAACTTCTCGCAGTTTGTAACTACATTTGGATCTTGCAAAAAGCATTCAACACCTTTAAATAATTTCTTTCATAAAACATGTTCAGAAAAATTTCCGAAAGATAATTCATGTATTAATATTTTTAGAAAACCCAAATAAGAAATGTTATTTACTACGAGTTTTTATTTTTTACGAAAAATAAATCGCAGTCATTTCAAGAAAAAAAAATTAAGAATACCATTTTAATTGTAAAATTTGTATACAACATAAAATTGTTATTTCAATGGTTTAAATCTCCCCATTTTAAATATGTCAGTTGTTTTAAATTTCCGAAAAGTAGTACTCTTCAAAAAGTCAACTTGATCATTTTTAAATCATAAAATACACTGAAGATGATTGCCGAATCCAAAAATGAATTTTTCATGTTGTGTGTTTTTTTCTTTTTGTTTTAAAAACATTATAATGCTGTAAAAACCCATTTCTCTCATAGCAATGACATTTTAAATTGAAAATTTTAAATTTTACATATCGTTAAGCATAACTTCATATTGTACAATTGATTCACGTAAGATATTGAAATCTTGTAGCGAAGATGGAGAAAACCATCTGCAAAGCTGCAATATCATTTTTTATATGACATTATATTTTTCAAATCGTAAATTATAACTTATATTATTATTTTTTTTTTTTTTCATTTATAACGAAAATAATACTTATTTTTATCAGTATCATCAAGGACACATTTTTACTTTTAAATGCGTATAGTAATAACAATTTCAGAACTTCACATTTAAATATGTCAGAAATTGTGAAAAGCATTCAAAAATATAAATAAATAATGTCTTTCATAAAACATATCAAGAAAATTTTCAGAGTTTTAATGTATCTACTTTTAGAAAACGTAATTTGTGAATGTCATTTACTTCTAATTTTTATATTTACGAAAATAAATCAAAGTAATTTTTCAGTGACATTAAGTTTTAAGTTGTAAAATTTGTATGTAACATAATTTATTGATTCAATGGCTTAAAAATTCTACATATCAGATTCTGCGTATTTGGGAAAAAGTATTCAACAGTAACAATACTTTTGTCCACAGAATATACCGAAGAGAAGATGCTTGCTAAAACTCAAAAACTGTTAGTTACGTTTTAAGAACATTTTCTGTATTACTAACGTTTAGTCAAGATCTTTAAAAAAAAATAATAAATAAATATTGAAATTGATTTCCATGTTGTATTTTTCTTCCTTTGTTTTGAAAAAAAACCTGTAATACAGTAAAAAGACATTTCTTGTAAGCAATAACATTTTATTTTAAAATCTTCAATTTTGCATTTGGGTAAACATAGCTTACTATTATACAACTGAAAATACATGAAAAGTGAAAATTATTCAAAGTGCTCAAAAGCCTCCGCTGGACATATTTTTTCTCTCACAGATGTGAGAATTTTATTTAATTGCACATGTTTTAAAAAAGGTTCAGTGACATACATTGCCGGTTTCATACACAAAAATGTCTGTTCTTCCCACAATTTCTCTCGAAATGCTTCTGCAATTTCTGAAATGTCCAGAGATAATGCAAGAGAATTGAACTTTTCCACACTATTTCCCCAAAGTTCTTCAGCTAATGTTTCTGGATCTCTAAGTCCATTGTCTTTTAATAATTCACATACGACGGATTCAAGCGCATTAGAAAGGTACTGTTTACCTAAACTGTGATCTAAGGATACAGACAAATTGGTCTTTGAAATCACTTCTTCAGCGATAGATTTGTAAGCGCTCAACAAGTCCATGACCCCGAAAACATGATCCAGAAGAGAGTTTGCAGTAGGGTTGTATAACCGAATCATTTCGGCCCACTGCGAGGCAGACAGTGTAATGCATCGGGAATTCGATTCCCCTGGTTTTATTGATGCTAAACGGGTGAACTTGAAATTCACAAAATCAGAACTTTTGATGGTCAACTCATGCTCAAATAATGTTTACAGTTCCCTAGATGTTTGCGGCACACTTTTTCTCCCAAGAATGTTGGGAATCCACCACGGACGCAGAGTTACGCCTTCAGTCGTGGGAAATAGTTTATCTCCATGCTTGACAAATTTTCTTATATGCAGACTCACGTTTTTGCATCGGAACGTAGAAGCATAAACGTAAACATCGTCTCCAATGGCAAAAACTCCTTCAGGCACCTCTTTCTGCATAAATGGTGTTCCTGGCTGAAAAGTAAGAAAAAAAATAATTAAGAAAAGGGGGGGCAAAACCAATAATCATATTATAAACTGATTTTTTTTTTTTACAACAAATAAATAGAGTAGAATAAAAAAGCAATACTTACTTTTATTTGGTCAATCTTTGCCACTTTTGCTGTTTTCTGCGATTCCTCACATTTTCGTTTCTGGCTTTTGGAGTTCATCGTGAAAAATCAAAGTCCGTAACTCAAACGTAGGGTGCAAACTGGATTCTCGACTGAAGAAAACTTGAAATATAATAAGTATCTGATAAGAAATCAGTACCCTGATTGGTCAAGTAATTAACTTCTTCTCTGACGTACAGCTCATTTCTAAATCCTGTTGCAATACATGACTCCCGCCGTAAAAACAGGTTGGAACCAGAATAACTAATAACCAATTCGCTTTCAAAATTCGTTCATTCTTAATTATTATTAATACTACGATTAATTCATAAATAATCCATTACCTTCGTTAATATTTGCGTATTAGTAATTAAAAATAATATAGCCTGATTTAATGAGCTTTCATTAAAATCAAATTCTAATTATTAGCAAACATGATTATAAGTATGTAAACTTTAAAATGCTGTTTCTATTCCGAGGATTCATAGCTGAGCGGTCTTGCGCGTTGACAAAACTGCCAGCTATGAATCCTTTATAGGTTCGAATCCCATGAAATATAATTTTCGCAAAAATAATCTTATTTTTAAAATAAATTCCCAAATGTTTTCCCATTTATTCTCACTAGATGGCGCCACTATTTTAAAGCCATATATTTTATTTTCGCTCCGAAATTCCATTTTCCATTTTACGCCCAAAGTTTTCGATACAGGGAAAGTATTCCAAGTTCAAAAAAAAAAAAAAAAATAAAGGAGTTAAATTAATATTTTTCTCACTAGATGGCGCCCCTATTATTTTCCCTCGCTTTTAACTTATTTTATTTTCGCTCGAAAATCCCCTTTCCCTTTTAACGCCCAAAGTTTTCTCTAGATGGCGCCAAGAGTATTATACCCCCTCTCTTAGAAGTTTAACATTCACCTGAGACTACTCTTATCTTTTTAAGACATTATTTCCCCATTCGTAGTAAGTAATTCTCGGTCTAGTGGTTAGCGCGCTTGCCTGCGAATCCAAGGGTCGTCGGATCGATTCCCGACTGGGGCAAAATGCATTTTAGACTGAAATAAAAATCCAATATTCAAATGACTAACTCAATAAGTAATTAGAATAATTAAGTCATTGAAATTAATTAAGTAATTAAAAGGAGTCGATTACATAATCCAAGATGGCGGACGACACCACGTGCAAGATTACGGATCCAAGATGAATGACGTCACAAAAAAATACCCCCGTAGAAGATCACGAGAAAGTCACGTGACCATCCAAGATGACGACAACCCTCGTACAAGATCACGAGAAAGTCACGTGACGACCACGCCCCCCTCCTGACTGTTGAGTTGTTTCCCTCCTTCTGCTACCAACTTGACGGCCCTTACTACTACTGTGGATTATTTTCCAACATGGATCATAAAACATCATTATCGATCTTGGACGGTCGTCCAGATCGATCACTTTCTTGTAGGCTCAGATCCCCGGAACGAAATTTGCTAAACCATCTTTGACAAGTACGAACATTTACAATATCTTTTCCAAATACCGCACATAAATTTTTACATGCAACCGATGCGTTGCTTCCTTTTTGGAATTCATACAAAACGCAGTGTCATAAATGCACTTTATCTACTGACATGTTTTTCACTTTAAACATCACAAGTAAATAATGAACGGTAAAAAAAGGACTCATTTTATATTATACAGCAGCTAAAAAAACAAAAAAATTCAAATGACTCACCGGCCAGATGTTATTTTATTTATAAGACAAATCACCTGGCTATTTAAAATACGACAGAACTTTCCCTCCAACCCATTAGTTTTATGCAGTCAGTACAAATTGCTTATATTTATAAAGTGCTTAAAAAATTACGTGGAAATGAGTTTAACTCTGACTTTCCTTCCGTTACCATATTTTTGTAATTCCATTTCCATGAAAAAACTCCTAAAATTTCATTTAAAAAAATTTTTGACTCTGCCTAATTAATGCAAGCCTTATCTAAACCTGCAGTGTGCAGAAAAACTTGTAATTCTTGAGATATTTTATTTTTTTTTTTTTTTTTTTTTTTTTTTTTTTTTTTTTTTTTTTTTTTTTTTTTTTTTTTTTTTTTTTTTTTTTTTTTTTTTTTTTTTTTTTTTTTTTTTTTTTTTTTTTTTTTTTTTTTTTTTTTTTTTTTTTTTTTTTTTTTTTTTTTTTTTTTTTTTTTTTTTTTTTTTTTTTTTTTTTTTTTTTTTTTTTTTTTTTTTTTTTTTTTTTTTTTTTTTTTTTTTTTTTTTTTTTTTTTTTTTTTTTTTTTTTTTTTTTTTTTTTTTTTTTTTTTTTTTTTTTTTTTTTTTTTTTTTTTTTTTTTTTTTTTTTTTTTTTTTTTTTTTTTTTTTTTTTTTTTTTTTTTTTTTTTTTTTTTTTTTTTTTTTTTTTTTTTTTTTTTTTTTTTTTTTTTTTTTTTTTCTTAAATCTGCGACCGCTCCCATGACTATACTGATTATTATTAGTTATACTGCTAGAGTAATACTGATACTGAGTTATACTTATTATTTTTAGATACGTATCACCACTATGCATAGTATGAATATATATATATAAAATTTATAACTTACCAATAACTTCTTTTTGCTTGTCCTCCACATCGGCAAATTCGGCGACCACTTGTTATGCTACATTAATCCACGCCTGGATTTTTTTATTGCGATCGGAATAATCCGCAGTGGAGTCTGTCCCAAAGACAGCTATGCTCTTTCACCGCAAGAACAAATTTTTCGGTATCAAATAATACCATATCTTTATTAGACATTGCTAACTGGTCGGTTCTAGTGCGGCTACAGTGCCTTGTGCTTGAATAACGCTATCTGCACCGACTCACTATACAGATCCGATTTTGCCCCGACCGAAAGTCTGACCACGGTCGTGCAACAGAAGAAAAAGCAAGTGCGGAGAGCTCAACACATATTTGCGTATAGCCCGTCGGGGATCATCAATCACAACCCTAATGTGGTGGGGGACATTAGTCTGGTCTGTAAGTGCGGAGGAGGCCTATATTGTATTGTTCCAACAGAGATGTGACTGTTCTTACTTCCATATCATTGTTAGTAGAAAGATTACAATGCTTTTCCATTGTTGTATATCATTTTTATTGCATTCAACTGTTAGTACACAAGTTTAACTGTTATTATGCAAAATACCTCTTCACATTAGAGTTTCTCTTAATAGCCCATCAATCAAAGTCCTAATGAGGTGGGGGACACTGGTCTGGTCTTGGTCGGGTCTGTAAGTGCGGAGGAGGCCTAAACGGACGCGTCGTTTGAGGTGAGACCGATGCGGAGGCCAATGAAGATAAATAGCCTTGTCTATCTCCTTCTGGTCAAGGGGTCTAAAGGGGTCAATCTCAAGGTCGTTTTGACCTCCGCTTTACCTCGCGGGGAAATTAGTCCCTTATTAGTGGTAGAAAGTTACTGTCGTGGCTGTTCAGACAGCGACAGTGAGTGGCTGGACAGTTCTCGCGGGGGAAAACTGTCTCGTCAGAACGCGCCTTAAGGGGCAGGTGGTGAATGCAGCAAGCTAGGCACTGAGTGACGTCCGATTTCGGCTTTTTCTGCACCCCCAAGGTATACCTTTTGTTTTGCTTCGTCGGGACGGTTGCTTTCTTGCTGTGTTGTCTAATATAAAGAATTCTTCTAAATAGTTAATAATTCTGTTAAGTTTAATATGTATGTTCTGTTAAGTTTATATTCTGTATAGTTTAATAATTCTGAATGATATGCTGCTAATAAAAAGAGAGGAACAAAAAGCAGGGCCATAGGAAAGAAGAAGGGCTGGCTCATCTCTTTGATCTTTCAGTTTCGCCGAAAACCAGCAGAAAGGGGGAAAAAACCGGTCCCTGACGTCGTTGCGGAAGCAAATACAGTCAAACCTCGTTAACGCGAAGTCGAGGGGGCTGCCAAATTTTTTCGCGTTAACCGATGGCTGCAGGATTTAAAATCGGGGCTAGGCCGATTTCCCTATGACAAGGAGTCTAATTTTTTCACTGCAGTCCATGTTGCAGGCTACCATAACAGTTATTCTGTCTTTACTGCATTTTCCACCGGATCACTTTTCCCCTTTCATGGTCAACGTACGGGAAGGATGTGCCGTGAAAAAAAAGTCCCGTTTCATCTGCATTAAAAATGACTCGCGGGTAAAACTCTTCTTATAGGGCTGGCCATTTTTCAGAGAAAAACGAATTTACTGTTTTCGGATCAACAGCTGCTTCTTCACCGCAGATTTTTTTGCAAACAATCCCATGACGCTCTTTAAATCTAGAGAGTCAACCATTTGAGAAAACGGAATCGCTGACACCAAGAGTTTCTCCAAAGAACTTGACTTTTTCTTGCAAAATCACCCCTGTTAAAATGATGTTTTGATTCCTGGCCTCTTTGATCCAGCGTAAAAGGGCCACTTCCACGTCTTCATTTTTCCCGGTTCTCATTCTCTTCCTTGCTGGCTCAAACTGATTCACAGCATTAGCTGCTTCAATCTTATTTTAATTTTTAATGGTCGTGGATAAAGTGCTGTTGGCAATTCCATATTTTGCAGCAATCTCTGTCTTCTTCAATAATTTATCTTCAACTTCATTTCAGATATTTTGCTTCGTTTCTAACGTCAAAGATTGCTGTTTACGATTCATTATTACGAATGCGAAAAAATCAACTGCACCCCGCACAGGACTAACTCAAAACTAAAATTTCCTTCAGCGTGTTACTCTGCATGTAATCAAAGTTGTTCTCTTTATAACTCATTTCCAAGAAATAGATTGAGAGTTTAACACCATGTTAAACGAGTAAAATGAACGGAAACGAAGAATAGAATGCTTGATTGACGCTCCCCCTCTTGAAAACCAGGTGGCTGGGAAGTCTTCCTGACCCACACACTTTTTAAACTCTACCCCATTGTCCCCTAATGGAAGTGTCCATGCCCATTAATAGAGGTGTCCCTTGTCAATTCATTCCCGTTACTGACCCGCACTAACACGCTTGTAGTGTCTGTCAGAAAAAGGATTAGCGTGTGAGATGTAGGCATTTTACCTGTTTCGCTATTTTCTTAGAATTCCTAGAAGTTAATAAGTGCAACAGAATTTTCAAGCTTCCTAAGCTCCAAGGAAATTTCATGTCAAAGAATGTTTTTTCACCTTTCTTTTCTTTAATTTTTTTGTCAACTGAAAAATTTTGTTTTTCGTCTTAAGCGGAATTTTGTTCAAATCAATTTCGTCTTAAACGATTAATTTAGCACTAGTGCTTAGATTATCTGACGGGGAATGGCATTCATTTCACTTTAAGCGAAATTTCGCGTTAAGCGATTTCGCGTTAACGGGGTTTGACTGTAGCTGAAGTTTCCCTATTTCTCCTGTGTTTAGTGTGTTCAATTTTCATTTTTACATTGTTTTGTTGAAATATTATAAGGGATTTTTCTACAACTAATTAAAAATAATTTTATTAATTCCATTTCCAATTATATATTTTATGAAAGAAAGCATAATTTTGAACATTTCATCTTTGAAGTGTCACAAAATAACCTGCTCATGTAATTTCCCGAATGTGAATATCGCTTTTTCCTGGTTTTCACTTTCATAGAGCCCAACAATAAATATATTAAACTATTAATAAATCCAAAATAATGCAGAAATAAAGAATCTTAACGTTACAATTAATCATTTCTTTAAAAATCTTAAGTGAACTATTATAGTTTAAAAATTCATATTGTAAAATGATTTTGAAAACATTTAGAAGAGCTCTTTAATTTTTCTCACATTTTTAAAACGCATTATTCAATTTTATTGCGTTATTATTTCTAAATGTAAGTTAGGGTTTTTTAAAGTAATTATCTATTTGATGACTTGAATATATTTTCATTTTAGATTAATAAAATAATTTTAATTAGCATTCTAAAGCAAATTTCATTGTATTTCGGCTTAGTTGTATGTTTACAGCACTTCTTCCTAGCCTGTGGATTTCATGAGGAGTCATGACATGTTTTTTTTTATTTTAAAAAATCTCTATAAATGTGTTTTATCTCTTAGTACATTTTATACATTTTGACGTTTCATTTTTGTTTTTTTATGGCCTTTTGTAAATACTTTTATGTGTATTGGTACGTTTGGCTTTAACACAGGCGACCGACAAATGATCATCTCGTGTATTTGCTAGACAGGTATAGCATGAAGTGTTGCAATGTATGGACCGCTGGGGGGGGGGGGGGCAGCTTAAATTCCTATACCAAACAATAATATCTATGCCGTGTGCCGTGGCCATGATTCAATCCGATGCCCACGGCACGAGAGCTTTCTATTTTACACCAATGCCTTCGCAATTATTTTTTTAATGAACGCATATTTTTTAAAAATTTTAATTTAAATAAATGATAGTAACATCCAAAGAGAAAATCTAAGTCATTCGGTTAATATTCTATGGATATTTTTTGCTGATAATTAGTGTTACCAGTACCGAATGCAGAATTTGGCTTGGAGGGGAGGGCCAAGTTTCGGTCACAGTATTCAATATACATATTCGTTATTAGTAATAATATGCATAGTACAAAAGACTTGTGACGAGAGGTATCAGTCACTTACCCCCGTCGGTGCGCCCCTCAGCAGGGGAGCGCACCCCCTAAGAGTGATGGAGCCCCACATAAAAAAAAAAAAAAAAATCACCATACCTCCATACCGCCTAAAATGCTCAATGACGCATTCTGCGCCATGAACCCCGATCGTGGGGCCCTGTCCCTGAGCGATATTATTTGTATTTAACTATTCCTTAGTTCGAGTTGTTATGATTTGTATTTAATACTAATATTACTTATAGTGAACCATACAATTGATGTCTCCTTTATGAAATATATGTTGAAAATATTGACAGCTACACCCTTGTCTAAATAGTTTTCAAATGTAATATTTCATAATCTTTAATTACGTGCTCCAGTACATTCTAGAAATGTAAACATTTCTTTTCTGTTAGCATTATTACAGCTTGTTGTAACTATTATAGTTTCTATATGTTGCAATTTTAATTTACTATATGTAATTAAATACATTATTAATATAAAATTGCTTATATATTTATAATCAACCTCTGTCTTTTGCAATTTCTGATAAGATAAATATTTAAAAAGTAAATGAGTAAGAAGAATTTATTTTCAAATCTGGTTTTATTTCATAATGTTTACATTTTTATGTCACTCATAATGTCATAATCAATGTTTGCTTTTTAATTTTCATTCGAGTTTAAAATTATTCCTTTAAAACATAATCGCGTCATATACATTAGTAGCAAGGGATATGACGTAAGATGATTCATATAGCTTGAAAAAAAAAATAAGTAAGCTTTTATGTCCAAAAATGTGAAAAAAATAACTCTTTTTCCCATTGAAAAACATTGATCAATCCCTCACTTGCTTCCACAGTGACGTCACGGAAACTCACGGATTTCATTCCCCCTAAGTTCTTCTCGCGACATGAACCAGCCCTTCTCTCTTTCCTAAGGCCCTGAACAAAAAGCACTGATATGAACAGCTGAAGCAAAATGGAAGTTCCCTAGAAAAAGGAAACGATAATGGAAAAATTGCTCAAATAGCAGCTCTTTTATTAGAAACCGCCCATTTTGACACTGATAGCAAAACTTAATTGTCACTCACTGCAACACTCTATTCCCTATCTCAGCAGAGAAGAGAAGGGTTCACAGGAAGGAAGTTGAAAGAGTGCCGACAAATTCACCAAAGTCGGTTCATAGACAATGGTCAAAAGAGCTCTGTTTTTTACTTGACCGGGCATACTATCTCGGAGCGGTGATGAGCGTTCGAAGCCCGGCCCGGGGGCGGTCACCCCTGGCCAACTTGTTCCGAAATGTCATCTCCCCGTTTAGTTTCTGCTCAAAAACAAAATTTGTATTTTGTCAACTCAATCATGAGCAATGAACGAAAAAAAAATTAGATTTTTTTTGCTCCTAATATTTGTCTGCAGAATCATCTGAAAGTTCTTAAGACTTTAAACAAGAAAAAGTGACTAATTCATCCTGTCAGTATCCCAAGTAGTCAGTAAGTACAAAGTAAAATGTATACATTTGTTCTATCTTTAAAAAAATGTTATTATATATTTATAAAAGGATAATTCATAAGTCATATTCATAACCTATCTTATAACTTTTTAAATTGCAGTTCGTTTAAAATTATTTTGATCTTGATGACGACGGGCAGTAAATCATGCAATACGACAAGTGTTTAGGTGTTTAGAGCGTAATATTTCATTTTTAAGGCTTTCGTGTTTATTCATCACTACTTGTAATTTCACACCTCACACCTGTGGCGTAACTTAGCCTTGAGGGGGGGGGGGGCTCAAGAGGTTGAGTTTAGCTGGGTCAAATTTCAAGTAATATGTCACATTATTTTGGGAGCTAATGCAATTTTCGACTGTGGGAGCGCTTTTATGCTGCAAGGAAAGGGAGAGGCGGGGGGCACAAACAAACCAAGTTAAGCCCCTATTGCACACTGGACCCCCTTCCCCTTCAGAAATTTCTCTGTTTCATATTAATCGCAAAAATGGTTACTGGGTGGGATTTTAAAGGTAGTGGTTATTATAAGTATCGTCAGTAGATAAAGTGTTAAAATATTATTTTATTCTTTTGTGCGTTACATTATTTTAAAATACCGTTTTAAGTATAAAATTTCCGTGTGGTTGGAGCAACGTAAGTTAAAATCAGCAGTTTCAACTGTGGATATTGCACTGTAAATGCTCAACGTTTTCTGGGGCGTCGTTCTTCTCAACTGTAATGATAATCTATTTATCTAAAAATGCCTGACCAACGGCATCAATTCGTGGCCTGTCGAAACTGAAAACGAAAAATTTGTTGAAAGTTAGTTAAGCATTTTTCTGCATTTTTTATGCTAATCCTTATGCTCATAAAATTTTATATCCTAAGGATTTCATTTACTGTATTGTTTCTTTAACACTTCGATCGTTTATAATTTTACAAAATATTCATGAATTGAAATTTTTCATGAGCTGGAGAGTAAGTTAAGTATTTTTTAGTTATAGTTTAAGGATTTGGGAGCTAAAAGTACTCTGTTAACAAAAAAAAAAAAAAAAAAAAAGGAATTTTGTTGCATTTCTATTTCTGCGATTGCCTTCAATAATTTATGCGTTATAAATTGTTAATGTTTGCAGTAAATGGTGCCAAACTACCGCGGGAGCTTTAAACATAAGAAATTGCCAAATTCCTTTTTGAAATTGTCCGGAGTTCAAAGCCAGGTGTTGTTTTGAGGAACGAAGAGGTGAAGTGGTTGTTGTGACCCATTGGCTAACGTTCATAGATTTGACAGCGGGGAGCTTTCGTGGTTTTCCACTATTCAATATGTAAATTCAACCCTTGCCCCCCCCCCCCTTCATGCAGAAACACAACATTAAAAAGACAATTAAGAAGGAATAACCTTTAAGACGTTTTTCACTGAAAACCATCGAAAGCGATAGACAATATTATTTGCAATGGGATGTCAAGACATACCTTCTGTGTCACACCCAACAATACAAGCTGCCATTATGCCTTTTGTTGAAGCTGCCTTTTTGTTGAAAAGTAGAGTAAAATATTTCTTATATTTTCATGATTCGATAACAACTTTAAATAATCAACAAGACTTATGGTAAACTATTCGAGAAATTTACGAAGGAAATTGTGGATTCAAGGGGGTTCATAGGGGTCATGCCCCGAATCTTCTAATGTCTCCAAGTATAGGTTAAAATTGCATTTTTGACACAAATCGGCCCCCTCGATGAATTTTCGGCGAAATTCATCGATAAGCGAAAGGTGAAATACTGACCCCTCCTTCTTCCCCCGCGTCACTAAATATAGCCTAGAATTGCGTGTTTTAGACTTCAATTTCTGAAAAATTCCGGAGGAGAGCCCCCGGACTATTTGTGCGCAAATATCAGTTACTACATTTATATCGCTTCTTTGAATACCGTAACGCCCTAAAAAGGAGTACCGAGTGGAGAAATTAGTTGAAATATTCAGCCCAATGTCTGTGAAAATTTTTTGTTTGGCACATTAATTTTGAAATGACCCTTGGATGCGTGTATATATATATGTATATATGCACATGTATATATTTTATATGCACATAGATATAAATCTGGATTCTCCCGATTGTAAAAAAAAATTGTGGTAGTCGCCAAACTCATGTACCCCGCTCCCGTGTTTTTACTTCGTCGCTATTGCGTTGTCGGCACGGTGGAATGGGCGGCTTTCTCAGATTTCGCCCCGGGCACCACTAAGTCTAGTTACGCCACTGTCTAGAAGGAATGGAGTTAATAAGCTATAATAATGATTAAGCGTTACTTGTAAGTTAACTATTATTTAAACCAGCATTTCTCAACCTTTCAGTATTCGCGGCCCAATTTTCTATCATAATTTTCATCGCGCCCCCCGCTTACCATGAAATGTATACAACAATAATGTATATGAGTACTGATTCTGTTTTTGAATTATTTTTAACTAACTGCCAAAACAAGAGTAAAAACAAGTAATTTTAGTAATAAAATTAATTTAATAAAAAATCACTGTTTGAATTTTGGGCAGGAGTAGAGGGTCATTTTTCTGCACTGAAAACAAGGGCATTTCGCATTATTACCATTTTCCACATCCTCAACATCTTTTGATAAACTGGATTTTCTGCTGTGGCTTCTTTGAAGGCTAATTCCATGAAAAATTATCCTTTGAGTGATTAAAAAAATTTTTTGGGGGGGAGTTATAACTTCTGTATGTGCTATAGAGATGTTCGAATTTAATAAATTTTGCATAAACAACATTTTGAAATTAATTTTGTGGCAACAGTAGAGTTTCAAAATGGCCGCTCTGCACATATGAAGTTGTTTAGATTTTTGGAAGATTTTCAAGTTCTAATTCCAAACTTAAGTTAAGTTCCTACAATAATTTTTAGAGTATATATTAAAAATTTAGTTTTTAAATAACGTATAAAAATATTTATTGATACTATTATTTAGAATTTATCATTTTCTTTATGAAAAAGAAATTTAAGAAATTCTTGTAGAGTAAGTCACACGAAACAAACAAAAGTTTGTGTTAAGTTTCTAAACACAGTCTGATTTTCATAATTTTTTTAATTTTCTTTATTGATGATGATGACTATAAAAGTACTTTTTAATTTTTAAAAGATAAATACATTTATTGAATATTACACTTTTTTATACTGTAGAGTAAGTCACATTCACATGCGTCATTAAAGTGATTTAGATAAAAAAATTTAAATGTTGTCGCACTTTTACTTTAGATGGGAAAAACTGCATCTGAGAGAAAGAAATAACAAAGAGACAGATTAAAAGCAAATGGAAATTATGAAGCTTTTAAATAAAACGAATCTAAGAAGCAAAACGAAAGACGAAGTAAAAAAAAAATCAGGACTATTGAAGAGAAAGAAGCTTTGAAAGTAAAGAGGAAATAAATGAGAAGATATAGTGCAAAGAAAGCTGTCACGGATGCATAGAATTCAAATTTGGATTCTCCACGTAAAGCATTTAATAGTTCTGCTTTATTTGGAAGCGCCCTTGCTAAGGTGAAAAAAAATTGCCACGAAGTCCTAACAAATCTAAAGCTTCGGTGAAAAAGTTAGCTTATCACTTGATACCAGATATTGTTCAACCAACATCTATCATACCAAAATTTTGTTAGCTCTGTGAAGAAACAATATCAATAGTAAAAGATTTTTTTGAAAAGGACAGCATCTCCTACCAGACACCTGGAACTAAGGATTATGTTATTATAAAAGACGCAAATGGAGAAAAGTTAAAATTACAAAAGAAATATCTATGTATGACTCTTGGTGAAGCCTTTCAAAAGTCATACGTCAATCAAATGGGGCAGGCCAACATTTGAAAGAGATGTTCAATTTGTTTGGCAGTGCTTGTAGAGTGGCACTTTTCAGCCACAAGTCATGGGATCATGGGAAGGGACCTATTGATGGTATTGGTGGAATTGTGAAACGCAGAATAAGGGAATCCACACTTCCAAGGAAAATAGATCTTCGTTCTACTAAAGATTTTTTTTCTTCACCAAAGAATCTTTGCAAAAATATTACCATTCTTATGGTTACTGAAAGTAAAATCCTTGAGAAAAAAGCCTTTATTGATGAAATATGTGCACCTTCAGGAAAACAAATATACCGAATTCCTAAGATGAGAAAAATGCATTGCATCATTAAAATTAAAGATTATGCGCTAAAGGCAGCTAACGTTTCACCGAAACCGCAAATTATTTTTGAAAATGAGCCTTATCACAGGAAAAATAGAAAATTTGAAACCAGAAGATTTTAATGATAACATTACCAATGACACCACAGAAAATAACTTGCCTTTGATGTAGGCAATTGGGTTCTAGTATCCTTTGAAATGAAGAAAAATGTTAAGCATTTTGCTGGGCAAATCATACGTAGAGAGCAAAGGTTGTTTCTGAAATGGAAAATAAACCATTTTATTTGGCCATTGAAAGAAGACTATGAAGTTACCAGAACCAAATTTTGATTGAAGAAATAACTTAAAATTTACAAATTTCACCTTTAATAAATTTTTAATGGGATAGTTTAATGTGTTAATCAATGTGTAGTGTAAGTCACAATCTCACTGTAGTGTAAGTCACACCGAATAAATTAAATTAAAAAATTTTAAAAGAACCTTCATTCTTGCTAATTGCATTCTCTTAAACTTGAAGCTCTATAGCACAGAATCTGTGAAAAAAAAGTTGCAAGAATGTCTCGTTTGGAAGAAATATTAAAATGAAAATTCTGAAAAATTGCAACTTCTTTTCATGTAGTGTAAGTCACATCATAACAAAACAAATTTTAAAAATTAAATTAAACGACTATTGAAAGTTTAAGAGTAGTTAAAAATAATTTACATGTTTGTAATTAATTTACCATACATCACATTTTATTACCATGTAAATGTTTGTCCGAAATTTATCATGTAAAGCGTAAAAAATCTTCTGATGTAGTGTAAGTCACACATGGAATTAGCCTGAAGACAAACTATAGATCTCGGTTGAATATAGAAACAACTGAGGGTGGCAATTTCTAATATTAAGCCTTCCTTCGAAAAACTTTGCTTTGAAAGACAGACCAAGGAAGTTACTTATAATTATTAAATTTGTTTCTAATTTAGTATATTTTGATTAAGAAAGTTTTAATCTAGTAATATGTTTTACTTTAATAAGTTATTAAATATGTCGAAAGGTTTTTTGTTTTCTATAAGTATGTGTGCTTTCCTTTCAGTCAATCAATTTTTTAAAGTAATGTTTTCTCTTGGATATTCTCGCGCCTCCCTTCTCGTGTGCTCGCGTCCTACAGGTTGAGAATCGCTGATTTAAACTATTAATTATAGCTAAAATGCAGAGCTTTGCACAAATTACTCAAATTATAATTAAATTGCGATGATGAAATCACTTATTAGGAAAATGCATTATTAATTGATTTGTGAATCAGGTTATTAAGAAATTACACTACCTTTTGTTTTAATGTAGAATGCAAAAATGTTTTTTAGTTTATTTAACAGTAATAATAATAATAATAGCAATTTTACGTCAATTATTGTATTTTACAAGTTATTTCTTATTTTTTCCTTTGGGTGATAAGCCGGATTCTAAGACTTGGAGAGTTGAAATGGCTAAATCTTAAAACTTAATAAGTTAATCCTTAATAAAGACAGAACGATGCTAGTTCTGTTATACCCCTTCTTCTCCAACTTCCACCAATATCCTTTTTAGCTTAGCACAGTTGCGTTTACATATATAATAAGATATGCTATTTAGGGGGGGGGGGAGACTTTCTACGTTGCAGCTCCTTTTCGTGTAAGGGTGCTTTCCCACCAAAGGCGCCAAACACAAAAAAACTTGTCTTTTCTCATCTGCGCAACCGCAGAGCATATTTTTGAAGGCAAAAATATATCTTGCGGTTGCGTAGATGAGAAAAGACAGGCATACTGCCTTTGTCGCCTTTGGTGTGAAAGCACCCTTACACGAAAATGTGCTTCAACGTAGAGAGTCTCCCCCCCCCCCTTACATCAACTGGGTTTTGGTTCTAACATCATGTACCGGGCGGACATTTACAAGAACCTGTGCTTCTGGGATAGAAACGTGCTTTTAAAATTTAGTTCATGACTCGATTTTTTATTAAATTTTTAGATCTACAAAAAAATTTCAGTGCACATTTTGTCAAGATACGTTGAATAAATTTCACCAAAGCATGTGTCAGGTGAGCTTAACTTGCCACAAGAAAGGGAAGAGTAAAAACGGGTTATATAATATCTTCAAGGCTTTCCTTGCTGATGTTTGAACCTTGTAAAAGAGAGTTGTAAACCATAAAGTAAGAAAATATGCGTGCATTTCAGTATTGAACAGAAGCACAGGTTGTTGCAAAATGGCATTTTTATTAACATAGTTTGTTAATGTTTTAATTTGATTAGAGAATCCAGTTAAATATAGATGCGACATCAGTGGCAAATACGCTGATATTCAATTAAAAAAAAACATTGATAATTCTAATACTTAGGAAATCAATCTTTTAATCATCGATCAGTCAAAATTAATGTATGAATACATAGTAACTTTGGCCAATATACTCAAGGAGAAGGATAAGCTCGACACACACAACTCATTCACATTGTTGTTGTTGCTAGTGCCACTTGGACCAACCAGGGAAACCAGGAATCAAGGAGTACAAGGGAGCGTCTTCTGTTTATTAATGAGTTCCGCTAGAGTTGAGGTACGACTTGGTTCAGAAGGGTCTCCTAGTTTTGAACCAGCTCCCAGATAAGAGACCGCCACCTAGGTTGGCAGAGGTTATTATTTCAAACTTGGAGGACATTGCAACCACGACATATTTTACGTGCGCCCACTCCCATTAGCGTACACGGCCCCTCAGTAATCATCCGCGAGAGCTGGTCACCCTCCCAAGCTCTGAAAACGGCCAGTGCTGCCTCACTTTCAGTGTTTTGGGTGAACCGATATTAACCGACTGATACACTGCGGGATTGACACTGTTTATAAATTTTACCTAACATTTTTGAGCTATCAAATCGAAGATGAAAAAAGTGATAACAGCAAATGAAAATCCTTTTTTTTTTCTAAATTTAATATAAAAGAACACGTATCTGATGCACATCTTCAAATTAAGATGAAGTGGAACAAGGGCGTTTTCGGAGCAAGAGCGGTAGTTAAATTTTATATTTCAGTCATGCTATACACATTGCAAAAAGAATGTGAACGGGATCAATTAGTTTTTTAAATCATATAAATTAATAATAGTATTAAACACGAAATATCAACTAATAACACTGTGCAACAGGGAAAATGTCCTTTGGATGAAAATTTCTGTTTCTTATGTATTTTTGGCTGAAAATTACAAATCTGCAATTATATTTCTCCTATTACGTACCATTTTCGCAAAATTCCACATTTTAGCTTTTTACGTATTTTCTGGATAAATGTGCATATTTTTGTAATTTATCGACTTAATTTATTATAAATTATATCTTTCTCATTGATAGTGAGATCGCTGCCATTCTATAGACATTTTTAATAAAGTTGGGTTACTTTAGCGACATTTTTGGCAACAAAAAGATATATCTACTTCTCGAACTTTTGAGTCTTTTACAAGATGATAGAGGCATTTTGTAGACTATTTTACGGCGCAAGAAAAAATGGTTGTGATGTGGAAGTACTATTTCAAGCATTAGGACATGAGCACAATTCAGCAGAGAGGCGCTTGTTTATCAGTGCTCTTCCATCTAAGTAATTTTTTTCACTATTCATTCCTGTAGCATATTCTGCAAACACAAAGGAAATTTCAAAATTACAAAATAACAAGTGGCAAAAGTATATCAAATGAGCCTATGCTGATCTACAATATACCTTCTTTCCACAATTGCACATTAAACTTGGTTTATCGAAATATTTGTAAAAGCTCTGGACAGATTTCTTGCATTTCAGGAACAAATTCAAAAATTTAAGTGAGGCAAATGTAAAAGAAACGATTTTTATTGGCCCACAATTTAAGGAAGTCCTTTAATGATGAAGAGTATGAAAAGAAACAGTCAGAAACCGAAAAAACATCCTTACTGGTCTTTAAATCAGTGCGCTCACGTTTCCTTGGAAATGGAGAAAGCTGAAAGCTACAAAAATCTTGCTGGTGACATAATAAAATGCTTTTGTATTATTAGGTTGCTATATTTCATTAAAACTAAACTTTTTGGCCTCCCATATGGACTTTATTTCTCAAAACCTTGGTGCAATTAATAATGATCATGGGGAAAGGTTTCATCAGGACATCTCTGTTTGAAAAGCATTTCAGTGCTGGATATAATGGAAGTATACGAATTGAATATTGCTAAACTGTTATCAGGGCAGACCAATAGATGCCCACAAGAAGAATTGGCCAAAAAAATCATTTTAGCGTTTGTGTTTTCAATAAGTAAGCCTAAAGTACATTCTTCTATAACCAAATTGTATAAATACGAGAAGTGGGTCTCCAGCAAAAACGCTACGTGATGGACCATTTTGGTTTGGATATTTGAATCAAGCACCTTTTTTTTTATATAGAATCACATAGTTTCATCTAAAGGACAAAAAAAAAGTTCAAATTTGTTGCACAGTGTAATTGGTTTATACTCTGACAAAAATCCCTCGTAAAGAAAATTAGAATATAGAGCTCTTACCAAAAAAACTCCAGTTCAAGTTATAATATTTATCTGTGGGAGCCAGTAAAAACATAGCCAATTAGTAGGAATATAGTTTACGAAGCATAATATGGGGAATTACAGAAATACCTTTTAACTCTCAAAAGTGAAAGTAGGTGTAAAGGTACGATTTTTGATTATTCCATGTTTTTTTTTTTTTTCACGCGGGCGGGTTCTAAATACGGGAATCAAAGTATGATGCAATAACAAAATTGTTAAGATGATTGGATTCATTACTAGGTATGGAAGAGAAACGTAAAACATGGTGGATATGTAATGACTTTATATGTGTTACTAGTAATTTTGTTTAAGGAAAAAATCACATAAAAACAGGTGGAATGCTTTTAGAAAAGATTACAATAAACTTTAATGTAATTAAGTTCATGGTGAAATTAATTTAAATTTGCGAATTATCTCATTCTCCGAAAATATCGTTTAAACATCTGAAAACAACCAAAGACTTGTAAAAATGGAAAAACACATCTATAAAGCTTTTCTTAAGACTTTTTCTTTTTTTTTTTTTTTTTTTTTTAAAAAATAAAGCTATGGCTCTCACGACGAAAGCTTTTTAAACTCCTCTCAAATGAATAAAAAGCGGAAAGAAAGACTTGATAAAAAATCCTGTTTTTGCTGTCTCAAGCAAATGAAATGGAAGAACAATGCTATTCCGTCAGCACTTTTGTTTAAAAACTCTAGTAGAAAAATGGTAATTTTTTCAAAGAGAAATTTAATGCTCTCAGTTTGGTTGAACAATGTGTTTTTCTTTCGGTGCTTTTTATGGGTGCATTTATAAATCAAGAAATACGAAATGGAAATTAACTGCGACATTTAAATGCAATAGCTATATTTATGCCTCAACATTTTCGTTCAACTCCGTTCTGCGATTCCCGTTTTATTATGCAACGTGTTTAAGATTTAGATATTTTATTTGCTTGAATTGTTCCCTCAAGTTCCCCACTGCTGTTGCATTATTCGTAACGCAAAAAATAATTTCAGTAATGAAAGTGGGCTATATACCTAACTATTAAAAATTTCCAAATAAATAATTTCTTAATGACGATATTTTCAAAACTTTTAGTGGGATTTTTAAAAATAATTTAAATGGAATAATAATAAGTAAAATTTCTTGTTGCATACAAGAAGACTCGTTAGACCATTGGAGTACATTGAATTTTTAAAAAATATTTTTATTTTTATACCTGGCAATGGTTTGCCACTGGTAATATTTATTTTACCGGAAAGTCCCTGTTCCGTCAGCTGTCGCGAGATATTGTTTGGATCTGAAAGATTACTCACGTTAATCAGAGTCCTTGGGGAATTCAACTGAAAGGGGGAGACGTTATTGGTGGGTTACTTTCGCAGTGTTATTGCAACGGTTACCCAACGCCTCAGTACCAATAGCAGAGTGCTTTCACACCTAGCGCAAAAAGCGACTAGCAATAGGAGAGAACCTTTCAGAAGGCGTAATTGGCTGTTCATAGCTTTATAACCAAACCTTCGTATTGACTGATTGGTATTTTTATTGCGTCATTAAAAATAATTTTCACTCAGACAACTGTGATTTGTTGATTACGCTATCGAAGCCATACGCCATCCCTGTTAGCTTGATAACTCTAGTAACAGCCTTCTACGTCGGAGGCAAATTGGGTCCATCGACTTTGGTGTGAATGAACCATTGCCCTTTGCAGCGAACTCCTCAAGAAGAAATAGATATTCTCAAGGTCAGGTCTCAATTTACCGGTCACTAACAATTCCCTTTATTTTAAGTGCTTTAAAACTCATTAAGACTAAGGTTCAGTCATACTCAAGCAGTTCGGTTGCTGGATGGCAGCACAAGCTGGTTTCGCTTTGGGAGCTTCCTACGAACAAAAATATTCCGATACAAACCAAAGAGGGATGAAACTTAAAATTATTTATTGACTTGTATAAGTGATCTCAGCGGCTTGATTAATGATTATAAGTAATGTTTATGAGATGTGTTACTGGTGAAGTGTTACAAGTGAACTTTCCGGTAAGCTACTACTACAAGTATTTTCCGGATCTAAATTACCAAAATACCTTTACTCGGAACGTTTACATTCCGAAAAGGCATTTGATCGTTATTTTACTGTTACTTCGTTTTGTGGCTACATATTAGGGTGTCTCGGTTTCTTCGTTTTAGACAAATTTTCGAATCTGAAAATGCCTGACCCCTTAAAAGTTTCCTTTTATGACTGTGATTATGGAACTAATTTTTTTTTCAATTTGAAAAAATTTGAAATATCCCACACTTGCTTCGAAATTTTCATTTTTTTAAATTTTCGACAAGAAAGTACATTTTGTTGTTCGAGACAATTTTCAAATCTAAAAACGCCTGACCCCTCAAAAGTTTCGTTTTAAGACACTGGAGATGGAACAAAAAAAATTCCCTATTTAGACGACTTTTAAATATCCCGCACTCGCTTCGAAAATTTGAATTTTTTAAATTTTCAGCATGGAACTGGACCGTTTATATTTCACACATATTAACAGATACCATCCATTTGATAAAAAAATTTGTGTATTTCTCTTTTTCTTTCAAATCGAAAAAAAAGAAATACAAAATACGAAAAAATAATTGGAATCGCACTTTCCAGCTACCTTTCTCCCCTATTTCCAGGCCGAGAAAAAAATCGGATCTTCTAGTAAATCACGTGACCAGTCTCTTTCGTTGCAGTAGAAAGACACATTGACTGAGAATTGTGTTCGGGGAATCCCCGCGTTGAAATAGTAGTAGCCGTAATTTTGTTCTTAACCACTTAACTGTGTAGCCCGAACTGAGCTCGGGTGGAGGTTTATGTGCGTTAACTGTGTAGCCCGAGCCCCTGGAAAAGGGGCAATGGGCTTTCTTACAGTACTTCTTGCCCCCTGCTCCCCTTGCGCGGCGGGTGTTCCGAGATTAGCTTCGCACAAAGGAATGGTCAAGAAAGGGCAGGCGTCAAATTGTCAGTCAGATTTACTTACGCTTCACCGGATTTTCTATGCCCACGCGCTCGTAGGGACAGCGGTAAATTTGAAAACGTGTGACTAATAAGACAGTAAGAAATATATTTTTTGGTTGGAAAGTATTATTTCTGTAAAAGGTGATGGAAAACTTAACTCGAAATTATATATTGTCGCAAAATATTATGTATCTGAAAATGAAATTTGTGATCAAATGAAAGAAATTCTTATTTAACATTGTTTTTCCTTTGATTAAAAATTCGAACAAGCTTCTCCAATAAATAAAAAAACATATAAAAATAAAGAAATATATTCTTTTTTCTTTTTTTTAAAATTTAATTTGATCATTTTGAACCCCTTCATGCAAAAAAATGGGGGGGGGGGGCGCTTTACACTGAAACTTGGGTTGATGGGTATTACGGAAAGGAATGCATATTACATGCCATGAAAAAACACCAGCTCAGATAAATTGAGAAATTTCCTACATTTTAATGGGCAGAATTTCCTTTTAAAGAAATCTTGAAAAGCACACGACTTATAGTTATCGATTCGCAAAGTTTCTTGCGTTTCTTTCCTTCTACCTATAACTTTCAGATGAATGAACTCATATTGATGAGAAACGATTATAAAGACGGCCCCGTTTAAGTCTCATACCAGCGTTTAACCACTTTTCTTTTAACAAAAAAGGTTGCAATAAAAATTCACTGATTTTTATGCAAATTAATTACGTTTGCATTGATTTTTCCCTGTTAAATAAATAATTAAATATGGAATCGCATTGTTTAAAACAATCCGTTGTTTTGCATCAGTGATATTAACAGTAATTATCATAAAAGTTTTGAATGAACCTTTGTTAAAACAAACTTGAAATACATTGACTCCAGTCCAGATAGCCCAGTGCTGAATCTAGGGAGGGGGGGGGGGAATCCGGGGCCCTTGCCGCGGGTGACACTTTTGGGAGCGGCAAATTCAACTGTGATGCACACACACACAAAAATAAAACAGAAGAGGAAAGAAAGGAAAGAAATAGTTAATTAAGAAAATTTAACTTTTGGTAAGAGAATTAAACTCCTAGTTCGGCGCTTTAATCATTGATCGGCTATTTGGCTAACGATTAAAACCGGTTGATGTAATTATTTATTTGTATAAACCGTCGGAAACTCTGAAATTGAGATATAATGAATATGTTGCGTCGTAGATCAGTTGGCGGGCTCCTGTGGCAGGCAACTGCTCCTAGGAAGGCAGTTTTAGAGAACGGCAAATTTCGCATTGCCAAAAATTTAAAAAACAAAAGTTTTTTCCCCTTGTAAAAGAGAAATATAAATCATGCTATCCTCAAACAATACAATAGCTTTTCTTTTACAAATTTTCAAAGCATCCTTTTGAAAAGGGGCGAGGAGGAGGGAGAGTCATTTGAGAAAGCTGACACGTGTATCTTCAATATGGGCATTAGTAAGAAAGGTAGGGGGGGGGGGCGATCTTGCCACCTGGATTTTTTTTTAAATGCCAATTTTGTTCTGCATTTTCATGAGTAAACTTTTACGTTTGAAAAAGTTTTTGTTTGCTTTTCCTTTTTTACTAATATTTTTGCAGTCTCAAATGCACCTCTTAAGGCCTCGAATTGCACCAATTTGCAGATAGTTTTCAACATTTCCCGGGAGAGAATCCCTCAGACCCCCATCAACTGTCAGAATTTTTTATCTCCAGTTAAGGGGGGACTCTTCATATTGCTCTATCCCTTAATGTTGAGTTGAATAAAATTTATATGAAATATGAAGAATAATTGTATGGAGGGAGGGAGGAAGCGACATTCTTAAGTTTGGCCCCGCCACGGAAAACTCCAAGATCCGGTATTGTTGTAGTCTGTGCATTTGCGTTTATCGATGAACACTTTTTTTTTTTTGTGCCGGAATTCACAATGCAGTGTGAGGAATCATACGAAATCGAACAAAGAGTTTATGTAATAATGTCATATATTTTCTTTACCAGACCCCTACCCTGTTAGCCGAGGCCTTAGGTTTGCTTGCGCATGGGGCGAGGTAGTAGGGTCCACTGATTTTACATGCACGTATCCTCAAGTGTACATGGTGGGTCTTCAACGGGTATCGAACACGCGATCTTCCGATTGGAAGTCCGACACTAACCACTAGGCTACCACGGCCTTTGCTAAAATATGCTGGATCAACCCCTGCATACATTAATCGCACCCTAGCATTTATTGCAGGAGTTTCATTTAAACAGGAGGAATTGCAAACTATTTTTTGGATAGCTTCCTATAAGAGCTCATGCCCTAATACATTATTAATTAAGTGTTATTATGCTAAATAATAACACTTAATTTGGTTTCGAAAGCGCGACCTTCTAGTTGGAAAACCGACGCTCTAACCACTAGGCTACCACGGCCTCATAATGTCATATACTGGAGTAGCGAGACCCTCATTTCGGAAGGGGGGAAGGTCTTTGGGGACGGGGGGGGGGCTAGATAGCTCGCAACTAATTTTATTGTTTTACGAAACCAAATACCGAATTCTAAGCAATCCCGTATCTACGTTAGCTTCAGGCGGTATCCTCATACTAAGCCAGCGATGTAATATATTTCGGTTTGTAATTTTGCACTTGTTTCATAACATATGTTTAGATGTAGCCTTAATATTCCTTGCAAAATGAATTTATTTTAAATTTTTTTAGAGCAGTTTACAATTATATGAACGATAGTCATTGAAATTATGCATGAACTAAAAATATACAAATAATTGTTAGAAACAGCACGATTTTACTTTTCTAGAGGAACTACTTAGTACTTAGAGGACCCTCGTTCACTCCTGATAAAAATTCAAAAACTTCAAGATAAAACAATTAATTTTAGCAGCTCAAAGCATAAAATCTACACAAAACGGATACCTGAGCATTTCCCATATGATATTTTTGGCTGCAAATAACTAAACCTTTGCTACCGGCATTGAGACTTCCTATGAACGAAAGGAATTTAATATTAATAGATTTAAGTTGGGGTGGTACGCTGCTGAATTTTTCGCCCCCCCCCCCCAAGGGGGTAGAGGGACCAAAAAAAACCGGCTACACCTTTTTTTGGCCCGGCTAAAATTTGGCAACCCTGCTTTTTGTATAGTCTGCGGTTGCTTCATTTGGAGCGAATACTTGTAGATGCTTTCATAAGGTCAGACATTAAGTCAAAGTAATGACAGTTCTGATTTCAGTGTTTTTTCTGACATTGAACAATTTTCTGAAGGAAATCAAAATAGCAATGAAAACTATGTACGCAACGTTCGCGGATGGTGTAAAGTCGATGGGTGATCCGCTACTCCACAAAACACAATCATGGCTTCCTTTCCTACGAAAACCAGGATTGAAATTCTACGTTACTGATGAACTTTTTTGATGAATAATTTTAAACTTAATTGTCAGAAACGCTAACAAAATGCTTGTATTTAAAAAAAGAATTTAATACTATATGCTTTGTTTGCAAAAAAGTAATTCACATCAAATAAGCAAATAATTTAGCAAAGTAAGTACAATGAAAATTTGCGCGAATTCAATCAAATTCTGCTTGGAATCTCCGTACAGAAAGAGCATTTCTATTACAGGAACATTCGTAGAGTAGAGAAACATTTTCTCTCATGAAATTTTCTGTACTTCAAAAATACTTCAAAAAAATCATCGCTATCACTTACACACCCAGTTAAAGTTTCCTATGAATCTAGAATCTAGAGCGTGTATTGGTTTCTACAAACATGCTCTTTCCCCGAAAGAATGCATACTTCTAATTTCATATTTCACTAAATCAAACTTCCCCATCTGTGACCTAATTCTTTCCATGTACTATTCTAAAAGTGATTCTAAATAGAAATTTTCAACTACCGAATTCCATTTCTCAGTTTTCTTTTACTATGGGTAGATCAGAGGCTCCCTGAAGCAGTAAAAGTTGCCCTATACGCCCCGTACGGGGCTACCACCCGAGCCCCACATAAAATGGGGACCTTTTAAAGCAGTATTCGCAATATCAGTAAGTTAATAACTTAGAGAAATCTAAACTGCTTTACACCAATTTTAGTAATTTATTGCGTGTTTATAGCTGTAAAAAATATTCCTCTAACACTCTTTGTTATCGGATTTATTTATTTGCCAGATGAGCAAATCGTGCCATCGGATTACTATACTCAGCCTCAGATTGACAAGAAATAATTATTCAATAATTTTATTAAATAATGTAAAATTTGTATACTTAATGTAAGATATAGCTAAAAAAAATTTCCCTTGAAGTGGATTGAACCTCTCTTTCAAGTTAACGACCTCCACATCTGCATGTTCCCTCTAGTTCATATGACTTTGATTTAAGAAACAAGTTAGAATTTGCAGATAACCACTTCTCGAAACATGAGTTCAGTGACATAATGTCACGAATAATTTTGAGACGACTTTATAATGTAAAACTTGCAAAGTTTGTTTTTTTTCTAGTGTTATAAATGCTTATAATTATGAACATATTGCGCATATAAAGTTATTAATATAAGCATGGATAAATAATAAACATACTTTGTACTTTTCTCCACCAGACCCCTACTTGTTAGCCGAGGCCTTCGGATTGCTTACGCACGGGGAGAGGTAGTGGGGCCTACGGATTTTTCATGCACATATCCCCAAGTATACATGGTGGTCTTCAGTGGGTACCGAACGTGCGACCTTCCAGGTGGAAGTTCGACGTGCTAACCACTAGGCTACCACTGCCCACAGCATACATTGTACCAGTTTGAATTTCGTTATTCGAAAACCTGGATTTCATTTTGGTTAAATTACGGGTTACACTTCAGATTGGTTTGCCCCGATTCACATGTATATGACGGGGCCTGCTTTTAGTTACAAATTTTTAAGGCAAAACTATAAAACAGTTCATCGATAAGATTTTGAGTAATTTACAACATTTGAGGCATTATATATGTTTTTATATTCTTGTAGAAAATGGATTAACATTTCATAGGCATTTATCAGATTCTCATGATGCTAAAAAGCAATCAGGTAACCATGAGACACTTTATTGCTTAGGAAATACTTATGGAAAAAATGTCGGACATAAGGTCAGAAACCAAAATAATTACGGAAATAAGTTCCATGACCAAAAGACCAACAGTATATTTCGATCCTTATGAGGTTCACTTTCCGTTTTTTTTCCCAGTACGTTTCTAAACATAATTTGAATTTTATGAATGAGTTTTTAATGCTTTTCAGCTTTGAAAGAAACAAAGAAAAGGATTTGACTATTCATAATGTCGTTTTTTTGTTTTTTTTTCCTTACTACCTAAATGCTATGAAATATTAAAGTAAACGATCAAGGCACTATTTAAAGCTAGAGAAGTTAATTTGCAATTGCCGAATATAAAATAACATTTAAATTTAGTTAACTTGCTATGAAACATAATGAAGCAAAAAAAGCGTGGAAAGTCTTCTGAGGATTGACGCTGCGTCTCTCTCTCTAAATTTCGACGAAAAAAACATATACAAAAGGAATTCAGTGCGTGCAAAGACAGTGCATTCCATCCGCGCTCCCCATTCCCCCTAGGAAGACGATTAGAACCCTTTAGCATGCTTTACTGAATCGGGGCTTCAATACAATAGATCAATCCACGATCTTCCACTCTCTTTGGTTCTATGGACTTCCTTTGTAAAGTAAAGGGGGTCAAAGCGTGCATTGCTGGAAAGTAAAGATATGCTTGCCGAAATGTTTACACATGTAATGACCATTTTTGGTGAAGAGGTTTACACAGTAGACAGGTTAAACTGCTGTTGAACGTTGTGAAAAATATTTTGTCAATATGCCTAAAGTGGTAAAAACTCGGAAACAGGCATGGGATCCGACATTCGGTTCCCCTCTAGAGCTGAGTCGCAGAAATTTCCCTTCTTACGAGGATGTGATGAGATATTTCCTTCTCGTTCAACAAGAACTTAACTCTAGGCCAGGACTTTTAGCTTCATTCAGCGAAATAGCTGTCATTGTGACAAAAAAAGTTATACAGATATGAAAAGAAAATGCAACAATCGAATGTGTATTGTCGGAACAGCGCATCATTGAACTTCTCAAAAACTATCACAAAAGATGGCATAACATTAAGAAACTCCCAATGTCACGTAAATCTACAAATCAAAAAATTAGTGACTTCCAGGAAAAAGCAAAATGCACTTTATTTGACATTTGTAAATGTAAATGTCGGAATTTCGTAATTTGTAAATGTCAAGAGAAGGTGCCGTTGATAGAGCAAGAGTTTTTAATAGATCAGCGCACAAGCAGAAATATGATTATCGGTAATGTGCATTTGCTTCAAACCCACAAAAGGATGAGAAGAGAGAAGAGACTGCAAACAAAAGAGGAGCGTCATATTAAAGCTGCCCGAGAGTCTCTGAAAGCAACTGATATAGTAGAAACATTTGAAACAGAAATGTCCGACAATGAACCTGACGACAAAAAGGATGTCGACTTTCAAGTGCCATCACAACGGAAGGATCCAAAACAACCAAAGAAAATCCGAAATGAACGAGTAAGCTCCCAGATGACAATTCCTCTTCCCACAGTCGCGAAAGTGGCTCAAAGAACAGGGGTTTCTCTGCGATCTGCTGCTGTGATAGCAACTGCTGCTCTCACCGATAGTGGCTTAATAACAGAGAATGATACGACTAAAGTTATTGATCATCATAAACTAGATAGAGAAGCGGCGAAGTTGCGTAAAACTGTGCAGAAGAAAGCCAAAGAAATTCCAATTTAATTAAAAGGCCTTTATTTTGACGGCCGGAAGGATTCAACATTAACAATGGAGAAATGTGAAGGAAAGTGGTGCAGAAAAACTATAATGGAACAGCATTATGTAATGTTGGCAGAACCAACATCATCATACATTGGGCACGTGATACCTGTTACAGGGCATTCGGCTGTCATAGCATCCAGTATTACTGATTACCTTGCCGAAAAAGAAATAAGCATGGAGAACCTGGTAGCAGTTGGGTGCGACGGAACTGTAGTTAACACTGGAGTACACCAAGGCGTAATAAAAATGCTTGAGAAATATGTCAATCGGCCCTTGCACTGGTTTGTATGCCAGCTACATGCAAACGAGCTTCCGTTCAGACACCTTTTACAATACCTGGACAGCACCACAGCAGGTCCCAATGCCTTCTCAGGACCCATTGGGAAGAAGTTGGCCACATGTGAAACTATGGAAGTAATTAAATTTGAGAAAATATCTCAATCGATCAACATTTACTCAATTGACAAAAAAGATCTCAGTACTGATCAGCTGTACCTGAAGCACATTTGTCAGGCAGTAGCCGAAGGACAATGTATACCGAGTTTAGCTAAAAGAATTCCCGGTAAAATGGCCCATTCACGTTGGCTAACCACTGCCAATCGGGTATTGAGATTATATATTGCAACAAACCGAGATGATCCACTGTACAACAGTCTGAGGGCTCTTGCCGAATACATAATGAAAGTGTACTCCGTTGTGTGGTTCATGATTAAGACAAGATAACATTGTACCGATGGAGCCAAAAATTTGTGGCACTTGATGAAATCTTCCAGGTACTTGCCGGAAGACCTAAGAATCATAGTTGACCCGGTCATCCAACGTAATGGATATTTTGGCAACCCAGAAAACATACTGCTGGGTATGATGAATGATGACCGCAAACACATCAGAACACTAGCCTTCAAGAGAATCCTTCGCGCAAGAAAAGAAACGAACAAGGAAAGTGATATCCGTACTTACTCCATCCCTCCTTTGAATTTCAAAGCTGAGAATTACATTGACATTGTGGACTGGAGTAACTGTGTTGTAACAGAGGCATCGATCACTGCACACATGCTGTCTGACACTAAATTGGAAAGACTTGCCAAGTGTGAAGAAGATGCAGATTTGGTATTTCACGTTCCCAAGTTTCCCTGTCACACACAGGCGGTGGAAATGGTAGTGAAAATGTTAACAGAAGCCTCGGCAAAAGTGTGAGGGAAGGAAAAAAGAGATGGACATATCAGAGTAAAAATTTAACCCAGAAATGAGGTAACAAACTTTAATACTAAATCCGATTATCGTGTAAGGAAAACATGAAATTTATAATGTAAACGAGAAATTTATAATGTAAATCGAGTGTGAAACATTAAAAACTTGTCAAAATTAAATATTTGTTTTATTCCATGATTAGGGTCCTAAATTTAACTCTTGAAGGGTCAGGCGTTTTCAGATTCAAAAAACTGTCTTGAGCGATAAATCCTAGTTTTTCATCCAAAAATTAAAAATTTCGAAGCGTGTGTGGGATATTTAAAAGATCTTTAAATGAGTAATTCTTTTTATTCCATATTCAGTGACCTAAATGGAATCTTTTCGGGTGTCGGGCATTTTCACATTTGAAAAATTGACTTGAACACCAGAATGTACTTTCCTGTCGAAAATTTTAAAAAATGAAAATTTCGAAGCGAGTGTGAGATATTTTAAAATTGTTTAAATTGAAAAAAAATATGTTCCATAATCAGGGTCCCAAAAGAAAACTTTTGAGGGGTCAGGCATTTTAACTTTCGAAAATTTGTCTAAAACGAAGAAATCGAGACACCCTACTACATATACCGCATTTTTTTGTATCTTATTAAATCGCTAGCTGTTTGGTACATACAATTAATCCATTGCTTTAAAACTTTAACTAAATGAGTAGTGTATAAAGAAATGAATGACATCATTTGACAATATTTAGATGTATACTACATAACGATAAATTTAAATAGTTTTAAATGCAATATCCCTTAACAATAAATACATATATCAAATAATAAATGAAATATACATAAGAAACAGGCATAATATTGTCAAAGCAAAACTAATAATATAACAAACATAATTAAAATTCTTGGCAAATTTACATGCATACACAGATAGAAATTTACTATTTATAATATTATTAAAAGTTATTTGCTATTATATTAAAGGATTGATTTGTGATTATTAATATAATTTTTGAGTAAGATAGTTTGCGAAAATCTTTTTCTTTTCGAAATGAACTCAAAAAGATTTCTCATAAAAATATTATCTTGTGACGCATCTTTAGGTATTATTTTAATTCAGCAACTATAAGGTGATCATGTTCATAAATTAATTAATTTACTTTAACACTAAGTAGTACGTACAAGAAAATTCATAGCACTAATACTTTTTATTTGTTGGAGTTTCCTTCTCTTCGTTTACTTTTTGCATAAGCCATTAGACTAATTACACAAATAAATTATGTTCTTCACATTAAACTGTTATCGTATCTCAAAATTATGAGCTATTATATCATTAAGTTTTTCGGTTTTTTTTATTATCAAAGCTTTAACGAGTAATTGTATTTCGCAGATATTTTTAATTATTTTTTTAAATTAGTGAAAATCACATAACATTATTTATTTTTATGTTTTTACAAAATTTGCCTATTTAATAAGAAAAAAAAGTATTTCCTGCAATTCAAATTAAATTACTTGTTAAGTAAGTTAGCATTCCCATTTTTCTCGTATTTTAGTCAAATAAACAAAATTAAACAAAACATCATTTGTTTGTTAAGATAATAAAAGAATAACAAAAAGTGCAAGCATTAGCTCTTCGAAAACGTTTCTGAATATTTCTACATTGCACTCTCAGCAAAACTTTTCGCTGAAATAGATGAAGCTAGTCTCGTCTTTAGTGTTTTTAATGTTTCTTTCGAAAATATGCTCATTCTTACTAACGTCAAAAATAAATAGAGCGATTTTTTATTATTTATTTCTTAAAACTAGCTACATATGTAAGATAGTAAATATACACATCTTCGTTAAGATGGTAAGAAACATCGTTGCATTTAAATTGAAAATTTAGCGTATTGCGTTGGACATTTATTGATTTTTTAAGAACATATTATGGGTAAACATTTCTTATTTTTGTGTAAAAAGTCAGGTTGTCTTGCTAGTTTCTAGATACAATATTTTATTTGAAATTGGGGTGAAAACTATCTTTAATTAAATATCGCTTATTTACTTCTATATCTTATTTGAACCTATAAAATATTTCCTGTGGATAACCACACGAACAAAATAACCTGTTTCAATGAGTGTATATACTTTTTATATAGTTATTCTGAACTTTTATAATTCCTCTTGGATGTAAGTAGTATAGAAAAGCTGACTTTCAGCACTAAGTTTCTAGATGCTCGATTTTGCAACCGGGGTGGCTGTGAGTGCTGTCTGTGGGTGCTCGTATCCAGCTGCCGGCACGATCCAGTGCGCTGGCTGACCGCAGTTGAACTTTGTAGGTTTTGTTTCCGGTGTGGTTGTCCTAGCTTGCTCTTGTTCGCAGATCCACCGCGGTGGCTGTGGTGGTTGTGCTGGCTGGTGTTTTGCGGAGGGTGAGGGTTGTTTGCGTCAGAGAGGAAGAGTTGTGTTGGTGTTAACTGGAGTATGTCGAGGTCAGTTGTAGGTAAAATTATATAGTATTGAGTTTAGCGAGAAAGGAATTTCGATATCGTCAATTAGACATGTTTTGGCGTTTGATTTTTTGTTTTTTGATGATGATGCAAGCTCTTTGACGACTATATAAAGCTTGTTGTATGATCGGAGGATTAACTTTGCTGTTCACTTCGATTTCAATTTAGGAACACATTGTTTTTTCGTAAGGTGATAAAAAGAGACGAAGAAGAGGGGAAAAAATGACTGTCGATTGGTCTGATTTTGGTAAGTCAACTGTGTTGACTGAAGATATTATTCGTGAGCTTCAAGAGAATGTCGATTGGAAAACAATTTCTCGTTATCAGAAATTAAGTCAAACTTTCATCGCGGAGTTTAAAGAGAAAGTTGACTGGGACTTAATATCCCAATATCAACATTTGGATGAAGGATTCTTAGACAGTTATTCTCATTTGATAAATTGGTCTTTAATTTCAAAATATCAGCAATTAAGCGAACGTTTTATGATACGTCACGCAGATAAGTTAGATTGGAAAGTAATTTCACAATATCAAGTGCTAAATGATAAATTTATTTTAGAAACTTCGGAGTTGCTTGATTTATCTTTGGTTGCAGAACATCAAAAACTCAAAGAAAAAATATTGTTCAGTTAGAGGATGCTATTGATATGAATAAAGTATTTACTTTTCAGGAATTATCCGAAGAATTTGTTTTAAATTATATAGATCGCGTATCTATTTGCAATGTGATGCTAAATAAGCAATTAACGGAAATCGCAGTAAATGCTCTGTATAAGAGATTAGTTTTACAATATCTTGCTCACATTTGCAGTAAAATGTAATTGTACTGCGACGAAAATAAGTCTTTTTGTTTCTGATTATTATTTATTTATTTTTTTGCTCTTCTGCTTAGAGAAAAAAGGAAAGGGGAGGAGAAAAAAAGAGAGAGATAGATATGCTTTCTATAAGTGAATGCTATGGATGGTTTGCATCTTCAGATGAAAATGGTATTGATGTTGTTTCATTTGAAAAAAGATTATATGAATCATTACAACTATGTTTTTATGATGTTATGAGGTATTGGATACACAATCCAAATGCTTATATCACGTATTTTGTTACATTACACGATAGTGAAGTTGGAAAGATCTTATCTACTATGAAAAAATGTGATTCTTTGTATGGATTTATATATGTATCTCATCTCGAAGGAAATTTTGAAAAAATGATTGAACATTGTTCTGCTTTATATAAAAATGTGTTAATTTGTTCTTCTGTAGCACGAGCACATTTTTATGAACAAAAAATGAATTGTAAGCAAAATTATGCAATTTGTTATTTTAAAACTTTAAGTTATGATTATTTAATTAATAATTTATTTTCTGATGAAACTGATTCATGAACATGCATTGTTGTTTTTATTCCTTTGTAATCGAAGGTTGTGTAAAAACATATAGAACTAATAAATATGTCATTCTTATCTTTTTGTCTATGTGTCTTGTAAATGAATATATATTTTTCCATCGCCAATTCAGCGGAGAGTTTAAGAGTCGGATAAGGAAAATAAACTTTCGCATGACTAAAAAATCAGATTTGATTTTTCGGTGAATGGTTATCCTTGAGTCGAAGCAATGACACACAGATCAGAGAGGGGAGGGAATTACTTCATATATTTTCAATCACGTTTTGTCGGTATGGGGTTAGATTTTAAAAGATGAGAATGAAACCAAGTTTAGAGCACGGGATTATTATTTGAAAGGATATATAAATTAATGATAAAAATCTACCTGTATGACTTCTTGGATCGCGTGATTGATCATGAAAAACGAAAAAGTTCTCTTTGTGAATAACATGCGAATATTAACCTTTAGATTACGGCGCTTGAGCTTCCAAAAATCATCCATAGAACGGCAAAATTCAGGAATTTTTTTCCCCTCAGTGTAACCACGGGGGTCATGACTAGTCCTCAAGCTCCCATTATACCTCTTTTGAGTGTGATTGACTTCATTAGATGGGTTGCAGTAAAATAAACTTTCCTTGGTCAGCCGCTATTTTCTGCTCCAAATCGCCAATTCGAAGCAACTACACAATTTCTTAAGTTAATTTTTCGAAAAGGGTAAAAAAATTAACAGAATAAAATAATAATAATAATTTGAAAAAAAAAATTCCCCCCCCCCCCTTTTGTTTTTTGGACTGCAATTTATTTTATTTTATTTATTTGCTTTTTTTGAAATCTAGTCTTTCTAAGTATAAAATCTTGAAGAAAGCATTATTAGATTACTATTTTTCTACTAAGTTTACTTTTTGCTTGACGGTGTATATCACAGTCCAAAGTGATTATGAACAGAGCAAGTAAATTCATAAATATGAATTAAAGAATAGAAAAGCCTTAAGCAGCAGTAAAACGGATTCACTTTATCCTAAATAACTGAAAGATCGCAGGATAAAAGATAATTTTCATTTAGTATTTTTACTACATAGACCCGTAAATTCACTCATATAATTGAAGAGAGGTCATATACCGAAGATACTCAGAATGTACTTCCAACTCCTATTATTAGGTTGTTTGTCTGTTGTACTTCTGAAAAGCTCAGTCCTTTTCTATTAGCTGACGACTTCGGGGGGAGATCCTTTGTTACGAAAAGGGAGATCGACCCCGCGGCCTATTGTACTAACGTTCCCCTCGTCATTTCAACTTACTTAGTCCGATTATCTTAGGCTCTGCTTCCCAACTCTGTATCTGTTCAATTTCATGAACGGAATTTATGACTTGAGGCAGCGTAGTGTACATGTGTTTTTTATTAGAGAACGTAGAACGAAAGAGTTTGAAGAATAGTGTGTTACCGCCAGCCGCCAGCACATCGGGCTGCAAACTCTATTATAACCTGGGGGGTGGGGGTGACTCTGAGAGCGACAAAAACACCTTCTTTTTTACATTAATACCAAAATATGAAAAATACTGAAAGTGTTCCATCCAATTGAGTCATTTTTTAGTATTTTTAAACGCTTCTTTTTTCCCTTTTAAGTATTTCTTTTAAAATACCGTTGGGTAGTAGGGCAGGGTTTAGCGTTCCCTTAAGAATATCGAATTGGAAAGCTAATCTCGAAAAAATTAAAAATGACCGCATCGGCATTTTGTTCAGTGCCATCACGAGGGCGGATGGAACCCCCTCCCCCCCCCCTGGTTTTTTGGAAAAAGGGGGGCACAAAATTTCAATATAGTAATAGTAATGGCTTTCATAAATGATGTCGCGCTTCGAGGGGGGAGGGGGTTCGTGAAATTGTGACAAAGTGTGACAAGGAAAGGGGAGGTTAGGGTGTGATAAGAAGTGTGACATTCTACTTATACAACATATCGTGACATGTGACAAGGGTTATCAAATATGTGGGAAAAATGCGTGACATCATTTATGAACGGTCCCAATGGGAAAAGAAAAAGAGGGGGCGGGGAATGAATGAATAAAAAGATGAAAAATACTGAAAGTGTTTCATCTAATTGAGTTATCTTTTAGTGTTTTTAAAGATTGTTTTTTTCTTTCAAATATTTCTTTAAAATACCAATGTAATAGATAGGGCAGGACTTATTGTTCCCTAAAAAATATCGAATAGGAAAACTGGCCTCGAAAATACTCAAAATGACCACTTTGGCATTTTGTTCAGGGCCATCACGAGACGGAAATCTTACATCCCCTCCCTCCTCAGTTTGCAGAAAAAAGCAAGATAGTAATCGGGAAAAGAGAACAAAGAAAGGGGAAAGGGGAATGGATGAATAAGAATTACAAGAAATATCTTTTCAGTAAAACTTTAAAAAAAAAACAATTATAAAATATTATGTATTGACATTGGCAAATCGATGTTATTATAATTGCCTAACTAAGGGCAGTTGAAATGCACGTTTCCAACCTTCCTTTCTAACGAAAAAAAAGAGAGAGAATTCAATGCATTATAGAAACAAGTGGCAAGCTTGAATAAGCAAAAAATAAACAGATAGATTAACGTAACAATTTCAAAGTCGGGAGCCGACAGTTTTGTATTGCTATATTTACATATTTTTTTATTTTTTAATTCGAAATATCATTGCGAAAATCGCACAAAAATGCATGGGCCTCCGAAATATATTTCAAACTGATGAAAAGGGAGAAAGGAAAGCAAAAGTAAGTTACGGTAGACATGATATTTAAAATAAAACAAATTGAAAAAAAAAAAAAAAAAAATCCCTAAAGTGTCACTGCAAAATACTACCCCAATTCGAAATGTTATAAGTTTTTGCAGGGCTCGTAGGCGTTTGTATTTCAAACAAATAAAAAATAGGATTGAAATTAAAAATTTCATATATAGAAAATCAAACAATCAAATGTTTTTCGAAAAAGAGAAATTTCAGGAAGGGACTGACATACAGCATTTCTAATTCACGTGAATGAAAGAAGGTAGGGATGTGGTCAAGAAGGCTTGAGAAAGAGTCAAAACGGTCGAAACTTCCCCTTCCCCCCTTCCCCCTGCACACGCACAGACTGGACACAATCTTTTTTTCTTAGTTAGAGTTGGAGTGTGGAGAGTTGGTGTGTGTGTGTAATAATTTCAGATGTTCTTGTGACGTCATCAAAGATAGCCTAATATGCGTTTTATGACTTGAATTTCAAAAAATTTCAGGAAAAAGACCGAGAACCAACCCTCCCCCCCTGTCTAACATCATCTATAGACGCCCAAAATTGCGGATTTAGAACTTCGATCTCGATAAGTTTCCGGGGAAGACCACATTAATACATCTAATCTCTTGATGATCAGGTTTATGTTAATAATTTTCTAATTCTTTTTCCATATATATAACAAAATTCTCCCGATTTGTTTGCTGATATTCTACTAATGAGCCTCTCCTAAACCAGATGCTGGACTAGTTCATATTACGTATATATAGGTCGATACAGCATTTTTCAGTCTTTTTTTTTTTTTCTTTTTGTGAATTTTGAAAAGATTTTTGTGAAAAATCAAATAATTTCGTGAAAATTCGAAATTTAAACGAAGTTATAATTTTTTTTATTATTATTTTTCGCTTACTTATTAAATAATTGTGTGGAAAATGCGATTTGGATCTCGGAATTTTATGGAGGGTCCGTTTTGATTGATTGAAATTTTGTGAAGAGTCCGTTTTGATTAATTGGAATTTTGTGAAAGGTTCGAAAGCGGAGCATACTTTCGAGAAGATAAACATAAATGTTATCTGACAGGATATAAGTGTGACTAAACCAGAACACATTGAAGCTACTAGCCAGATAGTAAATCAGCGCCGAGTATTTCGCCAAGACTAGTTCGTGAAGACAGGAAATGCTAATGACTCTTGATCGTTTTCTCACCTCCTGGGGATCTCTCTCCGCTCAGGAAGGGGACGAAAGGTCTGGTACATATGCTGTACCGGAGCCGTAAGGAAGGCCAAACTTTTTTGCGGTACATATGCTGTACCGCCGAAATCTAAAGGTTAAGAGAAAGTAATACTACGTATTTTTCTTAAACAGACTCTCCCAGAGAGATAAAATGATTATAGATGTAAATTTTCATTATGGTAGAATGCTTTGATTGAAAGTAAATTTAAATAGTTCTAAAATAAATAATCTAATCGAATGACGAATCTGTGAATAGCGGATGTAGAAAAGGATGCGCTTAGCGAAAAGGGTTATAAATCTTCAATTAACATGCAAAGCAATTGTGATCTCGAGCATAAAGAGCAGAGGATGGTTTGTTGAATATAAATTATCAAAAACTGTTTTCCAATAAAAACATTTAAATGAACCACATTTTTGAGGGGGTCAGTACTTTTTCTCTGAAGACCTTGAAATAGAACATAGACATTGTGAAAACAAAAATAAAATAAATAATAATGGGGAGGGGGAAGGGGGGAGGATGGTCATATAAAACCTGCTGTTTCTTCAGCACAACAGGTCGTACCTTAGCCGAAGTTGTCCAGAATGCATAGACGAAGAGCAATGGATTATACAACAGGTAAATAATTTTTTCCTCCCCTCTCTCCAGTCTAGAGAATTCATAACTTTTTTCTTTTAAAATGTTATTTAAATTTCTTACTTTAAGGAGAAAAGAAACTTAAAATAGTGTTTATTACTTTGTTAAAGCAAAGAAGAAAAATGCAATTGACGAAATTAAGAACTACGATGAGGAATCTTTACCCTCGGTAGGAAATTTACTAACAGAGATAAATCCAAAAACTCAACCGCCAGTAAATGAGGATTCAAACATTCCATCAAATTTAGATACAGACATACAAATTTGAGTGAGTGAATTTTGTTTTTTTCTTTTCCTCACTTTTTTCATATCAGATTTGTCAAATGGGGTTTTATATATATAATTTAAAAAAAAATTTTCTTCTTGAAACAAAATTAGTTTTTCTTGTTTATTTAAAGCTCAAAAAAGGAAAAGCTCAGATGATGATGTAGAAATTATCGAAGTCAAAAAAGTGAAGTATGATTTTGACTTCAGTGATAAACAAGAAAAAGTCCCGTCAATTTTGATTAATATTGGAAACAATGTATGTTTGGGATTCAAAGAATATAGCAATTGGCATTACGCAGGATTTTCAAAGCTCTCCGAATTTGGTGCGATAAAAAATCGCTTCAACCTGGAATTAAAACAAATACCTGCAGTTATGAAAACTCTTTCTAAAATCAAAGAACACGCTGAAAAATGTGGCGTGAAAAAGTAAAAACAGAAATTGCGTTAAAAAGGTTAGGGATAGGTGGAGGGATTTTTGTTTTATGAAAAAATGCTTGAATTTAGACTACAGAACAGAGCGTTCCATGGTTATACTAGATCGTATCGAGCCTCTGCTAACGCGGTTGATATATATTCTCTGTATGAACAATCCAAACTAAGTATTTTTGATTTATTAAATGTATCAAATGTTTTAAGATTACGATTCCTAATATCTATTAACATATTATTTAGCAAAATAGTAGAGAAAGAAGAAGTTGTGCAAAATTGTTATTTTTGTAGTCAGATTCAAAGAATTGTTTATAGTGGGCAAATAGATGCAGCTATAGGTGCATGTTTTAAAAAAATAATAGAAACAGTTGAAAATTTTTTGAGGAATGGTTCTGGTTGGGTTATTAAATATATTGATTTTGTAGACGTCCACGTAGGTCAATATAATCCAATAAGAGGAGGGTGTAAATATGTCGAACTTCCGACAAAATTAAAAAATAAACGTTGCTTAATAAACTTAAAATGCCGAGATAATAAATGTTTTCTTTATGCGATTTTAGCCAAACTTTATCCTAAAGAAAGAAATCCGCAAAGAATTTCACATTATAAAAAACATAAGACATTACTTTCCCTATTTCATTAGCCGATGTTCCAAAATTTGAATTACAAAATAATATAGGGGTAGACATTTTCTCTATCGAAGATGATGATAAAACGTTAGAAATATTTCCGTTAAAAATAAATACAGATTCTAAATTTTCAAAAAATAGATTTGCTGTTTATAAAAACCATTTCTTGTTAATTAAAAGTTTTAGCAAATTAATGAGGGGTAAAGATAAAAAAAAAATTCTGTAAATCTTGTATGACTGGATTTTATCGCAAAGAAACATATAATTGACATAACAATCTGTGTTCAGATAAACCTGTTCAAAAAATGTTAATGCCTTCTAAGTTAAATTTAAAATTTTCCAATATGTCCAAAATGTTATTCCACCCATTCTGTGTGTTCGCCGATTTTGAATGTATGACAGAGAAAATATCAACTGCGTTACCAAGCAATGAACAAAGTTTTACTACTCAAGTAGAGAAACACACGCCCATTAGTTACGCACTGTTGGTTACTAATTCACAAGACGAAATAATATTTCATGAATATTTTTGTGGATTAAATGCAATCGTATCTTTTTTAGAGACATTAAAACGCATCACAAATATTCTTCTCAAAAAAATACAATTTAACAGACCTATTTGTAACGATAGAACGCAAAAATTGGATTGGGGAAAATGTCATTTGTGCGGTAAAAAAATTAAAGCAGGAGAAACACGCGTAAGAAATCATGATCATCATAGTAAAGAGGGTATTAATAACATGTTTGGAATTGCTCATGTAAGCTGCAACTCGAACCATCGGTTGCAAAATTGTATTCCTGTCGTACTTCATAACTCTAGGTATTACGATACGCATTTAATTTTGAAAAACTTACCTCAAAATGTAATTAGTGACATTAATATTATTCCAATCAATATGGAAAAAAATAACAGTTTTGACATTAGACAACATTAAGTTTATGGATAGTTATTTATTTATGAATGGTTCATTAGATGCTTTGACAGAAAATTTAAAATAATCAGGTCATGAATTTTAGATTTTTGATAATTTTTTTAAGAATTATAATCACAGAGAACTTTTGAAACGTAAGGCATTTTTCCTTATTCTTATTTTGATTCCATCGAGAAATTGAATGACACTACTTTACCATCTAAGAATGCATTTTATAACACTTTAACTGAAAGTGGCATAACCCAGGACGGATATATTCACGCAAATCTTGTATTTAAAAAATTTGAGTGTCGTACTTTTGGTGATTATTTAGAAATCTATCAAAATGTTGATGTACTTATGTTAGCGGAATTTTTTTTTAATTTAAGAAGAACCTCTATGAAATTCTATAATTTAGATCCCGTACATTTTGTAACAAGTGCATATTTGACTTGGCATGCAGGCTTAAAATTGAGTAAAATTGAATTGCAGTTATTAGGAAATGTCAACGATTACATTTGGTTTGAAAATCAAATGCGAGGGGTTTTAATATCTTATCGAAACGTTATGCATTAGCAAACAACCCTTACATTTCAGAAACATATCACCCAGAAGAACCTCATAATTATATTTTAGCTCTGGATGCTAATAACCTTTATGGTTATGTAATGAGTCAACCGTTACCAATAGGTGAATTCTACTGGTTGACAGATACCGAGATTAAAAATTTTGATGTTATGAAAACATCTTTAGATGATCAGATAGGTTATTTTGTAGAGTGTACATTACATTATCCTTCAGAAATTATGTGTTTACATGATTCACTCCCATTATGTATTGGCCACATAGATATTACATATGAAATGTTGTCGCCGTACACAAAAGAACTGTGTGAAAAATTTAATTTGAAACACATATTTCCATCAAAAAAATTAACTCCTAACTTCTATGATAAGAACAATTATGTCGTCCATTATATGAATTTGAAATTTTATTTAGAATATGGTTTAGTTTTAAAGGAAATTCACAGGATCTTATCATTTCGTCAAACTAAATGGTTAGAAACATACATAAATTTTAATAATGAAAAGCGTCAAATTGCAAAGTCTGAGTGTGAAAAATTATTTTTTAAAACAATGAATAATGCGTTCTACGGGAAAACTTGTCAAAACGTACGAAAACGAGTAAATGTCAAAGCTACTGTATCAGAAACTGCATGCCAAAAAATATGTCAAGTCCGCTCTTAGACTATTTTGAAATAATTAACGATAATTTAGTTTTATTTAAAATGAGAAAAAAAACTTTATGCTTAGATAAACCAATATATGTAGGCTTTGCTGTATTAGAATTATCCAAATATCATATGTATCACTTATACTATGATTATTTTTAAAAAAATTATGCAAATAACTGTGAACTGTTATATATGGATACTGATTCATTTTATTTCAATGTAATCACGGAAGATGTTTATGTAGACATGAAAACACATTTTGCACAAATTTTGGACTGTTCAAATTTTAGTAAAGATCATATTTTGTATGACGAAAAAAACAAAGGTAAATTAGGACTTTTAAAACATGAAATATGTTTACCCATACAAGAATTTGAGGGACTTAAATCAAAAATGTATGCATTCAATTATGGGGGTTCATCTAAAACACGAGCCAAAGGTATAAAATCAAGTTGTTTGAAAAATAACTATTCACATTGAAGATTATAAAAGAATTTTGTTTGATCAAAGTTTTGATAAGCATCGTCAACAATCAATAATTTCAAAAAAACATGAACTGTTTACTATTACACAAAATAAAATAGGTTTATCTACCTTTTACGATAAAAAATTTGTATTGGAAAATGGAATCGATTTAAGGTCTTATGGTCATTTTGAAGATTGTTACTAGAAAAAAATATAACAATTTATTTTATTTATTTATTTATTTTTGTCTTTCATAGATAAGATAAAGACAACAACTCAAAATATAGAAAAAAAAACCTGAATAAAATAATGTAAAGAGAAAGTATTTTACAGCAGATTTGCTCACTACTTGTAAACGAAAACCATACATGAAAGTTAAGGAAATGATTGACATTGATATAGGTGGTTTTGAGTTGTACAATTAATTGGAACTAAGTGTTACAAAATAACGTTTGTACGTCTTTTTAATTCTTTAGACTATACTGTTACAAAAAAAAATGTATTGTTCGAAAAATAATTTGATTTTCAATGTATGTATCTGCAATGTAATCATTTTATTCATACTTTTATGTATTATTATTAAATATTATTGTAGATTAGAAAAAGAAACAAATAAAGATGGTCGTTAAAACGGCCTGCAGCAATTTCAGCGGATCTTTTTTGTGAAAATTATTCAACCGTGAAGAAAACACCATATGAAAAAAGGAAAACAAGTTGAAGAATAATGCAGTCGGTTATATGAACGCACGAAAGTCAAAAAGTGTATGTTACTGGATACCTCATAATGTAAGTGTGTGTTTGTTCTTTCTTTTTCCTCCTTACCTTATTGAAATCATGCAAGGTAAAGAAGAATGAACGAAAAAGAAGTAAGTTCAAATTCAATATTTTCTACGATTTCTGAAGAAGTTACAAACAGGATGGGAAAATAAAAATTTGCTGTGTAAAAAAATCTGTTTCGCGTTGTTAAGACTGTCAGTGTTTGGTTAAAAAACAAAAGCTTCTAAACACTAACAGTCTTAATGACATGCGATAGAAATGAAGATTCATTAAATTAATTTTTGAAAAAGAAAACCCTTATTATGTAAGTGTTGAATTTTATAATTCTTATATACACTCCTCAAAACAATTAAAGGATCACTTCTTTATAAGCTTGTCATTTTTTTAACAGTTAAAAAATTGATTATATGTTATATTATTTTGACAGGCAATGCAAATGGCTACCAAATCCTTGCTAAATTATTGAATAATTTTTTGTTGTGTATTGGAAATAGGTGAGAGAATTAAAAAACTACCAAATTCAAAATGAAAATCCTTTAATTATTAAAATCAAAAGTAAACAAAAAGTTGTTTTTGTGTTACAATTAATGGCTCAGTATCTTGTGTTTCCTCCTCTGACAGAAATCACAGCTCGGATTCGCCGGGGCATGGTTTTTATAAGCGTCCTGAGGCTTTCTTGAGGCAAACGCTCCCTCTCTTCTCGAAGAGCGATTTCCAGCTCCTCCAAAGTGGTGGCTTGGTTTTGACGGCTCCGGATACTTCTTCCCAGTTGATCCCAGACATTTTCGATGGGATTCAGGTCCGGGCTGCAAGCGGGCCACCCCAAAGTGGTGATATTGTATTCTTGTAGGTACTGACGCACGATCCCTGCAGTGTGGGGACGGGCCCCATCGTGCATAAAAATGAAGTTATGCCCTTCAGCTTCTGCTCTGTGACGTATCTGGACATCCAACACCTCGTTAACATACCTCTGGGCGGTCAGGGATCTGTTGCGGATGACTACAAGGTCTGTACGGTCATCGAGTGTTATTCCACCCCACACCATTATTGATTCTCCTCCAAATGGGACCCTTGAAGATAAGCAGCAGGGAATAAAACATCCATTCCTTCTTCTGTATACTCTAGCCCGACCATCATTACCAAAAGGAGTAAATTTAGACTTATCAGAAAAGAGTGCTTTACGCCAATGCTTTAGGTGCCAACGTCTGTGTGTCCAAGCAAACTGCATTCTTTCTCTTTTGTGACGTGCTGTAAACCGAGGTACTTGGACTGGTCGTCTAGATCTCAATCCACTTTCTCGAAGTCGATTTTGTACAGTCTGGTCGGAAATTTGGGTCCCCGTTGCTCATCTTAGCTCATTTTGCAGCTCCCTGGCTATTGAAAATCTGCGTCTGAGGGCACTTAGACGTAAATACCTGTCCTCTTGGGCTAAAGTGGACCTCCTCCGCCCTTGACTTAGCCTTATATGGACAGTCTCTAGTTGTTGGTAGCGGTTCCAAAGTCTTGAAACCACTGATTGACTTACACCGAACCTTTGACTCACCTGACGTTGAGAAACACCACCTTCAATCCATGTGACAGCCCTAGTCACATCATTGTAAGAAAGAAATCTTCTAACACCTGCCATGGTACGTAAACAGGACGAAGCAAACAGAAAATGAGTGAACTGCACCTTGTAAGTTCAATTGACAACTGGTTAGTACTTGGAATCTTGCTCTTTTTCATTCCTGTTTCGGTGTGTTTACTAAAACGTCAGAATTATCTATACTAATTGAAAGCCAAGAAACAAAAACAAACTTTGTTGTTTCTCATTAAAGGTGTCCAGTACCAAAGGTCAAATTCTCATATTTATTATAAAACTTATTCTTGTACACGATTATTCCAAAGTAGTGATCCTTTAATTGTTTTGAGAAGTGTAATTTGTAAAAATGTTTTGGTCGACCGGATTTCTGAAGAAGCTACATACAGGATGGGAAATAAAAATTTTGTTGTCGGAGGAGCTCAGTGATCATGATGTAAGATAAATTAATCTTGATTGCTGAGCTCTTCCCGTAGTAAAATTTTAAAATATCTTCGCTCTATATACGTAAAAGGTTTTTGAAAAGGAAACCCTTATTATGTAAGTGTTGAATTTTAGAATTTTAGTTTACTGATTAGTTTTTGATGAAATAAATCATACACACACACAAGCATTAAAATACATTTTATTCAATTTAAAAAAAAAAAAAAACAATTTTGTTTTGATTTATACATACATTTTTCTTTTACATTCATGATTTACATATGCAATTCATTTAAAAGTTCATTAGCACATAACAATTGAAAATAGCATATTTTGACTTCATAGTCAGGATATAATGTTTCATGCTCCTTATGAATACTTTTTGCATACAATAAAGCATCTAAAAAGTTAGAAAACAATGTTTTTTCCAAATAGGGCATAAAAAAACAACAATCTTCGCATTTTTTGCGAAACAAGATTCCGTAACCAAATGTTGATAGTAAGTTCTCGATTTTATTTGAAAGGAAATTTGCGCATTCTTCCTTGGTTAGAGCTTTAAAGTATTTAATCGAATAATTTTCTTGTTCTTTCAAATATTCATTGGCTTCTATTACACAAACTTTGATGTCATAATACAAATATTCCTTGAAATAAAATATATCATTTTCGGAGGAAAGTGTTTTTGTCGAATACCATCCAAAACGTTCTGGTCTCTCCATCTCTTGAAAGCAGTCAAATATCATTTCATGAAACTTTCATCATATTTTTAAGAGGACGACATACTTGCGTTGACCAATGACGTCAGCATTTTTTATTAGTTTATTTGATTTCATGAAAAGAGAGAGTTCATACATCAGCAAGTCAAAAAAAAAAAAAAAAGATTACACGTTTTCATGTAAGTATAGTTGTTTTTAAGTTTTCTTTATAAGTCTTGGAAGTACCTAAATTTGTTGGAGGAACTGACGAGTCATACCGTTAATATTTAAAATAAACGTATGGTTGGCCAATTCTTTCATCAATCAATTCGATTCCTACATCGAATCCTTTTTTTAAAATGTAAGTATCTTTTGTTTACTTTAGTCTCAAAAAGTCTGGAAGGTGCTAAAAGAGCTTGTTTTTTAAGTTTTCTTTATAAGTCTTGGAAGTGCTTAAATTAATAAAAGAGTTTAAAAATTATTGTTGGAGGAGCTGACGAGACATACAGTTAACATTTAAAATAAACGTGTGATTTGCCAACTCTTTCATCAATCAATTCGATTCCTACATCGAATCCTTTTTTTTTTAAATGTAAGTATCTTTTGTTTACTTTAGTCTCAAAAGTCTAGAAGGTGCTAAAAGAGTTTGTTGTTTCTAAGTTTTCTTTATAATTCTTGGAAGAGCTTAAATTAATAGAAGAGTTTAAGAATTATTGTTGGAGGAGCTGGCGAGTCATACCGTTAACATTTAAAATAAACGTGTGGTTAGCCAGCTCTTTCATCAATCAATTCGATTCCTACATCGAATCCTTTTTTTAAAATGTAAGTTTATTTCGTTTACTTTAGTCTCAAAAGTCTGGAAGGTGCTAAAAGAGTCGCTTTATATAGCTGTCGAGGTGCTTTCATCATAAAAAGAAACGCAATCAAAAACCAAAACGTTACCGATTACAACTAAAACTAAAAAAAAACAATCATCTCAATCGCTTAACCAAAACCCGCAACAAAAAAAAACCATGTCCAAGCACGAAAAACCACACCCACGCATCATCTCGACATGCTAAAGTTAACACCAACGCAACTCTTCCTCTCTGACGCGAACAACCCTTACCCTCCCCCTCCCCAAAACGCCAGCCAGCACAACCACCACAGCCACCGCGGTGGATCTGCGAACAAGAGCAAGCTAGGACAACCACACCGGAAACAAGACCTACAAAGTTCAACTGCGGTTAGCCAGCGCACTGGATCGTGCCAGCAGCTGTATACGAGCACCCACAGACAGCACTCACAGCCACACCGGATGCAAAATCGAGCATCTAGAAACTTAGTGCTGAAAGTCAGCTTTCCTATACTACTGATGTAATACGGCTGAATCTTCTTTCATTGACAACGAACTCAGTAATTCAAAAGATATTTAAATTCGAATGTTCTACATGTATTGCATTTTTAGTTAATATATCTTTTATGCAACTTTTCTTTCTCTTTTTTTGAGATCTGGTTTGTGGAAGATCACTTGCGGTTTTATTGCATTTCATCTACTATACGATAGTTATTGACATTAATAAATATGTGAAATATGCGTGAATACAAGTTTAATGAACAGCTTATTAATGAACAGCTAAATACGTTCCTTAAGGGGACACGGGACCTTTAAAATGAAATTTTATTTTTTAAATTTTATACTTTACTTAGACTTTTTTTACAATTACTTTTGTGTATTTATGCTAAATTTTAAATTTTAAGCTCATTAGAAATAATTTTGACTATAAAAACTGCAAAATTATAGCGAAAAACAAAAGCTTCTAAACACTAACAGTCTTAATGACATGCGATAGAAATGAAGATTCATTAAATTAACTCAGTTACTGAATTGTGTTTGTATCGCCAATATGAAAAACATAAAAATTGAGCCTCGCGTCTGGAATTTCAACCAAACAGCACAAAAATTTGCATGGGGACACATAATGACAATGTAAACCCTTATTGGCAAACTAACAGTTTAATTTTAATAGTTTCTGGGTTTTTTTTTTTTTTAAAATTTCGACCATATTTTTTCAAAATTCTTTAGTTCTCGCTACAATGAAACCAGTATTAAAAAAATCCTAATACATGTTTCATAAAAAGCAATGCAGAAAAATAATTCTAATAGTCATATAAAACTATGCAAAAAGTTTTAGGTTGATTACTCAAAAATTCAGACGCGGCCTTCAAGTTAAAATTGGAAAATAACAAAAAAAAAAAAAAAAAATTACGGAGAAAAAGGCATTTTTTTGTATAAATGTACTAAATATGGCTCGAAGAGTAAAAATATCCTTAAAACGCATAATAATATTATTTACATACTTCTTATAGTCAATACTATTATATTATTATCAGAACAGGTGCATAATTCTTTATTTTTACTATGAAAAAGCAATTCTCAAACATTTCGGCAAATTTGATTACGTGTCTAGGATATTAGCTTCTAACAATTGTTTTTAAGGATAGCTTGACAAAAAGTAGTGCCAAAATTTAGTTAAAATTCTTATATGAAACAGCGAAAAAAAATTAGATAAATTATTAAGAAATGCAGGTGCAGGTTTTAAAGTAGTGAAGAAAAGGGTACAAGGGTTTTATCGAGAAAAAAATTTATTTTGTGCAAATGGCCCTAAATATTACTTAGAGTTTGATAGCATCCTTAAAAAGCATATAACAACATTATTTATATGTTTTTTGTGTGTAACTATTGTATTATTATCAGTAAAAAGAAATTACAGAATTCTTATTGAACATTTAGCGAAGGAATTCCATTGTGTGTTTCAATAAAGTTATAAGCTCGTAAAAAGTTCTAAATAACACTCTTTTTGTCATTACACTGCTTACAAACAAGCAACATATTTTCCAGAAATGCTCAAAAATATAAATGTTCCATGTTTTAGAATGCCCCAGCACTATATGTTTCCCCTTCAGTTTTTTAAATTTTTTTATCAGCAGTTTTTTTACTGTATTTCTTTTCTTTGGCAGCCTTCTTATACACACAAGACTGTCGTCTGACACTCCGATTGATGCGACGAATATCAATTTTCTCTGCAACTTTCAAATTGGCTGCATCATTTTTTAAGCACGCGGCTGCAACACTTCCCAAGTTGTATTGGCTTATGGCATTTGTCGCTGCTATATCTAATCGTCGTTTTGACACAAACACATCTTTCGAGCACAGCTGCCAGATAACACTATGCAAACTTTCATTTGCATTTTGGGTTTGCCCAGAGGTACAGCGCTTCAACAAATCGTCACAAGCTAATCTCTGATAAACAGGCAAGATTTTGGAGACTTTCATCGTTGAGAGGAGCTTTCATTTTGGAATGACTCGGAGCTTTTTGACCAAGAGCTTTAGCTCGGTTGTAAAAGCACCAAGAACTTTCACCTTGTGGACATTTGAAATGCTTGGGCTTGGCATCTGTCGATGAGCAATGGTAAAGTGAAGCAAAAATGGAGGTTTTCATTGCATCGATATCAGGAGCATTAGAAGTTATCGCTTTTCGATAATAATTTGTGAGCCTTGATATCAATGCATCAGTGAGATGTCCTTTACGCTTGCCTCCCAATGTTTCTCCTCTAACTTTGTGTTCTTTCACTTTATTTCGAAGCGCTGTACCAAGTCTCTTTGCAACGTGGTTTACACACTCTTCTTTTTCAATTTCATAACCTTCATATAAATTCAATTGCTTTAAATGTGAAAAGGTTTTTGAATCACCATCAGAAAGCAGAACCGTATAACGCATATTGCATACTTTAATGGATCGACGCCACAAAATTTCTGCTGCATACATTTCCATCGCGTTCGATGAGCCATCATAATTTTTCTCACGTAAACCAGATGTCTTGTGTGCTTCATGCCATATTTGATATTCTGGCGAACTCTCATCAAGTTCCTTTTTTGTTACTTCACATAGGTGACAGTATTTTGAAACAATTTCAAAATACAGCACAATGCCAGTCATAATGTCAATGACACAGCCAATGCCATACAAGGAGCTATGGTCACGCTTCTGCCAGGTTCCATCGAATGACACCCCAATGTTAATAACTACTTCAGGATTTTCCTCGCTTTCACTAATGTTTTTATGTTCCTCCCTCACCTTTTCGCGGCATTTTTGCAAAACATCAGCCTTAAAAGCTACATTTTCCTCCGCCAAATGCGAGACATATGAATCGAATGTCTTTCGGTCCATTGCGTTGAGGCCCATATGTCCCGAAAATTTCTCCAGTGCGGCATGTCCTTTTCCAAAGCTGAGAAAAGCAGAAACAGCATCTTTATTTACTGCAAATTTTTTAGTTTTCTTCACGTGGACTGGAGAATACACTACTATACTCTTTTTTGCAGGAGTCGCAGAAAATGTTTAGTTTTGCAGCAAAACCATATTCTGTGTTTGTTTTCTTTACATTCAAACTATGAGATTTACAGGAAGAACATTTGAGTTCTTTTAGCAGAGGGGACCACATTTCATCATAAAATAAAGTTGCGGTAGATGAAGGCACATCACAAGTGTTTGAGATATCAGAGAAAAGTTTTAATTTTTTCACAGTCCTGGAATCATTCAGGTCAGATATCCCCGTATCATCAGCTGAAACTGTAGAAGCAACAGTTGTTTTATTCCATCGTTTATTTGCATTTTCTATAGCACTTTTTCGTCTCTTAGTTGAGTGTGGCCTCGGCTTGTGCCATCGTGAATTGATGGAATCTATAGTTTGAGTTTCCAAAATAAATTTTTGAAAACAACAGTAAAAACAAAAGGAAAACGAAAATACGATAAGATAACAGCAAAAAACAATGATGTAACAATAAAAGAACAAAATGTAACAATATAACGAAAAAAAAAATCAACAAAAGGAGTATTTAATGTGAGTTCGAAAATGATAGCAAACTAGGCAAAAAATAAACATAAACAAATGCGAAAACGTTCAAAGAAACACGGTCAAAGTTAACGCAGTGTTGCCAAACTGTTCAAATATAATAATTAAAATATTTTTAATATTAAATTCGAAAATCTGAGGGGAAAATTCAGAAAAATACGAGAGAATCAGAAGTAAACAAACTTGACAGCTGTGAAAGTGTCAAAATCTCACTCCCAAGCCCCGCCCACTTTTTCGAAAAAACGTCATAAAATCGTTAAAAATCATCGTATCGAAAAAATTTTTACACCACAAGATAGACAATTATTTTCTTCATACTTTCAATGAAAAAAAAAATTCGAAAGTTTGATGATTTCAAGGTCCCGTGTCCCCTTAAAAATGACTACAGTACTGACAACAATCTGAGTACAATACAAGTACTGACATAATACAATCAACTGGTGAAATAGTTTCATTTGTGGGAGAAAAAATACTCTGATGGAAATGAGGCAAAACGTACCAATGTTTAGGAATTTTTTCTATATATAAGATAAAGACATTTTCTATTTTCTAATTAAATCAAATTGCTATTTTTTCTCTGTATGTCAGATGCTACCAATTTAATATTTATATATTTTTACAGAAAGATATATCACTTTAAAAAGTGCTCAAAATGATATTAAAATACTGTTAAATCTCTTGTGCAAAATAATTGCAAAAGGTTTAGGAAATAGCTAGATAAAACTTCCAAAGAAATTTCAAAAGTAATCATAAATCCCACGTAATTCAAAAAATGGTATAAAGGGAAGAAATATTATATATCTGTTTGTTCGTAATAAAACAAAAACAGAAATTTAGACTACCTGCTGTAGTTAATCGATATGTTCTCCTTCTCCTGAAAAGTAAAGAAGTTACCAAAGTTTCATTTTGTTTATAAACCATTACAATAAATCTCCATTTTCAAAGAAACTACTAAAATGCTTCAGCTTAGTAGAGAAAAACGTAACATAAGACGAGAGAAGTTTTCGTACATATATCGAGACGCAGTAATTTTATTTATTATTATTATTTTTTTTTTGGAAATTGTATGTTTTAAAATGTTGTTTGCTTTAAGCTTGCTAAACACATGTAATATATAGTACTTCATACTTTCCGGTGTCTTTCTTATATGTCAAGTGGATAAAACAATTTCAAAATTACAGCGAAGAAAAATGGCAAATAAATAATTCTAAAAAATAGAACAAATTGTATTAATGGTATTGGTTAACGAGCACAAAGACAACCATAATAATAATAACAATAAAAATGGTAATAATAATAATAATATTATTATTAATAATTTGAAAAAAAGTAGTCAGTTGATTTAACGTGAACGTTGAGAAAAGAAGTAAATCCGATTACTTCTTTTCGTTTTGTAAAAAGGCACAAATAATGTTTGTATCGCCATTTTAAACTATTTTTTCTCTTCAGTAAGCCTTTTAACTTAAAAGTACAAAATAAAAAAAGGGTTTTCAGAAGATCCTTTTGATAGAGCAATACTGAAATCTTAAACCAGTCATATTGTGGCTTAGTTAAACAGCATCTGAAGATGCTACACAGGCGAAAATTAAAATCCGTTACAAAATTGCCTAATCCGATTTGTCAACACAATTATTAGTTTAAATGTTATTAATCAAAGAAACATAAAATAAATAACCGTGTAAGTACTTACAATTTTTTTGGATTTTTGTACAAGAATAAATGCAATATTTTCACGAATTTGTCAAAAGGTTAAAAAACTTAAACTATAACTTCAATGACGTATGCAGACCTTTTGCTTTTGCAAAGAGATAAATTCTTAAACAGTTTCATGAACTATGAGAAGAAAAAAAAATGGTGTTGAATAATCTAGTTGCATCACCACATTTACATTCTGCTGATTTGTTAGCCTACACCCTAATTGTCGCGTTAAACTAAGAGTCCCAATCACGTTCTTTGACTAAATCCAGCTACGGTGCAATCAATCTTAAACTGCTTATTCCACAAACAAAAAATAATCTGGTAGACTGGTAACTTTCTTTTACCATGATGACACTAAAAGCACCAAATGCAAAACTTCCCTTATCTCTTAACCCTTTGTCTAGCATTTTTTTCACGTAATATTTTTTGGGGGTAACTAAACTGAAAATTAAGAGATTTACATAAATAAAATACGTAGCCTATAGACATTTAATTCGTTACAGCTAGTAAGTACCACAGAGTAATTCACATGCGCAATCATTTACAGACACTATACTATTGGAATATCTGTCAAATTGTTTTCTTATATCATAACTAACACATAAAAAAATCGAAACTTAATTCTTGAGTTTTACCACGTTTTGGAACAAAAATCAGAAAAGTGGAGCAACTGGAACATATTGACAGTTCAAAACACAACATTTCTTACAAAAATAAGATAAATAGAACAATTTGAACATAATATCAGTTCAAAACACAGCATCTTTTACAAAAATCAGAAAAGTGGAGCAATCTGAACGTACTGACAGTTCAAAACACAGCAACAGCACTCTTACAAGGATCAGAAGAGTGGAGCAATATGAATATAATTGGCAGCCAAAAAACAGTATCGGTTTCCAAGCTATCCTCTTTCCTCTCTAAAACTCTTTAGGGAAAACTTGCTGAAGAGTATCCTAAAAGGGCTACAAGAGTGATCCTGCTAAGTACCGTCAGAATATTTGTAAAAATGGTTACTGAGTGAACTTTTTAAGGGAGTGGAACTTATAAGTATCGTCAGTAGATATAGGGATTTACACAATTTCCTCTCTCATCCTAACAGTTGGTTTCTAACTTGTGTGCATACAGAAGGTAAACTATGCATAACTTCGGCCTGTGGTCTTGTAAATCTCATAAGCATTTGAATAGCTAATTCAAAAAATACTTGGGTAGCCTAAAGTAGTTTTTTAAAAATCTCATAGAAAAAACTGGTAAGTTCTTTCGTTATCTAAAGATAAAGCAAAGTTATATCTGAAACAGTACAAACCACACTAACAGACTTATTCAATAGCCGATTTGGACTTTCGACCTGCAGATTATTGGCATCCTCAACCGATCAGAATGCTCATATCGGCGGTCCGAGTGTCTGACAGAGGTTCAAATCAGTCGATGAATAAGGCTGTAATACACGGAAGCGACTAGAATTTCAACTAGTCCACCAATGTTACACTTTAGATTTTGATTCTTGCGCTTGTTAATGCATGATGAGTGAATTTTACCTATTTCATCTTATTGTAGTAATAATTTAATGAATTCAAACAATATGATTTGAATGATTTCATGCAACATTAAGAGTTTATCAGAACATATTAACGTACTTTAGAGGGGGGTGAGGATAAAGAAAACTCTAAAAACAACTTCTGAAGGTAAGTCAATGAATTTCTTCACTTCGTTATCTTATGTGTCGACTGTTTACTATATACACGCCACACAGATGGCACTAGTTTTTAGGTGAAAACAAATGGAATATGTATTTTCGAAACAAATAGTCTGAACTAAATGCTAAAATTAAATGTCCTCCTCAATCTTCAGATCTCATACTACTTTGTTTCGTGTTAAGGAACGTATTAAAGTCTATTCATGGAAGTAAATTTTTAAATGCAATGCAAGATAACGGAAATAAAAATGTCACTACGAAGTATTTCAGAAAGTGAAGACAATGTTATACAAAGACAGTGGTAAGTCAGTGTTTACTGCACTGTAATTTCAAGAAATACCAGTAACCATGCAAGATATACGCAGCATATGTGAACAAAATCGTCGAAATAAAATTATATGGAATGCAGGTTTAAAAAAAAGGGCTATTATATAATAAGTTAGCAAACCGAAAAATTTATTTGACACAGCTTTTTATATGAAGTTTTGTAATGCATTAATTTGTTATGACGTAACATGTGTTACATTTATTTAAATGCTTGTTTATATATATCTATATATATAGCGAGAGACAGAGAGAGAGATTTACTAAATAACGCATAAAACTATAAATTGTGCACACATAATTGCCTTTACATGAGCACAATTTTTTCTTGAGTATATATTTTGAGCTTTTCAGTTACTGAATTGTGTTTGTGTATGTATTTTCTTTTTTTTAAATTTAAATAGTTAAGAACGTTTTCCTTTGTGCAAAAATAATTACCAACATGTGCAAATTAATTATCTACGAATTATCTTGGCTTTCACCCTGGTAATAAACTCATAAATATAGTTAGAATAAATCTAGAAAGAAACACAGTAAGGAATATGATGCGAAATATTTTGTTTGTTTCGAGTGGAACTTCTTTTATTTACTAAAATTTATCTCTCATCAGTTTTTCTACTACACTATGGTTTTTCAGAACTCGTAAATTTTAGGCATATCTCTCAAACCATACTTTTTTCTGCCAGAATATTCTCTATTTGTTCAGGTTTAGAGCTTATCACAACATTTCCAGAGCTCTGCTTATTAAAACGGTGGAGAAGATGAAATCAGAGCGCCCTAACTGTTCCCAAAGTACCTTGGAAGAACGTTTGAGGTTGAAATCTTGGATAAAAATACCTTTTGTTTTAATTTATTCATGACACTGAAGTAATAAAATAAGAAAACGCGTTCAAATTTAACCATGTTTTTAAAGCATGAATTTAATAACTTGGGCTGCGTTTTTAAAGCATAATTAAACATTTTTGATTGTTTATTATGTTTAATATTTTGCAAAGTATGAAGAAAAAAGTACAAATTCGAAGCATTAGGAAATGCACATCAGAGATAGGAAAAGTACTTTTTCACAACAATAGTATGGAAAAGATCAGTTAACCGTTATTTTCGTTAAAGACTCTTATAGCTTTATAGCTTGTTAGTTACAGAACTTTAACGTAACTCTCAGATCGTTAGTGACGTCAACGTTTTTACTCTGCTCGTACAACTGAAAGTATTGAGTGACTCATTTTACTTCACTTCTTAAAATTGCTAAATTCTCAATCAAGTGAAATGCGTAATCCTGATTGCTAAGATGAAATTATTTTAATATAATTAAACATTGAAAAAAAGTGTATAATTTGAATGGCTAAAATTGTAATTCCAAATAGATTTTACTATACATACGTTTTAGGTTACAACGCTCGAGCTCCCGAAATTCATCCACAGAACGGCAAAACTGCAGAATTTTTTCCCCCTCAGTGTAACAACGGCTGTCCTGAACTCCCATTATACCTCTTGTGAGTGTGATTGACTTCATTAGAAGGGTTGCCATAATATAAACATTCGTTAGTCAGTTACTATTTTTTTTGCTCCCAATCGCAAATTCGAAATAATTATATGATTTCTAAAGTTAATTTCCGAAAGAAAGTAAAAAAAGAAGAAATCATAATAATAATTTGGAAACATGCAGTTTTTTTTCCTTCCTCATTTAAACTACAGCTTTTTATTGAAGTCTAACGTGAGTTTCCCTATGTTTGTCTAAAAAATTTGTTAAGCAACAAAGGCAATCAAAATTTCTTCCCAAATTAGAGTTAAAATTAACAATAAAAAGTGATGTTCCATATAGTAGTTGAATAGTAGTGACCTTTCCTTGCTTTACAGCGTCAACTTTTTTGCGATTTTTCTGCTCTGTGACATTTTATTTTCTTTCTTTCGGGACTTATACGCAATTTGCCTAGTTTTCGACAAACTCAGGTGCAAAGTAATAATGACAGCATTTTATCTTAAATATCAGCAAAAATACATTATCAACAACTTCAATAAATAAGTAAAACATTTTAAGTATATTATTAGTACACTAATTCTAGAATTCGCAGGGCTTTATTCCTCCCCCTCCCCGTAATAGATTATTATTTTTCTACTAAGTTAACTTTTTGCTTTACGGGGTATTTCATAATCCGAATATGAAACGATCACAAACTGAACAAGGAAGTAAAATATTATATATCTTCATAACGGATTTCCTTTATCCAAATTCACTTAAAAATTGCAGGTATGAATAGACAATTTTCCTTTGATATTTTCACCACAATGGTTTGTTGATTTACTCGTATAGTAACTGGATAGTGGTCATTCACCAAAGATAATCAGAATTCACTTCAAACTGTATGTTGTACTTCTGAAAAACCCATGTTTGCTGATGGCTTCGGGATGAAGACCGAATGTCCAGCTATTGTACTTAAATTCCTCTCACCATCACTTCAACTCTTTTACTTCGTCGGTTTATCTCAGGGCCATAGGAAAGAAGAAAGGGCTGGCTCATCTCTTTGATCTTTCAGTTTTGCCGAAGAACAGCAGAAATGGGAAGAAAAACCGGTCTCTGACGTCATTGCGGAAGCAAGTGGCTGAAGTTTCCCTATTTCTCCTGTGTTTCGCGTGTTCACTTTTCATTTTTACATTGTTTTGTTGAAAGATTATAAGGAATTTTTCTACAACTAATCAAAAATATTTTTATTAATTCCATTTCCAATTATATATTTTATAAAACAAAGCATAATTTTGAATATATCATCTTTGAAAAGTGTCACAAAGTAACCTGCTCATGTAATTTCCCTAATGTGAATAAAGATGTAATCGCTTTTTCCTGGTTTTCACTTTCATAGAGCCCAACAATAAATATATTAAACTATTAATAAATCCAGAATAATGCAGAAATAAAGAATCTTAACATTAACATTAATCAACTTCTTTTTAATCAAAAGTGAACTATTATTGCTTAAAATTCATATTGTAAAATTGATTTTTGAAATTTAGAAGAGCTCTTTAATTTTTACTCATATTTTTAAAACGCATTATTCAATTTTATTGCGTTAGTATTTCTAAATGTAAGTTAACTTTTTTAAAAGTAATTATCTATTTGATGACTTGAATATCTTTTCATTTTAGAGTAATAAAATAATTTTAATTAGCATTCTAAAGCCAATTGCATTGTATTTCGGCTTAGTTGTATGTTTTCATCACGGCTTCCTAGATTGTGGATTTCATATGGAGTGATGACGTGTTTTTTTATTTTAAAAAATCTATATAAATGTGTTTAATCTCTTAGTACATTTTATACATTTTGACGTTTCATTTTTGTTTTTTATGGCCTTTTGTAAATACTTTTATGTGTATTGGTACGTTTGGCTTTAACACAGACGACCGAACATTGATCATCTCGTGTACTTGTATTTTGTTAGACAGGTATAGCATGAAGCGTCCCAATGTATGGATCGCGGGGGGGGGGGGGCAACGGCTTAAAGTCCTATACCAAACAATAATATCTATGGCGTATCCATGATTCAATCCGACGCCCATGGCGCGAGAGCTTTCTGTTTTACACCAATGCCTTCACAATTATTTTTTAATGAAGGTATTTTTAAAAAAAATTTAACTTAAATAAATGATAGTAGCATCCAAAGAGAAAATCTAAGTCATGCGGTTAATATTCTATGGATATTTTTTGCTGATAATTAGTGTTACCAGTACCGAATGCAGAATTTGGCTTGGAGGGGAGGACCAAGTTTCGGTCACAGTATTCAATATACATATTCATTATTAGTAATAACATGCATAGTAGAAAAGACTTGGGACGAGAGGTCACAGTCACTTACTCCCGTCGGTGCGCCCCTCAGCAGAGAAGCGCACCCCCTAAGAGTGATGGCGCCCCACATTTAAAAAAAAAGACTAAAACACCATACCCCCCAAAATGTTCAATGACGCATTCTGCGCCATGAACCCCTCTCGTGGGCATCCCTGTCCCTGAGTGATATTATTTGTATTTAACTATTCCTTAATTCGAGTTGTTATTATTTGTATTTAATACTAATATTACTTAAAGTGAACCATAAAATTGATGTCTCGTTATGAAATATATGTTGAAAACAGTGACAGCTACTCCCTTGTCTAAAAAGTTTTCAAATGTAAACATTATCTCATAATCTTTAATTATGTACTCCAGTACACATTCTGGAAATGTAAGCATTTCCTTTCTGTTAGCGTTATTACAGCTTGTTATAACTGTTATAGTTTCTATATGTTGCTATTTTTAATTACTATCGGTAATTAAATACATTATTAATATAAAATTGCTTATACATTTATAGTTAAGTTCTGTCTTCAGCAATTTCTGATAAGATAAATACTTAAAAAGTAAATGAGTAAAAAGAATTCATTTTCAAAGCTGGGAAAGATTTTTTGAGCAGTTAATGAATTCAATATCTTAAATACATTCTCATTTCCTTTATTCATAAAATAATTTCAATTTGTTCTCAGTCCGGGTTTTATTCCATAATGCTTACATTTTTATGTCACTCATAATCAATATTTGCTTTTTAATTTTCATTCGAGTTTAAATTATTCTTATAAAACATAATCGCGTCATATACACTAGTATATGATGTAAGATGATTCATATAACTTGAAGAAAAAATTAATTAAGCTTTTATGCCCAAAAATATGAAGGAAATAACTCTTTTTCCCATTGAAAAACATTGATCAATCCCTCACTTGCTTCCACAGTGACGTCACGGAAACCCACGGATTTCATTCCCCCAAAGCTCTTCTCGCCACATGAGCCAGCCCTTCTCTCTTTCCTAAGGCCCTGGGTTTATCTTATCTTTTGCTTCACTGTTGTATTTTTAGTTGAATGCACTTACCGGAATGTATGACATGGGGTGAACTCTTATTTCGACTGTGTGGAAGTCGAAATAAGAGTACACACGTAGTGTACATGTGGTTTTTATTAGAAAAGCAAGAAAGAAAGAATTAGAAACATAGTATGTTATCTCCAGCGCATGGAGCTGCTAATTGGATTATAACCGAGGGAGGCAGAGCTCTGAGCGCGACAGAATATATATATATATATATATATATATATATATATATTTTAATTAATACGAAAAGATGAAAAATATTGAAAGTTTTAATCAGGCCCGTCATTTCAATATTTTCTACGGGTGGGAGGGGGGGGAAAAGAACATAGTAAATTTATAGATAAAAAGCAACAATACGTAAACACACGTATAAATACATTATATATCTAAAAGTCAGGTCGCCATGCGCCCCTCCCCAAGCCCCCACAATTGTATAAGTGATTGACTATGTTTCAGTGAGTATTTATATGGCTATAAATGTTATCCGACGAATATATGTGTGTCTAAACTATAAACATTCCAAATACTTGCCAAACAGTAAATCAGCGCCTCATATTTCGCCAAGACTAGTCGTGAGGACAGGAAATACTAATAACTCTCAGTAATTTTCTCACCTCCTGGTGATTTCCTTCCGCTCAGGAAGGGGACGAAAGGTCTGGTACAAATGCTGTACCGCAGCCGTAAGTAAGACCAAATTTTTCTGCGGTACATATGCTGTACCGCCGTAATCTAAAGGTTAAAATTGAATGTATTCCTCCAAACATGAAAATTGCTGATATATTTACAAAGGCATTAGCTAAAGCCAGATTTCAAGAATTATTATTTCTTTGTGGTTTGTATAGGTAATGTTTATTTTGTGTTACATCATTAATATTTCTAATGTTTGTTTTCTATATATTTTTGTTTTCCTGATGTAATGCTGGATTATGGGAGGGTGTTAGAATATTATAATCTCAACATTATATTGTATCATCCTAATCAGAATTATATTTATATTTCGCAAGAGATTTCTCAATACTTGGCCTTGAAGGAAATGAGCCGGCGTCAATTCTGTTCTGGCTCAGAAAGTTAAGCCACCAAAGTTATAAATACTTGTCACGTTCTTTGTGAAGTCAGTTGTACTGTATCTGTTAAATGTATAACTCAATATATTATTTCGATCCTGCCTCGTAGTGTTTCTTTGTCTATTTATCAATACCCATGACCAAAATGAAGCACTTGACATTTCTCAATATTAAAGGACATACCCCACTTAATTGCCCACTTAGTAATTTTATTCAAGAGGGGGTATTTTTATGTACCTGGTTCAGAGTTGAAAGGAACTCCTTTTTTAATGGAAAAAAATGAGTTTCTAGGTAAAAAAAACATCCGCTTGAAGATCCACAGAACCATGTTTTTCGTCTAGAAGATAACTTCTTTCCAATCGAAGATCTGCATACGGATGATTTTTTCATCTAGAAGTTCCCTTCTTTCTCGAAACACATGTGGGAAATATTTGGGTTGAATTTACCGTTGTATTTAACCTTTTAATTTGTCCCATAAAAGTAATAATAATAATAATAATGATAATAACACTGGTCAACAAGTGTTTTGCCCCAAGAATGAATTTCCCTTTTCCTGAAGTAGTTTTGCACGACGGTTAAATCAGTGGTCACTTTATTTTGCTGGAAAAAACTTAGTGGAGTGTCGCAAAAAGCCCCCGCAGACCCTCGAACGGAAGTGAGTATCAAATTACTGCACTGGGTGCGGGTCTCGGTAGGAATTTCGCAAGAATTGGGATACAAAGGTAAATAGGCAAATGATTGATACTGTAGAAACGTTTAATGATCATGAGCTACTATTTTTTATCATAGAAGTCTCCTGTTGTGTGTAAAAATGCCCCCTGAAAACATGGGAGCTGTACAACCGATGAACATGGAGAGCGGTTCCATGAGGACATTTCAGTTATGGAAAAGAGATATTAAGGGAAGTTTAGTGCAACTATGTTAGCAGATTACTGCTGGATGCTAAAAAGGGACATTCCTGAGGCAAAGTATGCCAGAACATGTCAAAATCAACCCCTTTAAGGTAAATAGAAAATTACTTGATTTTTTGGTAGAAATGCTTCTAATATAAAAATTACAATGCTCTTAAAAAAGGTGGCGGGGGAGCCCTAAGGACTTTATTGACTGATCTTAGAAGTATTTTCCAAGCTGAATTCGAAAATGAAAACCATTTTCCTTATCACTTAAGGGTTTTGCTTTTAAGGTACTGCAATATTTTAGGGTAAATGTTATTAATGTCAACTATTACAGCACCCTGCACGGAAAATCCTTACGTTATAGAGAAACATGGTTTTCATTTTCGAGTTCAGCGTGAAAAATACTTCTAAGATCAGTTAACGAAGTCTTTGTGGCAGAAAAAAAGTTTTTTTTTTTTTTTTGTAGACCAGTGTAATTCAACGGTTTTTCGTTCCGCTGGACAACAATCTGTCATATATCAGTCGCTTATTAATCTATATATAAATAGGCAAAGACAAAACAGTTAAGTACCATCATTTCCTCTGTTTATCAACCTATTTTCTTATTTTTTTTAGTTAGAAGCTATTAATGAGTTTCAGTGTTATCAATAAAAAAATTTTGAAATATTTTTTCTCCTATTTTCGGCGTAGATTCTAATCTTTTTCTTAGAAGTCTTTATTCATTATAGCTTCATAGTAATCTTTACATCTACAATCTATTATTTGAAATCTAATATTTTAAAAATACTCAGTACATTCTTTGCTATTTATAATTCAAAGAAGAATAAATGTCAAGAACAAAACAGAAGGAGAAAATGTAATCTATTATTAAATGAATGTCAAAGCAAAATAATACTAATCTTAAAGTGTGACTTAATCCCTTTCCAATATATATATATATATATATATGTATATATATATAAGTCAGTCAGATTGTTCGTCCAGTACAATGTCAAACAAAATAAAGTATAAGTTGAATCTAACAATGTCTAATATAATATAAAATGATGTAATAAGTGCGATGACACATGACTTTGCTTTAAATCAACTTGTTAATTTGAATTCGCGTTTTGAACGCTTGATTAAAATGAAAGTAAATGCTTGTATTTCTAATTTATTTAATAATTAGAGGGTGGCATGAAGATTTTTATTTATATATTCATTACAGGAGAAAGAGTCTAGACAGATAAAACACATACATAAATATATCTTACAAATGCATTAAATTAAATGGTAAACTCAGTGGTCAATCAGTCGCACTGTGGAGAGATCATCGCATTGAAATATTTAAACAAAACAAACTGTTGTCACACAGAGAAACTGAAATGACTAAAAGTTGTTTAAACGTTCGAGGCTGAACTTGAAAAATTTAATGAATTTCGAGCGAATTTGTATCGCTGGACAAGCTCTATAGTAAGAGCTTAAAGCTTAGAGTTATCTTCAGCATTTTCCTCATTCGTTCTCCGAATTCAATTTCTTTGATATTTTAAGTACTGAGATGAGACTATTCTGATGCATTTATTTCAAGGCTTATTTAAAATATGTTTTTTATATTTTATAGATAAACCGGATATTGAAATAATTCTTTTACTATTTTCGGGCAGCAATAAAAGAAAACTAGAGTTTTCTTTTATTAAGTAAGAAAAGTAATAGAAGAGTAATAAAAGAAAACTAGAGTTTTCTTTTATTACTCTAACTCGAGACGTTTAAATAACTTTTAGACATTTTACTTCTGCTATTTGACAAGAATTTGTCTTGTTTAAATATTTCAATTAGCTATATCTCTCCTCAGTGTGACTGGTTGACCACTGAGTTATTTAATTTAATTCATTTGTAACGCATATTATAAATAAATTTTATCTTTATGCACTCCTTTTCCTGTAAAGAAAATAAATCTGGAAACTTCCATGCGCTACCTTAAAATTATTGATTATATTAGAAAAACAAAAACCCATTTTTAGTTTAATCAAGAGTTCAAAACGCTAATTCGAATCAACAAACCTATGAAACGTAGATTCGAAACAAAATAACGCGCCATCGAACTTATTATGTCACTTTATATTATATTAGACATTCTTAGCTTTAAATTGCATTTTATTTATTTCGACATTGCAATGGATAAACAATCTGACTTATTATTATTATACATAGACAGTAAAACCCCGTTATACCACGCCTCAGTATACCGCAGAATCGGATATACTGCGGCGACTATCACGTCCCCCGACGTTTAAACCACCCTTTATCATTGCCATTTAAAGGTGATTCCTTATTTACCATTGTAGATAAAGCCAGCCCGAACACACAAATATTCTAGCCAAAGAGCACCCATCCCCCTCACCAGACACACTAACATATAAAGCCCTATTGTGATAGGCGTGATGTACACCTTTTACATGCTTTTTCTGTCTTTCAACCTAGAACATATAGCTTGATTTCGAAATCGGGTGCAATCGCCGTGACATGTTTCTCTGGACATGGGCGGAGCTCAATCTGGCAGGGACTGTTCAGTTCAATGCTTAACTATTCCATTTTCAGAAGTCTAGTTATGCGTGTGTAACTTTTTTATAGCGCTATCAACCTTTGTATTCCAGATTCTTGAGCATTCCTGAAAAGTAAAAATATTCCCCACTGAGAAGTGCGTTCCTCCCCTTCCAAATCTAATTTTTTCTTAAGACCTTTCTCCCTTCACAATCCCATGTTGATAACATAAAACACACATTTGGTTTATAACCTATCGCTCGATAGAGTGATTGCGCAGTTGAGATGAGTGCTTCTTTCACAGCGATTACAGTGAAGAAAATGGCAGCAAAGAAGAAAAAAAAAATACTATTGGGGCAAGAAAAGTAACGAGTAATTGATAAAGTTAAAAATGATGCAACAAAAACGAGTATTATTTCGTGAATTTAGTTCCGCAGTATGGTTTCACTATACCGCGGTTATGTTATAACGAGGGTGTCAAACATGTCCCCCGATACCCGCGTTTTAACGGGGTATACGCGTACTGTATAAAGGAAATGAATTAACTGAAAACTTAAAATTAGTATTATTTTGCTTTTGCTTTGATAGTCATTTATTATATTTCATTTTTTCTTTTGTCTTAATCTCGATATTTCTTCGTCTTTGAATTTTAAATAGTAAGAAATGTATAGAATTATTGTACAAATATTGTAGGTTGTAGATGTAAGAAGTAGTAGGAAAGTATAGCAAATGAGAACTTCTAAAAAAAGCTTCAAATATATGGTGAAAATAAGAGGTTTGGAAAAAACAACTATTTCCAAGAAAACTTTTATTGATAACACGAAGACTTATCAATGCATGCTAAGTAAAAAATGTAATAAAATCGGTTAACAAACAAAGGATAAAATGGTACTTAACTGTTTTGTTTTTGCCTATTTATATATAGATGTAAAAGTAAAGGAAAAACGAATTTTAAAAAAAAATGTATTTTAAATCTTAATTTCAATAATGTAGAGTAGAACCATATGAGAATGAATTTATAAATGGACGATGTTATCGGAGATATATAACACAGTAAAACTCCCCCTAACGGACATCCCTCAAATACAGACATCCCTTTTAGGCGATACATTTTTTAAATTCCCGGCAGAAATTCTTACGAAAACACTTCTTTATTAGGGTCCAATATTCTCTCTGATGTCCGCTACAGAAAAGTTTTACCGTATATAATAATTGATAAATAAAATTGGACCAAATTGTGATAAATCTCCCTTCCATTAATTTGAAAAACACTCCATTCAGGCGGAACCACATACTCTATTATGCTGTGCATGTACGCCAAATTTTGTGACATTTCGGTGTAATAAGCTCTGTATAGCCATGCATGCTTTAGGTTATTTTATGTCCTCACCCTGTGCATAGGATAAACGATTTGTTAAAATGAAATATCATGAATTGTCTAATAAAAGTTAACCTGTAGTTATTAAATTACTACTGGTACGTCATTTATACCCCTCTATAAGAATTGCTTAACAAAATGTAGTCATAAATTAAATTATACATCAGCTTTGGCAACATTCGCAGCGAACATAAGATAAGCGAATTTCATGTAATCTATACCAAACTCTTTATATAACTTAACGTGTTGTACTTTTCAAACATTTGATTTTAGTTCATGTAAGTGATTAAAAAGTAATAATAATAACGCCTTGAAGTTGCTTCGTATCATATATTCCTCGCTAGAAAGAAATAAATTGAATTTAGAAATGATTGGTTTAAGCAGAAATTTTAAATTAAGGCTTCAACGCCAAGCGTATCGTTTTAAAAAAAAGTACCAACTGCTGACAACTTAGAAGGTGTTCTGTTTCTGATCCCCCAGGGATTCTTCCTTCAATAGAGAAAGATATTGGACAAAAGAAAGCCTGACACTCCTTAGAGCTACCAATTAGGTTAGATCTTACGTTATTCGAAATTTGAGACGAAAAAGGAAATCTCTTTGCATAAATTGATAATTTATTTTGTGGTAGGAGAGAGAGGAGGAAGTGAATTAAGACATATTAATAAAATATTGACGTATGCGACGTAAAATAAGCATTACGGTATACAGAGGGGTCTAAAAAAATGTATACGGTATAATCCGTGTCGATTCAGGCAGGGGGGTACCTTCATAGTCTCAGAAGTTTTTGAATTTCACATATGTTAAAATTTAGAGCTTCGTGAGTTAAAGGTATGTTTTTGTTTTGCTCAAAAAAATTCCTGGCCCGAGGTACAGGCCGCCAAAGATGGCGCCTTCGGCGCAATTTCTCACTTGCGATTTTCGACAAAAACTTTCAAGTGCTATATTTCCTGAACGGTGAAAGATATTTTGATGCGTTTTTTTTTATTTGAGAGATAACTATATTCTGTTTAAGATAAAAGGCTGAATTTTAAAATAGCTATTCAACTTTTCTTTCTGAAGCCTTTTGAAATTTTTTTTCAAAAAATCTTTTATATTTTTTTTCTCAAAAAAGCCAATCTTAAAAATTTTTATTTTTTTACTTTTGGTTAATACCATTAAGTACTACATTCCCTGCAGATGCCTTAAATATATATTTCTGTATGTGTCATTCTTCGGTATGTATCATCAGAAAACGAAAAATGTGTTGAAAAACGTTCGTTGTTTTTCCTTTGTTTACCTCGTTTATTTATTGCCATTGAAAATCGGAAAAGTCTTATTTTTAAATCGGTAATCATTTTTCTGCCCTTAAAAATTCCAAGAAAAAGAAAGACAGTCTTAAACTCCGACATGAGTCAAATGAAAACCGGAGCACTGTTATAGGAAATCTAAAACCTATATTATTACAATCAGACGCTGATATGCAGGCACGTGGGCTCTCCAACGGTCAATTGGCATTGGTCCCGTGACTCTACGTGACCCAGCACCGTGATACGGGAGTTTCCATTACGGCAGTCACCTCTGTTGGAGTGCACGAAAGAAGAGCAGCGCGGAATGATCCGTTTCCTGACTGACATGCAATTGCATTGCAAGGTCTTGGATGGTGACCTGTTTGTCCTGAAGAATCATCTACTCCGCCGCTGCAATCGCCTCAGCTGCCATGAATACGATGCTCATGGCCTGGACTCGGTGCTCCCGCCAAACTTTTTGTATCGCTGCTGAGTTTCTTACACCGTTCTTACGCCTGAGGCTGCACTAAACATGCAGTACCGTACTGCGCCGAAATGCGTCGATGGATTATTATCGGTTTCGTACTTTCACTAAGTAGAAAATGGATGTGGGGTACTCCATCAGAGGGGCCGCGCTATTGGAAAGTTCCGCACGTGCTTATGCGTCACGTGGGGTTGCGGGAGCAATGCCAATTGATGGTGAGCCAGTTCACACGCATGCGTACCGAGTTTGATCGCAATGTTGACGGACATGCATGTCAACAATAAAATTCGTAATACAAATTAAATTTTGCAAATTTTGACTTGTAACGACTTATTATGTAATACTTATTTGTAACGTAATTTTTTAATGATTTAGATTAACGTTAAAATAATTCTTAATTCAGATATAAAGCTATCAATTTATTTTTTGTCTGATTAATGCTATAGAAAAATTCAAATGTTTTTAAATAATGTGCAATAAATCAACTACTGGGCATGCAAAAATTTTGTTCGGTCATGTATTTTTTAGACAGACATGCCCAGCAGGGCCTGTAAAATTTTAAAGATTTATCGAGTCCTGATATATCTATATCTATATATATATACATATAGATAGATAGGTGAAAGGAAGGGAAGGCGGTGGTGTGCCTTAAGAATGTGTATACCTTGAGCCACATTGCCTTGTGGGCCCCCTTACAATTCAAACATGTTAAAGTAAATTTACGCCTTTGCTTTTGGAATCAGGTGGTGAAACATTTCCTGTGCATTGAAAACGCGACTATAGTGAACATAATTTTCAGCGTCAAAACTTAAAGCTTTCAAAGTAAATTATTTTCATTTTACTTATCAACTTCAATTGTTGCAGTAATAAATTTGAAAATTAGTGTGCTTATATTAACATGTTAAAAGTTTTCCTATTGAGGAATAGCAGAGATTACAGTTGCCTATCTTGAATGATTTGGTATAAACCAGCGTTTCTCAAACCTTTCAGTATTCGCGGCCCAATTTTCTATCATAATTTTCATCGCGCCCCCCCCCCCTTACCATAAAATGTATACAACAATAATGTATATGAGTGCTGATTTAGTTTTTGAATTATTTTTAACTAACTGCCAAAACAAAAGTAAAAACAAGTAATTTTAGTAATAAAATTAATTAAGTAATAAATCACTATTTGAATTTTATGCAGGAGTAGAGGATGATTTTTCTGCACTAAAAACAAGGGCATTTCGCATTTTATTACCATTTTCAACATCCTCAACAACTGTTGTGAAACTGGATTTTCTGCTGTGGCTTCTTTGAAGACAAACTATAGATCTCGGCTAAATATAGAAACAACTGAGGGTGGCAATTTCTAATATTAAGCCTTCCTTCGAAAAACTTTGCTTTGAAAGACCGGTCCAAGGAAGTTACTGATAATCATTAAATTTGTTTTTAATTTAGTATGTTTTGATTAAGAAAGTTTTAATTTAGTAATTTGTTTTACTTTAATAAGTTATTAAATATGTTAAAATGTATTTTGTTTTCTATGTGTATGTGTGCTTTCCTTTCAGCCAGTTAATCAATATTTTAAAGTAATTTTTTCTCTTAAATATTCTCGCGCCCCCTTCTCGTGTGCTCGCGCCCCACTAGGAGGGTGCGCCCCACAGGTTGAGAATGGCTGGTATAAACCCTCATTTTCTTCTAATGTACCATACGGTGTATCTTTAGTCAGCCGAAGTTAGTATTCCTTGAGCCAGCCCCAAGTACACTAACATACACTACCTTCCTTCTATAATTAATTATCCTTCTGCATGTGATCCCAAGTGATGTATTCTTGCAGTATCATCCTAATATTTTCACCGTGGCAATACTTCATAGTATACGCAATTGAACTTTACTAATCTGTAAAGAGACAGGCTTGAAATAATGTGCCATGATACAAAAAAATATTAGAACTATCTCTAAAGGGTAACTTTTTCCTAAACTTGACCTAATTTCTAGTATTCCCCCTAGTGGAACCGCCCTAGAAGTCCGAAAAGAAATCATACATATATATATATGTGTGTAAAATTTCCTTAAAACTAACAAAGGAAACCCAATTCTTGGCACTTAGAAGGCAATGGCAAGAACTTAGTTTCAGGAATTAGAGAAAAGGAAATATTAAAGAGAACAAAAAATATCGCTACACTTGTAAAATAAACTTCTAACATAAAATTCCCAACCCCAAAGTGTTTGTTTCTTACATTTTTATTTCCAAGTCATTTACCACGTATTTTCAGATATTTTTTTCTTAATGTTTATCATTCAAACACGCCAATGAATGCCAATTCATTCATGTTTATAAATATAAAAATAGTTGCATTTCTGTACTTTTCCCCCCTTTCTCAGAACTGTCCAAAATGAATAATGATTTCTCCTCATTGTTGCTGTAACGACACCGTGTGTAATTATAAGAACACGTAAGAATTTAATCACATTTAATAAGTAACAAACGGCATAAGAACACAATGAATACAAAACAGAAAGACACAGCTGCAGTTACAATTACAGTTATTACATCTTCCCCTTTTTGACAGCAAGGTGTTTACAAGTCCAGTCTCTGTGTAGGTTTGACTGTTCGGCCTGATCTAGTGACATACAAGTTATTATCAATATCTGGGGATTTTATATCAGAAGGGACTGCTTCATTGGAGAGATCTCGGGCTGGAGGGTTCTCAGGAGACACTGGGAAATCATGGATCTTTCTCTTTCTTTCAATAGTAAATCTCAATTTTGTTGGTCTGAAGGTAGAAGTATTCCTGCAATATTCCCCGTCTGGCGTTATGACTTTGTAGGAGCGAGGAGCAGCTGGGGAAATTATCTTTGCTGGAGTCCATGTCCGGGGTGCTTGTTTTAGCATAACATTTTGACCAATTTTGAACTGAGCACCTGATTGCTTTGCGTGAAGGTCATGGTAATATTTTTGTTGCTGTCTAGCTGCTTGAAGACTTTCCGATGTATGATGAAGTATCTCTGGTTTCAATAATTGCTCAGCAATGGGAATTGTGGTACGCAACCTTCTGCTGTATAGGCGTTGAACTGGAGATCCTAAGTTGTCTCTTGGGGTATTACGGAAGTTTAGTAATGCTAATTGAAGATCTTGTCCTGACATTTTACATTTTCGAAGTAAATTCTTCGCTGTCTGAACAGCTCGTTCAGCTAAACCATTGCCTTTCGGATACTTTGGACTTGAAGTTTGATGAGTAAACATCCACTCTTGAGCAAATGTCTTGAATTCTGATGACGAATAGTTGGTGCCATTATCTGATTCTACTATCCTAGGAATTCCATGTACGCTGAACCACTTTTTCATCAAGTCAATAGTGCATGTACTTGATAAGTCTTTTAAAGGCTTGAAATCAATAAAGCCAGAATAGCTGTCTGTAATGAGTAAATAATCGATTTCCGCATAAGTAAATACATCTGTTGCAACTATTTCCCATGGTAATTTGGGGATCTCTTTTAGAATCATTGGTTCTACGGGTTGTGTTTTTTGAGTTTTTTGACAAACTGCGCAATTCTCCACTAGTGAAACTATGTCTTTGGACATTCCTGGCCAGAACATACAATCACGAGCTCTTCTAAGACAACTGGATATGCCTAAATGTCCCTTGTGAAGATTTTGTAAAACCTGGGGTCTGTATTGCTGTGGAATTAGTATGTTAAGGCCCTTCAAAATTAAGTCATTTTGGAATGAAAGTTCATCTGAGTAAGGTAAGTATTTTTTGCAGGAATCTGGAATTGAGTCTTTATTCTGAGGCCAGCCATTTGAAACAAAATGTTTCACTAATAAAAGTTCTGGATCTGTATTCGAGAGAGCTTGCAACATCTTGAAGCCTGTGGCCGTAGTTGGAATACTAAACAAAATTTGCAATGTACTTTCCTGTAGAGAATCATGATTGTGGCAGTCTCTGCTCAGTAGATCAGCTATGTGCATTTCAGTCCCACGTTTATAACAAACTTTTGGAGCATACTGCTGTACTTCTAAAAAGATTTTTCTGAGTCTTGGGGGAATTCTATCAATTGGTTTCTTGAAAATGGATTCCAAGGGTTTGTGATCTGTCTCTATAGTTAGATCAGTTCCATAGATGTATTGATGAAATTTCTGGCATCCATGCCTCATTGCGAGAGCTTCCTTTTCAATTTGAGGATATGATTGTTGATTTTCATTTAAAGCCGTTGAAGAAAAAGCTACTGGTCTTCCATCTTGGAGCAGGACAGCTCCTATGGCAAACGAGTTTGCATCAACTGAGAGTGTAAGGCTTTTGTTTGGATTATACAATGTAAGTGAGGGTGCATTTTTTAATAGTTTCTTGATTTCTGTCAACTCCTTTTCTAGTTCTTCATTCCAATTCCATGTGGCATCTTTCCTCAGCAGCAGTCTCATATTATGTGTCTTCTCTGACAGACTAGGGATAAATTTGTGAAGATATTGTATCATTCCAAGTAGTCTTTGTAAATCTTTCTTGCAATTTGGTGCTTTGATTCTATCAATAACTTCAACTTTTTCAGGATCAATCATTATACCATCACCACCGAGTATGTGTCCTAGATACTTGACTTTTTGTACTTCAAATTCACATTTTTCTTTATTGAGCTTTGCCCCTGCATTTCTTAGAGCTTCTAGAACTAATTTTGTTCTTCCCCGAAGGATGCTTAAATCAGTTGCATGAATTAATATGTCATCCATTGAATTTTCAACTCCTTCGATACCTTGAAGAATGTTTGTTATTTCTTTTTGAAAAATTTCTGGAGCAGATTTTATTCCGAATGGAACACGTAAGAATGAATATCTACCCCACGGAGTGCTAAATGTTAAATATGGTTGAGTTATTTCTGAAACTTTCAATTGCCAGAAACCCTTCTTTAAGTCTAGCTTCGTGAAATATTTTGAACCACTAATGTTAGCTGTAACCTCTTCCAATGTTTTTAAAGGAAAATGTCTACGCAAGAGAATTTTGTTCAAATCAGAAGGATCAATGCAGATTCTGATCTTCCCATTTTGTTTCACAATGACCATGTGGTTGGAAATTGGAGTAGGCTCATCTACTTTTTTAATAATTCCATCTTGAACCATTCTGTCTAGTTCTTGTTTCACAATAGGCCTTATCGGGAATGGAACCTTTCTTGGAGGTTTGATTTCTTTTTGAGGGCACTCTTCTGTGAATTCAGCAGTGCATTCGAAATTCTTTATACATCCCATCCCTTCAAAAAGGTCTTGAAATTCGTTTTCTAATGTATTTACTTGATCAAGTCGTTGAATTAAACCTGCCTCTGTGCAAGTAATTCGACCTAGAACTGGACTAATTCCTCCATGAGCTATAATTAAATTTATCTGAATTTGCTTATCTTTGATGGTACAATTAACCTTTGATTCTCCAGCCACATCAATTGTATGACCAGAATATGATAGAAGTTTTCGAATATGAGAAGGTTTTATTTTTAGTCCTAACTCTTTTGCTAAGTTGATAGGAATAGCATTGCATTGAGCTCCAGTGTCCAGCTTCATTGGAATTGCTTTGTTATTAATTGTTACTGTCTCATACCAATCTGATTTATTGGCATTCAGACTTGCTATAAGAAATTTTTCATCATCTTCCATTAGAGAATCAACACTTTCGATTTCTTGCACTTTGTATTTTTTCTGGTTTTTTGACCTACATTTTTTTGCAAAGTGGTTTTGTTTTTGGCAAATTTTGCACTTCTTGCCAAATGCTGGGCATTCATTTACTTTATGAGTATTACCACAGTTTCTGCAGTCATTTATCAGCTTAACTGAACCAGAATTAGATTTAGTTTTTGCCATAAATGGTTTATGCGACTGAGAGTACCTATTGGAAATTGCAGAAATTACTGGCTGAGATTTGTTGTCATCAACAATATTTTTCAATTGCTGTGAAGCAATTTCTGAAGCGAGACAAATTTGTATTGCTTTATTTAGGTCTAAATCAGCATCACTTAAAAGCTTTTCGCGAACTTCGTTGCTATCGATACCAACAACAACTCTGTCTCGAAGTAATTCATTTTCCATGTCGCCCAACTTACAGCGAGACGCTTGTATTCTTAGTCTAGTCAAAAAATCTTTAAAAGTTTCTTCTTGCTTTTGCTTAATTTGATTAAATTTGTATCGTTCGAATGTATAGTTTATTTTAGGTGTAAAGTATTCAGCAAACTTACTTTTAATCGCATCTAATTTCTTTTCATCTTCGACACTCAAACCAAATGTTTTGAAAATTTGTTGAGCTTCACGACCTATCGTGGCCATAAACGTTGCTACTTGCACTTTAGCATCTTTTTTATCAAGTTGAACGGCTGCCGCATACCATTCGAAACTTTGGAGCCAATCCTCCCATTGTTCTTTCTGGTCCGATGAAATTATCAACGGTTTTGGAGGTCGAATACCGCCTTCCGACATCTGGAATTAGTAGTTACCTTGTTACTTTTAATTAGGAAATTCTGACACCATGTAACGACACCGTGTGTAATTATAAGAACACGTAAGAATTTAATCACATTTAATAAGTAACAAACGGCATAAGAACACAATGAATACAAAACAGAAAGACACAGTTGCAGTTACAATTACAGTTATTACAGTTGCGAACGTTTTATTCGCTTCTTAAGCTTGATTTATTTTTCCATCATTCGTTATTATATTTTCTGTTAAGGTGCGAAACGTTTTTTTTACGGATCAAAAACATTTTTACGCGTTTCAACAGGGCTGATATTCCGATGAAGATCAATAAACCGATTGAAACATTTCACGTTTTTATTCCTTTTTTTGTGTGTGTGTGTTCTTATTTGCTTGTATTAACGTGTTAATATAGAAAAATAATTTAACACGTTGAGGACGGCGTGTACCACCGGTGGCTCAGATGCGAATAGTTTATCTGGCGGCATGTACCACTGGTGGCTCACACACGAATGGTTCATATGGCGGCGTGTACCACTGGTGGCTCTTATCAGCTATAGTTTTATAACAGTTTTGTTAGATGAAAAGAACTTTATGTGGTTAAAAATAACATTTTTACAGAAACATTGAAAAACTTATTTTTACAGGTAGCAAAAATGTGCGCCGTCCTCAACGTTTTAAAGTATAAAAGCTATCTCAGACATTTAAGTGGGTATCAATTTAACCGTACACTGCGCCGTGTTGTTTTTAAACAACACCTCCATTTTTCGTTCACTGAGCTTTTATTTTATAATATTTGTAACATGTGGCGCATTCTTTCGTTTCATTTTGTATGTGTGATCATATTAGTTAATATAGTTTCCCCTAGATCTTGTAAACTGAACTCAAGGTTCATCTTTTTTCACAAAATCGTAAGACATGTTGATTTCGTAAAAAACAGTAACTTCTTAATTTTTTTTCCTACAAATTTTAAGCGACAATTTTATTTTAAAAAATAGTCTCTAATTGCTTACATAGTTTTAAAATAAAATAAACATAAGTTGTCCGAAAAATTTCGGGAAAAATATATATTAAGGTGCCTTTTTTACTTGTTGTTTTAAAACAACACCGCGCATTCGGGGGCAATTTTTATGCTCCTGCATTATTCGCAGTATAAACAAAAACAGGTGGCACAGGTTGTTCTATTTCACTTTATTTAGTATATTTTAGAAGATTATTGTTAAATATTTCACAAATTAGCTTAAAGTGGTCGATTAAATTATTATTTAGGAATTTTGTTTAAAGTCAATTCACGCTCAACCAAAGAGGAAACGAACATTATCGCATAGACCCCCTACAGTTGTTAGGTTTCTTGTTTAAAATCTTTTAGTGAAATTATTATTAAACTTTATTGGTAATCAAAGTAAAAATTCGTACATGTAACTAATAATTATTAGCTACATCTGCAAATTTTTACTTTAATAAATTTATAAATAATAATAAAATTAATTATTTTAATAAATTTTCATACTTTAGTGCTATTTTATAATTATAATGCATGCCTATTTATTAAAATTTGGTTTCATTTGTTAAAATGATTATATAAAAAAATTATTTTTGTTACCCCTAAATGCGCAATGTTGTTTTCAAACAACATGTCAATTTTTCTCGAATTCTACTTTTCCGAATGAAATAAGAATTTTTTTAGTATTTCTCCCACTTATAACAAACAACAACCAAAAAAATTTTACAAAGAAAAAAAAATTGCGCAGTGTAGGGTTAAAGCAAAAATGTGTTTGTAAATCAGAAGATAACGTGTGTTATTTAAAGAACACGAAATTCAAAACTAAGTTTTGTACTGGATCCCATATTTAGATGATAAATGAAGGTAATATCATACATTTTTTTTCCATTATTTGGAAAATTGCGATCAAGGAAAATTGCGATCTTTCTGGTATACATCACACGAGAAAACGTGACACTGAATCTACATATGCGTTAGGGGATTTGTTTATTATACTCTAAATTTCATATAAGTATCCTGTTCAAATGTTGAAATTAATGTGCATGAGGTAAACTTTCAAATGTACTTAACATACAGTGATCTCTCACTTGTACGCGCTCTCGCTTATGCGCGTTTTTCACTTATGCGCGTTTTTCCTACGGTCCCGTCCAGCGATATAGGAAACCAATGTTAACTCTTATTCATTTATGCACGGAGCTAAAAAAGCAGCTCTCACTTATGCGCGTCAAAAAATTTTTTCAGCTCAAAATCACTTCCTCAAGTCAGGTGTTTCCTATCAGAAGTATTTCACCCTTTTTTGTTTTGCTTCTAGGTCTAGGAATTCGTTCTCTCCTCTTTCCCCTATTGTTAAGATTCCAAGAAAACATTCCCCTTAAGGTATACAAAGGATTCACTTGGGGCTACTGGTGTACTTGAGATTGACGGACGTGGGCAAAAGTTGCGTACAGTACGCAGCACGTTGCTTTTTAAAATGGCAAAAAGAACGCACTTGTCCCTTTCGTTTAAAATGGAGGTTATCCAAAAATTCGAAGGAAATCCCAGCACATCAAAAACAGCTTTAGCTAAGCAATTTTATATCCCTGAATCGATATTGAGGGGCATTTTTAAAAATCGGGAGGCAATAATTATGGCTAATAAAGAATGGAATCGAGTCAAAAAAAAAAAAAAAAAAAGAAGCAGGATTCAAGGGGGAAAGTTCGAAGAGTTTTGTTACTGTGGTTCAAAGAAGCTCGTGCCTTGAACATCCCTATTAATGTTGAGCTCCTTAACCAGTTAACTGTGTAGCCCGAACTGAGCTCGGGTGGAGGTTTATGTGCGTTAACTGTGTAGCCCGAGCCCCTGGAAAAGGGGCAATGGGCTTTCTTACAGTACTTCTTGCTCCCTTGCCCCCTTGCGCGGCTGGTGTTCCGAGATTAGCTTCGCACAAAGGAATGGTCAAGAAAGGGTAGGCGTCAAATTGTCAGTCAGATTTACTTACACCTCACCGGATTTTCTATGCCCACGTGCTCGTAGGGACAGCGGTAAATTTGACCTCGTGTGACTAATAAGACAGTAAGGAATATTTTTTATTGGAAAGTATTATTTCTGTAAAAGGTGATGGAAAACTTAACTTGAAATTATATATTGTCGCAAAATATTATGTATCTGAAAATGAAATTTGTGATCAAATGAAAGAATTTCTTATTTAACATTGTTTTTCCTTCGATTAAAAATTCGAACAAGCTTCTCCAATAAATAAAAAAAACATATAAAAATAAAGAAATATATTTTTTTTTCTTTTTTTTTAAATTTAATCTGATCATTTTGAACCCCTTCATGCAAAAAAGGGGGGGGGGGGGGCGCTTTACACTGAGACTTGGGTTGATGGGTATTACGGAAAGGAATGCATATTACATGCCATGAAAAAACACCAGCTCAGATAAATTGAGAAATTTCCTAAATTTTAATGGGCAGAATTTCCTTTTAAAGAAATCTTGAAAAGCACACGACTTATAGTTATCGATTCGCAAAGTTTCTTGCGTTTCTTTCCTTCTACTATAACTTTCAGATGAATGAACTCATATTGATGAGAAACGATTAG